>CM069132.1:92945401-93545401 GCA_035221665.1 Okamejei kenojei
GTGTGTGTGGTGGGGGTGGGGGTGGGTTTGGGTTGTTGTTGGGGGGTGTGGGGGTGGGGGTGGGGGGGGGGGGTGTGGGGGGGGGGTGGTGGGGTGTGTGGTGGTTGGTGGGGTGGTTGGGTTGGTGTGGGGGTGGGGGGTTTTGGGGGTTGTGATGGGTGGGGGGTGGTGGTGTTGTGGGGTTGGAGTTAGTAATTTTGGGTTGGAAGTAGATGGGGTGGGAGGTGTTGGTTAATTTGAGTCTAAATATTATGAAGTAGCTGTATAAAAATGTGAGTGATGTTTGTGGGCTGACTATTTATCAGGATGTCATTTAACATCGATGCTCATCTCCAACAAATTTTCGGCCTCTTGATCGAATAGTTTTTTCTCCATTGTCCTTCAATGCAACCTTGCAGAACTCAATATTCGATATATGTACTGTTTTTTCTCCTTGGCTGCTGCAACTTAGCACTGTCATTCTATTAATTTACGCCCAATTTTAGCTGTATTCATTCTGCATTATTCTATCTGTACTTTCACATTCTCCAAAAGGCCGTGGCCCTCCCTACAAGTATTCATTGTCATGGCTAAACGCTTTATTCAGTCTCTTAACTTAATCTTGCATGCTCTTTGCATCATTAAATTGCCTTGGATCTAACAATCTTGATAGCAAATCTCGTACAGGTTCTCTTTGCTGAGGTTTTACAGTTGGCTTTGGTGAATAACTGTGAAATTTCTCATACCTACTTTGAACACAGTCATTAGTAATTTTGGGTGCATGATTACCGTCTCACTATTGTAGTGAGTGTTTCTGCGAGTATAAGTTGCGCTGAATACCTCTCACTTGCCCGCCCCATTTTTGATGGCAGTTTCTCTCTCCATACTACTTTGTCAAACTTTTGCAGGTGCATCAGCGCATGTTATTCCCAACATTCCCTAATCACATATCACACATGCCAGTTCATTGCTAGGAAAGTCATTTTATAAATCTGCTTTCTCCAATTCCTCTCGATCTTGAACAACTTTAACCTCTGTTTTCCAAAAAGTTCCTGTGCTTTTTTAATGGCTCTCTTGACACAATCAATGCAATCACACAACATTTGAAGATTGGATGTCGGGATGACATATAAGATTTGGGACAGCTCATAATATGGTTATGCAAATTCCAGTTTGTAACTTTGAGTTTTGTTTTCTCCATTCCTGTCTGTAATAGCTAATCCTTTTACTTTGAAGGTTTTGGAACTGCTTTCAGTAATATCCTCCCTCTACAACTTTCCTTTTGGCAATCCATGGTACTTCATCAATGATAGTCACTGGCACAGTTTCCTGCTCATGTCAACAGTTCTTTCAGACAATTATAAGTCTTTTTGAGGCCAATTCGTTTGCAATTGCCTGCCCAATAAAATAATTTAGAAATCGGTACATGATTAAAATCTAAACATTTTGGTTGGACACAAAAATTTACAGTATTGTTGAAAGAACACTCACCACCTCTATAACCGCCTAGTCATCTCAAATTTCACTTATTTTGTTTGAAAGAGATGTGGTACAAATCCATTTAATCTAGAGCATTACAGGAGGGCGGAGGAAGAGGATTTAGAATTACCTAACGGTGCAGTAAAATTCACACAAAACGTGTTAGTATAAATTTTTTCAGAACGTTCTCAATATTTTAGGCAAAATTGACAAATCTACAAGCTACTTCATGCATCAAAAGCACAGTAGTTTGGCTACGTGCGCAAGACCTGTGCTTGTTTCCTGCAACATTCTATGGCTAAGACACATGAAAAAATAAGATTAAAATGATAACTTATCAGTTTGATTTCTCTTTATTTATGAGTATTACGATGAGGGATACTGAAGAAGCCCCAACAGCGCAATGCCGTCATACGTCAAAGCACGCGCGAAAACACAGAAACTATAGTCAAATGATATAGTAAGACTAAGAAGACCAAGAACTACCAGATGATCTTGTGATTATGAGGGCCGGAAGCGAGGGCACATAATCACCTCATCTAATTCCTCATAAAATAAAGATCAAACTTCAAACTGTAAGTCCTCCGTTTAATCTTACTAGTTACTTCGAGCACATGAGTGCCTACGTGAAGATTTCTAAGCTCTGCGACTTCATGCCGTAGATCCATTCCCATACACAACACCCTGCTTCAGTTGGAACACCGTAGTGAATTAATAATTATTGAACATTGCTTCGAATATCCAATCATTATTTTAATCATAATAATAACGTACAAAACAATTTCCCAGGGGGAAATTACAAATAAATTATAAGACAAAGAAATCAAACCAAACCCAAAACAGCATGATGCCCAAACCCTGCACTGTCAGGAAGTTTTATCATAAAATTTTGAGAAAGATTGCCTCCTTAGACCATCCTGAGCCCGAGGATTTGGTCTAGAGGCACATCCTGCGACTTCCTGCGGATGTTTGAGCCGCCCGGGGGAGTGAATTTAAACACAGATGTCCCTACTCCAGCATAATCCAAAACCTGTTTTTAACTCTAGAATAGTTTGTACTGACACCTTTTATTAGGTTTTTTTTGTGACTGAATGAGCATTGCTGTTGTCAGAGCCTCTGATGCTTAACTACCTCATATTGTTGGTCAACGTATGCTTAAAGCTTCTTTTGGTTCCCCAGCCTGGCCTGCTTTGTTTGATTAAATCATACACAAAAAACATAATGTTATCTGCAGAAGAAACTATGCCTAATCTAGTCGTAACTTTTTGCAATGAGTGCAATTCATTGCCCTATACTAGCCCATGAGTATAACCTCTTTAGAGTGTTTTAACTTCCTGAAAAACAGTGGATTAAATTTCAGCCCATTGCCAAAGCAGTGTAGAACAATACTGACATCCCAAGATTTTCTGATAATCTTAGGCTTAGGAGGCTTCTTTGTAAATATTCCCTCATGAATCACACAACGGAGGAGAACTGATAGATTGTTTCTGAAAACTGCCCTAAATAGGAGACAAAGCACTACGACACTATAATGGCTCTAAGCTCAGTGATCATCAAAATGCAATGGGTGCAAAACTCCAATACATCCTATCTGTGCAGTAATAAGTATATCTGACCAAGTAAAACACTCCCATTACTTATATAGACAACATATGTTTTTTTATGGCTAGCTCGCCAAGCTCAGTTAATCACATCCATGTCCTACTTGACAGTCCAAGAAATTGGACGGGGGCCGGTCATCAGAACCTCAAATGAAAGTAATACAATCATGCAACGGATGACATTCTCCTGTTACTGGATGCACCAACAAATTACTGCAGTTGGGACAGTCATGAAGTCCTGATCATCATTCTGAGCCTCCAATGGGAACCATGCTTGTGTAGCCATCCGAACCACCAAACTGCCCGAGGATGGATCCTGCTCTATTTTGGTGAGGCATTGCTCATGAGCAGAATGGGGGAACAAGTTCAATGTAACGAGAATGCAACCACCACTACTGCTCCTGATCTGTTCCCCCTACAAATGGTATTACAACTGTGATTAGCCTGATCAAAACTAGATCAATATCTGGCAAACCATAGTGGGCGTCAATCATTTTAAAAACATCAGGAGTTACAACACCATTCGATATGTTGTCATTAATTTTCCGTGACCTGTTCTGCCACCACATAGTCGCTACCTGTAGTAGATAGCTGAACCTAGTTTTTTATTTCTGGAAAACACCAGTCCCACATGAGGTAGCCATATTATCAACATGTACTGACCTTATCCTCCCATGTGATTATTATGAAACACCGTGGTATTGTCCAATCTGAGCTAACATGTAAATTAATCATATATCTGAAAAATAACTTTTAATCCATAGAATGCACCCATTAATTCTAATAATTTATACCATACCTGTGCAGGATTTATATCCTCCTTGCACACTCCATCTATCACACACTAGACTCGCTGTCTGTGGCTCTCCCCATCCCAGAGCACACACATCTGTATTGTAAAACCACTGAAGGTTGCCTGAACCAAAATGTTATGTAGTTTGTAACTATATTGATAATCCACCATTGTAATTCAGCGATGGCTCACTGCAACTGCATAAGGTCTATCAAAATGACTGCATGTTCTTTAAGTGCTTGTTCTCTAGCCCGTTGCAACTTTGATAGTGCAGGGCCCAAACCCACTGCCCGGAAAGCCCCACCAATTTGCCAATTATCACTGAGCTACTATCTTACATGAGGTGTTGTGTTTTCACGAACATTACCAGGACCGGTCCCGTGATTTCCACAGCTTGGGCTGATGCCAGCGTAGTCTCTGACTTATCAACTGGAAGTCAATGTGTACAAACCCCAAATAATCATTGTTTTGGGTTCGTCTCTAAACTTGGATTTTGTTGGAGGCACCAGAAAGAGAGCGCGAAACCTTTCAATCGGTGGTTTTGTGTGTGCTGAAACAATCTCCTCAGCTGTCGACTAGAGTTTTGGGCCTAAGTGATGGTAAATAATACATAGAGATTAGAATTTCAGGAAGTTGATTCGTAGGGTCACAGAATGAGACCAAAAACAAAAACTGTGTCCAAGCTAATTGTGATTTGTTAAATTACAAATTTAGTGGTTAAAAAAATTGGTTATTGTGATTAATAGGTGCACACATTGGTGTACAAATTAGAGATTGCGGTAAAGTTACGACAGGTCTTATGAGTGAGGTATTGGTACTATTAAGTAGGGAGATGATCATGTGAAAGGTAGTGTGATGGGCAGGGATAGTATAGCGGTGACTTGCGAAGTATGAGTGGTGATTTTGATGGGACTTTGTTAGAAATTCAATTATTAGGACAGCAGTAGTGTTAAGGGTGTATATCCAAAGTCTACATCAACATATGTTTACCTTCTGGATGATATTGTTTGATGTATGGCCATATCAAAGTACCCAGTGTGCGGAATTAAACCTCAATTCCTGCATTTACCTCTAGGTTCTGGTCCCGAAAAAAAACAAGACCCAACTAAGCATTTTTGTGTCAGGGGATGAATTCCTGATACAACTCTATTCAGACCTGACACAGTGTCCATATAAACATCAAGGTTTATGCAGCAATTATCATAAAATATCGCAACTTACCCCCAACCATTGTTCCCCAAAGATTATCCTACCTCTACAGGCAAACGGAAGTTCTTGTCCTTTTGCCTACTGGTTGAAGTTGATAATACAGTGGGTATACCCCCGTCCCACTGGCCCCTACTCTTGCTTCCCTGGCCCGATCTGACCCCCTTCGCGTTGAAAACGACTTGGCAGGTAGCATCCTGGCGAAGGAACTATGTCTCAATAGGCCTATTGTCTTGGCTATCTTCCTCCAGGACATGCTTGTATTGAGGAGCATACACCCGAAATAAAAAGCTGGCGCTTGAAATTGGTGATCCTGCATAAAGCTGCAAATCGCGGGTTTAGTGTAGTTTTATGCTATTTTTCCGATACAAAGTCACCTCGAAATATGCATTACATCACAACAGTGCCACACTGTTCCGGCCTGTTGCCGAACTGGTGCCCCTCACCCATTTTTCCAAAGCCTGATGCTTCCTTCGCCCACCATTTTGAGGACCTCTGAAACGTAGCCATGCATCGTTGCACTCATTTATGCCAGTCAGGCACTGTGCCAATCAGTAGCAGGTTGCACTGCCTACCCTGACTAAAATATAACATGGTTACTAACTAAATATAAGTAATAAAGCAATGAGAAGTAAGCCATATGTAAGAGATCAATCTCTTAGAATAGTCATAATTCTCCGTCTTATTTACCTGCAGTGCTGTAACACGGAATCATGCGCTGCCCACCCACGTCCGTCAGCGCCTGAAGTCTCAATGACAATGGCTGAAGACATGAAATCCCTTGCGCACTGCCGCAGAGGAGTTTGGAGTGAAGTCGGTGGGGGGACAGCGGCATTTAAAGTTTTCTGGGTCGGTTTCTATGTTGAGACATTTTTTTTGTTATCTTAGAAAGCAAGAGAGATTGAAGAAATGGACACGTGAAATGATTGGGAAGTTCATTTATTGTGATGGTGTTGAATAACCGGATGTACAGGGGTTTGGGGGAGATGGAGAGGGTTAATAATAAGTGGTTTAGAAGGGGTTGATGTGAGTCTATTATGTATGTTAGGTGTTGATGAATAGTGCTGAAAGAAGGATCGGGGGGTGTTAAAAGAGGAGTGTAAAAAGGGAGGAATTAATTTTGGAAGCATAAAAAGGAAATGATAGGAAAAATAGATAAGAGATAGAAGAGAAGGGTTTTTTAAAGAGATGAAAAAGAGAGATAATGGAAGATTTGAAGTTTAATTATAAAAAATGGAGTGAATTGAATATAGAGTGTTGGGTGGTGAATTTGAAAGTTATGTAGTTTAATGATGTATAAGTGGAGGTGTGTAAATTGTATTAAAATTTAAAGTTGAAATTGAGAGGAGAAATAAGAGAATAAAAATAGAATAAATATATGTGAGGAATATTTTGAGTGGTGGGTAGGCGATGGTTAAATTATATTAGAGATATTGTACAGGTATAATTAGTATAAAGATATAGAATTAATGGTTTAGTAAATATGGTTAAGTGTTGATATTGTTTGTATTATGAGTATGGAATTTATAAGTGGGTAATAATTAGAGTATTTAATAGTGATAATTATTTAAAAAATAAAAAATAAAAATTTTTTGTATTTAGTGTTAGTAAAGGTTGGTTGGGTTTTGGTGGTAGGGTGTTTTTTTGTGTTTGGGGGTTGTGTTAGTTGTAATGGGATTTTTTATTTAATTTTTGTTAGGGTAAGGGATTGTGTTTGTGTGGGTTTTGATGATGGTTGTGGTGGGTTTAAGTTATGTTGTTTTTAAGTTTGTTTGTTGTTTTTGTGTGTGGTTGGGTATATTTTTTAGTTAAGATTTTGTTTTTTTTTGTGTTTTGTGTTTGGTTTTGTTGGTGTGGGGTATTTGTGTGTAGGTGTTGTTGTATAGTGTTTTAGTGTTATTGTGTATTGTTTTTGGATTTTTTTTTTTTTGTTTTAATTTTAAGAAAAAAAGTGTTTAAATTATATTATGTATAAAATGTTTATATAATTATAAAAAGTAGATAATTGAGAATTAAATAATAGTTAAAAAAAAGTAATAATATTGTATAGGAGGATAAGAATGTAAAATTAGAAAAGAAATATTAGAAATGGTTTTATCAAATTAAGTAAAATTTACTTATATATTGTTACTTCGGTACACCTTACGCCTCTCCACCAGTTCCCCGGTGCTGGCTACTTGCATCGGATGTAATGACCCGATAAATAGCCCCGCCTGCAGCTTCTCACAGTAGTCACTCACAAATTCCAAGTAAAAAAGCATCAGGACGGTTCAGTTTAGGTATTGTTCTTCAAGGTCATTTAGTATTGTTGAATTAAGTTAAACAATGGGTAGTCCCCTTGCAGTCAGAAACGGGTGAATTGATTATGGGAAACAAGGCATGGCAAACCAAGTGAATACTAAGCACTTTGGTTCTGGTCTTCACTAAGGAAGACATAACATGAATTATAGCCGGAATACAGGGACGCGGTCAAAAGATGGAAAACGATGAAATTCCAGGTTAGAGCCAAAAGGTGTTGGGTAAATTGATGGATTAAAGGCTGAAAAATCACCAGGCCAATTAGCTGCATCCCAGATACTTAAGGAAGTACCCCATAAATACCGATGCTTAGTGATAATTTTCAAAAATCTTTAGATTCTGAGTAGTTTTACCTGAGATTGGAGGTAGTAATGATAACCCCACTTTTTAAAAAAGGGAGAGAAAAACGGGAATTACAGGACCAGTTAGTCTAACAAATCGTACTGGGAAAATGCTAGATCAATTATCAAAGAGGGATAGCAGCGAACGCATTTGGAAAGTGGTTGAAATCATTGGACATAGTCAGCATGATTTACGAAGGGTTAAATCATGTCTGATGAATCTTATTGAATATTTTTGAGATGTAACTAGTAGAGTGGATTAGGAGAAGCATGGATGTGTTGTAATCTGACTTCAAAGGCTATTCGACAAGTCCTCTCCCCTACACAAAGAAATGTATACAAACTTAAAGCACGATCGTATTGGTGGTCTTATTGATGTGGATAGAGAACTGGCTCAGCAGGAACAAAGAGTAGATAACGGGTCCTTTTCAGTATGGCAGACAATGACAGTGGGGTGCCGCAAGACTCAGTCTGGACCCCAGCATTTTACATTATACATGTAATTGTGTTGGTCGAGAATTAAATGCAACATCTCGAAGTTGCGGATGACACAAGCTGAGTGCATGTTAGCTAGTAGTAGGATCTAGAGCTGCAGGATGACGGGATAGACTGGGATGAAAAATGCATGGCAGAATGGCAGTATAATGGATAAATGTGAGGTTTTCCACTTTGGTGGCATAAACAGAAGGTATACAATTTTATTTTATGGTGACAAATTAGGAAAAGGAGATGCAGCGAGACCCTGGGTGTCTAATGGTGCAACCACATTGAAATAGCAAGCAAGGTGCAGCAGCTGTGAAGAAAGCGGATGGTAGTTGGCATTCATTAGCACAAGATTTGAACAAGACAGGAGGTTCTACAGCATTTTGTAACAGGGTCTTGGTGAGCCACACATCTGGATATTGCGTACAGTTTTGTCTCCCTAAATCTAGGAAAGACTGTCCTTGCCATACAAGAAGAATCACCCAGACTGATTCCTGGGAGGGCACGACTCCAATGAAGAAAGACTGGTAGACTTGGCTCGTACATCACAGCATACCAGAATATTGAAGATGATCTCATAAGACTAACAAAATTTTTATCTTAAGGGGTTGTACAGCTAGATGCAGGAAATATGTTCCGCTCTATGTGGGGAAGGTCCGGACAAGGGGTCACAGTTTAAAGATAAGGGGAAGTCTTTTTGGGACCGAATTAAAAATCGTTTTTCAATTCACGTGTGGTGAATCTGTGGGAATTCTCTGCCACAGAAGGTAGTTGATGCCAGTTCGTTGGCCATATTTACAAGGGCGTTTGATGTGGCCCCTTGTGGCAGAAGGGATCCTGGTATGGGAGAGGAAGGTACAGGATACTGAGTTGTATGATCAGCCATGATCATATTGAATAAACGTGCAAGGCTCAAAGGGCCGAACGCGGGCCTGCTCCTGCAGCCCCTAATTTCTGATGTTTTCATGTTGGGTGGGGAAGTCTTGATTGTTTTAATGCAAAATGGCTGGGCAGCAAATCCAGGGAAGCAACTTTTTTTGTTGGTGAGACATCACAATAAGAATTGGACTGTTAGGCAGTGATGGCGCGAGAAAGACAACTCATCTGCATTGTGGGTTGATGAATGGAAGCAAAGCCTGTGCTTCCCACTGAACATAAACAGGCTATGTTAGATGGTACTCTAAATGTTGTGGAATGACATGGAGAATTGAGAGATGGAGGAAGTTAAGCTGGGGAAAAATCTTGGAGATGAGTAAAAGTGAAAATGTGCTGATGAAGTGGCTAGAGCACACACAGAACTGCAGAAAAGGATTGCTGGAATGGTGTACGTGCAGCGAGTGAATTGTGGGAAAGGTGGAGGACTCAGGGAGGCGGCGACGAGTGGGGACAGAGAAGATGAGTCAGTGGATGGGAGATAGACAGATGTCAGGGATAGATAAATTGAGCACATGTGAATTTGGGAGGAGTGACAGATATTTTTGGGAATGGGAGATTGCAGATGGCGAGAGTACATTGTAATTGGGGGGATTGTGTTGGAGGGGGTTCAGAAAACAGTGATTTTTTACCTGGAGGGAAGGCCAAGAGACAGAATCAAACCCTGTGGCTGTTAAACGAGCTCGTGCTGGCGCGGTTCGTTGGGTCCTCTCACACACAAGTGTAAGAATGATTCCAAATGTGTGGTGTTTGCATTGACATACTGCTTATGTCTAGTCACCGCAGTGTCATATGCATTTGCAAGGAATTCTCAGCAACAATTTCAGTCAACATCTTTGCCTGTGAGACCCGAAATGACCACTCAACGCACACATAATTATAACCGGACCTCCTCGGGTTATTTTAGTTCCTCCCGTTATGATCCTTATTCACGTGATGTTCTGTCCTGCACTATAGCTTATTGAGCTTGGATATCAATTTGATATAAATCCCTAACTAATGGTCTGCACCACTCCTCTACAACAGTATGCTGGACACTGGTACAACCACTACTCGTAAGTACCCGAAGGCCGACTAACAGAAGCACAATACCACGACCCTACCTGAGACATTATGAGTGCTCATAGCATGGTGAGGTACACCAAATTACATCCTGGGATAAATTAACTTGCCCATGCATTTGTTTGAAAACATCTATTATGATTGGATTTTAGTTGCATTGATCAAAAATAAGCCAAATATGTGTTATCTGAAATGATGTAAGTATTTTTACTTAATTTTTTTTCAAAGCTCTGAAATATTGAATGAAGCAATTCTGACCTGGCAGTTCTGCGTCCAGTTCGGCCAATGACAGATTCGCCTGGGCTGCAATGGAGACTTTACCTTCCCCTTTCCAGTTAGATTCAGCATGCGAGGCAGTTTCAAATCTAAGTTACACAGGGTCAATGGATTAAATGCAACTATATCATCTGTACAATTGTTTCACAATAATATGACAATATTTATTCAAATACAATAACCTTCTTTAATTCAGGATTTGAGCATTTCAAAATCTTTATTTTTTCCAAGATTTAGATGAGCCAAGTCCTTTTACTAGATTTAAAATATGCCCTTGTTTACTTAAATCCAGTTTGGTATTAATTTATCTGATATACCAGCAAACAGAACCGATATATATTCTGTACACTTTATACATCTGGCACATTACAACAATATGCAACAATGACTAGAGCAGTATGTTGCAATGTCCTTTTTAACAGATAGCTTATGCAGGGGTAGTATACATATTGAAGAAAAGTAGTAATATTTAATAAATCATAACAATAACATTTTAGTTCAGTAAGGCAATAATTTCTCCTTTTGTTTAAAGTTAATATCTAACATGTGGAATAACTATTTACTCCAAAACAAATAGATGCCAGCAACAATACAATTTCACTAAAATCTGACTGCTTAAAATTGTACAATGCAAATTTGCAAATTCTTACAGAAATCACAAATCACAAACAAAATTTGAGATGGAATTAAATTAATTTTCACGCAATTTGTGTGAAAGTAAATAAATCAACACAATTATTTTCGACTTGGCAGAACTAGAGTTGACACAACCTTTCTTCAGGGAAAATCGCAATACTGTCTGTTTTCTGGGAATGCTACTCCCCCAGATAATGGAGGTAGATTCTACTAACTGTGGTTTGAAACAATATTTCAGCTATTATCCCAGAGCAAATCACCAGCAAGCATCATCATATTACAGACTTCCTTAAAGATAGCACAGTGGACAAATGCCAGTGCATCTAACTTCCTATCCAGCAGCCAGTTCGGTTTTGTAATATCAAGGAACTGCTGATGCTGGTGTACATATTCTTAAGCTCCTCGTGGTGTCTGTCCACGGATGCAAGAAGACTTTACTTTAAACTTTAGAGACGCAGCGTGGAAACAGGCCCTTTGGCCCACCAAATCCGTGCTGACCTGCGATCATCCTGCATACCAACACTATCTTACACACCAGGGCAAATCTATCAAAGCCAATTAACTTACAAATCTGTACATCTTTGGAATGTGGGAGGAAACCGGAGCACCGGAGAAAACCCACATGGTCAGGGAGAGAACATACAAACTCCATACAGACAGTACCCATAGTCAGGGTCAAACCCAGGTCTCTGGCGCTGTAAGGTAACAGCGCTACAGAGGCGCCACTCTGCTGCATAACAAACTTCCACAATGTTCTCATCTCCAGGACTGGGAAATTTGCTGACTGAGTCTGCACCACATTAAATCTGGCACAACACACTAAAATGAAGATAGACGCAAAAAGCTGGAGTAACTCAGTGGATCAGGCAACATCTAAGGAGAAAAGGTAATGTTTCGCGTTGAGACCCTTCTTCAGACTTCAGCCTTTTCTTCATGTCTGAAGAAGGGTCCCAACCAGAAACGTCACCTATTCTCCAGAGATGCTGCCTGACCTGTTGAGTTACTCCAGCACTTGGTGTCTATCTTTGGTTTAAACCAATATCTGCAAATCCTTCCTACCTCTTAAAAAGGAATCCAGGAAATCAGGAAGGTGAGTGTGAAAGAGAGATATTTGTGAAGAGTTCCCAAAAGATTTTGAATATTTCTTCATTTTAAAGGCAGCTTGAACGGTCAGTGAGCCAGTGTACATAAGCTGTCACCAGTTGTCAAAGCTACCCTGACAGCATAGTCAACCAACTATGCTGGGCGAGGCCAATAATACATTGTGCTGGCTTCCCCCTCCCAGAAGGAACTACCGGGACCACACGGGAAGATAATAGCACATTCCATGAGCGGGGAGGTAATTTTCTCAGGCAGTGAATTACCTATCTGATTAGAACAAAATATGCAACAGCAAATACAAATGTTTTAGCTTATAACTACAATGGGAACTTGGAGGATACATGAATTGTTTTGAAAATGGACCTGTTGTGCCAGTTTAGAAAAGCTCGCTTATCTATTATGGCCAGACATGCTTGGGCAAAAGTACAATAACAATAAAAAAAGTTTTTGGACACAGTTGCATTTAACTATTACATAACCAAAACCCAGAGAACATTCGACTTTGCAGTTTTATGTGATTTGATGTATGTGTCATTGATAAGCTGTGATCTGTAGAGCTCTGTATCAAGTGCTAAAATGTGGATGAAGCTGGGTAGCTAGCTCTCTCTTAGCTGGGACAGGGCCAAATAGCCTCCTCCTACATCATCAATTTTCCATGATTCAGCCCACAACATCTTATCTTGTTATTCCATGGCTACTTAAAATGCTGCACATCAAAATTAGACCACAATGGGTGAAAAGCAGAATAATTGGTGAAATATTTACGTTTAGGAATGGACAACCACAGTGCATTTTGAAACACATTCTGAAAAGTCAAAATATCGTGCAAGCAGGACTAAAAGTATTTCCCTTACTATGCAAAAAGAGGGGCACCTTTTAACCCCCAGGAAGGGCTAACCTGCACTTATTAAATTTGGTATTGGGGTTAGAGCCTCAGATTTTATCAAGCATTCAATTGCGAGAAATGTTCCCTGCAGATGAGAACCTACATGCTAAATCAAAACAGGAACTTACAGATCCAACTGTTTTTACCAAATTACTTGCCTGTCAGAAGGTGAACAAGTGCTTGTCCCAGGCCCTCATGCTAGCTGTTATTATGTTCCCTCCCACCACACCATCATCACCATAATAAAAGTGCAAAAACAATACAAATATAAGTGTTGTCTAGGCCTTGCTGCATCCCAGCATGCAGTCGATTATTTCATCTTCTGATGTCTTGCAAATGGAATTGAACAATATGCCATAATCAGTGAACATCCTGATCTCTGACCTTGATTGAAAGGTCTTTGATGAGGCAGTTGAAGATTGTTGGACCAAGGACACAGCCGTGAGAAATTCTTGCTATGATGTCCTCAGACTGGGAGAACGTGTCCAACAACCACAAAGAACAATTGCAGCACTTTTCTCTTAATGCCCAATAACTTCAGTTTTACCAGGGCTCCTTGATGCCACTGTCAAATGCTGCCTTGATGTCAATAGACAATAGACAATAGGTGCAGGAGTAGGTCATTCGGCCCTTCAAGCCAGCACTGCCATTCACTGTGATCATGGCTGATCATCCACATTCAGTACCCCGTCCCTGCCTTCTGACCATATCCCCTGACTCCGCTATCTTTAAGAGCTCTTTTTAACTCTCTCTTGAAAGCATCTAGAGAACTGGCTTCCACTTCCTTCTAAGGCAGAGAATTCCACAGATTCACTGGGTAAAAAGGTTTTTCCTCATCTCTGTTCTAAATGGCCTACCCCTTATTCTTAAACTGTGGCCCCTGATTCTCAACTCCCCCAACACCTAACAAGGTGGTGTGTGGCGGCGCCTATCGGCAGCAGCTCAACTACAGTCCGTTTGTCTTTTTTTTTTAAATTTTTTGTCTTGTTAAATGTCTTGCGTCTAGTTTTTATTTTTTTCTTTAACTGTGTATATGTGGGGGGTGGTGGGGGGGGGGGGAAACCATTAATCTCTTCCTTGTTCGGAGACCCGACTTTTTCCCTGTCGGGTCTCCGGTGTCGTTGGGCCTAACATCGTGGCACCCACGGCGGCCTCCGCCCGGGACCAACCCAAGGGCTCCAGTCGCAGAGCCTGCAGATCTGACATCGTGGAGCCGGCCGTCTTCGGAGCGGGAAGAGCTTAGGAGGCTCCAGCCGCAGGCCTGGTGGACAGGAGCTCGCAGGTCCCTGGTGGGAGACCGCTTTTCGGAGCTCCCGCAACGGCAACTTTCCCCGCTGGAATCGCGGGGTTTAAAGGACTCGTAGCGGGGCCTCACATCGCTCGGCGTGGCTTAAACTGCCACAGGACTTACCATTGCCCGCCGAGGACTTTAACACCGGGAGCCCCAGTTCGCCTCGACGTTGCAGTTGGACTGTTGGGCCGTGGAACAAAGGGAAGAGATAAGACTTTTGCCTTCCCTCACAGTGAGGAGGTGTTGGAGATTCACTGTGATGGATGTTTATGTTAACTGTGTTAAGTGTGGGTCTTGGGTTTTTTTGTAATGTAAGTGTAGAAAATGCAATTTCGTTCACACCAAGCTGTTTGAATGACAATAAAAGGCATTCTATTCTATTATATTCATTCTATTCTTTTCCATCAGGAACATGTGTCCTGCCTCTAGTGTGTTCAATCCCTTAATAATCTTATATGTTTCAATAAGATATCCTCTCATCCTTCTAAATTCCAGAGAATACAAGCCCAGTTGTTCCATTCTATCAACATATGAGCATAGTCACTGTCCTCTTCCCTCTGGAATTCAGCTCTTTGGTCCATGCTTGGACCAAGGCTGTTATGTTCTGGAGTGACTGGGCATCAGCAAACAGATTATTGGAGAACATGTACTTATTGTCAAAAACAGCTTCTATAATGTTTCTGATCATTAACAGATTGACTCAGAAGTAATTAACCAGATTGGATTTCTACCTGTTCATTGTTGGGCAGATGCCAATATTGTAATTGTACTGGAACTGCCTGATTATGGGTACAGTTGATTCTGGAGTACAGACCTTTTTCCTAATCTGACACCATTGAGATAATAATCTGCTTCCTTTTTCTTGCCGCCAAAGTGAATAACCTCACATTTATCTACATTATACTGCATCTGCCATGCATCTACCCGCTCACTCAACCTGTTCAAGTCAACCTGCAACTTCCTAGCAGTTCACACTGCCACCCAGCTTTGTGTCATCTGTAAATTTGCTCGTGTTACTTTTAATTCCATCATCTAAATCATTAATATATATTGTAGATAGTTGAGGCCTCAGCACCGAGCCTTGCGGCACTCCACTCGCCACTGCCTGCCATTCTGACAGGGACCCATTTATTCTTACTCTTTGTTTCCTGTCTGCCAACCAATCCTCTATCCATGTCAATACCCTACCCCCCAATACCATATGCTCTAATTTTGCTCACCAATCTCTGTGTGGGACCTTACACAGTGGCAGACTGGTTGGCAGACAGATGTTGGAGATCTCAAGAAACTGAAACCGATCATTCATTAAAAGTTTCTGGCTGAATATAATTGTGAATGTTTCAGCTATGGGCTCAGTGTATGAATGGAAGGGCTCCCATTTTTCATTCTAAATAATAAGATTTCAAATTTACAGAGTCAGGGAGAAACATATAATATTTCCTTTCTTCCACTGTCATAGTACAAAATTATATTTCCTGATCAAAAACCTTCCTAAAGTTGATGTACATCACAAGACTGCAACTGTCTCAACTTTATCCATTACCTCATCAAATAATTATGTCAAACTGGTTAAACATGATTTGCCCTCAGCTAATTCTTTCTGACTTGCCTTAATTTATCTATTTTCCAACTGGTGATAAATCCTGTTTTTTATGATCAATATAAAACCTTACCTTATAAACTTTAAGTCAACCAACTTTTTTTAATACCTCCATGCTATCAAATTTTAAAATTTCTATTACCTCAGCTGGGGTGGCACAGCGGTAGAGTTGCTGCCTTACAGCACCATAGACCTCTGTTCGATCCTGACCAACAGGTGGAGTCTGTACGGAGTTTGCATGGTTTTCCTGTGACGGCGTGAGTTTTCCCCAGGTGCTCCAGTTTCAATCCCACATTCCAAAGACGTGCCAGTTTGTATGTTAATTGTCTTAGGTAAAAATTGCAAATTGGCCCCAGTGTGTAATATAGTGCTACTGTATTGGGATCGCTGTACGGCACGGACTTGGTGGGCTGAAGGGCCTGTTTCCGTGCTGTATATCTAAACAAAACAATTTCCTCGTTCACTATTACCTTGAACCTCTTGGGGGAGAAAGGGGAAGGGGAAGTTGTGTGTTAGTACCTAAAATTAGCAAATTCAATGTTGATACTATTGGGTTGCAAGCTGCTCAAGCGGAATATCAGGTGCTGTTCTCTTGGCTGCAGGGGAGAGTACTTGGGTTTGGATGGGAAGGGATGAATGAACCAAGGAGTTGCAGAAGGAGCGATCTCTGTGAAAGGTGAAAAAGGATAGAGATGGGAAGATATGATGTGGTGGGATCACATTAAAGATGACGGAAATGTCGGAGGATGATGTGTTGGATGTGGAGGCTGGTGGGGTGAAAAGTGAGAACCAGGGCAACACTATCCTTATTGCGTCTGGGTGGAGGGGAGTGAGAACAGAACTACAAGACAAAGAGGAGACGTGAGTGAGGGATACATCTATGATATCCGGGGGAGAAACCACGTTAATAAAGAATGACGACATCTCGGATATCCTTGAATGGAAAGCCTCATCTTGGGAGCAGATGCGGGACATCGCTTTCAGGTCAGGCGATGCTCGAGCCTACAGTTCATCCAGGGCTAACCTGAAGAGGGGCATCAAGAAGGCCAAGCATACCAACAAGCTTAGGATTGAGGAACACTTCAACAACAACTCCGATCCCCGACGCATGTGGCAAGGCATTCAGGCCATCACGGACTTCAGATCCACCAACACCACCCCCACATCCAGCGACTCATCCTTCCTTGAGGTGCTTAACCACTTTTATGGCCGTTTTGACAGGGACAACCAAGAGATGGCCATCAAGGCTATGCTCCCTGCTGATCACTAGCCCCTCACACTCACCCCCTACGACTTGTATCTAGCACTGAGTAGGATTAATGAACGTAAGGCTGCTGGCCCTGACGGCATCCCTGGGTATGTCCTCAGGACCTGTGCTGCGCAGCTGACAGACATCTGGACTGACATCTTCAATCTGTCACTTGCCCAAGCAGTTGTCCCCACGTGCCTTAAAACCACCTTAATCGTGCCGGTAGCAAAACACTCCACTGCGGCGAGCCTCAACGACTTCCGCCCAGTTGCACTTACTCCCATCATCACCAAGTGCTTCGAGAGGATGGTCCTGGCACACCTCAAAGGCTGCCTACCTCCCACACTGGACCCCTATCAGTTTGCCTACCGCAAGAACAGGAGTACGGAGGATGCCATCTCAACGGCACTCCACTCCGCCCTCTCCCCCCTCGATAACAGAGACACCCACGTGAGAATGCTGTTCATTGGCTTTAGCTCAGCATTTAACACCATTATCCTCTCAAAATTAATCACCAAACTCGGCGACCTGGGCATCAACCCCTCCCTCTGCAACTGGATACTGGACTTCCTGACTAACAGACCACAGTCTGTTACGTTGGACAACCACACCTCTTCAACCCTCACCCTGAACCGACGTTCCACAGGGCTGTGTAATGAGCCCCCTCCTCTACTCTCTCTTCACCTACGACTGCACACCTGAACATGGTTCTAACACCATCATCAAGTATGCAGATGATACAACGGTGATTGGCCTCATCAGCGACAACGATGAGTCGGCCTATAGGGAGGAGGTTCAGCTCCTAGCACCATGGTGCGCCGACAAAACCTGGCCCTTAACTCCAAGAAGACCAAGGAGCTCATTGTGGAATATAGAAGGTCTAGGGACTGCACACACACCCCAATCCATATTAACGGGACGGAGGTGGAACGTGTTTCCAGCTTCAGGTTTCTGGGGGTCAACATAGAAACATAGAAATTAGGTGCAGGAGCAGGCCATTCGGCCCTTCGAGCCTGCACCGCCATTCAATGGTTGATCATGGTTGATCATCCAACTCAGTATTCTGTACCTGCCTTCTCTCCATACCCCCTGATCCCTTCAGCCACAAGGGCCACATCCAACTCCCTCTTAAATATGGCCAACAAACTGGCCTCAACTACCTTCTGTGGCAGAGAATTCCACAGATTCACCACTCTTTGTGTGAAAAACGATTTTCTCATCTCGGTCCTAAAAGACTTCCCTCTTATCCTTAAACTGTGACCCCTTGTCCTGGACTTCCCCAACATCGGGAACAATCTTCCTGCATCTAGCCTGTCCAACCCCTTAAGAATTTTGTAAGTCTCCATGAGATCACCCCTCAATCTTCTAAATGCCAGCGAGTACAAGCCAAGTCTATCCAGTCTTTCTTCATATGGAAGTCGTGCCATCCCAGGAATCAGTCTGGTGAACCTTCTCTGTACTCCCTCTATGGCAAGAATGTATTTCCTCAGATTAGGAGACCAAAACTGTACGCAATACTCCAGGTGTGGCCTCACCAAGACCCTGTACAAGTGCAGTAGAACCTCCCTGCTCTTGTACTCAAATCCTTTTGCTATGAATGCCAACATACCATTTGCTTTCTTCACAGCCTGCTGCAACTGCATGCCTACTTTCAATGACTGGTGTACCATGACACCCAGGTCTCGCTGCATCTCCCCTTTTCCTAATCGGTCACCATTCAAATAATAGTCTACCTTCCTGTTTTTGCCACCAATGTGGATAACCTCACATTTATCCACATTATACTGCATCTGCCTTGCATTTGCCCACTCACCCAGTCTATCCAAGTCATCCTGCAGCCTCCTAGCATCCTCCTCACAGCTAACACTGCCCCCACTTCGTGTCTCCTTGTCGAAAGCCTCTGAAAGTCCAGATACAACACATCCACTGCTTCTCCCTTATCCACTCTACTAGTTACATCCTCAAAAAATTCAATAAGATTCGTCAGACATGATTTACCCTTCGTAAATCCAAGCTGACTTTGTCCAATGATTTCACCACTTTCCAAATGCGCTGCTATCCCATCTTTAACAATTGACTCTAGCAGTTTCCCCGCTACCGATGTTAGACTAACTGGTCTGTAATTCCCCGTTTTCTCTCTCCCTCCCGTTTTAAAAAGTGGGGTTACATTAGCTACCCTCCAATCCTCAGGAACTCCTCCAGAATCTAAAGAGTTTTGAAAAATTATCATTAAGGCATCTACTATTTCTGGGGCTACTTCCTTAAGTACCCTGGGATGCAGCCTATCTGGCCCTGGGGATTTATCGGCCTTTAATCCATTCAATTTACCCAACACCACTTTCTGGCTAACCTGGATTTCACTCATTTCCTCCATCTCATTTGACCCGCGATCCCCTACTATTTCCGGCAAATTATTTATGTCTTCCTTAGTGAAGACAAAACCAAAGTAGTTATTCAATTGGTCTGCCATGTCCTTGTTCCCCATGATCAAATCACCCGTTTCTGACCGCAAGGGACCTACATTTGTTTTAACTAATATTTTGCGCTTCACATATCGATAAAAACCTTTGCAGTCAGTTTTTATGTTTCCTGCCAGTTTTCTTTCATACTCCATTTTCCCTTTCCTAATTAAGCCCTTTGTCCTCCTCTGTTGGTCTCTGAATTTCTCCCAGTCCTCTGGTAGGCTGCTTTTTCTGGCTAATTTGTACGCTTCATCTTTTTCTTTGATAATATCCCTGATTTCCCTCGTTATCCACGGATGCGCCACCTTCCCTGATTTATTCTTTTGCCATACTGGGATGAACAATTGTTGTAGTTCATCCATGCAGTCTTTAAATGCCTTCCATTGCATATCCACCGTCAACCCTTCAAGAATCAATTGCCAGTCGATCTTGGCCAATTCACGTCTCATACCCTCAAAGTTACCTTTCTTTAAGTTCAGGACCCGTGTTTCTGAATTAACAATGTCGCTCTCCATCTAATGAAGAACTCAACCATATTATGGTCACTCTTGCCCAAGGGGCCACGTACAACAAGGCTGCTAACTAACCCTTCCTCATTACTCAATAACATCTCTGATGACCTTTCTTGGACCCACAATACCTCTGCACTGGTCAAGAAGGCTCACCAGCGTCTCTTCTTCCTGAGGAGACTAAAGAAGGTCCATCTGTCTCCTCAGATTCTGGTGAACTTCTACCGCTACACCATAGAGAACATCCTTACCAACTGAATCACAGTATGGTATGGCAACTGCTTCTTCTCTGAACGGAAAGCACTGCAGAGGGTGGTGAAAACAGCCCAACGCATCACCAGTTCCTCATTCCCCTCCATTGAGCCCGTTCTTAGCAAGCGATGTCTGCGAAGGGCGTGCAGCATCGTCAAGGACTGGTCTCACCCCAGCCACAGACTGTTTACCCTCCTCCCATCCGGGAGGCGCCACAGGTCCCTCCGTTGCCGGACCAGCAGGTTCAGGAACAGCTTCTTCCCTGCGGCTGTTACAATACTTAACTCTGCACCTCGGTGATTGCCAGTCACCCCCCCCCCCCCCCCCCCCCCCCCCCCTCCGGACACTCCTTTCCCCAGTAAAATTGCACTACTGATACTGTTTGTACATATATATATATATATATATATTACCGTTCATTATTCTAAGTTCGCTCTTCTGGGGAGATGCTAACTGCATTTCGTTGTCTCTGTACTGTACACTGCACAATGACAATTAAAGATTGAATTGAATTGAATTGAATTGAATTGAATGTGGTGGAGATGGTGGAATTGAGAGTAAGGAATTATATATTTGCAAAATGCAGGGTGGAAGGAAGTGTAGTCCAGATAACTGTGGGAGTCAGTAGGTTGGTAATAGATGTCAGTCGATAGTTTATCCCCTGTGATGGAGACAGAGAGACCAAGAAAGGAGGGAGAGGTTTTGGAGATGGTTCAGGTGAATTTGAGAGCAGGGTGGAAGTTAGTAGTGAAGCTAATGAAATCATTGAGTTCTGTCTGGATGCAGGAGGCATCCCGGATGAAGTTGTTGATGTAGCGGAGAAAGAGTTGGGGGAAAAACCAATGTTTGCTTGTTCTTTCTTTCGCCACATATAAACATGCCTCAATTGTATTAGGACCATCTTTTCCTTAAAGGAACCTCAATGTTTTAGAAACATAGTTTTATAATTGCATTTTCTGCTCTCTCTTCATTAAAAGTGTGTAATATGTGTACAAAGTGAAGTCCACTGCAGAGACTTCAGATTAATACACAAAATACTTAAAATCATTCAAAAGATCTATTCAGAATATAGTACATACAGTACTATATACAGTAATGTACAAGTCTATGGGAATTAATCTAGGAAAATCCCATCGTCAAGAATGCTGACAGTTGCTGTAATAGCGATACAATTTGTTGGAAAGTCCAATAATGTACCACATGAAGCACTTTAACATTAATGCACTGTTTTCCAAGTTTTCAAATTAGGTCAATAATGATGATCAAAATGATTGTAATAGACTTCTTTAGTTCTAAATACCACTCCATAAAAAGAGTACATTAATTATAAAGGTGATGTAAATGAAGGATAAGATGCATTTAATAAAGCACAGTAACAATACACACAGAACTGAATTTTAATGAAAAAGTCATATTGCATGGAAACTTTTAGTTTAGTTTAGAAGTACAGTGTGGAAACAGGCCCTTTAGTCCACTAAATCCACGCCGACCAGCGATCATCCTTATGCTAGTTCTATCCTAGGGATAATTTACAGAAGCCAATTAACCTACAAACCTGCACGTCTTTGGAATGTGGGAGGAAACTGGAGCACCCGGAGAAAACCCACGTAGTCACAAGGAGAATGTAGAAACTCCATACAGACAGCACAATAATCAGGATTGAACCTGGGTCTCTGGGACTGTAAGGCAGCAACTCTACTACTGTGCCACCCTGATATTTCAATTACTTAAATATGTCACGAATTACCAGACTTCTAAAAGTCTTGATTTGTTGTAGGCAGTGACATTGTAAGGTTGAGATATTCACAGTCTAATAAAAGGAACTGGATGGGAAACCATTGGCCATGCTGAACCTGGTCAAGAACAACTTCCAGTTGTTTAAAAAGTCTTAGCTTGATATATAATTGAACTTAATCTATTAAACAATAGATAAGTGTTGCTTACATTGTAGCTTGGCTGTTATAGATTTATTCATAAATTAGAATACAAATACTTTTAAGATTAGGCACAACTTTAAACACCCCTAGCCTGGATTAATAGTCTGTTGTCTAAATCATGAATGTCATTTTTCTAGTTTGGAAGGATGAATCTCAATTTCAGTCAATTTCAACATAATGTCCACAATAAAACATGTTAACTTGTACCTGATAGTCTTGTTCCCAAAATAATGACCTGCATCTTCAGTGTATCTTGCACCATTGCTCCATGCTCGTTTTTCTACTGTACCAAATATTTTATCTGAGGCTTCCAGGATTTCATCTGCATCAGTTTTGTTTCTCAACCTGAGGCTGCCAGTGGGAGAGGAGAACATAGTAGTCTGGGCGATTACAGTCGCAGCATCATCAGATTTCAACATTTCATCATCCAATGCTGAAATGTAATTTGAGCAACTATGCTGAAAGCTATCACTTCTTTTAACTGAAGCAGTCTCTTCTCCATCTCTAGATTCTATTTCCATAATATTATTACCAACTCCACCATCTTGTTCCGATCCCAGGTCTGCTGAGGAAAATAAAGAGAAATCATACATTTGTTAGGGAATGACATGACAACATATATTAATATTTTCATTATTTAAAACAAATTCATATATCAAATATATATAATTACAAAGGCTAAAATGCATATTCTGAATTCTACAATGAGAATGCAATGATATTTTATCAACCATTTAATGATTATACACTTCACTAATTTTTTATTAGATTGTTAAATTTCTTTTAATTGGAATATGACCAAGACAAGCATGAATAGTTATATAAAACATAGAAAAAACAATGAAAAAAAAATGTTATATCTTAAATTTTTTTTTTAACAGTTTGTGGATTTCCCATTTGAAGAATAATAATTGTTATTCAAAAAAATATTTGGAATAAGCAACTATGATTTAAGGGATGAAATAACCAAGAAACTCATCAAATCAAATTTTCCAATGCAGACCTCATTTGAACCACAAAACAATATTACAGACCATAAAAGTTATAATGCAGATGACATAGCTCTCCTTTCACACACACAGATACAATTGCAGGAGAAGAAGGACAGACTCTCAAAAGCTGCAACAAAACTTGGTCTTACACCCAATACAGCAAAGACATAGGTGATGAGGATCCACTCCAAAACCAGCAACCCTATCCTTATGCACAGCACTGTTCTAGAGGTAGAAATATTCACATACTTAGGCAGTGTTGTGGACATCACCGGAGGGACGGAGGCAGACATAAAAGGTAGAATTAATAAGGCTAGGGTGGTGTTTAACATGCTCAGGAAGATCTGGAGCTCAAAACACACCTGTTTCGCATTTGAGTTAAAGATGCGTATTTTGGTGTTGATTGGGGTGTAACACCAAAATACGCATCTTTAACTCAAATGCGAAACAGGTGATGCTGTATGGATCAGAGACATGGAAAACAACAAAACGCACTACAAACAGGTTGTAAACAGTCATTAACACCTGACTTAGAAGAATACTTAACATCTGGTGGAGAGACAAAGTAAGCAATATGGACCTGTGGAAAAGAACAAGCCAGGAGCCCGTTGATTTACATATTCGAAGGAGAAAATTGAGTTGGATTGGACACACCCTCAGGAAACCTGCCACAAACATCACCCGGCAAGCCATGAAATGGAACCCCCAAGGAAAAAGGAAAATAGGTCACCCCAGGAACAGCTGGAGAAGACATGTCCAGACAGAAATGTCTGAGAGTGGGCTCAACTGGGGAGATCTCAAAAGAACTGCCAACAGCCGAGTGAGGTGGAGGACATTTGTCATGGCCTATGCTCCCCAGAGGTGCAAAGGGCTTAAGAAGAGAAGAAGCTGATAAAAGTTACAAAGTAATTAATTTATTAACATATCTAATCACTTGATCTCAATTGAATGCATTTGTAACGTCTCATCCTTTCTGCTGAGTTCTTGAACTGAATAGTGAAGAGCAAGAGTCATCAGTCTAAAGATAGAAAATAAAATAGTACGATTAAACGAGAACTTACGTTCCCCCACAATTAAAATGTGGACAGTGGAAATGTTGGAGACGTTGCATTTGGAAAGAATCAGATTTGTCCTAATGGACAAATACAAACTCTTTGAACAGATATGGTCTCCATATACAGAATATTTGAAGGGGTAGCTGTTCCTGGCATCACAACTCAATGGGTACCCGGCAGGATTAGATGAAAATAACTCTCTGTTTTTTTTTGATTTGTATACATGTCTCTATTGATATCGCTATTTGAAATTGTGTTATTCACTATTAAGATGTATACTATAATCTTTTTATATATATATATATAATACTTTGTTTTAATTAAATATATATAACAAGAATATATACATATATTTAAACAAAAACGCTTCCCTTCTGCTGACGTGGAAATGTACAGCCTTTTGGTGCTTTCCCTGCACTCTGCAGTGAGCACTACATGGATCGGTCTGACAACCCGAGCCGCAGGAATAGTCGTCTCAGAGTCTGCAAGTCAATGAATTGATTTATCATGCAGAGGCTGGTTTCCCGAGTCACAGGCTGAACCAACAAAGTTTTAGGTTTTGAATAACCATATACGGTTCTATATTATTCCCAACATTAGCGGGAACCATGGCTGCGTATTCCAGTCAGGCAGTTCGAAAAGCCTGAAGCGGTATCTTGCTGGATTTATTGCAAGACCCAACTGATGTGGCAGAATGGAGGAAAGACATGCAAGAACATTCCTCCCCAGTGTGGTGATAATCTCTTGCCACTGTATGCCACATATTTTGCAACTGGTAAATGAGCCTGGATGTTAACATATTGATATTCGGTGTTCCATCGAGCTATAATGACATTAAATACTTTGTGATCCAACATCCATTCTGTGTTGTCATTGATTTGACGTGATGATACAATAGCGTCAATTGAGGCTAGGTAAATATCACAGGATACTTTAACTTGATTGCACCCATGTGACTAACATATGCCACCACCATAGTGTATCAATTTGGAGGTGAGCATGCAGATTATGCATATTCCAGACCTTTTGATTGTCAAAATTCATAATATTTCCCCTCAAAATTCATATTTTTACATATATGTCTATTCGGGGTCCCATGCCACCTAAATTGTGAAGAAGTATTTTAAATGCCACCTGAGTTAAACTTTGATAAACTTGGCACTAACTCACCTTCTCTCACTTGGGTTGTTGCTATGTGCGCACTGGTGAGATCAGACATGCGCACTTGGCCAGGTTGCCGGCGGAAGGCCCGGTGATGGGCTGCCGCGAAAGAAAGTGCCGCTGATCGCGCGGGCGGCGCAAAAAGGCCCGGCAACCCTCCCCCACTGCGCACGCTAACTTGGGGCCTGGCATGCCGCACGGGATAATTAGGGTACAAATCGGGATGGCGGGAAGGAACCTAAAAAGCGGGAATATCCCGCCAAAAGCGGGATAAGGTCTTAACCTTTAACCTAGAATGCACCTAGTGTTTATAGGTAGTTGATACCAATAACTGAAAAATTGGTAACTCATGCAAACCGCATCCGTAACTGGAGATGGCATTCGTAATTGCTCATCCTTGAGCACTAGCATCAGTTTGTAATTACTGAAGATTACTGACCAAAATTACTGGAGCAATGCTGAATACTGCCACCATTGTGACTTTGGTAGCTTCAGCTGGTAATAGCATAGGTCTATTAATAATGACCTAAATGATACGTTAGGGGTTAATTCTTTGCACGTTGTAAGTTCTGATAATGCAAAGGCCCAATTTGCACAGCTGAAACACAGCTGCTATATTGCCAATAGAAGGCTGCTTAATAACAACAAGGTTGTTACAGGCTTCTGTTAATTCCATCTCTTGCCCCAGGGCAGAGTCCCTGTTAAGTTGATAGTTAAATGTAAATCCCAATAATCAATAGTTCTGATTGGTATCAACTTAAATTTAACTGGATGGATGAGGGACCCCAATTTCTCAAATATAGTTTGGGCTGCAACAGTTAATTTTAGTAAAATACAGCGTTTAAAACATCATCCAGATAAGTGATAACAAATGTTCTTGAGCTCTGAGCAGCCCATGCACCGGTTTTAGTAATTTGGTAAATAAACCTGGGAGCTGAAGCTAGCCCATTTTGCAAGCTTTAACTGTTATTATTGACCCATCCAGATACATTTCAAATATCTCCGGTGATCCCTGTGAATGGGAACTGAATAGCATGCATCTTTGAGGTCGATGCTTGCCATATAGCTCCTATAGAAATCAATTGTTAGACAGTAACGAAGTTTCCTATTTTGAAAGTCTATACTGCACATACGAGTTAAGTCATCTTTCACCCTGTCCTGAAAGGCAATCCTGGCCATAATACTGGGCCTGCCTTGAAAGACAACTCCGGCCCCAATTCCAAGCCTGCTTGGAACCTATGTATGTTGTGCAGTATAAAGTAATCACATGTTATCATCAGTTTTTTAAAAACCAGATCTGAATCTCATGTTATCATTGTCACTTGTACAAAAACACAAGTGTAAATATTACCAACATGTAAATGGTCCATAACCCCATGGCTACCGGTGGTCTTATGGAAAGCCCAAAGGCCGCTGATGCGGGTTCTTTTTCCACTTGATTGGAGAGTAGGACTGGTAGGGTGCATGGATTCCATATTTTCCCTGAGACCGGCTTGTGCCTTGCTCTGAAAACCTCATCATACTGAGCCTGCCTCGTAAGACAACTCTGGCCATAATTCTGAGCCTGCCTCGGAAGACAACTCTGGCCATATTTCCGTGCCCAGCTTTCAAGCTTACCCCCAATAGAGGCTCATCGTTGGTACCTTTGCTTCCTCATCCTGGTCTTACCTGTGGGATAAGTCTTATCTGAAGAGAGGCTGGTTTCATTTCCTGGATGTCACCCTAATAGCGTTGTTCACTGCCGGCACTTGTAGCGTGAGGGAACTCTGGCCCCTTCCGGGTATTCTGCCAACGGCTGGAGACCAACTCTTGCAGCAGCAACACCTTCGCTTGCGAGTATCTCTTGAAGCCAATGCTTGTGCTCCAGTATGTTCCACGGGTGTACTTTCAATTTTAAAGTCAGTTACACACTGACCACTAGCACTCCCCTCCACAGCAAGGGATATTCATAGGCAGCCCTGAAAACAGGTGCTGCTGCAGGTCCCTGAGGATACCTGCGCTGATATGGCCCCTCCTACGGACCTATATCAGGTTTTTTGCTCTGAGTCAGACAGGAACTGACCCTGAATGCTCCCCACCTCAGAGAGGGTGACATTGTGCAGCCCTGAAACAGGTGCCGCTGCCGCGGGCCGCCAAGGAGACCCGCGCTGATAACTCCCTCCTTCGGAGTATCATTGTGGAGCAACCTCTCCATCAGGTGCTCCATGTGGGTTTAGACGTCCGCAGATGCTACCCATTGATGGAGGGGAACCCTCCTGGCTTGACTCACCTAGTCCACAGGCCTGACCATCTTACTTTTGGTTTTACCCCCTTTCTGGGGACCCACAGCGGTCTGGGAGCGGCTAACCGCTATATGTTGTGTTGAGGGGTCCCTCCTGGCCTGACTTTCACAGGCCTACCCGACGCTGTTGGTTTTACCCCCTTCCTGGGGACCACAGTGGTCTGGAAACAGCTGCCCCTGTATGTCTGGGAGGGACCCTCCTGGCCTGACTTCACAGACCTTGCCAGCTTGTGGTTCGTTTTACCCCCTTCCTGGGAATCTCAGCCGGTCTGGAAGCAGATGACCCCTGTATGTCGGGGGGAACCCTCCTGGCCTGACCTCACAGACCTTACCGGCTTGTGGTTTGTTTTACCCCCGTTCTGGGAACCACAGCCGGTCTGGAAGCCACTGACTGTGTTTGTCAGTGACTTGAGTGGTGGGCCCGACTGCCGCCGGCTACCTGCACTTCCACAGTCTCTGTAGCCGGATCCCCATGGTTTCGCGGCCCGTCCGGATTTCGCCCCTATTTGTCCAGCAGGATATCTCTTGTACAGAGATTCCTGCAGAAAAAGAAAACACAAAAACCTGGTAATAAGGTGAAACTTACCTTCAGGTTTAACTTACCGCTGGACAGAGCAATGCTGCCGCCAGTCGGCTTGTTGCGCAAAGCAAGTCAACGTAATGACGCGCATGCAGGTTGACGGCCTTCTTCACGTAGTCACTCACGTGACTCCGAAGTAAAACAGTAAGATTAAATGAGAACTTACCAGTTTGAAGTTTGATCGTTATTTTATGAGGAGTTACGGTGAGGGATTACGTGAAGACCCCGCCTGGCGCATGCTCGGCATACTTCAAAGCAGCGGCGTGAAAAACACAGAACCAATAGTACTATTTTACTTCAGAGTCACGTGAGTGACTACATGAAGATTTTGAAGCTCTGTGATTTTCATGCCGTAGATCATTCCATATGCCACACTGCTTGAGTTTACACAGTAATAATATATATTGCTTGAAATTATGCAATAAATATTTTAATATTTTAATAATAATAATAATAAAAAGAAGAGTAATAACCCCTCTATCCCTGGGGAAATTACAACAAATGATATGCAACAAAGCAAACAATTTGAACAGAACCCAACACAGCATGTGCAACCCTGGCACTGTGACAACAGGTTTATCATAAAATCTAGAAAAGTTACTCTTTAGACCATCCTGCGGTCTCCAGAATTTGGTCGAGCGGCATGTCCTGCACCTTTGCCGCAGATAATTGATACCGCCCTTGTGGAGTGAGATTTAAACACATCAGTGTCTACTCCAGTTAATCCAGAACCTGTTTATCCATCTAGAAATAGTTTGTACTGTCACTTTTTTATATGTTTCTTGTGGGTAATGAACATTGGTGTCTCACAATCTCGGAGACTCTTAATTCAATATATATTAAATCAGATGTTTAACCACACACAATGTTTAGTTGACAGAGTATGTCTTAAAGATTACATTGGTTCCAGCCTTTCTTGGCTTGCTTTGCTTGCTTAGATCATTGACATAAAACGTCATTTTATCTACAGACAACTGCATACAATGTAACTGTAACATTTGTAATGTTTGTACTCATTGTGCTGATATTAATGTCATCAGCATAACCACTTTAAATATTAACTTCTGAAAAGACAGTGACGTAATTGGAGTCCATTGCCGAAGCAATGTGAGAACTATACTGACATCCCAGATTTCTGTATATCTGGGTTTGGTAGGACTTTATTAAAATTCCTCTCATAAATCGGGATATTAACGGATGAGACCCGATACATTGTCGTTCTGAAAATTGTCCTAAATAGGAGGACAAAGCACTCCGAGCTCCATTAATGGTACTATAACTCAGGTGCAACATAGCAAGGAACTCCAATACATCCAATATGTTTGCAGTATGATAAAATATATTTGACTGTATACAAAAGATTTCCCATTCCTTATATGAAACATATATTGTTTCTTAGTGCTATATCTCCAAGCTGCAGTTATGACATCCATGGTCCTATCCGACATTCCATCAGAACCTGCAGATTAACAATTAATAAGGTCATGTAATGGATGACTTCTGCTGTTACTGGATGTACCAACAATTACTGCACCTGGGATTTGTCATGAGTCTGAATCATCATTCTGAGCACCAATGGGAACAATGGCTGTGTAGTAATGGTCCCTAGATAAGGAACCTATCAGATATTGAACTGATAAGAACAGATACTACACTTGATCTTAGCCAAAAGGCCGAGAAGCAATATCAGTTTGGAACCACCAAACGCCTGCGGCGGAGACTTGCTCTATTTTGGTGACACATTGTCTAATCAGGCAAAATGGCGGAAACATAAAAAACTATACTTCCCCAATGTAGCGAGAATGCATCCACCGCTAATGCTCCTGTACTTCCATGAGACACATTTAGACCACTGGAGATTTAATCCAGACACAACAGATCAATATTTGGTACTCATACTGTCTGACAATGTTTTTTAAACTTTTTTAATTTTAACATTCATTCTGTATTGTCATTGAACTTTCGTGATCTGTTGTCTTACCACAATATTGTCTTCTCCCACAGCTGAGGTATTGTCGACTCCCAATAACTCCAAATAATTCATACCATGTGTTTGAAGAATTAAATCGTCTTGGACAGTCCATCGACCACCACAACTGGTGTCACTGTCCTTGGCTCCCCATCCGAGAGCACTCCCATCAGTCTGTAATACCACTGAAGACTACTGAACAAGCACATTTTTACTTCTAGTAACTTGTGCAACATTGAGAATCCATCAGTGCAATTCAGCTCAACCTTTTTAGTTGGTAACTGCATGGACCTAATCAATGACTTGCACGCTTTTTACGCTTATTCTCTGGTCTTTGCAGACTTTGATCACTTCACTTTACCACTATCACTTTACCAGTAACCGTAGCTACTTCTTGGATGATGGGATAATGTTTTTTTTTTTACCAATACAAGTACAGGCAATTGTAACATCACCAACCTTAATTGTTGGTAAAGTTACTGACATATCAACTGTATTAATGACAAACCCCAAATAATCAATTGTTTGGGATGCCTGTAACTTACATGTTGTTTGGATGTACAGAACCTTAGCCTTTCGATAGGCTTATGGTTGTTGAACCCAGTTCTTCAGCTGTATCCCATTTACAATTGGCATATCCTCTAGATAAGTCATTACAATGTGATTCTGAGCCGTCATTAACACCAGTGCTGGTTTCAATAATTGTGTGAGCAATCTGAGGGCTGAATTTAACCCATTAGGTAATTCCTTCAGCTGACCCATCCAATTAATTTAAATACCTGAATAATAAGGCATATTTTTAAAGTCTAATAATAGCCATGTAGCAGCCTTGTGATAACAACTTTGTTACAGTGTTGAAGTATACTTTTTTTTAAGTGCCTGTAATGAACTATAAATTTAAGTTTGTGAGTCCCAGAATGACTCTGCAACCACCATACTTGTGTCTGGGATATATTATCTCTACCTGACGAGTTCCTGGTACATTCAAACACCAAGCCGATCAGATATAATGCAGAATTACAAAACAATTGTAATCTTACAACCGACCAGAGGTTGTTTCCCAGAAATTCCATGTGTCATGGAATGACGTTTCTGTACTTCCGTAAATGAACCAGAAGATCTCCTTCTCTTAATATAGGGGTTCGTATTCAACCTGTTTGTTTTCTCAAAGCAGGGATGAGAAGTTTTATAAGGCAAATATCCTTAATTGTTTGGGCAGTTTTTCATCAATCATAAATCTGGTTATAGCTAGCCCACATAATCCTGCATTTTTTTGATATAATGTTAGCTAAATGGCAATTTTCATCATACAATTGGGTTTGAATATGCATTGCGGAGTAACGCAAGCATGTCTTAAAAGTATTGGACATTATCGACCCATGTATGTCTTCCCCAAATGCAGTGATGCCAACTGAATATCAGCTAGAGGACATGCTGGAAACATTTCCTGTCCTCGCATCGTTACACTCATGGGTGCCCCATTACTGAATTACTGTTGGCACCCTGAGCGAGGCACAATAGACGGGTGTTTTATATATTTTTTACCGTTTCAGTCATAACAGTTTCTTGGAGTAGGTGAGAAACCAAATAATGTTGGCCGCCAGGTTCATCCATAGCCTCACCAGTCCATACCAATATAGCAAAACTTGGTGCTACATCGGGAACACCCGGAGCGTTTCTATTGTGCTCTGGTGTATACACATAAGTAGGGACACCAGCTTCAGGGTCAGTTTCATCCTGCCCTGGTACTCCCGAGTCTTTGCTCTAGGAGACTTCATCCAGACCTAAACAAGGTACTGGTGAATGAGATTCTCATTTTTGATAGGCACCATACTCAGTGTATCGAAACTCCTTTCGGAACCTGCCTTAGAATCTCATGGGTCTTAAAACCCTTAATTGTTTAGAATTTTGAGCATTTTAACTTGCTCTAAATACTTCATCCAGACCTATGTAAGGCACTGGTGAATGAGATTCTCATTCTTTATAGGCACCATACTCAGTGTATGGAAACTCCTTTGGAGCCTGCCTTGCAGGAAGACATACCTGTGTCAAGAACCCTTGACTAAGTCAAGTGTGGAGCATTTTCTCGATTTCCAGCCTCCCAAACATTCTTATCCTCCCTTGGAGGAGAGTTACTTCTTTACTGTTTTGTATTTATGCATAAACTATATATGTTTAAAATTGTCATTCTGACAGGCACATTCTGCTTGCAGAATATTTGTATTAACCTCAGTATCACACAGGGTTATATACATTTCCATAAAGAAAACTGCATCTGGTTACATATACTCAGAGCAGACTTTATTTTATAATTATTGGGTATTTGGAGCCGGCATTTAGCGCAGCCGTTATCTCCAAACCCGATCTAAATAGCGGTAAATAGTGGGAGTTGGCTTTTAAAACAGCCCTTATCTCCCGATCCGATCTAAAACAGAAACTGCGGTTCCAGCGCATTCTATTTAATTACCGCAGTTTAAAAATACATTCACTCTAGCTGGCTCCGTATTTCGAGCCAGAGTTACAGAGTTTTTTTTTTAAAATTCAAAATACATCAGCACTCTAGCTGGCTCTGCAGACTTACAGAGTTTAAACCCACTACTAAGAAAGTTCAACAGCGACTTACCTGCGGGTTAAACTTACGCTGGTGGAAGCTGCGCTCTCTACCCTGTCGGAGCTTCACATGCGTCGACGTAATGCCAAGCATGCGCCAGGCGGGGTCTTCACGTAGTCACTCACATGACTCCGAAGTAAAATAGAAGTCTGGCCCACTCATGGTTTGGTAAAGAGACAGTAAAGAGAAATCTGAAATGCTGCATGCAGGTTAACTTTAGTATAATATTGTGCACTTTACTCAGCTTTACTAAAATTCACACGAAGCTCTCCATAATCTAAAAGAGGCCAACTTTAATATTTTTCATTGAATATTAATGAGATTGTTTTCAGATCTAATTTTGAAGTATTAAGATATTTGGGTGGACCTGACCTAAATACTTTTGGTCTACCTGAACTACAAAGAAAAACAGTAAACTACTGCACAAAGTAACTGCAGAAGACCAACTACAATTTAAAACAGTTAGATGAATATATCTGAGTGAAAGAACCAAATTCAGAGAGATACCAAAGGAATGCCTTAGATATTGTTACATAGGCTATTTATGATGAATAAGGAATCATATTTGTTTTCAATGCTTCTGGTCAACGGGGAACTTTCCTAATTAGTTCTCTTTTGGGTAAAGTTTGAATCCAAAGCATGATTGCTCTGGCCATGGCATCAGCAGGCATTTCTTCAACAAGAGTGAGAACAGTGTTTCAATTTTTAAACACCTTTTACATTTTAGCAGATGTGGAGACTCCTTTTATATAGATTCCTACTTATTTTATGGGATGAACATACAATGGCTCACAAAGCAGCCGTTGAAGCATTGGATTAAAAATTGCAAGATCTTAGATAATGCAATAATAAATTAGAGGCACTCTTTAGATGCACAAAAATCTACCAGTAATTCCACAAAGTACGAAAGCATATGAATAGAGATTCTGTAATAATATTTTTATTAGAAGTAATCCATCATAACAACGGTATAACAACTTTTCAAATACACAACCCACTTATTTCAATAAGTATACGAATGTTACGAATAGGTCTTATAAACTTCTATTTTGTTTAGAAAGTAGAAAAAGAAAAGAATAGATTTTAATCAGTAAGAATAGTGATTAAATAATAATTTTGAGTATATAGAAAGAGAAAGAGAAGCGAGAGAAAAAAATATATATATGTATATATTCTTGTTATATGTATTTAATTAAAACAAAGTATTATATATATATTTTTTTAAAAGAGATTATAGTATACATCTTAATAGTGATAACACAATTTCAAATAGCAATATCAATAGAGACATGTATACAAATCAAAAAGAAAAACAGAGAGTTATTTTCATCTAATCCTGCCGGGTACCCATTGAGTTGTGATGCCAAGAACAGCTACCCCTTCAAATATTCTGTATATGGAGACCATATCTGTTCAAAGAGTTTGTATTTGTCCATTAGGACAAATCTGATTCTTTCCAAATGCAACGTCTCCAACATTTCCACTGTCCACATTTTAATTGTGGGGGATAATGTTCCCTTCCAAAATTTCAGTATTAATTTTTTCCCTGTTATCAAACAGTAATCCAATAAATTTCTTTGGTTTACTGTTAATATTAAATTTGAATCCGGAACTCCTAATATTATTAATTTTGGATCTGGGTCCAGTTTAATTTTAAGAACTTCAGAGATAACTCTAAAGATTTCTGTCCAATAATAATTGAGTTTTATACATGTTACAAAACTATGCGTTAAATTAGCTTCCAAGTTCTGACATTTATCACAAATAGGAGAAATGTTAGGATAAATTCTATTTAATTTCGTTTTTGAATAATGTAATCTGTGTAATACCTTAAATTGTATCAATATATGTCTAGCATTTAATGAGCAACGATGTATGCGTTGTAGGCATTCTTCCCAAATTTCCTTCGTTATAGATAAACCTATTTCATTTTCCCATGTTTGTCGATATATTTCCGAAGTTGGGATATCCCTATCCAAAATAGTATTGTATATATACGTTATTTATTTTTCTGTATTTGGGTGTTTATTAAACAATTCATCTAATAATCCTGGTTTCTATTTTTATAGTCTTGCGTATTTGACTTAATATAGTTTCTAATTTGTAAATACCTAAATATGTTATTTGACTGCAATCCATAAATATCCTGTAACTCTTGAAATGAAAGAAATTTTCCTTTCTTGTAAAGGTGTTCTAGCCTTTTAATTCCTAAATCATTCCAGTGTCTAAACCCCTTGTCCAATACAGAGAACAAGGGATTATTCATAATTGGCAAACAAAGTGACAAATTATCCATATGTAGGGTCTTAACTATGTGTTTCCAAATACGTCTATTGCTATAAATTATAGGGTTGTCACCATACATTTTGTTTTGTACTTCCCTTGGTGCAAAAAGAATCGAACCTACATCAAAAGCCAAACAGTCTTCCTTTTCCATCTTTAGCCAGCTTGGTTCATGATCTAAATTTACCAACCAAAAATTCATATTCTTAATCTGAACTGCCCAGAAATAATATAAGAAATTTGGTAGTGCTAGTCCACCATTTATTTTAGATTTACATAGATGTTTTTTACTTATTCAATGGTTTTTATAGTCCCAAATAAAACTATTAACCAAAGTATCTATTTAAAAAAAAAAACATTTTAGGGAGATATAAAGGGATGGCTTGAAATAAATATAACAATTGTGGTAAAAAAATCATTTTTTAGCATTTATTCTACCGATCATTGATATAGGTAGTGTTTTCCTGAACTCTCATGAAGACCATGGGAGCAGGTGAACCCTAGGCAATTGTCTGGACTTTCTGTTCAAAATGAGCATGGAATGTATGGAGCTCATTGGGGAGGGATGGGAATTGCAAGCGATTCTACCCAACTTCACTTTGTAGCTGACAATTGATGCATCTACGTGTGCTAAGTCAGAGACTCTAGCTTGGATGGTTTTGCCACTTGATGATCCTGATGTCTTTGTGAAGGTCATAACTTAATTTCCTGCATTGCTTGGGGGTCACCTGTACTGTGGACAATATTGGGCTTTCACGCGGAGGAGGTTTTATCGGATATAGAGAGAGAATGGAACAAAAGTTCACAATGTGGATTTCTTGGAGTCCTATAAGGAGAAATTAAGCAGTGGGTGCATACTCTACCGTTGAATTTGGAAGAATGAGTTATCTCAATGAAGCACACATTTTGATTAAACAGGGCAGATGTTGGGGTGATGTTGTGACTGACGAGAATCTTTAGGACCGATGTCTACAATTTTGATGTCAGGAACTGGGCATTTTGGCTGAGATGTGAAAACATTTCTTTATAGTTTGAGCTCTCAACTGTGGACATCTTGTTGAGTATATTAAATAACAAAATTGGTCGGTTTAACATTGAAAAATCAATTAAAGCACATGGGGTTAATATGACACCATTACATACAGCAGTAAAGTAGAAACACAAAGAACTGTAGATATTGGAATCTTGAGCAAAACACAGTGAATAGAGGAAATCAGCGGGTCAGACAACATCTGTGGAGGAAATGGACTGGCGACAGTTCGGGCTGGGACCCTTCTTAAGACTGATAGGGTCTTGACCCAAAGCTTCGCCTGTCTATTTCCTCCACAGATGTTGCGTGACCCGCTGAGTTCCTCCAGCACTTTGTGTCTGGAATAGAAAGTATAAGCCAAAAGGAAAAAGAACAATACAGCACAGATGCAGGCCCTTCAGCCCACAATGTCTGTGCTGAACATGATGCCAAGTTAAACTAATCTCCTCAGCCTGCATGTGATCCATATCAGTTTTTCAAATGTAGCTTGTTTTCCCTGGAGCATCAGAGGTTTAAGGGAGACCTGATAAAAATGTATAAAATTATGAGAGGGTAGACACCCCGAACCTTTTACTTCGAGTGCAAATGTCTAATACTAGTGGGCATCATTTTATGGTCAGAGGATTAAAACTTAAAGATGTGCAGGGCAAGTTTTCTTACATAGATAGTGGTAGGTGTCCGAAATATGATGCCTGGGAAGGTGGTGAATGCAGATACGATTGTGAGGTTTAAGAAGCTTTTAGATAAGCACATGAATATGCAGAGGGAATGGGAGAGATATAGATCACATGGAGGCAGTGGAGATTAGTTTCACTTGGAACCATGTTCAGCACAACCAAAAGGCCAGTTCCCTTGCTGTACTGTTTTATGCTCCAGTATGCACCTTAAAGGGAATAACGTTTAGTGCAAGATAAAGCCCAGTAAAGTCAGATTAGACCAAGGATCTCCAATGAGGTGGATGGTAGGTCAGGACCACTCCCTAGTTGGTGATAGGATGGTTCAGTTGTCTGATAACAGTTGGTAAGAAACTGTCCCTGAATCTGGAGGTATGTGTTTTCACACTTTTGTATCTCTTGTCTGATGGGATGGGGGGAGTAGAGAGTTTGTCTGGGGTGAGACTCGTCATTAATTATGCTGGTGACCTGGCTGAGGCTGCATGGATGGGAGGCCGGTTTGTGTGATGGTCTGGGCTGCATCCACAATTTCCTGCAGTCTTAGGTGGAGCTGGTCTCAAACCATGCTGTCATGCATCCCAATTTTTCTTTTATCGTGTCCATCATCTATGTTTCAAATGTTCGGCCAGGCTCTTGCACAGTGGACAGCCTTTATGTTTGCCACCGCTAGATCGTCCAGGCAGCATTGTTCACCAAGAAGTGAGCATCTTAGTAGGTGTGGCACGGATTGTACTGATGCTCCACATTCACATTCTGTCTCTGCCGCATCGGTATAGCCCCATTTGTTCATATTGATCTTGCATCGGCCCATCCCGGTACAAAGCCTATTGATGGACTTACAGGTCTTCCAGTCACACCTGTGACCAGGTGGTAGCTGTTCCGTGGTTGGGATTGGCATCTTTACGTGGTGGTGGTTTTCACTGCATTTCTTTTCACACAAGGCTAGTCTGGTTGCTTGAGGAGACTGTGACAGTGGCTGGACTGTGTGGAGGAAGCTCTTCCTCAACTTCAGCTGTTTTGGGCTGGGTGATGGGAGTGACAGTAATGCATCCCAATAAAATGCTTTCTACGGCGCATCTGCAGAAGTTGGTGAGAGTTGTTGGGGACATGTCGAGCTTTCTAAGCTTTCTAAGGAAGGAGAGGCATTGGTGTGTTTTCTTGGCCAGGCCCAGGACAAGTTGCTAGTGATATTTACTCCTAGGAGCTTGAAACTTTCAACTATCTTTAATTTGGCGCGAACAATGTATACTGGGGTATGTGTACTGCTTCACTTCCTGAAGTGAATCAAAATCGTTGTCTTGCTAACATTGAGGGAAAGGTGGTTGTCTTGGCACCAGGTTACAAGGTTCTCAATCTCCTTCCTATACTCCGTCTCGTCATTATTTGATATCCGGCCCACAAGTCGTTTCGTTTGCAAATTTGTAAATTGAATTGGATTTGTATTTGGCTGCACTGTCGTGAGTGTATATGGAGTAAAGAAGGGGGTTGAGAACACATCCTAGCGGGATACCAGTGTTGAGAATTATAACAGAGGATGATTTGTCATCTATCATAACTGATTGTGGTTTGTTGGCCAGGAAGTCGAGGATCCAGTTACGGAGGTGAGTGCTGACACCATTTCACAAGCTTGGAAATAAGCTTGGATGGGATAATGGCATTAAAAACAGATATATAGTCTATTAATAGAAGTCTGACGTAGTTCTCTCTCTTATCCAGGTGTTCCAGGGATAAGTGGGCCAGGGCGATGGCATCAGCCATGGACCTGTTGTGGCGGTAGGCAAACTGAGTGGCTCAAGATTGCTTGATAGACTGGATTTAATATGTTCCATAATCAGACTCTTAAAGCACCTCATGATAGTAGATGTCAATGCTACTGGACAATAGTCATTAAAGCACAAGATCTTGCTTTTTTTTCAGCACCAGGATGATAATGGTCTTCCTGAAGCAGGTGGGTCTGAGTGGCTTGCTAAGATTAAGAACATTGATGGGTTGAGGGTCATATATAACTAAGGCTAGATAAGAAAAACAGATTTTCTTGCCAGAAAGATGTCAGTGAAGTAGTTGTATTTTTCAATCACTATGCATTACTGATACTGTTGGTTTATTCTGGAATTATATAATTCAATTCCACAACAGAAATACGATCTTTTATCTCTGGATTGATCAGGCAGATCTCTAGATACTGCTTCAGAAACGTAACTACGATTTTACAATACTTCAAACAAACTGCTTGTCTGTTGGTTTCTGTGCACACATGTTTCCATTTTTGGTCATGTAATGACAATATACTTCAGACCTCCTTTAAGAATATTCTTCATGCATATTAATTTTATATTTTATAGATATAGACGCTAAAGCAAGTCATACTGGAACCTTAAGTTACTCCAATAGCAGTTCCTAAACCATTACCATTTTAATGAGGACAAGCAGACCTCTCGCTTAACTTTTTTTCCCTGTTGCCAGCCGGGCAACCTTGACAGCTTTTTATGTTGCCAAATGACAGTTCAGGTGGTCATTTAAGACGGTTTGCATGACGCGTGCGATAATGTGCTTGGACGAAGTGCGTAGTTACCAGTCAGAATTATGCTCAATTAAGCATTCACATATTATGTTCAAGAAGGAACTGCAGATGCTGGAAAATCGAAGGTAGACAAAAGTGCTGGAGAAACTCAGCGGGTGCAGCAGCATCTATCCAAAATCCATCAGTCTGAAGAAGGGTTTCGGCCCGAAACGTTGCCTATTTCCTTCGCTCCATAGATGCTGCCGCATCCGCTGAGTTTCTCCAGCACTTTTGTCTATATTCACATATTATATCTGCTTCAAATAACTCACAAACTAAACATATTCACCAATCAAGACATGATATATACCACAATGACATGCACCAAAATTATAACACAATATCTCAACTCTTTTTAACCATTGCAATTAATGCAATTTCTATTAGTTCTTTCCACTTCCAAACAAAAATGTGGTTGGATTATTCAGCAAATGATCAACCTGTGTCAATGAATCCTGGACCATGCACACTACAGATTGATGCAAGCATGTTTTCTGTGAAGGACCGAAAATTACCATGACATGGCCATAGCATGGGTCGTTGTTGCTATTGGCACAGAAACACTCTGGCTTCCCACATAATTTATCCATAACAAAATATACAGGTTGCAAGGAAATTTCGAAAGGCATTTTATGATAATAGCTGTTAAAACCGACTATACCCATCTAACAGGTTAAACATTACACTAACTGACAAGAGATGGCCAAAGGACATAACTGCAGCAAATGTTCTTTTGGTAATATGTTTAAAGGTGTCAAAACAAATAATAACATTGGAAATGAAAACACATTTGATTGCATAACGTTATCAAACATAATCAATGTTCGCTCGGAAGACCACGAAGCACAATTGGGTCAGGGGGTGTGTGAATCAGTGCGGGGTGGATAGATGGCGGGGGGGGGGGGGGGGGGGTTGAGAAGGCAATCGGTGCGGAATGGATGGATTGAGGCAGGTGAATTAGTACGTGTTGGTTGGAATATGTAAAGTTGTGAGGGGGGAACACGGGAGATGTCAGTGGTGTTGAATGGGGGATCAGTACGGGATGGATGGGGGTGGGGATCAGTACAGGATGAATGGGGGGTTCAGTACAGGATGAATGGGGGTAGACAAAAATGCTGGAGAAATTCAGCGGGTGAGGCAGCATCTATGGAGCTAAGGAAATAGGCAACGTTTCGGGTCGAGACCCCTCTTCAGACTGTTCCCCCCCATTCTTCTTGAATGGGGGTGATCAGTACAGGATGGATGGGGGGGAGGATCAGCACAGGATGAACAGTGGGGATCAGCACAGGATGAATGGGGGGGGGGGTCAGGACAGTGTGGATCGGAGGGTCTGTGCAGGATGAATGGGGGACCACTACAGGATGAATGAGGGGATCAGTATAGGATGAATGGGGGATCAGTACAGGATGAATGAGGGGATCAGTACAGGATACATGAGGGGATCAGTACAGGATGCATGAGGGGACCAGTACAGGATGAATGGGGGATCAGTAAAAGATGAATGGGAAGATCACTACAGGATGGATGGGGGGGATTGGTGCAGAGTAAATGGAATGTGGGTCAGTATGGGAAGAATGGGTGGATCGGTGCAGTATGAATGGTGGGGAGAAGTGCAGGATGGATAGGAAGGGGGGTCGTCAGTACAGGATTAATTGGGGGACAAGTGTAGGATGGATGGGGGGGTGGCAGGAGAATCAATGCAAGGTGGGTAGGGTGATTAATAGATTGGGGGGGGGGGGGGTAGGTGGGGAGGGCAGCACAGGGGATGTCAGTGAGGACTGAATAGAGGAGGGAATGGGGATCAGTGCTGGATGGAGAGGAGGGTCCCAGGATAAGAGGGGTGAAGGGGGGCATACGAGAGAGAGAGGGGGGGGAAGGGGCAGAGGAGGTGGGGAGGAAGATCAGCGCTCCTCGGACAGCATCGACCCACTGCCTTGGCCGTCGCTGTACAATGCCAAAGTGCCACCGCCAAAGGGGGAGGCAGTTAGGAACTCGTCGCCACTGCCTCCCCTCCTCCGCCAGCCGACAGCAAGGTGCGGGGCCGAGCGGTGCAGATGCTTCAAAGATCCTGTAGCTATAGGATCTTTGGTGCAGCTGCTTCAGACGGCGGAAGGAGGCCTCCCCCTCCCTCCCTCCCTCCTCCCAGCCTCGACGTGCGAGAGCGGTTATTTTGAAAGCGCCGTTAACGGATTTGCAGGTAGCGGCCGTTATCAGGGCGATAGTGGCCGCTGCTTTCAAAACAACCCCTCTCTCACGCCGAGGCTGCGAGGAGGGAGGGAGGGAGGGAGAGGGAGGCCTCCTTCCGCCGGGCGGTGTGCGGGAGATAGAGCCGCTGTCGTGGCCGCTGTTGCCGCTGTTCGAGACCCGTCATTCGCTCCGACCCTTCGTCACCACGCACCTAGTAACTTTGCACCGCAATCAAAGATACTAGAGGAATACAGCCACCGCCTTCGACACGAAACGTCATGCTCCTATTCTCCAGAGATGCTGCCTGACCCGCGGAGTTACTCCAGGTTTTTGTGTCTATCGGTATAAACCAGTATTTGCTTGCCAAGCCGGACAAAATGAGTCAGCGTTTAGGTTGCCCGGCGACACTTTGGGTGGTCATTGCCACCCGGGCACCTGCTAATTTCGAGCCCTGACAAGGCCAACAGCGATATGCAAAATCACCATCTGCAGATTCCTCTCCAAAACACTCTCCATATAAATGCCAACACTTCATCATTCCTGAACATAAATTCTGGACAGCCTGACTGAAGAGCACTTCTGTTGCATCTTCGCCATACTGATTTTCGTGGTTCAAGAAGTTGGCTCACCATCATTCGCTTAAGTGCAATTAGGAATAAACAATAAATGCCACCAGCACCCAGATCCTGAAAACATGAATTAAAAGAACAAATGATCCATGTTATTTTATTATTCAATTATATATCTGGGGAATATCAAACCACTTTTGCCATAGTCAACTAAAAAGAGCCATGCACTATCTTTCTATTTCTCAATGATATTAAACAACATTTACAACATTTTGTCTCAGGAGTTAGCATGAAATGATGTAATGATTCCTAGGTAGACAAAAATGCTGGAGAAACTCAGCGGGTGAGGCAGCATCTACGGAGCGAAGGAAATAGGTGACGTTTCAGGTCGACTCCCTCTGAAGAAGTGCCTCGACCCGAAACGTCGTCTATTTCCTTCGCTCCATAGATGCTGCCTCACCCGCTGAGTTTCTCCAGCATTTTTATCTACCTTCGATTTTTCAGCATCTGCAGTTACTTCTTAAAAACTTAATGATTTATAGAATACTTTTCACAATCTAATTTTGAAAAATGCAAACTTGAAAGAGGAATAATATTTAATTATAGTAATAGGTAGGATAAAAATTCTGCCATGTCCAACAGTATGTAATCATTAACATTAAAGTTTCATAGAGCTTGGTGTCTTAGAAATAAGTTAATGCTTCAGATTTTTGAGGTGATCCTATAAACGACAAAATAGATGTCATGATAGATGTAAAAAATTCCAATAGTGCCATTTTTTTAATATTTTCCTCTCCATGGAATGAACTACAGGAGGAGGTGGTTGAGCAGGTACTATCACAATATTTAAGAAAACATTTAGACAGGTACATTGTTAGGACAGGTTTAGAGGGATATGGGCCAAACACATGTAGGTGAGACTACTGTAGATGGGACCTTGGCTAATGTGGACAAATTGGGCCAAAAGGCCTGTTTCCACAGTGTAAGACTCTATTTATTAATAATCCTTTCATTAAAAACAAAGAAATTCAACATCCAGAACTTTGTTTTAATACCTTGTTGTGTCTTCATATACATCTTTAATATTTTCAGACTAATTTACACAATGATAGAAATGAGGCTGTTTGAAAGATGCTGACTCATGAATTAAGAAACTCAATTTCCAGTTGCAGATGAATGCAGTGTGTCATCTCTGAATATTAACATAACGCCAAGGCAACACTCTGTCAAGCTCCACAATGTAAACCTGACACTGTAATAATAATAGACATGTAATTCATGCTATTTGAAGGTCTCACCATGATATATTAAAACAAGCATTTTTAAAAATAATTGAAACCCAAGAACCTAGGAATTGCTATTATACATCAATAATGTTTGCAAACAGCTATATGCGAATGTCCAAACAGTTCAGATTTAAGAATTTTTGGGTTACGTAAATGAAAATGTATTTTGTTATAATATTTGCGTAAACGTATTTGAAAAATGGCTATATTTAATTCTATGACCTGTCACGCATGTGGGATTTACATCAGGCATGACAGGTCATAGAATTATGAGAACGATGGTATTAATCTGCAAAAAGAAAACTCATGCATTCAGGACAAACGCAACCACAGTTTAATATTGACCATGAAAAGCAAATACACAGTAGAGATGGTTAAGTGCTGTCTAAATGTGATGGGTCTAAATAAATTAAGATAATAATATGAAGTAGATGACAACCAAAGAAAAACTATTAGGGCCAAAAATGGGAATGTGGCAAATTCAACCCTACAGAGAATGGGATCATTAGGTTTAAAAACCAAGGAAGGCTTATGGTTACATTTTCTTTAAAAAATGTGCCTTCTATTAAAACTTGCCTATGGCTGGATGTTTGTAGTTAATACAGATTTCAATAGTAATGGTAATAACCTAGAAGATGTCATGAATGGAATCAAATTAATTTATTTGGGAACATTGTTGTTAAGATTGAAGAAGATGTTGACCCCTTGACTCTGAGACGTGGGCTGCAGTGGTGCTCCGGCCTCCTTCCTACTGCACTGGATCAGGAATCTGTCACCTGGTCACCTATCATGCGTGACCAAAGTCTCCCCGAGTACACAACGCCAGAAGATTAATTGGAAATTTATGTAATCTCTTCTGAAATTAATTCTGAAATTAAACCTGTAAATTCATTGATTTCATTCAGATCGCAATTGAAAGCATTGCTCTAAAGAGACCCTACCTCAACTTAGAACAAAACCTATTCAGGCCGATGCAGCAACTTTGAATAACTAAGCAAGGTTTCTACACATTATATATTTGAGCAATGTGTATAAACCGTATTAAATGTTTGTATAGCCTCCGAAAGTGTTGGATGAATTTTTTGCATGGTTCATGTATTGTATATATTTATTACTTGAATAAAGACTATTTCGAAATTTAAAAAAGGTCCGCTGCTGGACATAGATGGGCAGGGTGGTGGAGACGCCCCTCCAAAATAAGGGAAGGGATTCCATGCCAGTGCGCCACATGAGTGGCAAGGGTGGGGGATAAATTTGTGAAATTTGAGCAATGTGTGTAAACAGTATTGAATGTTTGTATAGCCTCTGAAAATGTCGGATGAATTTTTTGCACAGTTCATCAATTGCATATATTTATTACTTGAATAAAGTCTATTTTGAATTTTTTTTATTATAAAAAAAAATGAGGAAAGCTAATGCATTGGAGCCAATTTACACCTTTACAGACAATCACTGTAAATGAAGCCAACAAATATGGTCATCATTTTGTGGCAAAGTAATAACAGAAAATGCCACAAGGTTCATGACTCGAGAACCAAATGATGATTAATCTAGTCACAAAGAATAACGAGGGGTATAAAAAACTTTGCACTGATGGTATTGAAAGGAGGTAAGTTATCCAATTCACAAAACCTACAATAACATTTTTCTTCTGTTATTAATGTAACAGTTTACTACGAGAGGAATCCTATGCTTGAGTGAGATGGATTCTATTTCATAATTGTGAAGAAACCATTTAACATTCACATGCTAATTAATAACAAGAAACACTTCCAACATGAAAATGCAGTGTTCCTGTGAAGAGCAAAGAACAGAGTGTTCCATCTGCAAATTTCAAGTTTTCCAAAAAATAAAGAGTACTTATAATTTACTCCTGTGATCCTGATAATTACATGAATACATCAAAAGCCGTGTTAATTGTACAAATGTTTTAAAAGATACATAATTAACACTGAATTCCAGTTATTCATTGCAAAGTTTAGTTTAGTTTATTGTCACGTGCAACGAGTACAGTGAAAAACTTTTGTTGCGTGCTAACCAGTCAGTGGAGAGAACATTCTCAATTACAATCGAGCCATTTACAATATATAATTTGATTAATCTTCTATTAGTAGCAAATATCAATTCAATTTTAAAATAAGCAACGCCAATGAGAATAATAATGCCCAGATAAGAATACTTTCCAAAAAATGTTTTTAAGGCAAAAAAAAATCAGTAGTAAGGAAGGTAAATGCAATGCTAGCATTTAGTTCAAAGGGACTAGAATATAAAAGCAGGGATGTATTGCTGAGGCTTTATAAAGCACGAGTATTTTGGGCCCTATATCTGAGGAAGGATGTGCTGGCATTGGATTAGGGTCCAGGAGGTTTACAAGAATGACTCCAGGAATGAGTGAGTTAACATATGATGAGTGTTGGGCCATATTCGCTGGAGTTCAGAAGGATGAGGGGGACCTCATTGAAACTTACCGAATGGTGAAAGGCCTGGATAGAGTGGATGTGGAGTGGATGTTTCCACCAGTGGAAGAGTCTAGGACCAGAGGCTTTAGCCTCAGAGTAAAAGAACGTTCATTTAGAAAGGAGATGAGGAAGAATTGCTTCAGTCAGAGGGTGATGAATCTGTGGAATTTGGCACAGAAGGTTGTGGAAGCCAATTCAATGGATATTTTTAAGGAGGAGATTGATAGATTCTTGATTAGTACGGGCGTCAAGGGTTATGGGGAGAAGGGAGGATAATGGGGTTGAGAGGGAACGATAGATCAGCTATGTTTGAATGGTGGAGTAGACTTGATGGGCTGAATGGCCTAATTCTGCTCCTATAACATATACTTATAATATACTTAAATGACTTCCAACTATATCACTGGGAGTAAAATAAAATAAACCTGTAAACATGTAAATTTCATTCCGGATCGCAGCTGGAAGAGTCACTCTAAAGAGACCTTTCCTCAACTTAGAAGAAACCTATTGGTGCTAACACAGCAATCTTGAATTAACAAGGTTTCTGCGCATACAATGAATGAGAGCTAATTTCACCACATTCAGTTCTTGGTCCTCCAAAATTTTCCAAATTGCAATTTAAACTGGAGGTGGGCTGTTGGCTAAATACGGAGTTGGCTGTCGGCTAAATACGGTGCGTGGAATTCCAGACTCAAAAAATTGTTATGGAAATGCAGGAGGCCATTCAGCCATAAAAATAAATGCTGACTCCTGGTAGCACACTCCCTCTATCTCCTAAAATTGTTCTCTCAAATAACTATCCAATATCATTTTAGAACCTCACTAATTGTTTATATTGCTCCAAACAGCAATGAGTTTCAAATTACATTCCTCATCTCCCTTTTGCATCGGTTTCCCCATATTTTAAATCTCTGCCTCCAACCTATAAATCATCATATTTCCTCTTGATCCTGTTCACTGGTATCAAGTCTCCTTTCCTCCAATTAAAATAACTCTTGTTTCTGCTATCCAACATTCCTGAAACAATGTCAATAAATGTTGTCCCCACCTTCTCTCGGTTTTTAACATTTGAAAGTTAGGTGATCAGAATTAGATGCAATGCTTCTTTTGAGACCAAACTGCTGCTTTCTACAGGTTAAACAGAACCACTTTCTCTCAAGAGTTAAATGTAGATGAGTTCATAACAAGCTGCCAGCTTTGTAGGTTTACGCAAATGTGAACTCAGATCCGTCTATTCCAGCACTATCAATTGTGTCATCTTATTCTTTCCACGTTAGTACATCACTTCACACTTCTCTTCATTAAAATGAAGATGAGTTAGTCAGTAAGTTTGTAGTTGACAAAAATTGGTGGAAATGCTGACAGTTATAAGGCAGTCAAAAGATATAGAATAGTTACAGATATGGGGCAGATAAATGGTAAATTGAGTTTAATGTGGATTCTTGTGAGGTGTTGCACTTTGGGAGTACAACTCCAAGGGGAAAGTATATATTTAATGGCGGAGAGTAATCTTGGGGTCCAAACCTACAGTTCCCTGAAAATAGCAACATAAGTAGATGAAACAGTAAAGAAGGCGTATGGTGTATACATGCCTTCATTGGTCGGTGCATTGGATGCAAGAGTCATTAAGACATGTTGCAGCTTTACGAAACTTTGGTTAGGCTGCATTTTTCTTTCCAAATGCATTACACCTTGGAATCCTGTCCAGTACCAATACAGTTCCATGGCTTTTCTTTACACCCCTTTTCAAAAAGAGCACAACATTAGCTACTTTCCAGTACCTCATCCATGTTTAACGATGTTTCATCTATCACAACCATAACTCTTGCAATTTCTCCTCTGGCTTACCACAGTTTCCTTGGATATACTTCATCAGACCCAGAAGATTTACCTACTTTCATACGTTTTAGGACATTCAGCACCCCCTCAACAAAATACAGGCTGTCCTCAAGACTTCACCATTAACTTTCCCGTTCCTTTGGCTTCATATCATTTTCCATGGTAAAAACTGAGGAGAAATATTAATTGAAGGCCTTGCCAATCTCTGTGGCTCCAAACAGGGAGACCACATTGGTTTCTTAAGGGCCCCTACACCTCTTTCGTTATCCTTTTCCCCTTCATACACTTAATAAATCTCTTTAGATTTCCCATGCTTATCATCTAGATATATCTCATGCCCCCATTTTGCCCTCCCAATTTCCTTAAGTATGCTCTGAATTCCCTATATTTCCCTCCCAAGGGGATACACTTGATCCCAGCTGCCTACACCTGATCAATACCTCCTCTTTTTTTCTGACAAGAGCCGTGATTTCTCTTATCACCCCGGCTTCCTTATCCCTGCCTGCCTTGCACCTTACTCTAACAAGCACCTGCATACCTTGTCTTGGGGCATTGTGTTTTTCTTTTTGCACTATTAATGTATGCATGTGCGTGCGTATTGTTTATGGAGTACTATGTTTACAAATTCTGTTAAGCTGCTGGAGGTAATAATTTTGTTGTTCTGCTTGAGACACATGACAATAAAACACTTGACTCTCTTGACGTGATTATGCAATCGAAGAGATTGTCCTTAACTGACATGAGGCAGACTGGTGTATTCTTCACTCGTCTCCAGTTACTTATTTAAAAAGTTACTTATTAAAGATTCAGGGGAATGCACATGTGAAAATGTATCCACCGCCAGTTCCACTAACTTATTACAAAAATAACTTTATTTTCCAATTTATTTCTAAACAAACATAAATATCTATTTCCACCATTATTCAAAAAAATTACTTAAAAAAAACTCCCTGCTAATCCATCCTCCATAATTACACCCCCCACCCCCACCACCCCAATTTCCCCACAAGCCCCTCCCCCTACAACTCCCCCACTTCCTCCTCAACAAAGCAGGGCAATGCTTCCTTTATCTGTTTTACGCTTTAAATTCTTATACTCTTTTTCACAGAGAATCTCCTCAAATTGTGGATAAATGTTATATCATCATTTGGGAAAAAGCAAGAGTAGCACAAGGAAATCTGGAGACCACAGAATAATCTGCTGTCTAATTATATTGTTCGAAATGTACAGTAAATGTACTCTCCCTGGGAAAGTTGTTTTCAACAGAAAATGCTAGATTCATAGGTTCCTTATGCATGGGGAATGTTCAGCATGAGGGGAATCAAGGGATACAAGACTCAAGGTGTTGAAATACAAGATTAGTTAATGTTCTTGAATGCAAAACAGGTGCAGTGCCAGGTGACTTGTGTATGTTTCTTATGTCCTAATATTATCGAAACAGTGCTGATTAAACATGTGTTTTAAGAAGTCAATAATTGATGCACCAATCTCCCTGGTTTCTTATCTGCCATAATTTATTTTTCATGTTCTTGTGAAGAGTATCAGAAGACAACCATGGAAATGCTGCACGTGAACCAATGATACTCTTGAGGACACAACGTGCTGGAGTAACTCGGCAGGTTAGGCAGCATCTCTGGAGAACACCGATATGTTTCGGGTTGAGACACTTATTCACAGATTGTAGGAGGGGGAAGGAAATTAGGAGAGGGGAGAAGCAGGACAAAGCGTGGCAGGCAATGTGGATTCAGATTCGGGGAGGGGGGATTGATAGGCAGATGATTGGAACAAAGACCAGAGATAAAAACAGATGGTGTGAGACAGGTTGGTGAGCTGCGAGTTGCAAATTGTGAAGCTAGAGGGAGGAAAGTAGAAGGAGGGGTGGGGGGTGGTGGAGGGGAGAAATAGGTTGGAGTCTAGTGAGGAGAAAGGGAGGGGAAGGGGGAAGAAAAAGAGGTGTGTGTGGGAGAAATGGTGGGTTTGTGGGGGGAGGGGAGGTTTAGTAAGAGGTTACCCAAAAATTGGAGAATTCAGTGATCATACCGTTGGGCTGTAGGCTACCCAAGTGGAATGGTGCCCTTGCGTGTGCAGTGCATTCCGTACTTGGTCATTTTTAAATGTTTTTTTGGTTTTAGAGATACAGCACAGAAGCAGGCCCTTCGGCCCGAGTCCGTACTGACCAGCAATCCCCGCATATTAATACTATCCTATACACACTAGAGACAATTTAGACAACAACCAAGCCAATTAATCTACAAACCTGTATGTCTTTGGAGTGTGTGAGGAAACCAAATATCTCCGAGAAAACCCACGAGGTCACAAGGAGAACGCACAAACTCCATACAGACAGCAGCCCTAGTCGGGATCGAACCCGGGTCTCCGGCGCTGCAAGCGCTGTAACGCAGCAACCCTACTGCAGTGCCATCATGCTTGATTAGCAGTGGTTGGTTACATCCTTCATAAACTGGCAATAAAGCAGACTCAGCCCTGGCCAGAAGCTGCAGGGCTTCAGGAGAAAGTGGAAGACGAGTAAAATGGGTAGCAACGCTGGGGCCTCTATCAGGCTATAGTGACGAGCAGCATACTCAAAAACAGGAGATTTTAAGTACCCACAAAAAATGGTATTTCCATTGGTGAATCCCACAGTCATACATCCTGATAGATCAGTGGTTCTCAAACTTGTTTGCCCCATGCACCCCTTTCACCATATGTCAGAATGTCATTCCCCCCCCCCCTCCTTTCCAAGATTGTCTGCCTCAAAAAGTGCATTCCAAATAATATGAATATAATACTGAAAATCCTTTATTTCTAACAGTTTGAGTTTGCTAATCTGTGGTCCCAATTCCCCCCCTGAAAACCTGAAATCCCCCCCTGGGGGGAATCCCCCCCTGGTTGAGAACCCCTATGATAGAGCAATAGTGACCACCAACTTAAATGGACTATAAATTAGCCAGAGGCTGGGAATTAAACAGCAAGAGTTTCAATTCTTAACTCCACAATCTATTGTATCTTCTACGAAATGATCAGTAAACTACAGGGCCTGGAGGAGAACTGGTATAAATCCAGAATAAATTGATATAATCAAGATGAAGCAGCGTACTTTAAATGTCAATGATGAACAAAGTATCTAGTAGAAAGTAAGTAACCTAGAATAAAACAAATTACAATAATGTCCAAGGATTGAAAAAATGCTTAACATTTTAGTTTAAAGAAGCAGAAACTAATTAAAAATGCTCAATCAAGTTTGATGATAAGGGACAAATTAAAACTATTGATTAATAAATTCTAAAATATAGATAAAATGTATATTTAAATGAATATGCAGGATTGTGCATTTAAAGATGCAATTTGTGGGTCAGATTTGCAACATTCATATTTGGTCAGTGTGGAATGAAATGAATATGTTAGATAAACCAGTCGGAGTCCAATTCTTAAGTCTTTCAATGTTTGATCCGAAGAATGGTGATTCAAATTAACTTAGTTAATTATTGTATGAATTGTGCACCCTATTGAATTGAAATTGAAATTTACACCTATGCATAAGCACGGTAGGGCAAAGGATTGCAGGTGAGGAAGCATTCCTTCAAAATGGGACATTACTATTCAATTTTACAGTACAATCAAGCATTTTGAATTAAGGATGAAGAGAAAATGACACTGTTCCATATAGGGATGGAAGTGGATTTGTACCAAATGGCCCATGAAGTTTAGCATCAGGGCAGATTTAATGGGCACATGCACTGCTGCGTTTTAATGGTTGTTACCGTAAAGGCACATCCAAATAATAAAATAACAAAATTACTAAAGCATTTAACTCAAGATTTATTTATATTAATCCCTGGTCAAGGTACGTGTGTACACACACGCCTCTTCATCCAAGAGTGAACAATGTCTGAGACTGAAGATCAGTTTCTGTTATATTAAATTTTCCTATGGAAACTCCAGCTGCAGATTTGAGCAACTTTATACTTTTCCCTTTAGCTTTAAATACATCCAAAGTAGTAGGAATAGCATAGAATGAAAAGCTAGGATATCAACTCACTAATAGTGAACTATTTCACTTGTATCTAAAATTGTATTAATATCATAAAAGCTCTAAATTTAGGATTAAGTAATTACTGTGAACATACTGTAGCTTGTGTTTCCCAAAGCTCCTTACAATATCTAATATTTTGAAAATCAGAAAGCAGCATTTGATATGCTTGATTTCGGGGACTGGAGCATTGAATACAAGAGTTGGTCGTCATATTGCAGTTGTGCAAAAAATTAGTTAGACCGCATATGGTGTATTGTGTTCAGTTGTGGTCCCCACACTACAGGAAGGATGTGGTAACCATGGAGAGAAAGAAGAAGAAATTCACCAGAAAGATGCCTGGAATAGAAGGTTGTAGTTATAAGGAGCAATTGGATTGGGTGGGTTTCCTTTCATTGTAATACGGTGATTTTCTAGAGGTTTATGAAATTATGAGGGGTATATGTAGGAGATAGTCAGAATCTTTTTCCCAGAGCATGGAATTCCAGAATGAGAGGGTTAAGGTGAGAGGGAGAAAAGGAAGGATATCTGAGGGGTTGGTTTTTGCACTCACACGATGTGGTTGACTTGAACAAACTATCAAAGAAGGTGGCAGAGGCAGATACAATTACAAACATTTAAAGGGAACTTTGTCAAATAATTAGATGGGAAAGGCATAGAGGGATGCGCAACTAATTCACATGAATGGGATTCGCACAGATAGCACAGACAGTCGGCATGGACAAGGTGGGCCAAAAGGGCCTGTTTCTGTACCATATAATTAAAATGATTCTCTATTTATGATTTGCTAAAATAGGTGTAAAATTTGCATTGAATAAATTGAGTATTCAACCATTCCACAAACTAACAGAACTTCTTGTGTGGTGCTATTTATTTTACATTTAATAAACATTGGAGATTGATTAAGTTACTGGGCCAATAATCTGGAAACTTTGACCAATAACCTGCAGAAATTACTCAGAATCCCAGAATAGCTGCGAGGGAATTTAAATTCAGTAAGGTCAAAGGAATAACACTGTTGACCACAAAACATCTGACTGTTCTTAAAACCCTTGTTTGGCTCACAAGTATTGCAAATCTGCTGCTTTTACTTGGTCTGCCCTGCATGTGACTATAGACCCACAGCCAAGGGATTGGCTCCTAATCACCCTCTGAAACAGGCTACTCTGTTCAGTTGTTGAAGTATATTATTTAAATTGGAGTGACCCCAATCGCCGACCTAGGTGCCAGATTTAGAAATGACAAAGATGTGCCCAGCCAAGTTAATGCTGCAAAATCCACCTCACAAACATCTGACACCACGGCTGAATGAGGAGAACAGCGCTACAGATTAGTCAAACAACACCCTGACACGGTAATCCTCACAGGATCATTGTTCTAATGAACTCAAGTGTCACAGTTAAAATATTAAGATAAAAAAAAGTTAATTATTCGCAACGTATATTAAGATCTCACCCACAAAAAGTGCCCTCCAACTGACTTCAAAAGTCACACTTCAAAAGATGTATAAAAAATTGAAAGTGTGCCTGACCAATAATTGACCTAACGATTCACAATCAGCCTCTAAATGACCTCAGGAAGTTTATGACCATTAAACCTTGAAGCATACATCATGCCACAAGATGCACTTCAATGGTAAAGCAAGCATTTTACTCTAAACAGTACACAGCCAAGTCCTAAAAAAACACCAAATTCCCTGTTATCGAGAAGGAGGATTTAAAATAAAATCAATGTCAACATACACAACTTCACTGAAATAGTTTTAATGTCAAAATTCAGTGCTTCATAGTGTGGAGTTTTGTCAGTATAATAACCATATTGAAGTTTCTTGAATCAATAAAATTAGAATGAATTTTACTTTCTGACTTTACTCAAAAGTTCTTTATTTTTAGCTGATACTAAGATTGTATGTTAGAATATTTCTCCAAATGTGCCTTATCTCAGTATCAAATTTGAGCATCATCTCTAAAATTCAGTGAAGCATATGTTAAGTTTTAGATATAAATCTCACACATATATTAATACCTCATGCTCCATTGCTTTTACACAATGCACCTAAGAAATGCAAAGTATACAAGACTGCACTTAATACTCCAAAATAATTTCCTTTCGCCAGTAGTATGAAAATAGTAGGTTTATCCTTTTCAAAATATGTAATAAAAACATATTTTCCAAGTGAAAATACTGGTTCAGTTGAAAAAAATAATAAGAATTGCTTGTAGTCTCAAACCATATATGAATCAAACTCCAGTGCTAAACTGTAATACCCAATAAACAAGCTGACACTCCACACTACATTATATAATGCTCAAATAACCATCAAGCTGGCAAGTTGCTCCCATCTGATTAATTGTGTTTGATTTATTTCTGAATGATTATTACTGATTAAATTATTAACTTTAAACTGAGTAACACATTTGGCTGCTTATCACTCAAATCTGAAAATTCTTATTTTTTTAAGGCACATGCTGGAAGCAAAAAACTACAAGTAAATGCTAATAATCAAAATACAGCACAATTAGTTTACCACTTTCTGAAAGAAATAGGCGATCAGTTAATAAGGTGCCTTTATGAAACCTGCCTCCTTGTGCGCTAAATATAAATATAATTTTTCATTAACTCCTTAAGGGCATCAATGAAAACAATGCTAACTTTTCATTTGATTTTAATATGTAAAGGAAGGAAGAGGCAAAATAAAATGTTGCTCCGAACAATTGCACTTTCTGCAAGTCAGCTGTTTCATCTCATGCCCACTGCCACTTCAGCAACGCCATAATCTGTTGCATTTGCATCATGTTATCTCTGATCTGTTCTACCAACACCTTAAATACATTACTCTTTAGAATTCTTGCATCCAAATTTAGTTTGGCTACTTAATTACCAATTCTTAAAATGTCCCGATGAAATCTAGTTAGTGATAATTACATTTGTAGCAGGAGTTAAGTTTTGGAGTGGGAACGTTTCTTTACAACATATACAGTGTTCTCCATAATGTTTGGGACAAAGATCCATCATTTATTTATTTGCCTCTGTACTCCACAATTTGAGATTTGTAATAGAAAAAAAAATCACATGTGGTTAAAGTGCACATTGTCAGATTTTAATAAAGACCACTTTTACACATTTTTGTTTCACCATGTAGAAATTACAGCAGTGTTTATACATAGACTCTCCCCCCCCCCATTTCAGGGCACCATAATGTTTGGGACACAGCAATGTCATGTAAATAAAAGTAGCCCTGTTTAATATTTTGTTGCATATCCTTTGCATGCAATGAATGCTTGAAGTCTGTGATTCATGGACATCACCAGTTGCTGGATATATTCTCTGGTGATGCTCTGCCACGCCTGTATTGCAGCCATCTTTAGCTTATGCTTGTTTTGAGGGCTAGTCCCCTTCAGTTTTCTCTTCAGCATATAAAAGGCATGCTCAATTGGGTTCAGATCGGGTGATTGACATGGCCACAAGAATTGACAATTTTTTAGCTTTGAAAAACTCCGTTGTTGCTTTAGCGATATGTTTAGGATCATTGTCTTGCTGTAGAATGAACCGCCGGCCAATGAGTTTTGAGGCATTTCTTTGAATGAGCAGATAGGATGTGTCTATACACTTCAGAATTCATTTTCTACTACCATCAGCAGTTGTATCATCAATGAAGATAGGTGAGCCAATACCTTCAGCAGCCATACATGCCCAGGCCATAACACCCCCACCACCGTGTTTCACAGATGAGGTGGTATGCTTTGGATCCTGGACAGTTCCTTCTCTCCTCCATACTTTGCTCTTGCCATCACTCTGATATAAGTTAATCTTTGTCTCATCTGTCCACAAGACCTTTTTCCAGAACTGTGGTTGCTCTTTTAAGTACTTCTTGGCCAACTAACCTGGCCATCCTATTTTTGCAGCTAACCAGTGGTTTGCATCTTGCAATGTAGCCTCTGTTTTTCTGTTCATGACGTCTTCAGCGGACAGTGGTCATTGCCAAATCCAAACCTGACTCCTGAAGAGTGTTTCTGATCTGTGGGACAGGTGTTTGGGGATTTTTCTTTATTATAGAAACAATTTGTCTGTCATTAGCTGTGAAGGTCTTCTTGGCCTGCCAGTCCCTTTGTGATTAGTAAGCTCACCAGTGCTCTCTTTCTTATTAATGATGTTCAAAACAGTTGATTTTGGTAAGCCTAAGGTTTGGCAGATGTCTCCAACAGTTTTATTCTTGTTTCTCAGTCTCTTAATGGCTTCTTTGGTCATGTTGATAAACAGCAATAAAAGTTTCCAAAGGTGTCGGAAAGACTGGAGGAAAAACTAGGTGCTGAGAGCTCTCTTATACCTGCATTAAGGAGGAATTTAAACACACATAAGCAATTACAAACACCTGTGAAGCCATGTGTCCCAAACATTATGGTGCCCTGAGATGGGGTGACTTTGTATAAACACAGTTGTAATTTCTACATGGTGAAACCAAAATGTATAAAAATACCCTTTAATAAAATCTGACAATGTGCACATTAACAACTTGTAATTTTTTTTCTAATACAAATCTCAAATTGTGGAGTACAGAGACAGATAAATAAATGACGGGTCTTTTACAGGGCACTGTATTACTGCTCCTTAGGCTTTGCAGCTTCTAGACTGTCAAGTAATGCCTTCATACATGCAAAAACGTATAATACATAAATGTGATGATTTTATTCTTTCCATCTTCATTGTCATTAAAATTATTTTTAAGCCACAAAATCTTCCATACCCAAATACTATTGCATGAATTTAAATTGTACTTTTGGTTCAAGCAATTCCCTCCAAGCTTTTTACTTGGGTCTCTTCCAGGAATTTGAATGATTATTAGCAATTGCTCAGGCCCATTAGTTACTAATTAGTTTCAACATTGTGAATAGTCACACAAAGGAAGAGCAGTTTGGACCATGCAAAGCCTCACAGTTAATAACTCCAACATCTACAGTATAACAATGTCATAACATTGGGCACATTTCCAATATAAGTATGTATTCACATGCCAGATTAAGGAGTGTAATAAAAGAAAAATACTTGTACATTTTTTTTAAAGTAAAAATACATGAAACCATTTATGAAACAACTGACATTAAATCCAGGGCATGCTCACCTTTCACACCATTTCCTTTTATAAAATCATTTGTAATTCAATTAATCAGATAAATATAAAAAGAGATATAGAAGATAGATTTAAAAAAAAAATAGCTAAGCACAAATAAGTATAATACTTAATTATTTCAAATTAAGTTTTACATGTGTATGCCTAGTCCAGAGCTTTATCTGTTAGAATGCATTGAGATCATGGACATAGAGGTAAGCTGAGCCTTCAGTTGTGTTTGTCCATTAGTAATTGGAAAATGCTTTTGAGCACCAGCTCAAATTCCTAGTATGCATTTCAAACAGCTCTAGCTCCATGCCAGGAATGTGATCTAGTAGAATTTACATTGAATTCACTGAATGGACTGTTTATTTAAAGTATGCAGAACACAAAATACTGTTGAGAAGTAGATACATTCATGTTCAAAAGCATGGATGTTCAAACTGCATCTAATTAATCTTGAATCTTGGCAATCCAGCCTTCGATTCAAGGACATCTGAGCTAATTAAACTAAACTGATGTAGTTTGTAAAAAGTCACTTTATGCAGGTCACTCATCACCCCTGGATAATTACTCCAACAGGACAATGATCGATCAGCACTAACAAATTTAAATTAAGAGAATATAGATTTGAAATTTATTTTTGATTCCAAAGATAGTATTAAATGATTTTACGCAATTCATTGCCCAAAGATGGAGCAACCATTTCATTAAAGAATATACATTAATTCAGAGGAATTTCACCAAGCAGGTTGTAAATAATACCATTGGCAAATTAGCACACTTAATATTATATTATCATATAAACTTTCAACCCAAGTTCTTTGCAGGTGCAAATCAGTCCATCAACAGGAAAGTATGATAAAAATTGAGATGAATGCAGATGAAGACAGGAAAGTTCACTGCTGGAAGAGTTCAGAAGCAGAAGCAAAGGTTGTCAGAGACGATTGACCCGCATAGGAACAGGAGCACAACAGGTAACTGGAAAAGAGGATAGTAAAGACAAAGATAAAACATATTTTTGCAGATGCATGAAACAAATAATCCTATGACTGATAGAAGTTATACATTAGGAAAAGATTATTAGTGTATATTTTCATTAAAAATACTAGCTTCTTGAATTCAATGTCTTGGCCCATGTTGGAACCAAAATAACCCATCATAAAACACACACGTTTCCAATATATTGTGTGATTAAGATTTAAGCCTTTCTTTATTTTCATTTCAATTATTGGAAGTCCCCAAGACAAAGGCAAGTGAAGGCAAATTGTATCGTCACTGGCTTGAACTGCAGCAACTCTCTCATACAGAGAATATAGTGCTTGAAAAAAGATGGCCAATGTGAAGGGGGAGAGATTTGGGATTTTTTTTTTTTAATTGTTTACACACAAACACTTTTCAACAAGAAAAAATACAATATTCCTCCTCATTGCTGAAACATTGCTAGAATACTCAAATAGCTAGAATACTAGAATAGCTAGAATACTAAAATAGTTCCGGTCTACCGGGGAGTATACGATCGTGAGAATAATTTGCCAGTCAAATGCGTGAAGGGAATATTTCCAACTGCTCCTGTCTCCGCTCACCAAATGAGAGCAACCAAAACCCCAGACATAAAGGAGGAATTCTTTTGAAATTTGGTCTGCACTTTAAATGAGATGCGTGAACGGAAGATAGGAAGCTAAGTTTTATATTTATGTCAGAACTGACTTAAGATGCAAGTGTTAGTCATTGAGAAGAGAATGAACATGGTTTAGATAGGAAAAGAAAATGACTGAAGGTCTAAATTCCGAGCTGCGATTTTTCTATTTTAAGTGAACCATTAATGTTCCATTTCAGGTCTTTCTTGTCCAGTGTCACTTCACTTTGATACTGAGCAGATATCATGCACCAGACTTCAGGGACGGTTGGAAATGGATGGACATGTAATGTATTACCAGCTACAACCTACTGTCGGTTTCTACAGGAAATAGCTTTTACCAAAAGCTTGTGCAATTACAATGTTAGAATTTTGCAAAGTTCCACTTAGAAATTATTGCAGATCCACATAATATTTCAGTTATAAACATGACAAGGGGTTTTGAAGCAAGATTGAGTACTTGGTATCAGAATCAAGAAGTCATGTTGCAGCTTTATAGGACTTTAGTGTGGCCATATTTGGAGTATTGTGTGCTGTTCTGTTGCCCTATTACAAAAAATGGATGTTGAGGCTTTGGAGAGGGTGCAGAAGTGTTTTAGCGGATCTGCCTGGATTAGAGTTTATGAACTGTACAGAGAGGTTCGATAAACCTGGATTGTTTTTTCAGGAGCACCGAAAACTGAGGGATGATCTGGGAAGAATGGATATGGTAGACAGTCCATATATATGGTGGAAGGGTGGAAATATCAAAGACAAGAGGGTACAGCTTTAATGAGGGAGGGGCAACATATAAAGGTGATGTGTGGCGCGTTATTTATTTATTTTTACACAGAGAGTGGCGAGTGTCTAGAACGTGTTGCCAGGGATGGTAGTGGAGGCTGATACAATTGTGACATTTAAGAGGCCTTTATATGCGTACAGGGATATGCAGAGAATGGAAGGATATGGATTTACGTGCAGGCAGAGGAGATTAGTTTAACTTGGCATCATGTTCAGCATGGACATTGTGAATCAAAGGGCCTGTTCCTGTGCTGTACTATTTTGTTTGAAGATAAGAATTACACTCATGCATCTGCACAGACTATAATTTAAGAAGGATCTGTACTATACTTGATAAAAATGAAACATTATTTTTTTTCCTCTTAAACTTTTTGAACAAAGCATTTTACAGTCTGAGAATGTTAATTCAAAGCATCCTGGAATGTGTTATTGTATGCTTTCTCTTCCATAATGTAAATTATGATAAATAATTCAAGCAAAAACATGAACATACAGGCAGAATCTGTGGAAGGACAAATAAAAATTAAACATTTTAAGTCAGTGACTTTCATTTCAGATCAGAAAGGTGAATTTTAAGTCCTATGTTTTCCCATTAATTTTGGCTCCATGAAAAATGCTGGCCATAGCAACAGATTCTTTTCATTCAATATATTCCTCCTGAAGGGGTTAGTTCAAACATTACAAGTGGGAGACTCCTTTCAATATTTATCTAAATGATTATTATTCAAGTATATAGTTTCGTTTAGAGATACAACGCAGAAACAGGCCCCTCAACCCACCTTGTCTGCCCGACCAGCGATCCCCACACACTAATACCAATCTGCACACACACAAAGGACAACTTTCAATTTTACCAAGGCAATTAACCTATAAACCCATCTTTGGAGTGTGGGAGGAAACCGGAGATCCCAGAGAAAACTCATGTGTAGGAAAGAACTGCAGATGCTGGTTTAAATCGAAGGTAGACACAAAATGCTGGAGTAACTTAGGACAGGCAGCATCTCTGGAGAGAAAGAATGGGTGATGTTTCGGGGCGAGACCCTTCTTCAGACTGAGACTGCAGAAAACCCATGCAGGTCACGGGGAGAACGTGCAAACTCCATACAGGTAGCGCCCATGGTCAGGATCATAAATATCATGGTGCAGCTGTTAACATTGCTATCTTGCAGCTCTGTAAGCTGGGTTTGACCACGACACCTGCTGTTCCTGTGGAGTATGCTTGACCTCCTTCAGACCATACCAGTGTCCTCCAGGTGTACAATTTTCCTCCCATATCCCAAGATACATAAATTGGCCATTGTGAACTATTAGTACTGTCGGGATGTGGCAAAACATTCAAAAGGGTGTTAGGCATGTGAAAGGGGATAAGTTGCAGGAAAATAAGAAGAGAGAACGGATCTAATGGGATTGCAGTGTTGAGAGCCTGCATGGACACAACGGACCAAATTACTTCCTTCCATGTTGTAACAAACAGCAAGTAACAAGTCTCCTGCCCTGGAGCTTAGGAGACCGAGGCATGTCCAGAAAGAGGCTTACAAGTTCTTGGGAGGTATAGAAAGGGTGAGTGGTCTCATTCTTTTTCCCAGGGGAGAAGAATCGAGAACAACAGGGCACAGGTTTAAGGTGAGAGGGGAAGGATTTAAAAGAGATCTGAGGGGCAATTTCATCATGCAGAGGTTCGTGTATATGGAAAGAGCTGCCAGAGGAAGGTGTGGATATGGGTGCAATGGCAACTTTAAAAATACATGTACATGAATAAGAAAGATTGAGAGGAACATGGGCCAAATGCAGGCAATTGGGACTAGCTCAGTTATAAATCTTGATTGACATGGATGATTCCCAAAGCAAACCTGTTTTCATGCTCCATGACTTATGTGTCAGGTGGATATTTTAACATAGTCATGGACCTCATGATTAAGTTTCTATCACAATTTTAATATCTACACGCAAACACCTGCCCATTAAAAAATATGTTAACAAAGAAATCCTACCCCACAATATACATTGTTTCACTCAATTTAAAATTCAATGATCAGGATCAATGCTGGGCATGGTTCATTGATCAAGAAACAAAACTATCTGCATGGAAGGCCAAATAAGCAGACAGTTTGCACTCAGGATGTCTACGGCATGGAATTATAAAATTGTTAAGGGTTTGTACATGCTAGTGGCAGGAAACATGTTCTCGATGTTGGGGGAGTCCAGAACCAGGGGCCACAGTTTAAAAATAAGGGGTAAGCCATTTAGAACGGAGATGAGGAAACTTTTTCTCACAGAGAGTTGTGAGTCTGTGGAATTCTCTGCCTCAAAGGGCAGTGGAGGCCGGTTCTCTGGATACTTTCAAGAGAGAGCTAGATAGGGCTCTTAAAGATAGCAGAGTCAAGGGATATAGGGAGAAGGCAGGAACGGGGTACTGATTGGGGAAGATCAGCCATGATCACATTGAATGGCGGTGCTGGTTCGAAGGGCCGAATGGCCTACCCCTGCACCTATTGTCTATTGTCCATTGATTGCAAGGCCTTCGAGGCATGTAGGCCTCAGGCAGCTTAGTCTCAGGCTTGAAACACTCTGACAGAAGGCAGGGCTGAGGTCGAAGCCTCACGCCTTCCCACAGTGTGTCAAAATATTGCAGCTGTTTAATTACTGCTGATTTTCAGTTCAGAGCTGTTTTACAAGCTTATAAAAATAATTCACATAATGAAATTAAAAACATTGTTTGGAAATATCTAAATGATATATTATTCAAGTGATTAAAGTCCGTGCTCCCGTGACCGATTTGACTCGTGTACCATCAGAGGTAGATTTGTCTCACCATCAGAGTGGTGTAGTGCGACATCGATCAGAGTACTGAGGACAGGAGATGGGTTGTCACATTTTAGCTGTTGGTCAAGACATTGCTATAGCTACATTTGGAGTAATGTGCATAGTTCTGATCACACTCCTGCAGGAAGGATGTTATTAAACTTGAAACGGTGCAAAAAGGATTCACATGGATATTACTGGGTTTGGAGGTTTGAATTATAAGGAGAGGATGGATAGGCTGGTTCTTTTTTTCCTGGACCATACAAGACTGAGGAGCCTTACTGACATTATATTAAATCATGAAGGGCATATATTTCAGGGACGTAAATTTTCCCTTTTAAAAAAATGATAATCTCATTGAAATTATGACAGAAGAGGATGAGGGTATTTAGGGCCTGGATCCTCCTAATTCCATTTTGATACCGAAAAGTTTAGGGTACTCAAAGGAGATGGATATTTATGATACAGGGTAGATCAAGTACAGTGCACTGAAAGATGGAGAGATGTGTTTCTTATTTCAAAATGGTACATGAACATCTGCTGTGAAGAAATTGGCCTCACAAAATGTAATACATGCACTCTTTTCACAATAATTAAGACCCCTATTCCAGCTTCACATTAAATGCACAAAAACAGCAAGAACTGCAGCGTGACAGTCGGCTATTTCTGCTTTTATCTATCTTGGAAATAGAAAAATAAAAACCACAATTGAAATTGTTGAGATAATTCAAATGAAATAGAGGCTGGGGTCTCCTTAAAATTAGATATTGCCTTTATATAAGCTGATTTAGCGCTCCCTGCATGGAAAGTCTTTGTTATTTTAAAATGTTTGCTGAAACAGTTTGGTAGGGGGATTCAACAGGGTGGTGGAAGATGTGTTGGCAAGAGAGAGGGATGGTGACTGGGTGAGTGTGGTGCAGTGCTATGTGATATCCTTTAATGGGCAAAATGGCCAATGTGTCATACACAAACAAATCATGAATCCCACAACTACTGTACAATTCAGTGTAGGGAGAATCCATTATTTCAAGTGTCGTGGGAGAAATACAATATTTCCTGCACTGGGAGACATAGTAAGGTGTTTACACCCATGCAACTGCATGCAGTTAAAAGCAATCTGAAGAGGGATATGGAATTGATCATAAGGTTGCAGCTGGAGGATAGAGCAAAATGAATGCATACAATAGCCTATCTTCCAGGGCACAACTACTAATATTTCCTGGGGATATGCACAACAGTCTCATCTTTTCACCAGGTAGACACAAAATGCTGGAGTAACTCAGCGGGACAGGCAGCATCTCTGGAGAGAAGGAATGGGTGACGTTTCGGGTCGAGACCCTTCTTCAGGTCATCTTTTCACCATACTTATCAATGGTATTATTGAAGCAATAGGCCAAATATACAAGTTTACTGACAACAGTTCAGATAGGTGGTAAACTGGCATGGAGTAGATGATTGTAAAATAACATTATAGATTAGGTGAAGGGGCTAAACAATAGCAAATGAAAGTTGGATTTCAATATAGGTAACCAGAAGTCATCCAGATTGTACATAGGTTAGAAGGACTAGAGAATTCAAGACATGCATGCTATTGTATTGCAAGGGTGACATTAGCTGTGCACTGTATGTCAACAGATGTCATGGCTGTGCGTTCAGTCATTTTGATGTGTGTATGTGTCATGTTATCAATGAAAGGGCCACGTTATTTGGTAACATTTCTAATTCCATATTACTTTCTGAACTCAGAAGATGTCATAGCAGTGGAGAGGGCCAAATGAGATTCACAAGCATGTTGTCTGCGATGGAGCATTTCAATTATGAGGAGAGACTAGAGAGGGTTGTTTTCCATGGAGCACATGTTAAGAGGAAACATGATTGAGGTATAAAATTATGAGGGTATAGATAGGTAAGACTGCAGGAAACCTTTCCCCACATTAGAGATAAATAAAAATAAAGGACATAAATTTGGCATAAGAGTTAAGAGGTTCAGAAGGAGTCAAAGTCAAAGTCAAAAGAGTTTATTGTCATGTGTCCCTGAAAGAATGACATTCTTTCTTTGCTTAGCACAACAGAACATAGTAGGCATTGACTACAAAACAGATCAGTGTGTCCATATACCATTATATACGTAAATACACACATGAATGAATAAATTGATAAAGTGCAAATAACAGATAAAGGGGTATTAATGTTCAGAGTTTTGTCTGAGCCAAGTTTAATAGCCTGATGGCTGTGGGGAAGTAGCTATTCCTGAACCTGGTCATTGCAGTCCTCAGGATCCTGCACCTTCTACCAGAAGGTAGCAGGGAGATGAGTGTGTGGCCAGGATGGTGTGGGTCCTTGATGATGCTGCCAGCCTTTTTGAGGCAGCGACTGTGATAGATCCCCTCGATGGAAGAAAGGTCAGAGCCGATGATGGACTGGGCAGTGTTTACTACTTTTTGTAGTCTTTTCCTCTCCAGGGCGCTCAAGTTGCTGAATGGGACCATTATCTTCCATTGAGTGGCAAGTACTTGGAATACCTGGCTTGAGGAAATGGTGGAGGCAGAGTCGCTGACAGCATTTAAGAAGTATCCAGTTAATGACTTCAATCACAAACAAGGCAAGTGCTGAAAGATGGAAATATACCAAATGGGTGACCACTGGTCACCGCAGACATGGTGGGCTGCATGGTCTACTATTCCATACTGTATGACTCTATGATTATGACGTAGGCCGAATAGAAGAACCTAGTCCATAGTTAAAATGAAATGTTTAGTTTAATTTAATGTTATTTAGTTAACATGTACTGAGATACAGCTGAAAAGCTTTTTTTGTGGCATGCTATCCAGTCAGGTAAAGCTATACATGATTACAATCACATTGTTCAGATGAAGGACAAAGGGAATAATGTTTATTCCCTATGTCCTATATCTGTACAAGATAAAGTCAAGTAATGTCCAAGGGTCTCCAATGAGGTAGATGGTAGGTCAGGACCGTTCTCTAGTTGGTGATAGGATGGTTCAGTTGCCTGATAACAGCTGGGAAGAAACTGTTTCTGAATTTGGCGATATGTGCTTTCACATTTCTGTGTCTCTTGCCGGATGAGGGGAGAAGTTGGAGTGTTCAAGGTGACACTCGTCCTTGATTGTGCTGGTGGCTTTGCCGAAACAGCACGTTGTGTAGATGGAGTCAATGGAAGGGAGGTTGGTGTGTGTGGTGGTCTGGGCTGCGTCCACAATTCTTTGCAATTTCTTGCGGTTTTGGATGGAGCTGTTGCCAAACCACGATGTGATGCATCCTGATAAAATGCTTTCTATGGTATTTCTGCAGAAGTTAGTAAGAGTTATTGGGGATATGCCAAACTTCCTAATCCTTCTAAGAAAGTAGAGGCATTGGTGTGCTTTCTTGACCATCATTTGTGTCTGGAGGCAGAGACTTTATAAAACAAAAGTTTAAAGGAACGTTTAAATGAACATTCATCAAAAAATAAAATTAAAATAAATGGAGAAAGTGAAGAGAAATAAAATTAGGATGGATAGACACGGTCAAGAGGAGAAAATGCTTGCATAAGCTAGATGAGAAAAGTTCCTTATTTTGTGCCCTTTTTTCTATGAAGCCATGAAAAGGAATGTACTTTATGTAGTGTAGAGAACCTTGAAGTAGCCTCGTGGACTGCTGTACGGGCATAATTTAGCTTGATATATTTGATCATATATGCTTTATTGATTATTAATAACAAAGCATTATAGACTAATTTAGTCAGTTTTTCCCAGAACTGTATTTTTCAATGTTCATAAAATCTTGTATTTATTGTTTCATCCATTATCTTGTAATGGAATGTTACAATGCTCTGTGTTGACAGGGAATCCATGTGATTGATGAAGGATGACATTTGTTATCAACACGAAAGGAGTCGGTACTGGGAAATGAACCATTTGGCCACATTTCTTGTGTCAGCATCAATTATTCTCCAGTAAAGTAGGTTACAGACCTGATACAGAGCACTTGAACAAATATGAAGTAAATAATTGAAGCCAGCAAGGATCTGCAGAGGTGGTAATGTCTAAATAATGTAGTTGGATTTTATTTGAGTTCACTAAAATTGCGGTGAATAAGGAAATAAGGATTTTAATTGTGAGGACATCCAGAAGGGATTTAAAATGGTTCCACACAAGGAACTGCAAGCAAGAATGAAAACTGTATATAATAGAAGACAACACAACAAACATGGGGAAATAGGAATATGAAATCTAATTGACAAGGTGGAACTAATGGCGTGGAAGATTATAAGGATGTGGACAGCTGGTTCAGTGCCTTACAGGTTTTATCATGTCTATGTTAAAAGGACATATACAAATTTAAAATCAGAGTCATAGAGTGATACAGTGTTGAAACAGGCCATTCAGCCCAACTTGCCTACACCGGCTAACATTTCCCAACGCCACTAGTCCCACCTGCCTGCGTTTGGTCCATATCCCTCTAAACTTGTCCTATCCATGTACCTATCTAACTGTTTCTTAAATGTTGGGATAGTCCCAGCCTCAACTACCTCATCTGGCAGCTTGTTCCATACATCCACCACCCTTTGTGTGAAAGAGTTACCCCTCAGATTCCTATTAAATCTTTTCCCCTTCACCTTGAACCCATGTCCTCTGGTCCGCTAGCCTCCACTCTGAGCAAGATACTCTGTGCATCTACCTGATGTATTCCTCTCATGATTTTATACACCTCTATAAAATCACCCCTCATCCTCCCGCGCTCCAAGGAATAGTGACCCAGCCTAATCAACCTCTCCCTAAGCGCAGATTCTCTAGTGCTGGCAACATCCTTGTAAATCTACTCTGAACCCTTTGAAGCTTGACAGTATCTTTCCTATAACATGGTGCCCAATCTGCAGGCAAAAATAAAGTTAAATGACGTAGAAGAATGATGGGTACAGAAAATTGTGAAGCAACATTCTCGGATTAAGATAGTGTAGTAACTTGGAGACGTTCAATGTGAGAAAGGGTGAAGACATCCAGTTATGACCGGTTAAATAGATTAGTGTTTCTCACAGATAATAAAAAGTGAAGGTTTTCAAGTGAAAAATGTAATGATCCTTATAACATACAGTAATTAAAACACAGGATATACTATAATTAAAAATGCTTTTTAACAATCTTGTGGTCACCCCAATGATGTCTGTGATTAGATACTTTGCAGAACAGTAATGTCAAGCTTTATGGAAAACTCTGTAAGAAACTGATAGTTTTGGTCTCTTGCAAGCATTTGTAGCTGCTGGTATATAGCTTTGCAGATGCAATCTCTGCAGCCTGTTCTTAAAGGAATACACAACATGTGAGCAGAACCCTTCCAGCTACAATAGAGTGTTACAACTAAACGAGTGGAATTGTTGCAACGATTGGAGAGTTTCTGAAACAATTCTCCTTGGATCAGAGCTACCTGGATAGCAGGTGAAAATAGAACCTATAGGAGGCGTGCTGAATGTGCAAAACCCTTCAATGGTTCAATGGTACTTTATTGTCACATGTATTAGGTTCAGTGGAATTCCATATTTGCACACAGTTCAGTAAAAATGCTGTTATACATGGGCACAATCATACAACGCATAACAAGAGTTGATTACACCGAGGCAGCGCAAGAGTCGCCTTGTTTCTGGCAGCATTTTGTGAGATTCAGGTCCATTGTTGTTCACAAATTTTAACTTTGCCATTCAATGCTACAGCTGGCCAATTCTAGCAGGACATTGGCAGGGAAGTTTTTGTAACATCTGAGTACAGTCCAAGAATACTTGGCAAAGACAACAATATAACTTCTACCTGCTCCCATGGGCTGAAGGAAAAGTGGATATGTTTCTCAACTTATTTATGGAATTTGGTGAACTCCTTTCTGAGATGTTATAAGCAAAACTGTATGCAGTGCTATGCCTTGACAAAGTAGTCATTTCCACAGCTTCCCTGAATCTCTATTCAATCCCTTGACCAATAAAGCTAAGTATCGAATAAGCCATCTTTTAAACACCTCCCTGTCCTGCAGTCTTTTGAGATTTGTGGATGTGCAAACATTATAAACTTTTGATTGCCCACGTCAAATGTATTATCTTTCACTTCAAGACCCAATTCCAATGTTCCTTTCCTGCACAAATGATCAAACCACTAATCCTTTCTTGCGGAATATGGATCCCTCCTTCCTTCACCCACAAGGCCAATTTTAGCATCATCCCGCAGTTCTGCCTGCCTTCCTGAACTGTGCTCACTGATAGCCATTTGGTCAGCAGATCAACCCTCAACACATTTCACATGACCTTGCATATGCATATGAAAAGTTTGAAACATGCTGAAGATCAGATACATATTCGTGCCTGCTCTGCTGCTGGGTCCACCACTGAATCTAGCGGAAGAGTGGGGTCTGGGTGAACATCACATCTGACCTTGTTGATTGTCGCTGGCATGTGAATTGCACCTCATTGAGGTAGAAAATTATGAATGTATAGACAGGGTAGACTGCAGGAAAACTTTACATTAGATAAAAAATAAAGGACGTAAATTTGGGATAAGAGCTAAGAGACTTGGAAGGAGTCTGAGGCAAGGTCTCATTGTAACTCCGATAATTCCTTGCTGACCCCACCCCACAGGTGCTGCTCGATCTGCTGAGTAGCTCTATTAACATTTTTGGACGGAAACTGATCCCTGAAGCAGTCTGAAGAAGTATCCTGACCTGAAACAGCGCCTGTCTAATCCCTCCACAAATGCTGCCTGAGCCACTGAATTCCTCCAGCACATTGTGTTTTGCTTTAAATCTATTCGAATAGTTTCTAAATGTCTCTGATTAGGAGACATTTAAAAGTTTAAAAATCTTTGACATGTGACAAGATTTCAAAGGATAACTGATAATTCTGGTAGTGGGAGCTCAGAATACTACACTTGACAAATACCTCCTCAGCACTGATGATTGCTGGCAATTGCAGGGGGTACTTGGGTCACCTCAATTATTTGATGCACTTTTTGATAAAAGTTACAGGAGCTGACAAGGACCCTGAGAGCTGGTCCAGGCTGCAGTCTTGCGATATTCCAGAAGAATGCTAACAAGCATTCACAAGACTGCGGGCAAACACAGTGCAGTTCCGTACATGCTTCGCCGCAGCCTGTAGCCTTTACAAGTTTAAATAGCTTTACAAAGCACAAAGAATTTGCAGAATCATTCCAAGTCTTAAGAGAAATCAACCAGCAATCAACCTTTATGTGTCTGGTGATTTAAAAAAAAAAACCTTTGTGAGGTGAAGTCTTTTCAGCTGTACATTTGGTCAGCTGTATATGTTTAATGAAGGGTGTTAGTGGAACTCCAAAACACCTACACTAGCACCCAATGTGCCTCCACAAATTCACCCACCAATTGTGAATAGGCACCACAAACGTCAATATGCAACTTTTAGGATTAAATAAAATGCTTACCAACAAATCCGTTTTCTGAATCATTATGTAATGTAAAAGTTCACATTTTCAAACAAAAGAGGACCAGGGAACAAAATTATCTCGTACTGTATAAAATCCAAATGGTATGAGACCTTTCTTCAGATATCTCTCCACTTTCTTTGATCAGATTCTGACATCAGAGTTGTACTACAACTCAAGAACATTTGACTGCCACTTTGGGGACAAATACTTCTTGCAGTTATTTCAATGTAGCGTTTTATTTCCTTTGTGCTTGAAATTATTGCATTTTGTATCTGGAACTGAGAAAGCCCAAAATTACATAATTGAAGATCCTTTTACCAATCAGAAAAGGGACTTTCTCTTTGCCAGTTTGTGTTCGACATAAGGTTGACATTATGTGCTCATATTCCAAGCACAATGAAGGCAACACTCTTATCACTCATCTTTGATTCCACAAATAAACTTAAACTTATGGATATGTCATGGCATAGTCCCTGTATGTCATATGTATGCAAGAAGAGTTGTCAAAAAAAGTACCAGATCAATTTGGTGATAGTATAATCAAATAAATAGTCACTAAAACAAAGTAATTTGGGAAAAATAAATTCCTCATTTTTAAATTTGTTGAACAAAATCTGAAAATGGGTGACAAAGATAGGGGACATTCAGTGCTAATATATAATATATATGTGATAATTCTGCAGAGAAATGCACTTTTTGAAGGACCTATATTCAGGTATCGATTCACCGTTCAGGAACATCAGGCACCGGATGAGTGAAATCAGACATTCCTGGTTGGCTCACATTCTCATTGCCTGCAGAAAGTGGGTATTCTGGGGGAGGAGGAATCATTAATTGTGGTGGATTACGTGGTTTGTCTGAGATTGGCGATGTGCCTCTTGGAGGCTATAGTGGCACTTGACACTCAGCAACACCTAGATAGGGGATGAAGTAGGGAGGTAAGTATGTTTGGGCGATATAATTGAAAGCTTCAAGTGATCTGAAATATAAAACATTATAAAAATATATGTGAAGCTCTCAATATGATTTAAACATTAACTATACTAATATCATATGGGAATAATTTAAAAGAATGTCATCTGCATTTACATACCGCATAATCAATTGGGAGACAAATGTTTAGCTGGAGGATTGTGCAACGGTTTTGGGGATTTGTGTTGCCTATCAGAAATCTATGCTACAGCTATGAATCAGCAGTTACAGAATTATCATTATTGTGCAGCAAATGTTTTATTGTATTCGAGTGAATTAAGGTACACTGAGAATTTGATCTTGGAAACGTATCTTAGGTAGACATTTTCCCATTCTCCTAAAGCAGTGGTTCGAGTCAGATGCTTTTGATTTGCAGCGTAACAGCATATCAAAATTAATAGCTCCGTACTTGTTGCTGAGTCAAAATCCTGGTATTTTTTATCCTTTAGCAGTGTCAGGATACTTTCACCACAAGGGCTGCTGTCATTCAAGACAGTGGCTCACCACCACCTTTTTTGGGCAATGGGCCCTAAATGCTGTTACAATAGACAATAGACAATAGGTGCAGGAGTAGGCCACTCGGCTCTTCGAGCCAGCACCTATGCCCAGACCACAAAAATTAACAAAAAATAAACCAGCAAAATGTGGTTTGGAGGTTAAAACACAATTCCATATTTTGGTTCATTGAGACTGAACAAGCTGGTAAAACTTAAAATATTTCAATGTTTTTTAAAAACGTTTGTCACATGCTTCATTATAATTCTGTCTTTATAAAGATTTGCTGGTGCTCATACCCCCTGAAGCTTGACAAAATCCAATGTACCCACACATCAGTGATTTGAAACTACAAAAATAATATAGCATTTGTAAAACATATTCTAAAAATTCAGAAACTAAAGTAAAACTGGCCATTATACATGTTAATGGTTAACAAACTAACTAGAATGGAGTGTCATTGATTTAATTTTATTGCCTGATTTAACTGGTCTTGCCCTTTCAGAAAGGAAAACAATTTCTCCAATTTGTTTTTCAATACTCTTAAGACGCTTCAGAAACCCTTAATATGCTTATATTTTCCATCCTGTGTACCAATATCTGGAGAAAAAAAATCAAATGTGATTGAGGAAATTACTCACACTCACCAATGGTATTGCTTCTATCAAACTCTGTTCCTTCCAACTTATTTTGGGTAGGTGGTGGGGCTGGAGCACGTCGTTTTTTCTGCCAAGAGTTTACTGATTCAGCACCAATCTGAAAATAAAACATAAAATGTAACTTAAAGTGTTCTTATATTGTGTTTCATCTATTTTGAATTCCACACTTCCAATTTTAGTCCTGCTCTCAACCTAATAATAATTATAAAATGTAGCAACGCACAAGTTCTTTATTATTCACTAACTGGCAGATTAGTCAGTATTCAAATAAAGATTTCAATGCTCCAACACCATCTTATACGAAAAATATTGATTATCTTGATAATTTGAACTCTTTAGTGAGAGTTTTTCTTTACTGTCTATGACCTACCTAACTTAAATCAAATATTTGTCAAATGGGTTAGAAAAACAATATAAGCTTGGTACAACAGTACATCATACAATGAGCAAGCTGTGCCAGAGAAAGTGTTCATCAGCTATTCAATTAAAAATAAACCAGACCACCCGTAAAGGGTCACATTACATGGTGAAGGGCATCCTGAGAACTTGGATAGCTTGTCATAATTTATTTTGTTCCAAATGAAATGATGTAATGTACAAAAAATCTAACAGTTAAAATCATTTTTCATCACCATGGCTTATTAGAGCATGGCTTATTTTGTCCAGGCTTCAATAACCAAAACTTTCTGGTCGCAAATCTCTTTTGAAAATGCAGTATTTAATCAGCACTTGAATATACGTCTCAAATGCCTCATTGTCCAACCTGCCATTTGCAGAAATCTGGCTCCAAGAGTTGAAATAGCGACATGCACCCACAAACTTTAACAACTGTCAAACAACCGACTGAGCTTGACAGGCTGTCTTGAAGTATTCCTGTATCATACAGGTGTCTCCCATGTGAGCCATCATGCATAGAGGGAGGTACTAACATATTACTTCACATCACTAGCACTTACTGACACCTCCAAACAAAAAGACGGGACTCACCATGTCACCTTATATACTCAGAGGAGAAAACCATTCTACTGCACATGGTGTAAGTCAGGAAAAATCCGAGACTTTTCCATGGGAACTGTAGTGTTGATGCTATTCTAGTATTACAACTTGTCCACTTTTGCAGTGATGAACATAATGTACTTAAGGAAATCTTAACCTTTCTGGAGCTAAAACTAGATGTTTTCAATTCCAAATATAAATAGCTGAGGGATATTTTGCTGTTGTTTGTTCTTCTTTTAATATTCTTCTTTCTACATTTATTTCATTGAAATTCTCCTTGTGCACCCTCATCATGATTGTGGCAAACAGCCCAGTCAGGGGCGTGTCCCACTTTTGAATTTTTCGGCGGCTGCGAGCATCAGTGACTGACGCCCGTAGTTGTACGACATACGCAATGACATATGCTGTCCTGCGGGTGACGCCCGGTTAGGGTTAGGGTCAGGGTTAGCTCTAGGGCTAGGGTTAGGGCTATGGTTAGGGTTAGGGTTAAGGCTAGGGTTAGGGTTAGGGTTTCCTCCCGCACTCCAAAGGCGCACAGGTTTGTAGGTTGATAGGCTTGGTATGTATAAATTGTCCCTAGCGTGTGAGGGATAGTGTTAGTGTGCGGGGATCGCTGATCGGTGCGGTCTCGGTGGGTTGAAGGGCACTGTATCTCTCAACTAAATGTTTCATAGGGGCCCCAGGGGTTGGACTCTAACCCCCAATGTTCTGCCCCCTCCTCATGGGAACTAAACTGTTGGCCACGAGTTGTCTCATAGGACAGATCTCTCTTCCAATGGTCTCTCCAAACCCCCAGAAGCAGCAGGCTTTTCAACTGGGTGCAGGCAATGTTGTCAATGTACCAGTGCCACCAAGTCTAAATACCCACCACACATTTTGAAGTGGGGGGGGGGGGGTCTGCATTTATCCCATAGTCAATGTTACTAAAACAGATGATCTGGCCTTGGTGCAGTACTATTAGTGGGATCTAGCTGTCACAGGCTGGGTCCACAAATGGGAGGCATCGGTGGAAAGTGGGGGGGGGGGGGGGGGGGTGGAGAATGGGGGGAGAGGGGGATGTGAGGGGAGGGGAGAAGGAGGAAAAGAGAGAAGTGGGGCAAAGGGAGGAAGAGGGAGGAAGGGAAGAAGGGGGGGAGAGGGGTGGGGGAGAAGGTAGGGGGGGAGTGGAGAAGGAGGCATGGGAGGGCGGGGGGAGTGGAGGGGAGAGGGGAGTTCAGTCTACACTCACTGAATCCATCCCTGTGAAAAGTTAGAGACGGTGATCGGATCTGGAAGCTGACCAATGCATCTGTAAATAAAACTGAATGACTCAGATATCTTTTCATTTGCACAATTGATTTTATTGTATTAATTTTAATATATTAATGTTTAAAATCCATGCATTGAAGGAAGAATATTTTACAGCCCATCTGTGGTCCCTAACTCTAACCGGGCATCACCCGCAGGACAGTATACGTCAGCGTGTGACAGGGCGCACAACATGATGAGGCACCCAGATATCGCCCCTGGATTTTGAACATACCAAAATCCAGAGAGGACAGGGAGACACCGCGTGTCACTACATGTGTCACCATGCATCACGACCCGACCACGCCACGACAACCTCTTTTCAGGCTGTCGCCGAAAATGTCGCCTAAGTGGAACAGGCCCTTAAGGTTCATACATGGTCATAACAGTGGCACACTTCAGCTAGGCGGGCTGTTCTGTATTGCGTGCTGTTTTGTTTGGGTGCTGTGCTACTTTTGAAAGCTACTGCGACTTCTATTATTTCTATTTTCATTTTGAAACTTGAGCACTTATTGGACTTTTTTTCCTGATTGTATGCCACCAGCAGGAAGTCTTGTCCACTGCCTATACATATTAGAATTCATAAATGAAAATTCATGGGCAATGCACTTTCACTTTTCTGACGTACACAGCTGGTGGGCAAGGCTCTGTGTTCGTAATTGCATCATCTATATTTTCTGGTTCTGACCAGTGAATAAATATAAAAGGAATCATGAAGAAAACCCAACTCATCCGCCCACTTGAGTTTCTGTGCCAGCGACCCTGTTTCTTCTCAGGGTCTCACTCAGTCAGAGGCCTCCTGTTATTCAGCCATCCAGATGCTCCGAGACGTCTCGGTGGAGTCTGGGTGGCTGCCTGCTAACACGATGTCTGGGAGTTTCCTCGTTCCCAATGGCACACTGAGTTACTGGTAAGTGTGCGGTCAGAGGGGTGCAGGCTGAGGGAGCAGCAAGCGACTCCAACCCGGCCAGACACATTCCAACTGGAAATGAAGGCTCGAACTGCACATTAAAGGGGGCAAGAGTTGAATATTCTGGCCCAAAGTTACAAGTCATTCCACCACAAGAAACAGAAAAGCAGAACATTCAGTTTACCCCATGGCACATGTGCCTCAACATCTATGTTTTATTGGCCTTCAAGGCAGTCACAATATTATTTTCTCCACAGATAAAATTTGAATTAGTTGAAGTTGAGGCAGTAGAATTCTTTCCAATCAGAAGTCTCATTAAAATGTAACAAATCTTTCAAACCATAAATCAGCCAGGCTTAAATAGTGACAACTATAACATAATAGACCTTTTTAATTACAGTTCCAAAAATTATTTTGAGGTTTGGAAATTTTGGAACCTAGAACAAAAAACAGGACAGCACAGGAACAAATCCTTTGGCTCGGTGTCTGTGCTGAACATGGTGCCTTAATCTGCCTGCACATAATCCATATCTCTCTATCTCCTGCATGTCCAAAAGTCTCTTAAACGTCACTCTTGTGTCTGCCTCCATCACCACGCCTGGCACTGTATTTCAGGCACTTATCACCCTCTGTGTAAAAATCTTGCACCACAAAACTCCTTTAAATTTTTCTCCTCTCAGATTAAGGCAGTGCTTTCATATTTCCATCCTGGAAAAAGGTTCTTTATAATTTTATATACTTCAGCAACGAGTTCACATGACGATCAGTTAATATAATTGGCTGGTTCTAGTCCATTTGAACATATTATACCTAGAAAACAAGACATATACGAAACAAACTGAATTCTGTTACACTTTACAAAATTTTGAAAACTTAAGGTTAATTTACCATATTAAAGGAGCTGAATGAGGTATTATTTTATGGATATTTGTCTACACTTTCTAACTTTACAATCTCAATGTTAGTCATGTTGGATAGAGTTCAGTGGGATTTGTTCACTAGATTGTTACATCAATTAGGATGGCACTCTTTATATGCTCAAAAAAGATTGGTAAAATTGGTCCCTGGTTCAGATTCCAAAAAAATACAAATGATTTTTGTTTTGTGAACAAACTATTCTCTTGCCAAATAATCGGGAAGCCAAAATCTAACAAAATAATACATCTTTTATTCACACATTTGTGTATCAAAACAATAGTACTTGAAGTCATTTATCATGGTTTACTGGTTCCTTTATGAAGAATTCAGATCTCAACATTCTTATTCAAGTAATTCTCCTACTAACCTTCAAAACTCTGACTTCCATTGAACAGATCAGCTGGAATGCCTCAATTATTTATGTTCCTGCTTTTCAGCACATTTCACAAAATTAATCCTTATATTTTCAGCATTTTGGTTAATTAGTGGTTCTGAACCCAAATTAGGATTTTCATCGCCAAATGAATTTTTACAAAGCATAAGTCAGTTATAGTCTTCATAAGCTTACTGCATGACCTATTTCTGACAGTTCGGGATTTTAACCACAGAATAAAGAGAAACGCTAATGATTCTTAGGATGTACAAAAAATATGAAATGCCCCACTTTCCTGCTTTTGAAAAGAACTTTAACATATCTCCTTCTAAAGATATTAAAAGGCAACCAAATGAGTACTCAAGTATCAAGGCTTAAGAATGGGTGATGTGATGAACCACACTTGAAAAGACAACAGGCAATCCATTGCTGAAATGATAGGCAAATGTCAAAAGACCAAATGGCCACTTTGACAATAGCTGGGAAAATGCAGATATCAAGGATTAAGACTAATGAAAATTGGATTAAAGAAGACTAAAAGGAAACAAAAGTAGGTTGTTGAGGAGAAAAGAGTGAATGAACAGATGACAGATGTGCATAATTCCCTGAAAGTGGAATCTCATGTAGATAGGGTGGTATAGAAAGCTTTTGGTGTGCTGGCCTTTATAAATCAGAGCATTGAGTACAGAAGTTGGGATGTAATGTTAAAATTGTACAAAGCATTGGTGAGGCCAATTCTGGAGTATGGTGTACAATTTTGGTCACCAAATTATACGAAAGATGTCAACAAAATAGAGAGAGTACAGAGAAGATTTACTAGAACGTTGCCTGGGTTTCAGCACCTAAGTTACAGAGAAAGGTTGAACAAGATAGGTCTTTATTCTTTTGAGTGCAGAAGGTTAAGGGGGGACTTGATAGAGGTCTTTAAAATGATGAAAGGGATAGACAGAGTTGACGTGGATAAGCTTTTCCCATTGAGGGTAGGGAAGATTCAATCATGAGGACATGATTTGAGAATTAAGGAACAAAAGTTTAGGAGTAACATGAGGGGGAACTTCTTAACTCAGAGAGTGGTAGCTGTGTGGAATGAGCTTCCAGTGGAAGTGGTGGAGGCAGATTCGATTTTATCATTTAAAAATAAATTGGATAGATATATGGACGGGAAGGGAATGGATGGTTATGGTCTGAGTGCAGGTAGATGGGACTAGGTGAGAGTAAGTGTTCGGCACGGACTAGGGGCCGAGATGGCCTGTTTCCGTGCTGTAATTGTTATATGGTTATAAGGTAATGTTTCAGTTACATAGGACTGCATCTGGAGTATTGAGTACAGCATGGTCTCTTTACATAAAAGAGGGTGCTAATGCCTTGGAAGCTGGAAATCCTACTAGATTTTCTGAAAGTAGTCTGATTATCTTGTAAAAGTTGAATAGGTCAAGGCTGGGGTTTGGAACAGTGAAAAGGGACTTAAATGAAGCAAAAAAAGGTCTTGCTAAAGAGCATGCACAATGTTTGCTTATGTGGGAGATGATAAATCTGAGGGCTGTTTAAAAAAACGAGACCTCTCCCTTTTAAATCAGAGATTTTTTTTTTCTCCAACCGGATTGAGAATTTTTTTGCAGCTCTCCTGAAAGGATGGTGGAAGTAGCGTTTGAAAGATTTTAAGGCAGAGGTAATTACTTGAAAAGCATGGGTGTGAGAGATTACCATAGACACAAGGAACTGCAGATGCTGGAATCTTGTGTAGAACACAATGTGCTGGAGCAGCAGGTCAGGCAGCATCTCTGGAGGACGTGGATAGGCACCATTTTAGCTCTGGGCCCTTCTTCAGACTGATTGTAGTGAGAGAGAAAGTTGGAAAAAGATGGGCCAGGATAAAGCAAGTGATGTGGATAAAGGTTTTTTTTTCATTGGCAGAAAGGTGAACAAGGGCTCGAAATGAAAAGGAGACAAAATAATGACAAAAGGGGACAAAAGGAGGCAAAAGGGAGACAAAAGGCAAGACACAAAATACTGGAGTAACTCAGCGGGTTAGGCAGCATCCCTGGAGAACATGGATGGGTGACATTTCAGTTCAGGACTTTCTTCCAGATTGAAGAAGGGGCTGGACCTGAAATGTCAACTATCCATATTCTCCAGGGATGTTGCCTGACCCGCTGAAATATTCTAGCATTTTGTGTCTTTCCTTGGATGATTAGCCATGATCATACTGAATGGCAGTGCTGGCTTGAAGGGCCAAATGGCCTACACCTATGCCTATTTTCTATAGGCTTTATTTGCACAAATTCTTCATGTTAATTACTTGATTAAAGTCTCTCCTATAATCTGAATCTGTATACATAGTTATTCATGGGCGGCCATAGTGGTAGTGTTGTTGCCTTACAGCGCCTAAGACCCAAGATCAATCCTGATGCCTCGACGTTTCCAGGATGCATCTCTAAACTAAAATAAAAACTATTCCGAGATGGACAGACACTCAGAACATTCATCTTCCTTCTTCCTGATGCACTGTTTCCAGCCTATTCATAATTTATTTTAGATGTCCAATAATTAAAATGTTTTTGTTTACACACCTTCTTACTTTCTAAAGCAGTAAAATGTTTTTTGTTGCGCTGAAAAAAATATTGCCAACTCAAGCTGGGTTAATTGTTTCACCCTTAGTTAAATATTGATGATCATATCCCAGCCTAAGAACACAGTCGCCATTGTACTGTACATGCAAAAACAAAGCAATTGTTGTTAACGATATATCCATTTGGATAAAACAACATTCCTGTATCGACATTATTGTTGGCCGAGTGTGAATGATCAACCTAGACTATTAATCATCTTCTCAATCACAGAGTTAGTGTACAAACTGGCAAAACTAGGAAGCGGTCAATGTATTATAGCATCCTTTGGTGTCGACAATTTCTATCCCCCTTGTTCTGGAATGTTTTACAAGCCTTAAGACACTATATGGCTCAGAATAAATACATTACAAAAGCAAAACACCTTTACACCATTATAGCCCACATTGTAATGAATGCCCCTGTTTTTCAGACAATAATAAAGAATATGACAATTGCTGGTATAGTTTCATTTGGCTTTTGTTTTCTGGGACTTTCTCAGATCTTTGCCATATTATTTGTTCTTTCTAAATTTAAACATTCATTATAAAAGGATTAAAGAGGTGGAGAAGAAAAACTATTGACATTATGGCAGTGTGACATATGTATCCCATGTAAACTACGATTAAGTAGTACAAACTTCTGAAGAACCTATGATCCTGATGTGAATATATGTTGATATGGTTAGTTTTTCTTAAAGTCTTCATTAAATTTAGAAAGGACAAATAGTCCTGCAAAGATCTAGAAAAGACCCTGAAAACAAAAGCCAAATGAAACTATACAAGTCAAAAATATATTCCTGACATCACATTGACTATTTCAGGTATGATGACTGAAATCCCATTCAAATAGTGCAACTTTGCACAGGAAACGATGTGTAAATATCGAGCCATTTAAATGTCGAAAATAGCTGAGATTTCCTCCCTGTACTGGAACCCATTATGAATGATCATTTCCACTGAGGAAGTTGTGCTGCAACACCAAACATTTCCATATGTATCAAACACTTGGACCAGAATGAACTAAGGATGTTTATTTCAGCTGAGGAGAGCATTTCCTCTGTTATGGAGAATGCAATGCAATGACCTTGGCTGTCTATATTTAAAATAAATCTGGGCTAACATATGATGTTTCTATTAAAAAGTGTTCCAGATGGCTACCGGGTTTAAATTATGCATGGCATGGATAATATTTTCATAAATGTTATTAAAATTAAAATGCCTATCAAATGTAGTAACATTTAGAATATGAAAAATTATCATGCTTATTTCAACAAAAATGCCACATAAATTATCGCTACAAAATAAAGGCTATGCAATTATAATTTTACTTCGGAGTCACGTGAGTGACTACGTGAAGAAGCCCCGCCTGGCGCTAGAACGGCATTAATTCGACGCTGACGGCAGAAGCAAGAAGCTGCAGAGCGCAGCTCCTCGCAGCAGCCGGAACGGACCCGCAGGTAAGTGCAAGGGAAATAGGGGACGTTCTAAAAAAGTCGTTACACTGGTAGAACCAGCAATAATGAAAGTAAAATTCACGCTAGCCAGATAATAAAAAAGAAAAATGGAGAAGTCTCAAAGGAAAATTTTGCGGGTAAAAAGATCGTCCCGGGGAGAAGCTAAAGAGTCGGTACAAGAGATCAGTGCGTATCCGGTTCCGATACCGGTGGCCGCTGATTCACCCGTTAGTGAGACTATAATTTCTCCAGAAATGCAAACCACGGAGGAAAATGTTCCTAGAAAAAGTAAAAAGAAATCCGTGAGGCCCGTGGTTTCTGAAGATGACTCTGATAATGAAAGTCCCCCGGATAATAAAGCTATATGGCTTAAAATGGAACATATGGAGAGAGTACTCCAAAATATTATGAGACAAGGGTCACAGTACCCAGAAATTTCCCAAAATGACCCTGAGGGGTTTGAATATCCAGAATATGGCTATGTGCCAAATTGGGAATTTGAAACTCCAGACCCAGGATCAAAGGTGGAGGAAGTCTCATTGGATATAATTCCAGGTGTATCAGGGCTGCAAAAGTCAGACCCTGCAAGTGGTGATGTGGATTATGAGTGCACACCACAAATAAAAAAGAAGAGGCCAGATGTGCCTGATATGGCAAAAGATTTTGCTATACCTGAAGGAAGTGGTGAGGCTATGGAAGAAAACCTAGCTGCCAGTATTAATTATATGGTATCTCACCAACTTCAAGATTCTGTGATGGTTGAAACAGCAGAATTATATAAAACACCGGAAAATTGCACCTCATTGAAGGTACCTACGGTTAATCCGTCTATATGGACACCTATGACTCCAGGCATGAGATGACAAGAAATAAGATTTCAAAGAATCCTCAAACTGATTTCAGCTGCCATTACTGCTTTTGGAAGGCAAATGGAAGGGTCGGAAATGGTTAAAATCCAAAAAGATACTTTGGGCTTATTGTGCAATTCCTTCTATGAAATTAATTGTATGAGGAAAATTGCGATTCGGCCCATATTTCATCGAAGGTTTGCAGGTCTGTGTCGATCAAGTGGTGTTCAAGCTCCTGGTTATCTATTTGGAGAGAACCTGCCTAAACAAATAAGAGAAATGGATGAAGAGGCTAAATCTATTAGCCACATGAGACCTTTCGTTTTTGGACAAAAAAGGTATTTTTCGTCAAGGAGGGGATTTGATTTTGGAAACAGAGGCAGGAATATGATAAGAAAATATTACCATCCGACACAGCCTAATGTTCATCCGTATACGGGGAGAAGGAGACCACCATGTTCATATGGAGAGGTACAAAAATTTTATTCTATTCTTAAAGAAACTGTGGACAAATCTCTAGTTGGAGGGAGATTACAAATGTTTTATGATGAATGGCTAGCCATCAAATCTGATCGGTTTATTTTACAAACAGTTTCAGGAGCTACTATAACATTTAAAGAAGGTGTTAACTCTCCGGTACAAAATAAACCTGCTTATGGTTTCATGTTTTCTGCTATTGAAGAGGCAGAAATTAATGTGGAAATTGACAAATTGTTCAAAAAAGGTGTTATTGAAAAAACTGTTGAACATAAACATCAATTTGTGTCTAATATCTTTCCAAGAAGTAAAAAAGATGGTGGTTGCAGAATTAATCTGGACCTTACAAACTTTAATACATTTGTCGAGTATAAACATTTTAAGATGGAAACGTTCAACACTACAAGACATTTGATATCAGCAGGTTGTTATACGGCTACAATTGATTTAAAGGATGCGTACTATTCAGTACCAGTACATCAATTTTTTCGAAGGTATTTAAAATTTAATTGGCTGGGACAGCTGTGGCAATTCAAAGCTTTACCAAATGGGTTAAGTTCAGCTCCCAGGCTCTTCACAAAGCTGTTGAAACCAGCTTTAGCACAATTAAGAGCACAAAAGCACATCATTATGGCTTATCTGGATGACATTTTAATTATCAGTAGTAATCAGGAATCAGCTGGAAAATCAGTTTCAGCAACTAAAACTTTATTTGAGAAGTTAGGTTTCTTGATTCATCCAATTAAGTCCCAGCTGCAGCCAGCACAGTCAATTAACTATTTGGGGTTTGTGATTAACTCAGTTACTATGTTAGTAACTTTGCCAACAGATAAGATTGATGATATTTTAATGGCCTGTAGGGGTCTCATTCACAAACCTTATCCCTCCATCCGGGAAGTAGCAAAGGTTATTGGTAAACTAGTAGCATTTCCTGCAGTAGAATTTGGTCCATTACATTACCAAAACCTTTAAAGGGACAAAATAACAGCTCTAAAAAAGCGAGCAGGCCATTTTTATAGGCCTATGCAATTAACAAAAGAAGCTTTATTGGAATTGCAATGGTGGATTGAAAATGTCCCACAAGCTGCTAAAAACATTTTAATACAACGGCCAGAAGTATTTTTACAAACAGATGCTAGTGCTCTCGGATGGGGGGCGACAGATTCATTTACCAGTTGTGGGGGCAGATGGACTGTCCAAGAGGAAATGTTTCTCCAAACATATGGTATTAACTATTTAGAGTTATTGGGGGCGTTTTATGGATTAAAAGCCTATTGTTCTACAAAAAAGAATGTACTGATACAATTAGACAATAAAACAGCTGTTGCATATATTAATCACATGGGTGGAGTCAGATCGGTATCATGTGATTGTCTGGTCAATCAGATATGGCAGTGGTGTATTAAGCACCAAATTTGGATTTCGGCAAGTTATCCCAGGTAAAGACAATGTGGTGGCAGACAATAGATCAAGGGTGTTTAAAGACAACACAGAATGGATGTTGAACCCAGTAATTTTCAGTAAAATTGTGATTCAATATGGGTTACCAGACATTGATCTGTTTGCATCAAGATTAAATCATCAATTGCCTAAATATGTGTCTTGGGAACCAGATGAGATGCAGTAGCAGTAGATGCTTTTTCACTACATTGGGGGAATATGTTCTTTTATGCTTTCCCGCCATTTGCTCTGGTTCAGCAATGTCTGAAGAAAATAGAACAAGATTCTGCCACAGGATTATTGGTGATTCCAAATTGGCCGACACAACCATGGTTCCCATTGATGTTAAACATGATTAAAGAACCATATATGTCAATTCCTAGCAGCAGTAATTTGTTAATAAAACCGGTAACCAAAGAAATTAATCCATTACATGCTTATATGAATTTGTTAATCTGCAGGTTTTGACCAGACCACTACAAGAGCTTGGATTGTCGGATAGAACTATGGATGTTATAGTCGCATCATGGCGAGATAGCACTCAGAGACAATATATGACACATATAAAGAAATGGGACATTTTTTGTAGACAATCAAATATATCCTATCATACTGTGAACATTGCAAACATATTGGAGTTCCTTGCCGAGTTGCATTTTGAGCAGCACTTAAGTTATAGTGCCATTAATAGTGCACGTAGTGCTTTATCATCTTATTTAGGACAAATCTCTGACCAGAAATCAATTGGATCACATCCATTAATATCCAGATTTATGAAAGGAATCTTTAACAAAAATCCACCCAAACCAAGATATACAGAAATTTGGGATGTCAGCATTGTACTTATTTTACTTAGGCAATGGACTCCAATCAACGTTTTATCATTGGAAAAGTTAACATTTAAATTAGTAATGTTAATGGCATTGGTTTCAGCACAAAGGGTGCAAACATTACAAATGCTACGTTTAGACTGTATGCATGTGGCTGCAGATAACATTGTGTTTTATGTTTACGATCTGATCAAACAAAGCAGACCAGGGAGAACTGGAGCAAAGGTAATGTTTCAAGCTTACCCTATTGATCCAACGTTGTGTGTAGTTAAACATTTGAATCAATATATAAAAGTTACCAAAACTCTTTGAGGTGATGAAAAAACATTAATGATTACGCATAAGAAACCACACACAAAAGCTTCAGTACAAACAATTTCAAGGTGGTTAAAACAGGTGTTACTTTTAGCAGGAGTAGACACTGATGTGTTCAAATCTCACTCCACCAGGGCAGCAGCTACGTCCGCGGCAAAGTTACAGGACGTACCACTCAAACACATTTTAGAAACCACAGGGTGGTGTAAAGAAGAAACTTTTTACAATAAACCTGTTCACACAATGACAGGCTTTGGACACGCGGTGTTGGGTTCACTATAATCACCTGCTTTGTTTCACTATCGATTGATATTATCGATTATGTTATCACTTATATCTTTTATCACTTTGTAATGGTTTCCCCAGATGTAAAAACGGGGGTTAGTATATGTTCTTTTATCATTAAAAGATTTAAGAAAAGAACTAAAACTGATCTGGTAAAAGGTTTTTTACTCATGTATGTGTTGACCTAGCCGGACTGTCGTATGGAATGACTCTACGACATGAAAAACACAGAAGCTTCAAAATCTTCACGTAGTCACTCACGTGACTCCGAAGTAAAATAGTAAGATTAAACGAGAACTTACCAGTTCGAAGTTTGATCGTTATTTTATGAGGAGTAATGATGAGGGATTACGTGCCCTCCACTCCCCACCCTCATAAAATAAATGATCATCTGGTAGTTCTAAATCTATGATGAGCCTTACTATCTTACTCCGGCTATTATGTTCTGTGTTTTTCATGCCGCTGCTTTGAAGTATGCCGTTCTAGCGCCAGGCGGGGCTTCTTCACGTAATCCCTCATCGTTACTCCTCATAAAATAACGATCAAACTTCGAACTGGTAAGTTCTCGTTTAATCTTACTATTAATTTCTAAGCCAAGGTTTCTAATTTGCCTCCCACATTCTGAAGGCATTGTCGGAATATCGTTCACAGGGCCGATTGTTGCTGCATTGTTTGACTAATCATTATTTACATAAGAGCTTGGACACGGAGTAGCAGTAGACCTGCAATAGTAGCTAGGAATAGAGCCCTTCACCTGAAAGTATTGTGTGTGTGTGTGTGTGTGTGTGTGTGTGTGTGTGTGTGTGTGTGTGTGTGTGTGTGTGTGTGTGTGTGTGTGTGTGTGTGTGTGTGTGTGTGTGTGTGTGTGTGTGTGTGTGTGTGTGTGTGATCACATCTACTCGAAGAAACGACACGCTAACGGTAAAATGTTTACATATTCCGGTATAGATTTATCCCGTTAAATCAAAAATTGCCTTATCTGAAAATGTCTTTTGTTTTTTTTTGTTAAATATTTTTATTATAGAAACATATTTATGAAAGTTACAATGTTTTACATAAATGAAAATACATCATTATATACTTTCATAATATTAATAATATTGATATTATTATTAATATTAAAATTTAAGACTGTATGCTTCTATACGCTTTTTTAATTTTTTTTTAATAAAGTAGAAAAAGATAGAGATAAATAATGAAGAAAATATGAAAGCGAATCATTAATGGAGTGTGAATCATTAATCCGTCATTGGAGATATAGGCATGATTTATTATATATATTTCTTCATCCATTCTAATATTAAGGCCTCAGTCAAGCCCTCGTACCGAACCGTTATGACTGTAAATATTCAATATATGGAGACCATATCCCTCTGAAGAGATCTAACCTGTCCATTAGGACAAGCCTCAATCTCTCCAGATGAAGAGTCTCCGACATTTCTGTATTCCACATTTTGATTGTAGGGGATGTAGGGCCTTTCCAAAATTTTAATATTCATTTTTTCCGAATTATTAACCCATAATCAATAAAAATTCTTTGATTCGTTGTTACTAATTGTTCTGTTTCCAGTATTCCTAGTATTATTAGCTTTGAATCAGGTGTCAAAGTTATATTAAAAACATTCAAAATAATCCTAAATATTTCAGTCCAGAATTTTGTAATTTTTATACAGTTTGTAAATGAGTGTGACAAATTGGCTTCTAAATGTTGACATTTATCACATATGGGGGATACTTTTGGAAACATATTATGTAATTTGGATTTTGAATAATATAATCTATGTAGTATTTTAAACTGTATAAGAGAGTGTTTAGCGTTTAGCGAACAATGATGTATATGTTGTAAACTATCATCCCATACTTCTGGTCTAATAGTTTGGCATAATTAATTTTCCCAAGATTGTCTATGTATTTCTGTTGATGGAACATCACCTTCCAATAAGATATTATATATATATGAAATCATTTTTTTCTGTATTCGGATGTTTATTTAAACATTCATCTAATATTTCTGTCTTTCTATTTCTAAGTTCTTGCATATTTGCTTTAACATAATCTCTAATTTGTAAATATCTAAAGTAATCTTTAGAGTGTAGTCCATAAATTTGTTGTACATCTTGAAATGAAAGGAAGGAGTTTTCCCTATAGAGGTCACTGATCTTAATAATTCCATTATTTTTCCATTGTAAAAAAGCTTTATCCATCATTGAAGGTTTAAACGTAACATTATTTACAATGCTAAGAGATAGTGGTATAGATTTTAGTTTTAATGTTTTCTTTATTTGTTTCCAAATACGTATTCCACTTCCTATTATTGGGTTTTCACTATAAGTTTTCTTAGCTAGATTAATATTAGCGAATATTATAGAACTAATTTCAAAAGGAGAACAAACTTATTTTTCCATATTTAACCAAGTTGGTTGGTTATCTATTTCTTCTAACCAAAAATTCATATTTTTAATGTTAACTGCCCAATAATAAAACATAAAATTTGGTAGTGCTAGACCTCCGTTTATTTTTGATTTACATAAATGTTTTTTTATTTATTCTATGGCTCTTATAATCCCAAATGAAGTTAGTGACTAGGGAGTCCACCTTTTTAAAGAAATTTTTAGGGAGATATATCGGGATTGAATGGAAAAGGTATAATAATTGTGGAAGAAAAACCATTTTTATTATATTAATTTTACCTAACATTGGAATAGGTAAAGTTTTCCAATATAAGATATTCTTATTTAATTTATTCAATAATAATGGAAAATTAGCTTTAAATAATGAGTCAAATCTTTTTGTTACGAAAATTCCAAGATATTTAATTTTTTCATTTGTTATCTTAAAAGGGAATTGTTGTAATATGTGTACATTATTTACCGTTATTGGCATAAGTTCACTTTTATTCCAGTTAATACTATATCCTGAATAGGATCCAAATTCAGTTATTAATTTTAACAAATTACGAATACTAGTTTCTGGTTTTGTGATGTAAAGTAGTACATCATCCGCATATAAAGAAATTTTATTTTTAGTGTCTCTAGTATCGTATCCATATATTTCCGGATGTGATCTCACCCTCAGAGCTAGCGGTTCTATTGCCAGTGCAAACAGTAAAGGGGATAAAGGGCAACCTTGTCTACAACCTCGAGATAAATTGAATTTAGGTGATAACATTTGGTTTGTTATTATTCTAGCTGTCGGATTTGTATATAGCAGGGTAATAAACTTTTCTCCCAGTTTGAAAGCTTCCATAACCGAGAACAAATAAGGCCATTCCACTTGATCAAAGGCTTTCTCTGCATCTAACAAAATAACTACTAGATCTTTATTAATATCTCTTTTCGAGTATATAATATTGAATAACCGTCTCAAATTATATGAAGAGTATCGTTTTGGTATATATCTTAACCTTTGTGCTAATATCTTTTGATCAGTATTTAAAAGAGCTATTGCTCTAAATGACCCTGGTTCATCCAAGTCTTTGTTTATTTTGCTGTTGAAAATCACTGTTGCATAGCTGTGTTAACCAATGCCCTCATTAAAACGCTAACTGCTGCTGCTGTTCGTGAAGTCAATGCAGCCAGCGTGTCTAATCAGATTACTACTCGACGGTTTCAGGGGCCAGTTAACAGCCCAAGATAGATTACTAATTGCTTTAATTGCGCAAGTTCACACACTGCTGTTTGTAATCAGTGTCCGGCATTTGGAAAGATCTGCAGGCTCTGTAATAAAATAAATCATTTCGCAAAATGCTGTAAATCAGGAAATAACAGATCTCAAACGAAACAGTCTGTCAGCTTATTAAACCAGGATGAATATCCTAGCTCCCAGTTCCCAGAAACCGATGAGGACAGCACAGAGATTAATGTGGATGCTTTGTCTGGTTCAGTGTCCAAGCTCGATCCCAAGGTCAAACTGCTCATTAACGGCAAAACCCTTTATCTCAAAGTAGATTCCGGGGCCAGGTGCAATGCCATCTCGTTGGTTGTCTTCCAACAGCTACAAATCATAGAAACTCTAACTAAGACAACTGCTTCACTTATCTCTTTTAATGACGCAGCACTGCACCCTATTGGTCAAGTAAAGTTACACTGTCGTCTCAATGCGTGTGACCACATCCTGGATTTCTACGTGGTACGCGAGAAGGTACCATCCGTACTGGGTGCCGATACAAGTCATGACATGGGTTTGATTTCCTTCAGCCCTACCGTCTGTCCAGTGGCTGTAGACTGTGATTTTACACATCACATTTTAACACAATACAAGGACTTGTTTAACGACGAACTGGGCAGGTTGCCTGCCAAATGCACGATTATTATTGACCCTGAGGCAATCCCAGTTGTTCGTCCAGCCAAAAAGATTCCCCATGCTATGTGGGATCGTGTACAAAATGAACGTAATAGAATGGTGGCTCTTGGTGTGATTACTCCTGTAACTGAACCCTCAGAGTGGGTCTCCTCAATGGTTGCCACTATTAAAAAGAATAAAGACGAGATAAGGATTTGCATTAACCCCAAGGTTTTAAATGCAGCAATTAAGAGACAACGTTATCCAATGCGTACAGTGAATGAGATTGCGGCACATATGGCTGATGCAACATTATTCACAGTGCTAGATGCCAAGAATTCATTCTGGCAGATTCCACTGGAACACAAATCCTCCAAGTTGACAACTTACAGTACACGCTCCGGTCGTGTTTGCAGGCCGGTTGTGAAGTATCTGGACTATGTTTTACTTTACATATGTTTGTCATCAGTTGTGATATTTGCTTTGCTTAGTTATGGGTATGCAGTGTTGTTAATTCTTTAGAAGGGGGGGATGTAGATTAGTGGCTCAAGTTATCAGTCATGCTTTGTAGTTACGCCTACTAGTTTATTAGTCGCACTGCGCTATGCTCCGCAGTTTTGGAGTACACTCCCATGTGAGAGCTTGTACTTGTTTGTCTTGAATAAACAGTGTTTAACCTGACATGGCATAAGGTGTTTATTATCACAAGGGCCATAAATAACAGGTGGGTTCAGTGGGAAGGAATGAGTAAGTTGCAGAGGGAATGATCTCTACAGAAAACATAAAGGGACGGGGATGGGAAAATAGTGGTGGAATCATGTTGGAGGTGATGGAAATGTCAAAAAATGGATGCAGAGGCTGGTGAGGTGAAAAGAACTCTATCCTTGTTCCCCATGGAGGAGGAGAGCAAGAGTAGTATTATATGACACAGAAGAGACATCGATTCAACATGAGGAGAGCTGTATCCCTAAAGTCCAAAGGGTGAGAGATTAATCTCAGATTGTAAGGGACAAACCACGTTCACTATTGAGTGAACAAATATACTTTCAATGATGCTTGTTTGACTTGAATGACAACCATGTTAAAACCATGATTCTTGAAAATTGAATTAATTGACTAGGATTTTTTTAAATCTCACTTTTTTATTGTTCATAGAGTCTTACAGCATGGAAACAGGCCCTTTGGCCTAACATACCTACACCGGCCAACATGTCGTTTGGCCCATATCCTTCTAACCTGTCCAATCTATGTTACTATCTAAATGTTTCTTAAACATTGCGATACTACCTCCTCCGACAACTCGTTCAATACACCCACCACTCTTTGTGTGAAAAGTTTACCCCTCAGGTTCCTATTAAATCTTTCCCATTTCACGTTCAACCTATGTCTTCTAGTTCTTGATTTCCCTACTCTGGGCAAGAGACTCTGCGCATGTACCCGTTTTATTGCTCTCATGATTTTGTACACCTCGATAAGATCACCCCTCATCCTCCTGCGCTCCAAGGGATAGAGTCCGAGCCTGCTCAAGCTCTCCCGACAGCTCAAGCCGAGTCCTGGCAACACCCACGTATATCTTCTCTGTACCTTTTCCAGCTTAACAACATATTTCCTATAACATGGTGCCCAAAAGTGAGCACAATACACTACATGCAGCCTCACCAACGTGTTATACAAATACAACATGACTTCCCAACTTCTATACTCAATGCTGACTGATGGGCCAACGTGGCAAAAGCGTTTTTTGACCACCCTATCTACCTGTGATGTCACTTTCAGTGAACTATGTATTCCCAGAACCCTCTGCTCAACACTTCCCAGAGCCCAACCGTTCATTGTGTCAGTCCTGCCCATGTTAGTGCTCCTAAAACATAGACACATAGATACAGAGAGAATAGGTACAGGAGTAGGTCATTCGGCCCTTCGAGTCAGCACCGCCATTCAATGTGATCATGGCTGATCATCCACAATCAGTACCTTGTTCCTGCCTTCTCCCCATATCCCTTGATTCCGCTAGCTCTAAGAGCTTTATTTAACTCTCTTTTGAATGCATCCAGTGAATCGGCATCCACTGCCTTCTGTCACAGAGAATGCCACAAATTCACAACTCTCTGTGTGAAAACGTTTTTCCTCATCTCAGTTCTAAATGGCCTACCCCTTTTTCTTAAACTGCCCCTGGTTCTGGACTCCCCCAACATCGGGAACATGTTTCCTGCATCTAGCCTGATCAATCCCTTAATAATTTTATATGTTTCTATAAGATTCTCTCTCATCCTAAATTCCAGTGAATATAAGCCCAATCGCTCCATTCTTTCATCATATGACAGTCCCACCGTCCCGGGAATTAACCTTGTAAACCTACGCTGCACTCCCTCAATAGCAAGAAAGTCTTTCCTCAAATTAGGAGACCAAATTGGCACACAATACTCCAGGTGTGGTCTCACCATGGCCCTGTACAACTGCTGAAGGACCTCTTTGCTCCTATACTCGACTCCTCTCGTTATGAAGGCCAACATGCCATTAGCTTTCTTCACTGCCTGCTGTACCAAGACGCAAAGCCTCAACCAATATCTTTATCAATTTTCTACCATGTTCTTTCCTCACTGTAAAAAGCAGATTTAATGTGTGAACAATACTGCTGTAATTCATACTGTCACTAAACTTGATGAGAACGTTTTCTTTTAGAGTTGGCATCACTTACGATAGTGCAACTGTATACATAGTTACTGAAAACAAACCTCAACCCTGGAAGGAAATGGGTTTTTCTTGACGTACATCCCAGAAAAACAATATTTTCCATAAGGGGAAGGTTTAAACAATGGTTTAACATTTTCTCTGATTAATGCCAAAAATCAGAAAGCCTTTTCATGCTTACAGTAATACTGCAGCCATATTACTGTATCTAGGCTTATAAAATCTAATGTCAGGAAGACTAAAATAGTGGTGAGTCAGTTAGTAAGTTTGCAAATGACGTCAAAAATGGTGGAGCTGTAAATAGTGAAGAAGGCGGTTTAAGAATGGGATATATTTTAGGCGACTAGACTGTCGCCACATGGTCATCGGGGTGTTTCCTGTATGGTCGTGAGTAGTCTCCTCAGTCGCCCAAAGAGTCGTAGCGTCTTTCTGATCGCAGCTGGATTTTCAACATGTTCAACATTTTTCGCGACAGTAGGTTGACGCCAATGAGCGTAGCTTGACTTCTCCTGACGTAGGTGCTGTCGTGGGTTGTCGCCAGGTGACGTAGGTTGCCTCTGATCCTATGCTGTACTGTTCTACATTTAAATCTTCTATGCTAAAACATTTTCAAGTGTTGTAATTCATGGCCCCTTGGCAGTTTTATGGGAGATCTTCTAAATCCTATTGTACAAGGTCTAATGTATCACTTACAATGGAAAAACCCCTTTTCAACTGAACTCCAAGGAATTTCTCCCATGAGCTTCATCAATGTGATGCTGGCAAAGTATGATAGTTTACAGATAAAAGGCGAGACACACACTGAAAGGCAATTTGTTAATTTGGTGGGGGAGGAGGAAAGAGTAGAGGAATCCAGGGGATTGTTTAGTTTTAGGTTTATTGTATTGAGGTACAGAGAAAACCTTATTTCACTTGTAATCCAAACAGAGCAGATATAACAGACATAAATATAATCAAGTCAAACTCAAGTGTAATGGATAGAGCAAATGGAAAGATACTGAATGCAAAATATAGTTATATTTGTATGGCAAGAGGCACCAGGGTGATGACATGTCACCAGAGGATAGTGTTCATGCGTCAGGTGTTCAGATACTCTATCATGGAGTGGTGGGGGGCTCAGTATTGAAAACCCCTTGAAATCCAAGGAGGAGATTGTGGTCAGCTGTTGATTTAAATGGGGCGTGCCTCACAACACAGGACAATGGTCCGTGACTGGGAAAGGAGGGAGCAAAATGGGAGAAGGAAGGCACATGAAGGAACTAACCGGAAGATGACAGACACTTCAGATACCTCCGCTGTGGGTCAGGGTAAATTGGTCCTCTTATTTCAAGCTGAAACAAGCCTCAATTCTCCAGTTGAGGGTTCAGAATTGATCGACTGGGCATATATTCACTGGCATTTAGAAGGATGAGAGGGGATCTTATAGATACATATAAAATTCTTAAGGGATTGGACAGGCTAGATGCAGGAAAAATGTTTCCGATATTGGGGGAGTCCAGAACCAGGAGTCACAGATTAAGAATAAGGGGTAGGCCATTTAGGACTGAGATGAGGAAAAACTTTTTCACCTAGAGAGTTGTGAATCTGTGAAATTCTCTGCCACAGTAGGCAGTGGAGGCCAATTCACTGGATGTATTCAAGAAAGAGTTAGATATAGCACTTAGGGCTGATGGAATCAAGGGATAGGGGGAGAGAGCAGGAAAGGGGTACTGATTTTGGGTACCGATTTCAAAAAAGAGGTACCGATTTTGGATATTGAATGGCAGTGTTGGCTCAAAGGGCCGAATGGCCGACTCCAGCACCTATTTTATTTGTTTCTATTTTTCTATGTTTTTATGCTACACTATTAGTGGGCCATGCAGTAAACTCACTATATAATCATTTTTATCACAGTGTAAGCTGCCTTGGAAACTCATCTATTGAAGATGATGGTATCAATCGTGGAGGCAAATACAATGAGCTAAAGTGACTACCAACAGATTTCCAGGCAAAGGTTTTGGCCAAGGGACATCAAGAAACACTGAAGATGGGGCTCAACCCAAAACGTCACCCATTGCTTCTCTCCAGAGACGCTGCTTGTCCCGCTGAGTTACTCCAGCATTTTGTGTCTACCATCAAGATAGCCATTGTATTCTGATGTCACTACACACAGCTGGAAGGCTCCAAGCAATCACGTATCATACTCAGAAACAACTTGAATTTAATATACAGTTGTGTATTGAGCCTTTAAATATGACCCAACAAGAGAGTGTTCAGCTAAAAAAAAATCAATTATGCACTGCAAAGAAATGTTTTGTTTTGTGGAAGAATTTCTAGCCTCCTGGAATTTAAACAGACTGGACCCTTATCCATACATATGAACTTATCCCTCTTTAAAATAAAACTAATTTGCCATCTTCCTTGTCTTCTCTCCAATGCAATGTCCACAGTGAAATGCAGTTGCATGGTTGCAAATGAGCAAGTGGTATATGACATTACTGGCCATTATTCAAGTGAGAATGTTGATAAATGCATCAAAGGTATATTCAGCTGTTGGATCAGAGTAGAGATTTTTATTGTACTAAATATTTGCAAATATACCTTAACCTGAAGTCTCAAGTTAGTCATCTATGAATATTCTAGTCAGTACAGTATTTTCTTCATTATTACAGATGCCTTGCAACAATCTGTGGTCCTCCTATTTCTGCCCTAAATTAGTTCAGCAGATTCAAAGACTTTGTGTTAACATTGTGTTTTTCTCTACACCAATATACACACACCATCTCTTTAAAGGACAAAATTCTTCCTTTTAATTTAACTTATTTTATCCATCATTGTTTTCTTCAGTCACCCTTCTGTCTTTCGAAACAACCTGCAAGACCAAGTGTTGCTCTAGTTATTATGCTGACAATGTTAATGTCTGCATTTATTTCCAGGTAATTGAGTTGTATTATATTTATTGTAAAAAAAAAATAAAGTTTGAATTAAATATGTAATTAATTCCATAAATAATACACTTATGGTGTTAAAATTATGCAATTTAACTAAAGGTACCAATAAAAATATTCACCTTAAAAATAAATATGTTTACAAAAATTACATTTTACTTCGGAGTCACGTGAGTGATTCCGTGAAGAAGCCCCGCCAGTCCGCATGCGCGTCATATCGTCGTTCGCATGGTGAAGCACCGGACTGGCAGGGCATCGCTCCTGCCGGCGGTAAATTTAAACCTAGAAGGTAAGTTTATTTTACTTACCAGGGTTTGTTGTTCGAGCAGGAACCTCTCTTCACAGAGGTTTCCTGCTAGTTTTATTGCGAATTCCGGTGAGTGAACCGGCTATGGTCTGTGGGGAGACCCCGGTTCCGACCGCGGAAGCGGATAGCCAGTAAATGTCGGGCTCGCAATTCCAGCCACTGACAAGGCGGCACTCCTTGAAAGCCACATGCCATGAAAAATGGAGAGTGTCGGTTAACTCGCATATGAATTTTCCGAATAGGAAACGTCTTAACTGACTAACAACGGATTCATAAGGGTCTCAAAGATCCATTCTATGCAGTTCCCATTACAGAGGTTATCAAAAGGCAGTGATAACTGTACTAATAACAGTAAAACATTGCTAAATGGGATAAACTATTTACCCAGGTTATTTAACTAATTAATAAAATCGGTGTTTGGACTCAGAATTTAAAAACACTTGTTATGTCTTGTCTGGATGATATTCTAATGCTGTATTTTTGTTAAAATCATCTGTTTCAGCCTCAAACTATATTTGAGAAATTGGATTCATCCATCCAGTTAACTTTAAGTTGTTACCAAATAGACTTGTTGGTCATTGGGATTTACCTTTAACTATTAATTAGCCTATGACTCTGCCCTGTGGGAAGAGATTGGAGTTAATAGCAACCTGTTATAAAACTGACTTCTAGTCATCAAGAGTAATTGGCAATATAGTGGCTGTGTTTCAGCTGTGCAAGTCGGGGAACTGACATTGTACAAAGTAGCAACCTCTCAAAGGACATGTAGATCATTGTTAACAACCTTATACTATTGCCAGCTGAAGCTACCTAAGTCACAATGATGAACAAACAGTATTCAGCATTACTCCAGTAGTTTGGTCAGTCGAATTTCAGTTATTTACAAACTGATGCTAAGAGCTCTAAGGTGGGAAGTTGTGAATATCATCTCTGGATGGAGGTGGAGATTTGCATGAGTTGCCAATTCTTCAGTTGTTGGTATCAACTAAATATATATATTAGATGCACCCCATGGGTAAGGGGCTATTGAGCGAATATACATAATCTACATGCTCAACTTCAAGTTGCTACACTACGGTGGTGGCATATGTTAGTCACATGGCAATCAAGTAAAAGTATCCTGTAATAAATTTCCTAATCTCCTTTGCCACTGGCAATTAATACATTTGAATCAATGTCATGGTTAATGCATTGTTGATTATTCACTCATCCTGTCAATCTATGCAGTGAGACGCCGGGATTTGAATCTGTGGCATGAAATCACAGAGCTTTGAGCTCTTCACGGAATCACTCATATGACCCTGAAGTAAAATAGTAAGATTAAACGAGAACTTACCAGTTTGAAGCTTGATCTTGATTTTATGAGGAGTTACGTTGATTACGTGCCCTCCACTCCCAACCCTCTCTCACAGGTTGCTGATCTTACTATGTTACTTCAATTACTGTTACCTGTGATTTCATACCGCTGCTTTGAAGATTGACGCGCATGCGGACTGGCGGGGCTTCTTCACGTAATCACCAACGTAACTCCTCATAAAATAAAGATCAAACTTCAAACTGGTAAGTTCTTGTTTAATCTTACTATTTTATGTTGTTCTCTTTAAGAAGGAATGTGTAAATTAACTTGATTTCATAATTGAAGTGCATCAGAATAAATTATATTTCTTCTCTTTGGGTATCAGTCATTACTGTAGCCCCAACTGCATGTGGTAGAATTTTTGAATCGGTAATCTTGTGCTTTGCACTGTATTGGTGGATCCAAATTACTGAGTAGCTTCTTTTAGTTCATGGTTATGTCATGGCACACCAGGTGGTGACAGAGAGTATGAAAATTTAACAGCAAAATGTACAGCCTCAATATTCATTACACTGTCGATAGATTTATATCGCACAGGTTCTCTCGGAGTGCTTTGAAAGAAGGTCTTTATTCAAAGGCTGTACTGCATCACTTTTGGGTGTTTAAATCACTCTATCATGCAATCATTGGGCAATCAAAGAGTACTGAGCAACATTAGGTGAAACAGCTTGCATCAGATCATGAAGTGATATAACACTTCGGTTCAAAATGTTCACTTAAAATATTTCTGCTGAGTCTTTATGACAAATTTCCCCCTTTATTAATCCGAGTAAATTTGAAGCTAACTCTCGCAGATGGATTGCCCGTCAAATGTGTTCGCATGTTGGTTTTCAACTACAATCATTTAAATTTTTCTCAAATATATGTTTTAATTTTGGCTTTGAATTCATGGCATTATCAATAGAAATTGACTAAAATCTCCAGCTGCCACTAAAGTAACATTTGATACATTGCTCAATGACCACTTTGGGAGCCATTAGGCATTCATCAGAGACAATAAATATGCAGCCTTTAGAAACTTCTCCTTTGCAGTTCCCAGACCATCGTTATGTGTTTGAATCACCACATTTGTCAAATTTGAAAGGAGTTTAAAAACCAAATGTGCAGTGATTTTCCCTTAAAGTGTTGAAACAATGTCTGAGGATGCCATGTCAATTAGATTGATACGAACGTTTTTTCCATTCCACCAGAGACATACAAAAATGTGATTCCTAATCATATTAGTTACTATAAACACCCTCTGCAAGAGTATCTTGGATATTTCTGTGGTATTTAAACTTGTTTCTTTCTCTTAGACACAAATGTTCAGTTTTTCTTTGTGGCTCAGCCAAGTTTGCCCAAAGGTTTAGTTAGTACCTCAAAAATAGATCTAGAAAAATCTTATTGATTTTCAATCTGGAAAATTAAAATGATACTCCCTTTGGTTGATAGAGGGCTTCCAGGGGCGTGTGTATTTGTACCTGCGTGTGCATATGTGTCTGTGTGTGTCTGTGTGTGTCTGTGTTCACGTGCGTGTTCTTGCGTGTGTGCATTCTTGTGTTTGTGCGTTCCTGCATGCATGTTTCTGCGTGCACACGCATGTGGAAAAATCAAGAGTGCAGTGCACATCATGCTAAATCTAACTCACATGTAACATTAAGATTTCTAGGCTCTGCACAGACACTTTATATCTCTTTAGATTAAAATCTGACCACCATTGTGCTTGTGTTTCTGTCCCAGATTTGATCATGAATCCCTTATCCCCTTCCTTTATCATCGCTTTCCTGCATTTCAATACCTTCTCCATTAACTTGAACTGCATACCAAATAAAGACAGCGGAAAATATGCTGGAAATGCAAAGTTATCATGTGACAATCTTAATTATAGACCTACCACCAACTCTTGATTCAGAGAAATTCCATGAAACCTCGTGCTTTTATCGTTTTATAATATTCTGTTTAACATTTGTGTCATTGCTTCACTGAACATATTGATTCTCTAATATTTAACAGCACTTTATTTTTTATAAATAAGTAATTTTCCTTGTGTCACAACATTCAAGCAGTATCTATACAAGAACTTGAATACCCCAGGGCATAATTAATTATTTTTTTAAAACAATATTGAAGATGAATATAGGTCAAGTACTGATAAATGTAAGTAGTATAAATAATTATTTGTGGTCGCCATAGATATGGTGTACTAAGTGACTATTGGTGTACCATATGACTATGTATTAATACCTCTTGTGCACTGTCAGCCACATGTTTCACATCTGTATGTTCTGGCGGAGCCGATGGTGGAGGTGGTGCTCTCCGTTTCTTTACATCCATCACTTGTGATATTCTTGAAATGTTGCTTGCAGATAGCGATGGATTCAAAGTGGCTGAGCGTGCATTAACAGTTGGTGTGGATGGAGCAGTTGAACAACTCTGCCATTAAAATGGAAAGATAAGTGACTCACTAACATAATGTGTATTCAATTACTTTTTCAAAAATTGTTCAACTCTTTTACTAGAAATCTGAAATAAAACATGTTAGAAACATTCAGCAACTCAGGTGGCATCTGCAGATAGAGAAAATTGAGCAACATTTGTAAATCGTACAGTAAACAAGCAGTAGACGAATAAAGACATACATTGGTGTACTTTCCACTCCCTCTATTAATAAAACATCCAGGCAAAGCATCTTCAATTCAAAGGCTTTCACTACCCTCTCACTGCTGGCATCACCGTCATTAGTTTCACAGTCTCTTGGTTCCCATCCCATTATAGGCATTCATTCCTTCAATACTCGCCCTTTGTCACAAAATAAAACTCCTTGCTCCAGATGAATTGCATCTATCCATCTTAAAAAAACATAACAAATTAAGAAACAGGAGCAGGATGAACTATCTGGTGCTTTGAGTCTGCTCTTCTATTCATCAAGGTCATGGCTAATCTTTCACCCCAATGTCATTTTCCTACACTATCCTCTCTTATCCTGCTAATGGTAGAAAGGAAATTAAATTAATGTTAGATATAGTCAGTAGAAATGGCAAAAATATAGATAGATTTAACCCAATTACCTGAATGGAAGGTACCAAAAGATATTTGTGGAAATAGGGGAAATAATTGGAATTGGTGTTGGTCTATCATTGTCACGTGCACCGAGGTACAGTGAAAGCTTTTGTATGAGTGCTATCCAATCAAATCAAACAATACCACAAGTGAATACAATTTAAGTGCTACACATATACAACAGGAAGAGTAAAGGGAAATATACCAGTGTGCAGAATATAGTTTCTCAGCATTGTGGCATAACAGTTCCAGTAAAAAAAGTCCAATGATCACAATGAGCAGTTTGGAAAATTGGGACTGTATCCCAGTTTATGGAAGGACTGTTCAGAAGTCTGATAACAGAGGGGAAGAAGCTGTTCCGAAGTTTGGTGGTCATGCTTTCAGGTTTTAGTATCTGGAGTGGGGAGAAGAGGGAATTATCTGGGGAGGAAAGGTCCATGATTATGTTGGCTGCTTTTACGAGGCAGTGTGGAGTCTCAACTAAGTCATCAGTGGAGAGTCTGGTCAGCATGATGGACCGGGCTGTCCACAATTCTCTGCAATCTCTTGTGGATTTAAGCAGAGCTTTCCTGAACCAAACTGAAAATTGTGGATGAGGTAGCTTGACATTGCTTTCATTGGTAAAGTACTGGAATCCACCAATGAATTTGTAGTAAAAATTTAGAAAATCTTAATGTGAATAAATAAATCTGCAGAGCATTAAGGGGGAAGAATGATTTTATCTTATTGAACATCACAAAATTCTTCAAGCGATTGAGAGTAGACGCAAAAAGAATATTTCCCCTTTTGGAGGAATCTGGAACTAGAGGTTCTGAGAAAGGGTCCCTGACCCAAAACATTGACTGGTTTATTTTTCCATAAATGTTGCTTGACTGGTTGAAACTATATTCCAGCAGCTGCGGTTTTATTTGGGTTTGATATCATAGCTGCACCTAGGCAAGAACGGAGATTGTTTGGGCATCAATGGAGACCTTTGTATTTTTGGCAGCTCCAGGCAAGTTCCCAGAGGATTGGAGAATAGTCTGTGTTGTTCATATGTTAGAGAAGGGCAATGAGGACTAAACAGGATACTATAGGCTGGTGAGTCTAACATCATTCATTGGGAAATCCTAGGGACAGGATTGACACACATTTGGAAAATAACTTATTAGAGATAATCAGCATGGCTTTGTGCAGGAGAGGTCATGTTTCACTAATGATTACGTTTTTTGAGGGGGTGGCAAAGATGATTGATGAGGATACGGCAGTGGCTATTGTGTACATGTTACAGCTGTACAACTCTGGGTAGGCCGTATTGTGAGTATTGTGTGCAGTTCTGGTCACTGCATTCCAGAAAAGATGTGGCGGCTTAGGTGAGGGTGCAGAGAGTAGTAGCTATGTGAAGGTTGGACAAACGTGGATATTTTCTTTGGAGTGTCAAAGTGGGTCATGAGTTCCTCTAGATGTACACTCGAAAGAGATTGGGACTAGGAAGTGGTGTTGCTCAATCCCAGGAACAAATTCCCAAGGACCAGAAGGAGTGCTGCAGAAAACTAATTGCACATGGTTGTTAAAAAGTGCAACTTTAAAGAGTTAATGTGATTAATTAGTGTCACAACCCCATCAACAATCTCAAGCAATTACCTTAGATCTAACCTTCCTAAGCTTCACAACACCCTCAAACACAATTTCTAGCATGCCAGAAGCTGAAGAGAGTTCAATAACACCATCCATATCTTACAAATATATTGTGACACACTTAAAAAATACTTCCGTCCCTTTTGCTGGTTAATGTACCAAACAACACGGGGCAGCAGCACTGGAATGTTATATAATTTAACAAGAAATTGGGATTTTCACTGGAATGAGAACTAAATAATTTTCTGGATGCAAATGTATAACCGACGATGGGAAGAAAGCAAAAATATCATATTGAGGAGAATAAGCCATAATTGTTTTATAACATATAGCTGGCTCAATAGGCCAAACAACGTCCTCCTACTCCTAATTTTCTGAAACAGCAAAGATTTCATATTACATAAATACAGTACAGAAAAAGGTCCTATAGCCTACCATGTCTGACCTCACCATGATTTCAATCCAACAATTCCATGCCTGTTTGTGTGTCCATCTAAATGCCTCTTAAACATTGCTATTGTATCTGAGTCCACACTCCATTTCCTTGCTCTCCCCTCATCTTTAGCAGCACTTTGCAGACACCCATCTCTCTGTGTAGGGGAAATCTTGAATCACAAATTTTCTTTCACCCTTTTCACTTTAAACCTGTGTCCTCCAGTATTTGGCGTTCATAGCCTGGGGAAAAACACTATCAAGCCTATCCATGTCCCTTATAATTTTATATTCTTTATCAACTTGCTTCTCAGCCTCTGATTCGCCATAGAAAACTATCCAAGTTTATCCAAACCCTCCTTGCACCCAGGCAAGGAACTCGCTATCAAAATATGGAGGGGACCGGGGGCAACACAAACACACACTCACACACACATGCGCGAGGCTTCGGAGGCTCAATCCAGCACTAAATGCAGCTCAACTCTGCCTGCCTCGTCGGGTTAACCTACAGCCCTGACTGGACTGACGGGATACCAGTGCTGCTTAACCTGGCGGGACAGGCAGAGTGAGCTGGGTCTGACTCCCGACCTCTGTGGCCACCCGTGGAGGGGGGAGGGGGGGCACTCGGGTGGGGACGGGACAGCGCCGGAGACCCGGCCGGGATCGATCCTGGCTGCGGATGAGGCGCAGGTCTGTGCCACGTCCCCCTCCTCCAATCACCGCACTCTATCCTCAGTCCCACCGCTCCCCCTCCCTCCTCCAATCATCGCACTGAATCATCATGTCCCGCTCGCATTGCCTGCTGACCGACGTCTCTCTCGTCCAATTGGCGCACTCGATCAGCAGTCCCACCTCCAGTCTCGCGGAAAGCGGAGATTTTAAAATCCGGATGACAAAAACTTGGGGGGGGGGGGGGGGTGTCCCCCATCTCTCAAAACATGGGGGGGACGTGTCCCCTCTGCCCCCCCCGGGTTTTATGCCCCTGTTTGCAGCCAATGCAGGCAACAAACTGGTAAACCTCTTTTGCACCTCTCCAAAGCTTCCTCGTTCAGCCTATAGTGCCGACCAAAACTGTATGCAATATTCTAATCTTGGCCTAACTGCAATGTTGTACAGCTGTAACATGATTTGTCATCTTTGATAAAGCCCTAACTGAAGGAAACATGCTACATCCCTTCTTTATCAACCTATCCACCAATGCTGCCACTTTCAGGAAAGTATGTACTTGCATCCCAGGAGCCCTCTGTAAACCAATTGTGCCATTTACTGCATACTTTCAAGTCAAGCGTTTAATTGTCATATATACCCACAATTTAATTGTCATATATACCCACAATGGGGAAAATTACATTCTCATTTGCACATCCCCCCGATGCGTGAGCTGATCGCCTCGACACGGAGCGCCCAAACACAGAGAGTCACTGTGATGGATGTTCATGTTAAAATGTGTTTTTGAGTGATCTGTTGCTTTTAATTGTATGACTGATCTGGCCAATGAAATTCCTCATATGTTGCAAAACATACTTGGCGAATAAAGTGTGATTCTGATTCTGATTCTGTATCTTATGCCCAATGGGAGTAGGTTGAAGAAAGAATGACTAGTGGAACAAGTCTTTGATTATATGGGCTGATTTTCCAAGGCAACGTGAAATGTAGATGGTGTCAATGATGGGAAGTTTGATCTATGTGATGGACTGGGCTACAACCACAACTCTGCAATTGCATGCAGCTTTGAGCAGAGCTGTTCCTAAAAAAAATTGCAATGCAACCAGAAAGTATGCTTTTTGTGGTGCATTTGTAGATTTGTAAGAGTCACTAGAGACAAACTGAAATTCCACTCACACCTTTCTTTTAAAATAGTGACTGCTTGTTCAAGATCTTCCACATGGAAGCATTGCCATCTCATCAATGCTATCAAGGTTGGTCATCAAAAATGACTGCAGGATCTTTGATCAGTTGGGTAAGTGGGCTGAGAAATGGTTAATGGAGTATAATGCAGATAAGTGCCCATTAAACCATAGGTTGTCCAAACAACCATCATAAACATGTGGAATTTTGTTTAATTGAAATGTTATTGGTTAATTATAGCTTAATTCAATGCAGACAACCTGCAACGGTGCAGAGGGGGTTGGTTATATTTGTAGAAAATGCACTGCAAAAAGCTGGAGACACTTGGACAGAATTAAAATTGTATCGTCCAAAGATGTTCAACATTTTATTTTTATACTGAAGGCATGTTCAAATGAAAAATTAATGCTGCTCAAATTTAGACATTAAACAGGAAAGTATTAATCCAATTGATGCAATGAACTTTTACAAATCTCGAAGTTCCAATTAAAAAATTCTACACAAAACCCGAGCCTCTGTACCTTCAAGTATGTTTTCTTTGATTAAACAACAAAACACAAAATTCTAACTGGAAGTTCAACTCATCAGTGATAAAAAAAAAGAGGGTACAGTGCCCTTTGAAGCATTCACTTTTCAAAATTAAAGGGTTATAGATGTAAATTATCGTGAAAATAAACACAAATTTCTGGGAGTTTCCTTTGGAACAAAGCAATCGGGATACAAGGACTCTAGATCCCAAATATTTGCTATTTTCTTCATATTTGGTTGCATGCAGAACCACTCCAGACACTTTTCTTGATGTATGTCATTCAAACAAATGCAAGTTAGTTCATCATTTTTGCATATCTAGCTTAGATTTGTCCACTTGGTATAGAAATTACGCTACTTCATATCACAATACTTCACAAAACTATGTTCAGCTCAGCCCTTGCAAGGACCTTGTACAATCCATAGAGATATGCATCACATATACCAATCCAACTCAATCCACAAGTTTACAGACAATACCACTGCACTGAGCCAGATATCAAACAATGACAAGATGGAATACAGAAAGAAGAATGAGAAACATGCAACTTGGTGCCAGGATAACAATCTCTCCCTCAATGTCAGCAAGACAAACGAGATTGTGATCTACTTCAGGAAACAAAACAGTATACACACCCTACTATACATTGATGGTGCCAGTGGAAATGATCAAAAGCTTCAAGTTCCTAGGAATAAAATCACCCACGATTTGTCCTGCACCCACCACATCAAAGCTATGGCCATTAAAAGCACACCAATGCCTTACATCCTTGGAAGGCTTAAGAAGTTCAGCATGTACCCAACAACCTTCACCAACTCCACAGATATGCTGTAGAATGCATTATACTTGGAGTTTCATTCGAGCCTGCACCGCCATGATCATGGCTGATCATCCATCAGGGATCCCCTTAGTCCCTCTTAAATATAGCAATGAACTGGCCTCAACTACCCTCTGTGGCAGAGAGTAAGAAAGTCTGGTCTTAAAGGATTTCCCCCTTATCCTTAAGACCCTTGCCTGGAAAAAATTGCAGAGTTGTGGACATAGGATGCCCAGACCATCAGACAAACCATGCCTCCCCTATCTCAGCACTGCCTCCCATCAGGCAAGAGGTACAGAATAAAACACATACTTCCAGATTCAAGGACAGTTTCTTCCCAGCTGTTATCAGGCAACTGAACAGTCCTCTCATCATGAAAACCTTTGAATTATCTTTATTCGGACTTTATCAGACTTCAATGTTATACCTTGGAGTAAATGTTGTGCCCATTATCCTTTATCTGTGCACTGTGGATGGCTTGATTGTATTCACGTATAGTATTCTCTTTGTTTAAGAAGGAACTGCAGATGCTGGAAAATCGAAGGTAGACAAAAGTGCTGGGGAAACTCAGCAGGTGCAGCAATATCTATGGAGCGAAGGAAATAGGCAACGTTTCGGGCCGAAACCCTTCCTCAAACTGATGGACTGTGTATGTAGCACTTTAATTTCTGAACCCTGCAATTACTGAGTAATTACGTTGGCAGGTGATAGTACAGTGATATGACGATTAAGAATCTCGATGCACCAGACAGATGGTGATAAATTCAAATTATGGAATTACAATGTCTCATGATCATGAAAACAAGATGACCTTTGTATAAAGACCCAAATGTTTTGTGGGGTAAGAAATCTTGATCATTGCCGGGTCTGACCCACACATGCGTTCAGACCCACAGCAATGTGATTCACTCTAAATTACCCTCTGAAAATCCCAAGGAAGCCAATCACTAGAAAGCTACAAAGAAACAAAAATAGACCTGTCATCAGGAATCAAGCAGGGCACCAGAAATGACAATGGTAAAAGTTGCCCGGTAGAGTGCTCCTTACCAATATGATGGGATGTGTCATAATTGGGAGGGCTGCCTCACCAATTAGCCAAGCAACAGCCTGACATACACAAAATGAATCATACCTTCCAGTCAATGTGCCAGACACCACTATCTCCATCCCTGGAAATTTCTGTCCCTCCAGCCAGTCTGACGCAGCAGAGGCAGAGTAGTACACAGACGGGAAGGGAAAATTCTACTCTGGGAGTCCCCAACATCGTCCAGATCTCACAAATTCTCATTGCATCAAATCAAATGTAGACAAGGAATCCTTTTGCAGATTACCACAGCCCACATCCCCGAAATAGGAGCTGAGTGTCTACACCCCTCCCCATTGCCCTCAGATGATGAATCAATACATGTAAAACACCCCGGAGGAAGCACTAGTGGCAAAGGCAATGTGATGACATCAATGTGCATCAACAAGAGTGGCTCAGTAGCATCATTACTGACCAAGCTAGCTGATGCCAAAGGATATTGCTGCTCGATTAGGTCCATGGCAGGTGGTGAGTGAACCGACGAGACTGCAACACCTACTTCATCACAGCCTCACCAACCTACCTGTCAGGTGCACCTGTCCATGATGATAATAAGTAGAAGAAACCACTGCACAGTCCTTCTCAAGATGAAAACACATCTTCACAGTGAAATACATTTCACTGCCTTGTGTGGTATCACCACCATGCTAAATGGGCCAGACTGGGCACAGATGTAGCCACTGAGTGCTGGGTATCCATGAGGCTCGACAGGCCTTTAGCAGCAACAGAATTGTACTCAATCACATTTTGCAGCCTCATGGCCTGGAATACTATGCCAATCCACCATCCCCATAAAAGCAGGAGATCAATGTCCCCCCCCCCCCCCCCCCCCCCTCTCCCCGGTTCAATGAGCAGTTAAGGAGGACATGCAAATGTTCCAGGTCAGCACAAGGCATTCCTCAGATGAGGGATCAACCTGGTGAAGCTACAAAACATGTCATACAACATAAATAGCATGCATGGACAATCTCACAACCATTGGAACAGGTCCAAGCTTTGCAGTCTTGCAATGCCCAGTTGTGAATGGTGGTGGACAGTTAAACAAGTTGCTGGAGAAGGAGGCTCCATAAATATTCCCATTCTCAATGATGGGGGTCCCAGCACATCAGTGCAAAAGAGAAAACTGAAGAATTTACAAGAATCTTTAGCCATGTGATGAGTGGATAATCCTTCTTGCCATCCTCTTGTGATCCCCAGCATGTAAGATGCCAATCTTCAGCCAATTCAATTCACATATATGGAAATGGCAAACGGCATTGGATACAGCAAAGACTATGGGCTTTGACAACATTACCGTCGATAGTACCCACGACTAGTACTTCAGAATTTGATGTGCCCTAAAAAAAGTTCCAGGTCAGCTGCCACACTAGCATCTACTCAACAGTGTAGAAAATTGCCCAGGTATGTCCAGTCCACAAGAAGCAGGACAAATCAAACCCGGCAAACTACAACCCCATTCGTCTGCTCCTGATCAGCAGTGACAAAAGGTATCATCAATGGTGCTATCAAGCTGCACTTGCCAAGCAACAACTTGCTTCACAAAAACTGTTTGGGTTCTAAAGTCACTCAGCTCCTGTCCACATTACAGGCTTGGTCCCGACATGGACAAAAGAGCTGCACTCCCGAGGGAAAGTGAGAATAACCGTCTTTGGCGTCAAGGAGCCCTGGCTAAACTGCAGTCAGTGGAAATCAAACAGAAAACCCTTTTCTGGTTGGTAATCAAACTTAGCAAAAAAGGCAGATGGTTATGGTGGCTGGAGGCACAATGATTGCATTCAGAGCTGAAATTCATTATGATTCAAGATTTCATCATAAATACATTTATTTTACATTTAATTTTTAGTAGGATTATGGACAATTACTGGTATGCACTCTACAGAACATGTTAGTAATTATGATAGACTGCCATTCAGCTGTGGTTAAACAATCATTATTTTCCAAAAGCATCTGTTCACCTTTCTGAAACAGAAGTAAACAATGCTATTGCTAGATAAGGAGCATTAAACAATTAACAATGTCATCATTATAGTTTGCTAGAAAATAACATTAATATTCAGTGGCCTTACTGTCAACAAAGTCCACATTTATTTAAGAAAATAATAACTTAATCTTATAGTTCCATTGGTAAAACCCTGTGCCAAGTACACTTCTGAATTTGGTCCATCCAGTAACAAGGATCAATTATTGGTGACATGCATCTAACTTTATGTCTCTCCCAATCTATCAACTACAGTAACACTGTTTTCTGATACAGGTCCAGCATCCATTCTTGCATGCAACAATTTCCTCCAGTAAAATATTAGGAAGCCTTTGCTTCCAAGTGACCTCATCTTATTCAAAACATTTTTAAGCAATGTTTCGAATAAGAGCAATTTATCATCACCTCTCACCTTGCAGCTCAGGTCAACCTCTGGTAACCCAATGCCTCAAATATAAGATTCTCACCCTCAAACGCAAGTCCTTTCATGGCTCAGCTTCCCTCTATCTCCATCTTTCTTCAACCATGCACCTGGCCCCTGAACGAAGAGATTTTCTCAGAACCTGCTCCACTGTGTACACCTTTCTGTGCAACACCTGTGCCACCAGCTATGCTGACTTTTATCTCTGACAATCCTTATCTAAATTTTGTGTGCCTTTCTTCCTCTCTTTGAAACGATTTCCTGAAAACGTCCCTTTGACAAACCTTTATCATTCCTATTGTCTCTTTCCTTGGTGTGTCTATTCTTGAATACTTGTATTCAAAATGACTTGGAGAAGTTAAAGAAATATTGTAAATCATAAATGGTTAAGTTGATTGATTAAATAACAAAGTGGCTGACTGGTGGTAAGTTTGTTTCTTTCAAGACCTAAGACAACTACAAGACAGTTGAAAGACACCAAATGCTGGAGTAACTCAGCGGGTCAGGAGGCATCCCTGGAGAACATGGACAGGTGATATTTCTGGCTCAGACCCTTCTTCAGACATTTGAGGTCAGATTGAGATGAGAAATTTGTTGAAATGAGTAATCTTATTTATATGAGGAGACAATGGGGTAACTTCTCTTTAAAAAGGGATACTTCATATGGCAAAGCTTAACCTTTAACCACTCTGGGGTACAGAGAAAATCAGAAAGCTATGGAAGCTGGAGATATGAAATAATACAAGGTTGTGGAAGTATTCAGCAGGGTTATTGGTCTGAGGCAATAATATATTTCACACTCCACGGAATGCTGTCTGACAGGCTGAGCATTTCCAGAACTTTTAGCTTTTTAGACCGTGGGCCGAGGTGCCTTTTCGTTTCATGTTGTGACGTGATGTGACCCACATCCCATATCTACTTGTATTTATAACGTATTGTGTAAAAATATTATAAAAATTATATCTGAAACACATAAAGAACAAAACCTGCACATATTTTTTAAATATGGAAAAATCCTCCAAAATGTTGTCAATTTTCCGAGTAGTATTTGTCCAATCAAAGGTGCAGAAAGTTCATCATTTGTGCGGAATCCGACGGTGCAAGCCCGGCTAGGGCAGGGGCAGAGGGCAAGAAATGCAGGAGACGAGCGGGGACATTCACAACTCTGGCAGCTCCGTGCAAGCAGCGAGCTGCTATGCTCTGCCTTTATATGTGTGTCTCTAACGAGCGCTCATGTGGAGCATCACAACTGCACATACCCTGGCGACAGCTACTGCACAACTCTAGTCACCCCTGCACCTTGCTCCTCTCCTCTCGTCTCTTCTCTTCTCCTCTCCTCTTCTCTCCTCTCCCCTACTCAAGCCACTGCCCCAACCGCCTCTTCTGTAACAGCCCACACCTCTCCATCTTGGATGTTATAGGGAGCCGTCACACGCTCTCCAGTGAATCCCCCCCTATCAATATACAGCGGGTGGGTGGGTCTGCCTATGTTGTCGATATTAACTTCCTGTATTTCATTCTGACTTTGCAGCTTTGATTGGACAATTACTACTTGGAAAATTGACAAAATGTTTGAGTTTTTTTCCAATTTTAAAATTATGTGCAGGTTTTGTTCTTGACAAGTTTCAGATATAATTTCTATAATATTTTTACACAATATGTTATAAATAAAGGTAGATATGGGATGTGAGTTACAACAAAACGAAAAGGCACCTCGGTCCACGGTCTATTTATTTGAGAGATTAAGATTCAAACGTAGCAACTCGGATGGAAAACTGGTGATCACTGATGTTAACCCTATGTTTCCAGACATTTTATCCTAATTGCATGCAGATGAGAGACACAAGAGATGCCTAAAGTTGGAGCCCACATGACATTTTTTTTAGGAAAAGAAGGAAAGCTGATTAAATCACACCTCTAATTACATATCTGATAGAAAAAATGGATGCTATTAGAAAATGCAACCATCTATTATTGATAAAATGTTTATCCATTGGGAAAAAATAGGAATTAAAATGATTGGAGATATGTATGAAATGGGAAAACTTCTATCATTCCAACAATTACAACTAAAATATAACCTGAAAAGTAACCAATATTTCAAATACCTTCAAATTCAAGATTATTTGAAAAAATATATACAAGGATATCAAACTCTAACCTCAGATTTATTAGAGGAAAGAATGAACAGAAAGGCAGAATCAAGCAATTTAATATCATATTTATATAATATAATTTTAAATATAGAAACACCAACGACAGAGGCAATTAGAAGGGACTGGGAACAAGAGTTATTGATAAAAATCTCAGCAGACAGATGGGGAAAAAAACCTATTATATGTACATAAATGGTCGATTAATGTAAGGCATAACTTAATTCAATTAAAAACTTTACATAGATTATATTACTCAAAAACCAGATTGAATAAAATATTTCCAAATGTTTCCCCCATTTGTGACAAATGTCTAACTCAAAATGCCACTCTAGCACATTCCTTTGTCTCTTGTACAAAACTTCATAAATTTTGAAATGAAATCTTTGGAACTTTTACAAATCTATTCAACACAAAATTGAACCCCAATACAGAACTGATTATCTTCGGATCAATGGAAGAGGGGAGTAAATTAATTACGTTCCAAGTAGCTCTCTTTAATTATGGTTTAATAGCAGCAAAAAAACGTATACTTAAATTTTGGAAAAACGCAATCACGCCAACGTTCAAAATGTGGATTTCAAATATGTCGCAAACGCTACATCTTGAAGAAATGAGATTCCTCCTACTAGGCAAAGTAGACCAATTCTTAAAGATTTGGTCTCCTTTTATCAACTTCTTACAAGCATATGGTGCAACATAACATAACCTTAGAAATTAAATGGTTCAGAACCGGGTGACGGATGGATAAAGATACTAAATAGGTATATCTCTCCCAATTTATTTTCTTTCTATTCTCTCTTTTTTTCTCAATCTCCTTAGCTTCTTATCTCTGCTCTCTGTCTCTCTCGCTATCTGTTTCTACTTGCTTGTCTATCAATCTCCACACCCTTTATTTTCCTTTTTCTATCACTGCTCTTTTGTTATTAAATTAAAAATAAGAAGTTGTACAGAATGGTAATGTGTATGTATGTATCAGGTACTACATCACCATACTTACGTCTAACAAAAATAAATAAATAAATAAATAAAGAGAAAGAAACTGCAATGGAGTAAAACACAGAATGAAGTAAATCTAAAACATCAGAATTTGCACTTCATGACAGGAATATAGATTAGACAGACAGTATTGATGAGTTTCATTGAGGCATTTATTTAGGAAAATATGCAGTGTGGAAGGCATGAAATTGGATTACAATCGTGTATTCAAATACATTATAGATTATAGACATTATAGGGAAGAATAGAGATGCAGCAACAGCATGAAGTGAGGGTGGGGTTTTATTAGAGAGAGTGATGGCAGCCATTTTGAAGGCAGGCAAATGAATGCCTAAAAACCTGAATGGATTATCCAGCATTATCCAAAGAGAAGTAATTGCTTGATCAGATGCAGAAAAAGGCGATTATGGAAATTGAAGACGAGTCTAGAAATACAGCTGTTGTGTAACGGATCAAAGAAAGAAGGGCTTAACGAAAGAAATCCGCAAATGCCCCAGATCTTCTGTCACAAATGAGATTAGTTAACTACCTCATAACTACATCAGTGAGACCAAGTGTAGGCTTGGTCATCGCTTCGCCCAACACCCCCGCTCGGTTCGCAATAACCAACCTGATCTCCCGAGGGCTCAGCACTTCAACTCCCCCTCCCATTCCGAATCCAACATTTCTGTCCTGGGCTTCCTCCATGGCCAGAGTGAGGCCCACTGTAAATTACAGGAGCAGCACCTCATATTTCGCTTGGGTAGTTTACACCCAGTGGTATGAATATGAACTTCTCCAATTTCAGGTAGTCCCTGCTTTCTCCTTCTTACTCCTCCCCTTCCCAGCTCTCCCACAGCCCACTATCTCCGCCTCTTCCTTTCTTCATCCCACCCACCCCCCCCCCCACCCTCACATCAGTCTCGACCCTATTTCCTCCGCTCCATAGATGCTGCCTCACCCGCTGAGTTTCTCCAGCATTTTTGTCTACCTTAGTTAAGTAAGAGCAATGTTTAAGATAGAGAGATGAAGCAGTGCGTTAAGTCAGTAAGTCCCAGGCTACCTTGTCCAGTTGGATTGTGAATACTATGGCCACACAGAATTCATGCTACAGCTGGAGTTCCATTTAAATAGATAAACTAATTACTAAATTACCATAACCAGTACTGTAACTTTGATAACTTATCATTGTCTATACTGAAAACAGTCAATTTGAATCATTCTTGGCTGGAATCATTATCATCATGTTGTGGTTATCGTCTGCTTATCAGCGTCATTTGTCTAAAAGTTAAAAGAAAGAATTCTGTGCAAAACAAAATCAGCAACATATTGTAGATTGAACAAATTCAAAATACCATATGCAGTAGATTTCACTAGCTTACAGAATGACAGAGTTCAAAAAGACTGCACTTACCTTTGTTTTCTTTCTGCCAAATTTCAAAAAGCCCAATAATCCTTTGTCTTCCTTTTCATTCATGCCAGTGATAGCTAGAGCACTTTGGCTCAATTCTGTAAAAACAATCTCAATTAAATGTTTAGTTCACAAATCCATCTTATGCTCAATTTAAAATACACACATCCACAAACAAACAACCCAGTTATTCAGAGGTGAAATCGTAACGTTTGCACATTAAAAAAAAACATGCTCCACTAAACAACATTTCATAAATTTTGACCAAAATAGTGGGCAGCTTATTTGAATGATCAGCATCTATCAAATCCAGCTTGTGCCAGATCGTAGGACTTCTACTTATACATATATTAATATAATCTGGCAATTTAATAACCACAGAATGGGTACAAGCTTTAAATTCACTTACGATACCTTTTTGATATAAAATGAAGAGAGCTTTAATGTGAATTGTGGAAGTCACAAATAGAAGCTTCCATTTTTTGGTCTCTAATTCTTTTAACATTTTCTGCTGGTGAAATATAGAACATAGAACAGTGCCCTTTAGCCCACGATGTATGTGCCAAACTTCATGCCAAATTAAAATCCCTCCCGCCTGCACATGATCCATATCCCTTCATTCCCTGCATCCACCTCTTAAACATCATTATAGTTTCTGCTTCCACAACCGTCCCTGGTAACATGTTCCAGACACCAGCAACTCTCTGTGTAAAAACATGCTCCACATATTTCCTTTCAACCCACCCTGTCTCACATTAAAGCTAGTATTTAACCCTTACACCCTGGGAAAAATATTTGACTGTCTAACCTATTTATTCCCCTCATAATTTTATAAACTTCTCTCAGGTCTCTTCTCAGCCGCCAACATTACAGAGAAAACACTTAAAGGTTGTCCAGTCTCTCTTTATAGCTAATATTACTAATTCAGGACGCTTCCTGGTAAACCACTTCTGCATTCTCGCTAATGCTTAAAAATGAGCTAAAAATTGTGTGCTTTAATTCCTGGTTTGCCATCCAATAATTCATAATGTGATAACTGCTTCCGTGAGCATGGTGGCTGGATACTGCTTAAACAAACTTCAGAAAAAAATGAATGGTGAAGGAAATGGTGGGAAAATACAGCTAAATGTCATCAATGTACAGTGCCCTCCATAATGTTTGGGACCCACCATTTATTTATTTGCCTCTGTACTCCACAATTTGAGATTTGTAATTAAAAAAATCACATGTGGTTAAATTGCACATTGTCAGATATTATTGAAGGATATTTTTATACATTTTGGTTTCACCATGTAGAAATTACAGCTGTGTTTATACATAGCCCCCTCAAAAGTCATCACCTTAAAGGAACATGAAGGTCACATAGATCTAGCATAAATGTAAAAAGTACTGACAATAAACACTTGCATAACTGGGACACACTTATTTTTTCATTCGCAAAAGAATACTTTAGACTTTAGAGACACAGCACAGACACAGGCCTTCGCCCACCGAGTCTGCACAGATCACGATTACCCCATCACAAACACCAGCCTACACAACAGGGCCAATTTACAATTTTTTACCTAAGCCAATTAACCTACAAACCTGTACATCTTTGGAGTGTGGGAGGAAACCGGAGCATCCGAAATCCCACACAGTCACAGGGAGAATAAGGTCACAGGAAGGAGTTTGAGAAGCTTGTGTCCTGGTGTCGAGACACCAACCTTTCTCTCAACGTCAGCAAGACAAAGGAGAATGCGATCGACTTCAGGAAGCGAAGCAGGACACCTACCCCAGTTTGCATTGAAGGCGACAAAGTAGAGCTGGGTGAAAACCTCAAATTAGTTGGAATCAATATCACCAACAACTTCTCCTGGACCACCCATATTGAAGCAATGACCAAGTAAGCATACCTCTGGAAGGCTTAGGAAGTTTGGCATGTCCCCAACAACCCTCACCAAATTCAACAGAAGCGCAGCAGAAAGCATTTTATTGGGATGCATCGCAGCTTGGTTTGGGAACAGCTCCATCCAAGACCACAAGAAATTGCAACCAATTTTGGACGCAGCCCAGACCATTACATGAACCAACCTCCCTTCCATTGACTCAATTTATTCCACACATTGCCTTGGCAAGGCCAGCAGCATAATCAAGGACGAGTCGCACTCTGGCCACTCCCTCTTATCTCCTCTCCCTAGGTTAAAAGGTATAGGTGTGAAATCGCACACCTCCAGATTCAGGGACAGTTTCTTCCCAGCTGTAATCAGCCAATTGAACGATACTACTACAACTAAAGAGCAGTTCTGAACTACTATCTACCCTCAGACTATCTTTGATCGGGCTTTACTGGGTTTACCTTGCACTAAACGTTATTCCCTTATCATGTATCTGTACAATGTGAATGGCTCGATGGCAATTATGGATTGTCTTTCCACTGTATGGTTAGCACGCAACAAAGGTTTTTCACTGTACACATTACAATAAACTAAAACTGCAAACTGAAACTGAAATAGGAACGTACAAACTCCGTTCAGATGGCACCCGTGGTCAGGATCGACAGGGTCTCTGGCGTTGTATGGCAGCAACTCTAATGCTGTGCCAATGTGCCACCCAATGCTTGAAATTGAAAAAAAGCTATATCTTCCTTTTGATAATTTTAAGTCAGAATACTGTGTTCTCTGTTCAAAACTGAGCCAAAATAATACCTCAAGGAATTTCTTACAGGTTGTTTGTTAATTGTACATTACATAACACAAGTTCAGATCGCAAACTATATTGAGTTGAGCAATATTTCACAGGAATTTGAGGTGCTAATGTGCTTCCAGGAAAGATAATGAAGAAGCTTTGAATAGTTACAAAACATTAATCTGCAATAACTTAATTTATAAATTCAGAGCGAATATTCATCTTGAGCTTGGCTTCAGAGTTAAAAATTTTTACTTGCAATTTTAACATATTCATGGGGAATAGTAACTGTTTATCTTCACAAAGTCAATTAACAAATAGATTTGCAGCATTCTGCCATACAGGGCCCTTTTGGCCACTCAAGTACTTCAGTTTATATTGCAACAGTGAATCCAAGCCTATTCTATAACAATATGCCTCTTGTCTAGTCCTATGATAAGGCACTCGTCTGCCTTAACATTGGCTTTGAACAAAGTTGCCTCTTGTTCAATCCTATGATTGTTGCATGACAATTGGTATTAGGCAATAGATTTTTGCCGTACTAAACGCTATACTAAAATTTCAAATGGTACAGGTCGTTAGAACATTGCCTTAGATGTTGCATTACAAATGTGAAATTACTTGACTTTAATACTCCACTATAGCTATAATATCAACATTGCACACATTATATTGGTGCATTTATATTTTACCATTTACTGCAATGTTGCAGATAAATATTTATCATAGGACATTTCCAAAAAGCCACATATCACAAAATAATACTTTAGTTTACTCAAATACCTTAAGAAATCAATGTTGTTCTTCACAGATACAGTATAATGACAACTTTCAAAAGTTAAACTTCTTAACTTTCTAAATCATTGGGCCTCATCTCACTGGTTTATACATTTCATATAGTAAGCTTATGTTCAAAAGCCCCAGACATTGTAATATTTACCCCACACTTGCTCCATTTAAACAAATCTGACAAGGTAATTACTTCTTTAATTTTCTATTTTATTACTCAGTTTTCATTCAGTTGCATAAAGATTTATAAATGTAAGTCACAATCCAAAATACACACAAGTATGTTATCCAGAACCTGCAAAATCTTCCTAAAAATGTTATCTATCATGTAATCGTTTCAAGTTATCTATTTTCTGGGTGTAAGTGGCTGAGGCAAAGTAAACTAATTATTCATTTGAACAACTTCAAGATAAAGGTGGTTCTGCATAAGCTCACCTCTGCTGGTGTCCAGAGCATACAGTTCTCTGGTTTCCAAATCATTCAGTGATTTTGAAAGATCCATCTTTTCCCTTTTGATGCAGTCTTTCAAGAGAATAAGATGCTCTAATTTGAAGTCACACTTTTCGCATATAATTGGTAACAATTCTTGCAAAGGCACAAGTGGACTGACACGTAGCACAGCTTTTTGTGTCCTGAGGAAATTCACAATCAGCCTCACAGTTTTCTGTAAAAATCATAGGTTTGTATTAGATATTGTGGTCATCGCATGGCACACCAAAATAGATAAATATATTAAATTATTACCCATATCACACATCTGAGGTATGCTTTTACAAAATTGTATTCCTTCGTTTTTACTGCCAGCAGGGGTAACAGGGGAATATTTTCTTATATTCCCCTGTCTAGCGAACGCCTATGGAATTTACCTGTTTAAACAGCGGGGAATATAGTCTTATATTTCCCTGGTCTCACATCCGGGAACTTGGCTACGTGACGTTGCGTGACGGCAACGTGACGCTGCGTGACGGCAACGTGACGCTGCGTGACGGCAACGTGACGCTGCGTGACGGCAACGTGACGCTGCGTGACGGCAACGTGACGCTGCGTGCGAAATTTAAAATTTATCTTAAAAAAAAAAAATGGCAGCCGGTTGCGAGAAGAAGTTCGCGATTTAAAAGTTCGACCTTCACATTGTCACATAAATGAATTACATAAATTACATAAATGAAACATAAATGTTACATTCTTTTAGTACCCTTATTTACAATGTTGGAATGGTTTTAGTACCCTTATTTACAATGTTGCAATGCATATTGCAAAATGTATAGATACATTCATATCATATGAGATGTTCAGATTTTCCTCTAGATGTCTGATAATGGGTAATAATAACAATATTGACTGTCCTCTTTCGGGAGATATGACATATATTGCCCTCACTAGATCCATATTGCCCTCGTCTTCGACTCGGGCAATATGAATCTACTTCAGGCAATATATGTCGTATCCCCCTCAAGGCCAGTCAATATTCTATTATTATTGACCCCCTCATTTTGCCACCTTTATTGGTTTTTTGCTCTGTACCATAAATCTTCCATCAATAAGGCAGTATAAAAAATGCACGAATACTGCACTCACTTATGTCGGCAAAATCAAAATTATGCTTCAATACATTTATACCACCTATTCAATAACAAAATAGCATTCATAACTTGCTTTTAATTACACTATTTTTGCTTATCCATCAACATTCCTACATTACTCTCTCCCCTGAAAGTATACGTTGCTTATTGCAATGATTTCCTCATTTACCTCATATGTTTTTGTGAATATTTTGAAGAACAAAAAAATTTTCAGTCACACAGTTAACACAAATTCAGTATTTTGAGTGCTCTAAATCACAAACAATTTAAAATCATTTATATTTTAATTTATTGCAACAAGCATTTTGATTTGTTACTTACGTCAGGCACTACAGGTCGGGGTCTTTTTGGCTTATCCTCACTAACTTTCTGCTTTATGAGCACTTTGTCTACATCCAAAATCCCAACAGCAGTATTTGGCTTGTAGCCTAATGGTTTGCGTGTCTCTCTGGATTGCAGTTCAAGAGTATGATGGGTTGGATTTAAATGATATTGGCTGCACAAATCAATGAGTAGATCCATCACTGCTTTACTGTAGTGGAAAAAAAAAATCCCATAAAACATTTATTTTAGATATGTTCAAATTGACATGAATGATTAATCTGAATGATTAATAAAGAACTCAAGCAGAATGTTTCATTAATAACTTTACTATCCAGCTTCCAGGGTAATTTTGTTGCCAGTTACAAAAAGTTAAATTTCTATTTGACTGACATTACGATATTAGCCTCACAACTGAGATTTTTTCATTGGCATTAGTCAAATATCCCAGAAGCTGCTGGTTTAGTCATGAAAACGGACTAATCTTGGTCTACATCTACTGGCAAAGTGAAGAAAACTCAGTTTCTTAGTTTGTGTACAATCTAATAATCATTCAGAAAGAGAAGAAGTTTAGTGTGAATAATAAACTGCTTTATTCCTCCACAAAGCAAATCGTACAGAGCAGAGTGGTTTAGTTCAACTGATAGTACTTGGATTCTTGTAATGACATGAATACAATGTGCGATGGGCCTTTTATCTTAATGAAGCAAAAAACAACTCCACAAAATAATTGCATTCTATAATTCCATAGCAGAATGTATGTTTTACATGTCATCTTTTGACTTCTTTCAGTCATTTCCAAAATCCAAGTTTCCCTCTCAATTCTCATTGCAGTCCCAGTATTTAGTAAAAATTGACTAATCACAACTCCTGTCCACAAGGCTAAATCACCAAGAATCACCCTTCAGAATTCAAATGAAAAGAGCTGGCATAGCATCAATAAGTGTGATTAGTCACTGAAATGTTAAATTGTTCTGTAGGGATGTCAATTCTGAACTCCACCTACTCAGGATTTAATAGGCATGGCAAGGAAACACTTTTCTGTGAATTTAATCCACATAAAATAAATCTAACTGCAAAAAACACCCTTTTAAATTGTTCATCTCAATTCTTTCCAGGAAAATAGTGACAAAACTTGGGAAAACATTTTCATAATTCATTCATTGTGAAATGATTAACAACAGAACCCCATTCAGTACAGAAAAAAATAACGAAAGAAAATACACTCAAAAAGCAATGCATATCATTACAGGAATTCGATCGGCTAGTTAAAACTATTAACAAAACGCTTTATTAATTTTGCACCATCAAGGCAAAATTCAAATTTAATTGAAGGAATTTAATTCAAAGGATCGACTTTATAGGTCAATCCTATAGAAGATCCAATAGTAGATAGACTGGAGATCAAATTTTTCATGAATTTTTGATTATGTTGAAGTTTTTTATTAGCAGAATATTTTTTCTTGAAAGCCTCATTAGAATTCAGTTGTGTAATAGGTGAATCATGGCTGATAAGATATTTAAACTAAGAAATTAGACTACGTAACACTTTGAAGTGTGATGTGATTGAATTGCAATGTTTTTCTGACTAAATTATAAATATGTGGTCATTCTGTAGAAATTATACGGTAGTGAAATTTGACTTCTGGCCACAATGTATACAAGCACAATGATTAGGAAGGGTTTCAGGGGTTATAGGGCGAAGGCAGGAGAACGGGGTTGAGAGGGAAAGATAGATCAGTCATGGTTGAATGGTGGAGTAGACTTGATGGGCCATATGTCCGAATTCTGTTCCTAGAACTTATGAACATATACTACGTTTAGTATTGTTTAGAGATATAGCATGGAAACAGTCCTTTCAGTTCAGCGAGTCCACGCCGACCATCGATCACCCATTCGCAATAGTTCTACGTTATCCCACTTTCTCATCCACTCCCAACATACTGGGGGCAACTTTACAAAGACCAATTAACTTGCAAACCTGCACATCTTTGGGATGTGGGAGGAAACTGGAACACGCAGATGAAACCCATTTTCACAGGGAAAAATGCAAACTTCATACAGACAGCACCGTGATCGGCACTGAACGGGGATCTCTGTCGTTGTGAGACTGCAGCTCTACCAGCTGTGCCACTATGGTATCATGCATTGTTTAAGGTTCATTTTGCATATTGGTGGCATAAATTCATGTGATCGGTGCTGGACCCATTGCTGTTTGTGATTTATATCAACGATTTAGTTGAGAACGGAGAAGGCATGATTAGTAAGTTTGCATATGACACTAAAATGGGTGGTATGGATAACGAAGATGGTTATCAGAAATTACAGCAGGATCTTGATCAGTTGGGCAACTGGGCTGAGGAATGGTTAATGGAGTTTAGTGCAGATAAATGCAAGGTGTTGCATTTTGGGAAGTCGGAGCAGAGGCGACCTTCACAGTGAGTGGCAGAGCCTGTGGTGTGTTCTAGAGCAGAGGGATCTTGGAGTGCAGGTCCATATTTCCTTGAAAATGGCATCACAGATAAATAGGGTAGTCAAGCAAACTTTTGGTACATTGACCTTCATCAGTCAGGGTATTGGGAATTAACGTTAGGATGTTTTGCTTCAGTTGTACAAGACGTTAATGTGGCCAATTTGGAGTAATGAGTTCAGTTCTGGTTAGCCTGCCATTAGAAGGATATTGTTAACTTGGATAAAGTGCAGAGAAGATTTACAAGGATGTTGCCAGGACTTGAGGGCCTGAGTTATATGGAAAGTCTGAGCAGGCTAGGACTTCATTCCATGGTGCGCAGGATGCTGAGGGGAGATCTTATGGAGGTGTATGAGGGAAACAGAGGGTGAATTTCTTTTACCAAGAGTAGGGGATTCAAGAACCAGAAGGCACAAATTTAAGGTGAGAGGGGAAAGTTTTAATCAGAACCAGAGGGAAAATTATTTCACACAGGGGGTGGTGGTTATATGGAACAAGCTGCAAGAGGAGACGGTTGAGGCATATGCTGTAAAAGCATTGAAAATACATTAGAAAAGGTACATCGATAAGAAAAGTTTAGTGGGATATGGGCAAAATGCAGGAAGGTGAGACTAATGTAGATGGGGCATCTCGTTGGCATGGAGAAATTGGGCTGAAGGGCTTGACTGTGCTGTTTGACTTCATAAATCAGATCAATCTTTTCTGATTTAAAAAATCTGTTCACCATTGAAAAAGAAGCATGTATTCCTAAGCTTCAACCAACCATTATAGTCAAAAGGCTACTCGCCTGGCTGAAACCCACACTGTAGTCTGCCGTGGAACACAAGAGGCTGCTTGGTGATGCAGCCAGCTGTTGTAAGGCCACGTAGAGTCATATGAGGTGCACTGCCACTTTTCTACATATAAATCCTTTGCTCTTTGTCTCACTTAGTGTATTGCACAAGTAGAACACGCATCGAAGGCAGGGCAAACATACCCAAGGCCCTCAAGGGATGTGGAGAAGTATTCATGTCCGAATAACCTATCCTTCAAGAATGTTTGTTCAGCGAGCCACACATATCATTCCCTTATCATGTATCTATACACTGTAAATGGCGCAATTGTAAACATGTATTGTCTTTCTGCTGACTGGATAGCACAAACAAAAACTTTTCAATGTATCTCTACACACATGACAATAAACTAAACTAGCTTCATAACTAAATAACTTCAGCCTTCCAAACAGCAATGTAGCTGGAGATAATGTTTTTTGTAAATTAGTGGTGACAGCAAACTGATTTCTTGTGGGCAGAACTCATGTTACACACTCATGCCTTGACTGCTCTTCCTATGGAGGTCAAGGTTAGGGTCACCCTGAAATTCCTAGCCCCCAGGTGGTGGTGGCTGATCTGTGTCATATTTCCCATGTTATAGGATATCTCAGCATGCACAAGGTCACCAAGGTCTCTCCAAAACCCCCCCAACTATCTTCATATCTTTGTCCTTCAGCAAAGACTATTAAGATTAGCAAACACACAGATCTGAGACGCTTAAGGGGTCTCAGAGGTTCGGGAAATGTGACTCTTCCCATTCAGAAGTCATGACTCCATGTTAACAGCGAGGCGAATCTCTCTCTGAGCATACCACGAGTATCAATGCTATACTTGGGTAGTTCACTTGAACCTTATTTTCAGGAAATTGCTGTTCCTTGCTGTCTGGAGGTCTCAACCATGGAGGCAGCAAGTCATGTGCCTGCTCATTTTTTTCTGATTGCAGCCGGTGTTAATATACACCATTATACTGAATGTCTGAGTGCCACAAGTTGCCCAGTAGGAAATGGCAACAGAATGCTCAAAATAAGATTCTATTGTCCAAATCTACCTAGAAACACCATGATGTCTTTCCCAAAGAGGATTCAATACCTGCTGACATTTGCTGCATTCCAGATAACCTCACCAACAGATAAGCTCATCTTTTGTCTGAGCTTTTGTTCCCTTGCTAAGACAGGGAAATAATAAGCATGGAGATGATGGATGATCCGCACACCGCTTGCCTAAGGGTTTTAATCATTAAAATGCCACACCAAGATTTTACATACAAAAGTAGCAGACCTCTACTGAAGTTACTTGAGAAATCTGAAACAAAGATCATAGAGTGGAGCAAGATACACCACTCGGCGAAAAAAGCGATGGGTGATCGCGCCATTTTAATGGGCGTCGATATCTACATCTATAGCTCACTGTTCTGCTATAAATTGCTCTAATCGCCAATGTAGCCGACCCTACCTGTCTTTCTTCAGGTTGCCCAATAACAAAGAAAGGTGAGGAAATATTATTGTTTTCTGTTGATATTATTCTGTCCTGAAAATGTTATTTTCTGTTCCCCCATCAACGGTCATTGGGAAACTAGGTTTGTCGGTACATTAGAAAGTTATTAGATTTTATAAAAATAGATCTATACTTACCACAATAATAAAGTCATCAATTTTTGTACATCTGTATATTTTTGTTTTTGTTCTTGTAAGGCAGGAGACTCTAAAATATGGCCCGCGGGACACATCAGACCCATCATGAGATTTTTCAAGCTCAGATTCAAGTCGGGGAACGCGGCAGTTCGGGGCTGCTCTTAGTGTTGTTCCGGTTAGATCCCTCGAATTGTCAGAGCTGAGACATCACAGGGCCACCGTGAAGAATGATGCAATTGGGGGGTTCGGCGGAGGTCAGAATGGGACAGCTGGGCGTTATAACGTGCCATCGTTCCTCCCTCCTTTTTCTCTCTCTCTCTCTCTCTCTCTCCCTTTCCCTCTCCCCCTTCTGTCTCTCTCTCCCTCTCCCTTCTCTCTCTCTCTCTCTGCCCTCTGTCTCTGCCCCTCTATCTCTCTCTGTGTCTCTGCCCTATCTGCCTCTCTCTCTCTCTCTGCACACACCCCCCCCCCCCCCCCCCCCCCATCTCTCTATCTCTGCCTGAGAGTTGGCAGCCCTGCTATTGTCTAGGGTCCAAAAGAGGATAGAAAGAAAATACTTAAATGGTAAGAAGATTTTAATAAGCTCTTCTACATTTAAGATTAATTGACATATTAGAGGCAAAATGCATCTTCAATATACAGGTCTCTCCCCACAACTGAAAACAATTGCACAAGTGATATATCATTCATTCTGCAAGTATGTAGTTATAATCAATGTTTTTCTTATTAGATAATCCTATTTGATATTTTCTGTAATTTCAGATGTCGACAGATGACTAACGTAGTATCAACAACAAATATAAGAAAAGATAGCACATTGATGGGAAGTTTCCGAAAATGGCAGTGGAATACTCGTCGACAAGAACTCCTACACCTAAACTCCGGTGTACTTGTCAACCAACTGCCGTCTTTGTTCTGAACACTGAACTTGACCAGTTTTTCAACAGACAAACCAATAACAGGCTAAATTGGAATGCAGTTCCAATGCTATTTGACAGCCCTAACCCATTGAAACATCTGTTTTCCCAACGCAGGTTACCCAAGAGGAAGAATGAGAACCTCCCGTTACCCACACAAAATTGTGCAAATTACGATTTATTTATTATTGTATATGTTGGAAATGTTGTCCTTTTGGGTAAGCAAGGGGTGGGCCTATCATTGTTTGAAATATGTTGAATTTTATATCACTTTCATTGGTTAGCTGATATGCAAAACACTGCAACCCTGTATATCTCGCACACAAAATGATGTAAATTATGTAAATATTACCATGAATGACGGAAATAAAAAGTGTTTTCCTTGTTTATGAAGTTCAATTTAGAATTATTTGAAATTGTGGGGGTTGGTGCAATATACTGCTCACCCACAAATGTGTCGTAATGAGACATTCACATTTTAAAAATCCATGTCTCAAAAAAAAGCAAGAAGGTCCCCATGTTATTTGACCAACTTATCGGCTGAATTAAAATATGTAGGTATGTATGCACTACATTGTATTATGCTAGTATAGAATGCAAGAATGGAAAAATATTTTGACATTGTGTTCATGGATATTTTATTCACAATATTAGGATTTCATATACTGTATATGCAATATTCTACTACATGATCAGGTGAATGATGTGGAAATTGTGTTTGCAATTTTATTGTTCCATGTGGTATTCATCAACATAGAAAGGAATAAGAAATACTTGCACTTACTGTGCCAACCAGGTCCCTGGTGGACACCACGCGACAACTGTTACACAAAATGTATTTGTGTATTCTGATGCCATTTTTGGAAACTTGCCATCAATGTGCTATAATTTCTTATATTTGTTGTTGATACTATGTTAGTCATGAGCCCAATAAAGTGCTTGTCAAGAAATTTGAAATTTGACCCCATATGTCATATTTTTGTGTGCAGTTTTGTACATCAATATTTATATATATATATGTATATTTATATATATATATGTACATAAATATAAATACCTTTATGGTTTATGTACATCATCTGACAAATAAGATAAAGAAAGAAAGTGTTGCTTTAAATCAAAGTTGCTTCTGATCCATGAGAAGGAACTTTGAGATCTATTTATCTCTAACTTGCCTCTCACACACACACATTCATATTTGTATCTATATTACTAAAAGTCTGATGTTGACCGCTTTTGGCTCACTGTGGTGTGATTTCCGACAGAACGCCACCACCTACGGGCGTGATTTTTGGCCAGCTCACTCAGAGCCCCCCTCCGCCTTCCTGGACATGAGGATTTTTCCCATCGATGAAAAATCAGAGAGATATTAATGTTTTGTTTTAATTCCCCATTCTCTCTGCTGCCCCTGCTGGAGGGATGGGGAGGGACTATAAAACCAGTGGTGTGCCTCACTCAGTCTCTGCAAATGGAGGAAGCTAGAGGGTCACGTTTCTCTGAGCTCTGAATAGCACTGAACACATGTCTACTCAACTGTGAGTGCCCTTAATGTGGTTCTATAAATGCTTGCAAAAAGTGTCTCTATTGGTTCTAAAATGCTTGCACAAAGTGTCTATTGGTTCTAAAATGCCTGCAAAAAGTGTCTCTATTGGTTCTAAAATTGTTGCAAAAAGTGCCTCTATTGGTTCTAAAATGCTTGCAGAAAATGTCTCTCTTGGTTCAAAAATGTTTGCAGAAAGTGTCTCTATTGGTTCCAAAATGCTTGCAGAAAGTGTCTCTATTGGTTCTAATATGCTTACAAAAAGTGTCTCTATTGGTTCTAAAATGGTTTGAAGAGTGTCTCTATTGGTTCTAAAATGGTTGCAGAAAGAGTGTCTCTATTGATTCTAAAATTCGTTCAGAAAGAGTGTCTATTGGTTCTAAAATGCTTGCAGAAAGTGTCTCTATTGGTTCTAAAATGCTTGCAGAAAGTGTCTCTATTGGTTCGAAAATGCTTGCAGAAAATGCCTCTATTGGTTCTAAAATGCTTCCAAAAGTGTCTCTATTGGTTCTAAAATGGTTGCAGAAAGAGTGTCTCTATTGGTTCTAAAATGCTTGCAGAAAGAGTGTCTCTATTGGTTCTAAAATGCTTGCAGAAAGAGTGTCTCTATTGGTTCTAAAATGGTTGCAGAAAGAGTGCCTCTATTGGTTCTAAAATGCTCTCAGAAAGTGTCTATTGGTTCTAAAATGCTTGCAGAAAGTGTCTATTGGTTCTAAAATGTTTGCAGAAAGTGTCTATTGGTTCTAAAATGCTTGCAGAAAGTGTCTCGATTGGTTCTAAAATGCTTGCAAAAAGTGTCTCTATTGGTTCTAAAATGCTTGCTAAAAGTGTCTCTATTGGTTCTAAAATGCTGCCTGGCCAGAGTGACTGAGCTGCCAGCCCAAGAATCCATTCAGCCCACAATGTCCATACTAGCCCTCTGGCAACCAGTCCCTTTGACCCACAACACACATACTAGCGCTCCAGAAAGCCCCCCCCCCCCACCCCACTGGCCACCGGAACCACTCTCTCGGCAAGAAGAAGCATGAGAGACTGTGAGCCGAAAAAGAAGAAAAACAAGAAGAAAACTCGGAGCCGAGGACACCTAACCAGTCCCGATGCTCGGTCAAAGGAAACAGAGAGAGAAAAAAAAAGTTCGGAAAAACAGAAAAATCAGTTAACAGTCCAAGTGAAAGAGCAAGAAGAAAGAAGCAAGAAGAAGATCAAGAAACACGGGTGTGGCAGCCCGAGTAGTAAGCACGCAGCCGCGCCTTGAAAGCAGCGGAGGGCCCAGAGCCGATCAGCCTCATGATCCTCCACCACGGCCAACAGCTTCTCACACTCACCCTGCAGGTCCAAAAGTCCCATTCAGAGGGCCGGGAGACGGAGAGAAGGTCGTCTTCCGTGATGGCCAGAGTAATCGACGGCCTCTCCCAGAGGGAGTAATGGCTGCCACCACGCTGCCCCGGACCATCACCAGCGCCCAAAGATCTGAGCCCGCGACCGCGCGGCAATCACTGCCTCCGCTGCCATGTTCGAGAGATTCAAGGAGCCCTGCGGAGCGAACAGCACGACCCGAGCAACAGTTTAAAGACACTAACGGACAAATGCAAAGTAAAAGTTAAGAAGCCAAGAAGTACAGAGCATTTGCCGAAATTCAAATGCAAAGAAGTAAAAGTTAAGGTGAAGATTAAAAGAAGCCAAGAGTTATTATGCAAGAAATTGAAAGAACAAATCTAGTTTGTATTGACTGTTTAGTATTGACTGTCTAAGTTTTTTTTTGAAGGGGGAGTCCACCTCCTAGATGGAGCAAGTCTCCGACACCAGGCGGAGAGTAAGTTCAGTATAGAGCCGTCTAGTCCAGGATAGACCCCTGTGTAGCCGTGGATAGGCCACCTGTAGCCAGACGCCCAGATGCGAGAAACCTAGACAGAGGAGCCAGTCTCCCAGAGGTGAGAAAAATGGACAGAGGAGCTAGTCTCCCAGAAGCCAGTAATAGTCTCCTAGAAGGGGCAAGTCCCCCAGACGACACAATGCGCCGAGACGCAGCAAGAGGCAGGAGCCAGTCTCCCAGTCACAGCAAAAGGCAACGAGACAGGCCCTTTGTTAGAGTTTCTAGAGTTCGAGGTTAAAGTGAAGAACAGCAGCACTCTTAATTGAGTCTAGTGTAAATCCTTATGTGGATATTAGGGGGAGATGTGATGTGATTAAAGTGAAGGGGGATATGTTATATAATTAAAGTGAAGGGAAAATCGACTGTATTTTCAGTTATATGCCGTCGACGTACACATAAATGAAACACAATGATGACGGGGGCGATGTAAAGTTTGTATTTGTCATCAATATTAGTATTGTAAAAAGTTTGTTATCCACGTTAAATTGATTAAAGGTGAAATTGTTTAGTATTGAAAATAGTTTGTATTGACCCCAATGTTGAAGTGGGAGATGTGATGTAATTAAAGTGAAGGGGGAGATGTGATGTAATTAAATGAAGGGGGAGATGTGATGTAATTAAATGAAGGGGGAGATGTGATGTAATTAAAGTGAAGGGGGAGATGTGATATATATGTAATGTAAATGCCAGTGTCCCTTGAGGCCAAAAGCAGAAGCTGGCAAATGTACCTGTGCCTCGTGACTGAGGTCAAGTGACCTTCTAGAAGTTTCAGTCATGGCAGATTAAATCTTTCTTGCAAGATTGAGGACGTGTATTCATTGTGCTCATCACAACAAGGTCTTACAGAAGACATTACACAAGAGAAACTGCACAAAGGAGGGGGCTAGGGAGGAAGGATGGGAGAGAAATAGGCAGAAAAAGAGAGATTAAGCAGAGGGAAAACATTAAAAAATAAAATGAACTAAAATATGGGAAGTAGTTAGATGAGCTATAATCACACAACGCTGATTTAACACATTAATTCTGAAGTAATGCTGCAAGGATCTAATTAATTCAGACTGCGAGAGGCATAATGGAAGTCGCGATTTGCACTGAAAGATGGCGGCCGTGACACTCAGTTACATATTATACCTCAGTGCGTTGGATTACTAGGAGTGGAGTATCTTCTCCCGCTCTATGATCTTTGGTAGAGAGGTAGAGGGGTACAGAGGGAGAGGGGTTGAGAAGTAGGGGGGTAGAGAGAGAGGGGGGTAGAGAGGGAGGGGAGGTAGTGAGGGAGGTGTGGAGAGAGGGAGGGGTGGAGGGAGGGAGGGGTGGAGGGAGGGAGGGGTGGAGAGAGGGAGGACAACGTTCTATTTGATCTTTTTGATATTTGATTGTGCATGCCAGGTTGATTGCGTTCGTGGAAACACGTGAAGGTTGCAAGCTCCCACCCCTGTCCCATTGTGATGTCATAGGTAAATGAGATCCAGTGATTGGATATGAGAGATTAACTTCCACACAAAAAGACGTACAGGTTTGTAGGTTAAGTGGCTTCAGTAAAAGTTGTAAATTTTCCCTAGTGTGTAGGACAATGTTAGTTTGCGGGGTGATTGCTAGTCGGCGTGGCCTCGGTGGGCCGAAGGATCTGTTTCTGTGCTGTATCTCTAAACTAAACTGAACTAAAAGTAAATGTTTTCATGCAATGGCCACTTCTAACTCAGAATCATCTTTAGCACGTTAATTCTGAAGTAATGCTGCAAGGATCTAATTAATTCAATCATCTAATAGACTGGTAACTCAAGAAAATTATTAAGGTTTCAGACCCACATAGGTGTCACAGAATTGTGATACCTACCCACATCTATTTGCATGCTGATTAGCTTCTAAACCAAGTTACAATTTACACCTTTTATTCTCAAATGAATTTACTCAATAAATGTTAGTCATCCAAATTAAATAAAGAAGCACTATTTAGCTAGTCAAATGCAAATATCATGCTATTAAATATTTCATGGTTTTGTTATTGCAGTCCACAAAACTGTTAATATAAATTTGCAGAATGAGGAGTTCCACTGCGATTGGAACATTGGATTTATTATTGTCAAGTGTACCGAGACACAGTATAAAACCTTAGTTGCGTGCCATTCAATTCTTATCATACACACTATATCACAGTAGTGCAAGAGAGAAGTCCAAGGGTCGGAATAAGGTAGATAAGATCAGGAATTCATCTTTAGCATGTCAGAGTTCCGTTCAAGAGTCTGAGATCAGTGGGAAAGGATATCGGACATTCTGCAACCAATTATCTAAGCAATTATCACAAATGGACATCTGGTCCACGAGAAATGCTGTTCTCTACACATTCCGCACCCCAATGTACCTCCTCACTGTCGCTCCAGTTTTTGCTGACAATAGGTTTACAAATGGCATGGACGGTCAGCAAATTGAATGCCAATATTATGATCAACAACAATGGATACAGAGTTTTATTAGTTAAAAGTAGCAACAAAGAGCTTTCACATTCAAAGTCACATTCAGTGTCTCGTTTCTTGGACAACTGGTTGAATGTATAGTATCAAGCAGTTCAAATAATTCCACCCCTACTATTTCCATTAATAAATGAATCATGTGAACTGTCAAGAAAATATCCAATTAAATTGACACTTGGTCATCTCTTAGCACTAAATATTTTTTCAGAACAGCGTTCAGAACATTCAATACATGGGCACGGTGAGAGACCGAGGTCCTGAGATCAGTAGAATTTAATTCCTAAAGGAGTTAATATACCCTCCGTGGAACGATATACAGTGCATTCATAAAGTATTCAGACCCGTTCACTTTTTCCACATTTTGTTATGTTACAACCTTATTCTAAAATTGATTAAATTTTTTTTTTTTTATCATCAATCTACACACAATACCCCATATTAAAAAAGCAAAAACAGAAATGTTTGCAAAGTAATTAAAAAGAAGTAACTGAAATATCACATTTACATAAGTATTCAGACCCTTTAGTACTTTGTTGAGGCACCTTTGGCAGCGATTACTGCCTCAAGTCTTCTTAGGTTTGACACTACAAGCTTGGCACACCTGTATTTGGGTAATTTCTCCCATTCTTTCTGTAGATCCTCTCAAGCTCTGTCAGGTTGGATGGGGACTGTCGATGCACAGCTATTTTCAGGTCCCTCCAGAGATGTTCGATCGGGTTCAAGTCCGGGCTCTGGCTGGGCCACTCAAGGACATTCACAGACTTGTCACAAAGCCACTCCTGCGTTGTCTTGGCTGTGTCCTTAGGTTGTGCGCACCAGTCTGAGGTCCAGAATGCTCTGGGGCAGGTTTTCATCAAGGATCTCTCTGTACTTTACTCTGTTCATTTTTCCCTCGATCCTGACTCCCAGTTCCTGCCGCTGAAAAATAGCCCCACAGCATGATGCTGCCAACACCATGGTTCACAGTAGGTATGGTATTGGCCAGGTGATGAGCAGTGCCTGGTTTCCTCCAGATGTGATGCTTGGCATTCAGGCCAAAGAGTTCAATCTTGGTTTCATCAGACCAGAGAATCTTCTTTCTCATGCCTTTTGGCAAACTCCAAGCGGGCTGTCATGTGCCTTTTACTGAGGAGTGGCTTCCGTCTTGCCACTCTATCATAAAGGTTCTCCCTATTCCACAGAGGAACTCTGGAGCTCTGTCAGAGTGACCATCGGTTCTTGGTCACCTCACTGACCAAGGCCGTTCTCCCCCGATAGCTCAGTTTGGCCGGGCGGCCAGCTCTATAAAGAGTCCTGGTGGTTCCAAAGTTCATCCTTTTAAGAATGACGGAGGCCACTGTGGTCTTTGGGACCTGCAATGCTGCAGGAATTGTTTTATACCCTTCCCCAGATCTGCGTCTCGCACAATCCTGGAAGTCTTGGAAGTCTCCGTACAATTCCTTCATCTTCATGGCTTGGGTTTTGCTCTGACATGCACTTTCAACTGTGAGACCTTATATAGACAGGTGTGTGCCTTTCCAAATCATGTCCAATCAATTTAATTTACCACTGGTGAACTTCAATCAAGTTATAGAAACATCCCAAAGATAATCAATGGAAACAGGATGAACCTAAGCTCAATTTTGAGTGTCATAGCAAAGGGTCTGAATACTTTTGTAAATGTGATATTTCAGTTACTTCTTTTTAATGCAAAAATTTCTAAACACCTGTTTTCGCTTCTTCATTCTGGGGTACTGTGTGTAGATTGCTGATTTAAAAAAAAAGAATTTAATCCATTTTAAAATAAGGTTGTAACGTAACAAATTGTGGAAAAAGTGAAGGGGTCTGAATACTTTATGAATGCACTGTAACTCCTGTACCTTTGTGATGACGTGGGACATTTTTTCATTCTCAAACTTTTTACAGATTACAGCCTAGTTTATTGTTATATGAAGCTCCACAGACAGTATATACACACAGTAATGATAAATACAGCAAAAATACAATGACAATAGCAAATCAGCAAAGATTGTAGTGCAAAAACTGAGTAGTACAAAATCCTTTGAGGGAGAGGTCTTGGCACCAGATTATGAGGTTCTCGATCTCCTCCCTGTAGTCCATGAGCCATGACCAATCTTCATTATGGTCAATGTTAGAGTGACTCGACAGTATTAATTTAGACAGGTCATTTCATTTTGCTTGGGGACTGGAATGATGCAGTTTCCTTGAAGCAGACAAGGTTGAAGATGTTGACAGAAACTGTGGCCTTTTCAGAACCCATCCAGGGATTCTATCAGGGTCAGCTGCCTTTCAAGAGTTTTTTTGCGTTAAAGTAAATCTGACTCCTGCCACCAACACGTATGGGACTGAGGTAACAAGGAATGGAGGTATGGGGGGGGGGGTTGCTCCTAGGCAGAAGTTTGTTAGGATGTTCAAAACAGGCGTAAAAGGCATTATGTTTTTCACACATGGCCAAAAATTGTGAAATTTGAAGGTTCTTATCTTTCTTCATGCTGTGATTAAAGGAGTGTAATTACTGTCAGAAAGTTACATTCACACACACACCCTCTCTACGGTTCATCATTTGATCACATGTCTACTGGATATACACTTGAATTAAATAGAATGCTGGATTTTCAAGTCGATCTTGCAGAAATTGGGCCAGCTCCAAATTCTCTGGAAGAATTTATTCACCTTTTCGTGCAAGTTGGCTTAAGGCAGTTTGCACAGTCAACTGGTTCAACCGGTTTAACAAAATTGATTCAATATCTGAAGCAGGTAAATGAGCTTATCCCCTGGTTGAAAGTATGAAAACACTGAAATTTTCTGAAGCTTTTTAATTTTCTGTGCCACAAATGTCTTCATTTTATTCAGATAGTCCACCAAACATCTGATGATCTTGCCTCTGAACCATTATCGTGAGTATTCCAAACACTACAGCTAAGATTACATTTTGCATGTTCCAATGGTGAAAACAGTTGTCTTCACTTTTAAGCAATACCACATACCTGCCCATCTAACTATGGTACCTGATCACAAAGCAGTAACAATCATGAACTTTATAACAGTCAAGCTAAGTGGACAGAGCAAGAGCACCTAAACACCTGAATCACAAAAACACCTCATCTTTTCACTCACCATCCAATAGGATTATTGCTTGCTTCCAAATAGCTAACAACCTATGAACATGCATTTTCCTTCATAATTGATGCAAAAACCTTGCAAAAAGAAAAGTAATCTTCTTTATAGACTTTTTTCACAATGCACAAAGTTGAAAGCCACTGCAAAACAGTAAACCCTCGGTATAACAGACCAGGGGGATGGGGGAGCTGTTGTCCTTTATTGCCGATTGTCCGCTGTAACCAAGTACGGTAATATCATTGTATGTAGTCGAAACAGAGAATTGCAGATGATAGTTAATACACAGTAAAAGGACACAAAGTACTGAAGTAACCCAGCAGGTCATGCAGCATCACTGGAGAACATGGATAGGTGACGTTGGGACTCTTCTTCAGACTGATTCAGTCCAGCACTTTGTGTCCTTTCACCTTAAAATCAATGCCATTGGTCTGCACCAGCTTGCCCTTCTTTACCAGTTGACACGGCCATTGTTGCGGCTTACGTTGTAGTCCATGGCCATCAGCACTTTTTTTGGGCGCCACCACCGACATGCACCTACAGTCACCGTGGGGCTCTCCCCTCATCAGCTGTCGCTTCTTTCTTTGCTCTGACCACCCCCCGCTCCACTGTCGCCTCCTTCTCCCCAGTAGTCACCGATATCGTCCAAACTGGAGTATGTCGGCGACTCCGGGGGGAGAAGGAGGAGGTGGTGGTGCTGGAGGGGGGTGAGTGGTGGAGATCGAGTGAACAGAGCGACAGGAGAAGGACGAAGTGGCAGGGGATGACGGAGTAGACAAAGTGAAGGAAGAAGCGGCAGATGGTGAGAGGAGAGGGAGTAACGGTGAACAGGCGCGTCCTGTCAGTGATGGCAACCTGACAAAAATGCTGACAGCCAGGGGCTAGAACGTGAGCCGCAACAAACAGTTATGTCAACCGGACTGTGCGGTGAATGAAAAAGGCCTTGTTTGTGCATCTTCTGAGTTGGGGGTGGGGGGTGGCGTCACAAGCTGAGGCTTTAGGCGAAGGGTTGGTGGTGTGACCTAGGGGTGGCATCGGCAAGTCCATCCGCTGTAACCAAAATCCGTCATAAAGTGGTCCATTAAAACAAGGGTTTACAGTACTTCTGAAAATATAGCCACTACTGTGTCAGAAAGTATGAGCAAAATTACATACAGCAAAGTTCTACAAACAGGTGTAAATAAGGTGGTCCATTATTAGTTATGTGCAGAAAACAAAATACTGGAGTAACTCAATGGGGCCTCCACTAGGGGCGCCGCATTGATGGCAGCCTCTGCCTACTGTCTGTCCATTTACTCTATTTTTTAAAATTTTAGTTTATCTTAAAAGTATGTTTTGGTGGGTTCTTTAGTTTTTCTATGTGAGGGAGGGAGGTAGGGTAAGGGAGGAAACCGTTTCCCAGTCACTCCTGGTGAGGACGCGAGTATTCTCCGAGTCGCGTCCTCGCCCCCCTGCTCGCAGCCTACCACCTGGATTGGAGCGGCCTTTCCTGCCGGGGACCGGACCAAAGCTTCAGCAGCAGCGGCGCAGCACTAGATTCACCGCGGAGCGGGGCGATGTCTACCTGGAACGCCGTTGATGCTCCAGTGTTGGGCCGCTGCTTCAACATCGGAGCTGTGGTTCGTAGAGCTTCCAGCGAGGCGGCGATTACTTCAACATTGTGGAGTCCAGGGATCCCTTTGCCGAGGGCCGCCCAGCTTCGGGAGCCGCGGACTCCGGTAGCAAGTGGCCGATTCGGAGGTCCAAGCCGCTGAGGTTGTTCTCCCGTCCCGGAGTCGGAGTTCCAGCATCCCTGCGAATGGGCCTGAACATCGGGCTGCCCATAGCGGCGACTGCAGAGGGCTCGGGAGGCCCCAACCACGGGTGAACATCAGGAGCATCAGACAAAGAGGACTGACTTTGGTGCCTTCCCTCACAGTGGAAAACTTTAATTCTGCTGTGTGGGGATGTTTTATGTTGGAGTCTATCGTGTGTTCTGTTATTTTTTTATTTGTATGGCTGTATGGTGACCACACATTTCACTGTACCAACTGGTGCATGTGACAAATAAATGTATCTTGTAATGGCCCTGTCTCACTGTGCGAGTTGACCCACGAGGTACCCCGAGTGACAGACTCGTGGCTGTGCACGAGACTGCAAGTTTATGATCAAGTGTGTAATACGAGTTCCCACGGGTATGTCATTGCTGCGATGTTCCTAGTTCCTCTCCCGAGTTAGCAAGTTCCTCTCCCGTTACTCTTGAGCCAACCAGTGAATGAAGGTATGTTTTAATAAAGCAACAATGTTAAAATACATCTCCATCCTGTGGTTTTGAGTTATTTCAGCGCGGCGGCATCTATTGATATGACCTACAATGGGAAAATGCGCATCCTCCAGTAACCAAGCATTTCTTGTTGTTTTATGTTTTTAAATACTTTTTTGCAATGGATCTCTATTTTAAATAATTTTAAAAAAGGAAGCAGCCCGGGTGACTGACATTGAGCGGCCGCCGGGACCCGACAGCAGACACACACACACACACACACACACACACACACACACACACACACACACACACACACACACAGATAGCAGCTGGCCACCACTTCAGAGGAATGAAGCAGCTCGGGTGACTTTGAGCGGCCACCGGGACCCGACAGTACATACACACACACACACACACACACACACAGATAGACAGAGAGGGAGAGAGAGAGAGAGACACACACACACACACACACACACACACACACACACACACACACACACACACACACACACACACACACACACACACACACACACACAGCAGCTGGCCACCACTTCAGAGGAATGAAGCAGCTCGGGTGACTTTGAGCGGCCACCGGGGTGACAGCAGGCACACACACACAGATACACACAGATAGACAGAGAGGGAGAGAGAGAGACACACATAGAGAGAGAGAGATACACACAGACAGCAGCTGGCCACCACTTCAGAGGAATGAAGCAGCTCGGGTGACTGAGCGGCCGCCGGGACCCGACAGTACACACACACACACACACACACACACACACACACACACACACACACAGATACACACAGATAGACAGAGAGGGAGAGAGACACACACACACACACACACACACACACACAGATACACACAGATAGACAGAGAGGGAGAGAGAGAGACACACACACACATAGAGAGAGAGATACACACAGACAGCAGCTGGCCACCACTTCAGAGGAATGAAGCAGCTCGGGTGACTTTGAGCGGCCACCGGGACCCGACAGCAGACACACACACAGATACACACAGATAGACAGAGAGGGAGAGAGAGAGAGACACACACACACATACACACACACACACATAGAGAGAGAGATACACACAGACAGCAGCTGGCCACCACTTCAGAGGAATGAAGCAGCTCGGGTGACTTTGAGCGGCCACGGGACCCGACATCAGACACACACACAGATACAAACAGATAGACAGAGAGGGAGAGAGACACACACACACAACTCAGCGGACCAGGCAGCATCTCTGGAGAGAAGGAATAGAGTCGAGACCCTTCTTCAGACTTACCCGAAATGCCACCCATTCCTTCGCTCCAGAGATGCAGCCTGTCCCGCCGAGTTACTCCAGCATTGTGTGTGTCTATCTCCGGTGTGAACCAGCATCTGCAGTTCCTTCCCAATCCCACACTCTCGGCCCCGGGGGGGGTGGATGGAGCATCACACGTGGACACATCCACCCACCACCCCAGACGTGCCCCTTCGGCAGGTCTTTAAGCCGTTCATTGAGACAGAGTGAAGCCACGGGGCAGGCGCCTCAGTAATAAAGGACAAGTGGCAGAAAGGCCGAAGATAGACACAAAATGCTGGAGTAACTCGGCGGGACAGGCTGCATCTCTGGAGCGAAGGAATGGGTGGCATGTTTGATTTTTTTCACGAGTTAACAAGTTTCCCGAGTACCTGCCGTTAGCGCCACGAGTCGATAAGTTGCTCGTGCGAGTTCCGACGTTCCCGCTACGTGATCACCACGAGTGAAAACTCGGGGTCACTCGTGGGCCAACTCGCACAGTGAGACAGGGGTTTAAGGCAGCATCTCTGGAGGACATGAATAGGTGATTTTTTGGGGTCGTGACCCTTCCGTATGTGAATCTATTTTTTGTTGTTAGTTGAGGCAGAATTAACCGCTATTCTAAAAATTGGAATCAATTACTATTGCCCGAGGGAACAGTCCTTGTTTAAATAATTCATCCAAGAAAGTGAAAAGTTGATGTAAATTTCCTGCTCAAGTATTTCTGAAGCAACAATCTTATTACTCAGAAGTGACTAGGCTACCATGAGGTCAATAATAACATCAAGACAAATGGAAACAAAACTATCAATGTTCTTTTTTTGTCATTTCTCGGTGGAAATGATAGTAACTTCATAAGTTCATAAGCAATATCAGCAGAATTAGGCCATTCAGCTCATCGTCTAATACGCCATTCAATCAAGGCTGATCCATCTCTCCTTCCTAATTCCAATCTCTTCCCCTCATACACGCAGTTTACATGGTTTTTTTCAACATTGCTCGTACACAATAACCAATAACACAAACACACACACACGCACACACCTCACAGGCTCGTTGGGCTCATCAAACTGTAATTATTTGAATTATTGTGTTTAATGCTTTTGGACCTATATTTAATTACGATAGTTTTCTTTCAATATTTCAAAACATGGATTATAAAAGCAAAATTAATATTATAATGTTCTCACATCTTTACTCATTTATATTTAATTTACCATCCTGTTTTAAGAATGGAGTCCAAAATGTTTTCCAAATGTCACATTCATGAAGATTTTTCAATGGATTGGCAACTTGATGACTTACCAGTTGCTTGCTGCCAGACATTTTGTTTGACAGCACAAAGCATCAAAATAGGGAGCAATCTGTCTTCCACGAGATCTTTATTCTCGGTCAGTTGGAAATTCTGCTACTTTACCATGAGCCACAAATTTTGCACCAATATGAAAACATTTAACCAAAAATAAAGAAAAGTATATAATTACATTTCAAAATATGTCCATTTTTTTAGAATTTACAATTGAGTGAGAAAGTCTCAAGACTATTATACAAGCAGCCGGATCAATGAAAATAGTTATTACAAGGGGTTAAGAAAAGTTTGAAGATGTGGAACATTGTTGCAGTGACTTCTTCCTGCTTCATACAATTCTGGCAAGTGTTCCGTGTGCACCTGCCAACAAAGTGGCTGGTCACAAGTATACATGTGATTATGCATGTGCCAAATTGCCATTGTGCATCCAAATAGCACCCATGAGTGAGCAATGGGCGCAGTCATGCAGGGTTTGTCCCTGCAACAGGTACAAGCATGCTAAAGTCTTGGGCAAAACAAAGACAAACTGGCTGGAGTATTTAGTTTATACAGGTGGGTTTAAACTTAATAGAGGGGGGGAGGGGTCGACAAATTGGAAGTATAAGGAAGGAGTTAAAGGGAAAGAGAGTACAGGAAAAGTTATGAAAGACACCCGCATTAATGGGACAGAAAGTTCAAGAAGGGATACGAGAGTAAGGGCAGGTGAATTAGGAATCTGTGTGAGAGGGGAGGTGAATACCAAATTAAAAGTGTTAGATATGAATGTGCAAAATATAAGAAATAAAGTGGATGAGCTTGAGGCTCAGTTAGAGATTGGGAGGCATAATGTTGTGGGAATTACAGAGACATGGTTGCAAGAGGAACTGAATATTCAGGGTTATACGTCCCATCGAAAAGACAGACAGGTAGGCAGAGGGAGTGGGGTAGCCCAGTTGATAAGGAATTAAATTCAGTCCTTTGCGAGGGGTGACATAGAATCAGAAGATGTAGAGTCTTGTGGATAGAACTGAGAAATTGTAATGGCCCTGTCCCACTGTACGAGTTCATTCAAGTGCTCTCCCGAGTTTAAAGAAAAATCAAACTCGTGGTAAGCAAGCAAAATGAACATAGCGGGAACGTCAGTGCTCGGGGACGTCTCTTAGCGACGTGTAACGCTAACGGCAGGTACACGGGAAGACTCGCTAACGGCAGGTAAGCTCGGAAAGACTCGTGAAGATTTTTCAACATGTTGAAAAATGTCCACGAGAGCCCCGAGCACTTACGAGCGGCCATTACCGTAAATCTCCGAGTTCGAATCAGGGCAAACTCGGAGAGAACTCTTGAATGAACTTGTACAGTGGGACAGGGCTTTAAGGGTAAAAATACCCTAATGGGAGTTATCTTCAGGCCCCCAAACAGTAGCCTGGATATAGGGTGCAAGTTGCATCAGGAGTTAAAATTGGCATGTAACAAAGGTAATGCTACGTTGGTTATGGGAGATTTCAATATGCAAGTAGACAGGACCCCAAGAAAGGGAGTTTGTCGAGTGCCTCCAAGATGGATTCTTAGAGCAGGTTGCACTGGAGCCGACCAGGAAGAAGGCAATTCTGGATTTAGTGTTGTGTAATGAACTGGAGTTGATAAGGGAACCCAAGCTAAAGGAACCATTAGGAGGTACTGACCATAATGAGATGTTTTAATCTGTAATTTGAGAGGGAGAAGGTAAAATTAGACATGTCAGTAATGCAGTTGAACAAATGGGACTATAGAAGCAAGTGGAAGGAGCTGGCCAAAGTTAACTGGAAAGGGGCCCTAGCAGGGATGACAGTGGAACAGCAATGGCAGGAATTTCTGGGAATAATCCACAAGATGCAGGATCATTTCATTCCAAAGAGGAAGAAAGATTCTAAAGGGAGTAAGAGGCAATGGTGGCTGACAAGGGAAGTCACGAACAGTATAAAACTAAAAGAGAAGACGAATAACAAAGCAAAAATGAACGGGAAGCCAGAGGATTGGGAAACTTTTGAAGAACAACAGAAGGTAACTAAAAAAGGCAATATGGGGAGATTAGGTGAAGTACGAAAGTAACCTAGCCAAGAATATAAAGGATAGTAAAAGCTTCTGTGAAGATATGTGAAGAGGAAAAGATTAGTTATGACAAATGTGGGTCCCTTGAAGACTAAAACAGGTGAATTTATTATGGGGAACAAGGAAATGGCAGATGTGTTGAACAGGTACTATGGATCTGTCTTCACTAAGGCAGACACAAACAATCTCCCAGAAGTACTAGGGGACAGAGGATCTAGGGTGATGGAGGAACTGAAGGAAATTCACGTTCAGAAAATGGTGTTGGGTAAACTGATGGGACTGTAGGCTGATAAATCCCCAGGGCCTGATGGTCTGTATTCCAGGATACTCAAGGAGGTGGCTCTAGAAATTGTGGACACATTGGTGATCATTTTACAATGTTCTATAGATTCCTGTGGATTGGAGGGTAGCTAATGCTATCCCACATTTTAAGAAATAAGGGAGAGAGAAAATGGGGAAGGCGGTGGGGAAGATGCTGGAGTCAATTATTAAAGATGTAATATAGGCACATTTGGATAGCAGTAACAGGATTGGTCCAAGTCAGCATGGATTTATGAAAAAGAAATCTTGCTTGACTAATCTTATTAATTTTTTGAAGATGTAACAAGTAAAATGGATAAGGGAGAGCCAGTGGATGTAGTGTATCTGGACTTTAAGAAAGCCTTTGATAAGTTCCCACAGGAGATTAGTGGGTAAAATTAGAGCACTGGTATTGGGGTAGGGTATCGACATGGATAGTAATTGGTTGGCAGACAGTAAACAAAAAGTAGGAATTAACGGATCCCTTTCAGAATGACTAGTGGGGTGCCGCAAGGCTCGGTGCTGGGACCGCACATAATCGCAATATACAGTGCCCTCCGTAATGTTTGGGAAAAAGACCCATCATTTCTTTATTTGCCTCTGTACTCCACAATTTGAGTGCACATTGTCAGATTTTATTAAAGGCCATTTTTATACAATTTGGTTTCACTATGTAGAAATTACAGCTGTGTTTATACATAGTCCCCCCCCATTTCAGGGCACCATAATGTTTGGGATACATGGCTTCATAGGCTTTTGTAATTGCTCAGGTGTGTTTAATTGCCTCCTTAATGCAGGTATAAGAGAGCTCTCAGCACCTCGTCTTTCTTCCAGTCTTTCCATCACCTTTGGAAACTTTTATTGCTGTTTATCAACATGAGGACAGAAGTTATGCCAATGCAAGTCAAATAAGCCATTATGAGACTGAGATACAAGAATAAACTTTTAGAGACATCAGCCAAACCTTAGACTTACCAAAGTCAACTGTTTGTACATCATGAAGACGAAAGAGCATGGTGAGCTTACTAATCGCAAAGGAAATGGCAGGCCAAGGAAGACCTCCATAGCTGATGACAGAAGAATTTTCTCCATCATAAAGGAAAACCCCAAACATCTGTCCGACAGATCAGAAACACTCTTCAGGAGTCAGGTGTGGAATTGTCAATGGCCACTGTCCGTAGAAGACTTCATGAAGAGAAATACAGAGGCTACACTGCACGATGCAAACCACGGGATAGCCGCAAAAATAGGATGGCCAGGTTACATTTTGCCAAGAAGTACTTAACAGAGCAACCACAGTTCTGGAAAAAGGTCTTGTGGACAGAAGAGACAAAGATTAACATATATCAGAGTGATGGCAAGAGCAAAGTATGGAGGAGAGAAGGAACTGTACAAGATCCAAACATACTACTGCACATGTGAAACACAGTTGTGGGGGTGTTATGGCTTGGGCACGTATGGCTGCTGAAGGTACTGACTCACTTATCTTCATTGATTCTGCAACTGCTGATGGTAGTAGCATAATGAATTCTGAAGTGTATAGGCATCCTATATGCTCAAGTTCAAACAAATGACTCAAAACTCATTGTCGGCGGTTCATTCACAGCAAGACAATGATCCCAAAGGAGTTTTTCAAAGCTAAAAAAATAGTAAATTCTTGAGCGGCCAAGTGAATCACCCGATCGGAAGCGAATTGAGCATGCCTTTTATAAGCTGAAGAGAAAACTGAAGGGCACAAGCCTCCAAAACAAGCATAAGCTAAAGATGGCTGTAATACAGGCCTGGCAGAGCATCACCAGAGAAGACATCCAGCAACTGGTGATGTCCATGAATCGCAGACTTCAAGCAGTCATTGCATGCAAAGGATATTGAACAAGGGGCAAAATGGCCTACTCCTGCACCTATTTTCTATGTTTTCCAATGACATCTTCAACCTCTCGCTTCTGCATGTTCCCAACCATATCAAAAAGTATCTTTCATGCTGAAGAAAAGTATCTATTGTGCAGCAGGTGACCTGGTACAATGTCTACCATCTGTTGGCACTTACATCCATGTAATTAAGTGCTTCAAGTGGTTGGTTTGGGGAATTTTCAACTCCTGCCACAGAAATGACCTTGTTCTGCTTCAATTTACCTTTGCCTTTACCTTCTCCACTCTGCTCTGGGCCATTTGGATAATAGCAGCTCACATTAGGCTGCTGTTGATCAACTATAGTTTGGCATTCAACACTATCATCTCCTCCAAACTCAGAAACTCTTTAAAACTTGGGCATCTTTACCTCCCTTTGCAACTGGATCTTTGATTTCCTCAATGGCAGACTTCAAACAATAAGCACAGTTCCAAGGCCATCTATGAATTCACCGATGACGCCACTGCAGCTTACTATCCAATCAAAATGTCTAATTTTAGGTAATGTAACCACCCCCCCCCCCCCCCACCCTCCCATTCTTTCCCCCACTACCTCCTCCCTGTCCCCACCTGAACTTGCCTCTATTTCCACCAACCCCTTTCTTTCCACCTATATTCCTTCTACTAGCCTCGCAATTTGCAACTCTTCAATTCTTCCGGCCTTTGTCCAACTATCTGCCTATCAACCCCCCTCAGTCACCTGTAAGACAGGTGTTTGGAGTTGTTGTTTCAAGCCATTGAGCATGCTAAAAATACGTTATTTACAATGGAAATGTGCCATCCAATGGTCAATTCTTACATATTAAAGAAATGTCACAGAAGGCATGATAAAAAAGCATGGCACCGAGAGCTGGCCAAGGCTAGGAAAGATGAAGGAATAATCTGGAACATCTAGAAAGTCTAGAAAGAAATATTCCAAATCTAGAAAGATTCCAAATCTAGAAAGTCTATGGCAAAAGAGAAACGGATGAAAAAACTCAGTAGGTCAGTCTGAAGAAGAGTCCAGTTTTTTCCAGCATCTGCAGTTTCTTCTTAAACATCCTGTCTCGGACGTCGCCTATCCATTTTCCTCCATAGATGTAGTCTGACCCATTGAGTTCCTCCAACAATTTGATTTTTGCTCAATCTGTTGTATCGTTTTTCCAGAAAAACTATGGCAATGGGAAAGTGGGTTGTCTCGAGAGGACCAATGAGCGGCGTTGGAGAACTAATTGACATTAGAGGACAGTGGTCTGCTGTGATACAGCACACTAGATATTGGCATGAGCAGGGAGCTAAAATACAAGTTAGAGATGACGCAAGTTCAACTGGAAATAAATCCCAAAAAATAACATGGAGAAGTAGATCACAAATTCAATCAACTTCAGATTTTAAACAGGTAACTTTCATATTAAATTACAACAGTGGATCTTTTAATGATTCATATGCATTTTTTTTTCACAACACAACTCTTAATATTATTTGGCTGATTGGAGAATTGTGGCACTCACAACCTTCTCTCAATTTGCAAAAGTGCCACCAGGTGGCCAGAAGGATCATACTGCCGTAAGAGAATGGCGTTATCTAAATTTGGTATTTTTCCATTAAAGTGTTGATGTAAAACAAGTATTAAAAACTGATAATAGAAAGTAAAGAGAGACATGAGGTGTCTGCAACAGTTAAAATATTTAATGTATTACCTGATGTGCAATAATGATTTAAAAAAAGTCTATATGCTGCACAAAGGTAACTTTGAGGGTATGAGACGTGAATTGGCCAAGATTGACTGGCAATTAATTCTAAAAGGGTTGACGGTGGATATACAATGGAAGACATTTAAAGATTGCATGGATGAACTACAAAAATTGTTCATCCCAGTTTGGCAAAAGAATAAATCGGGGAAGGTAGTGCATCCGTGGATAACAAGGGAAATCAGGGATAGTATCAAAGCAAAGGATGATGCGTACAAAGTAGCCAGAAAAAGCAGCATACCAGAGGACTGGGAGAAATTCAGAGACCAGCAGAGGAGGACAAAGGGCTTAATTAGGAAAGGAAAAATAGATTATGAAAGAAAACTGGCAGGGAACATAAAAACTGACTGCAAAAGTTTTTATAGATATGTGAAGAGAAAGAGGTTAGTTAAAAACAAATGTAGGTCCCTTGCAGTCAGAAACAGGTGAGTTGATCATGGGGAACAAGGATATGGCGGACCAATTGAATAACTACTTTGGTTCCGTCTTCACTAAGGAAGACATAAATAATCTGCCTGAAATAGCAGGGGACTGTGGGTCAAAGGAGGAATTGAGTGAAATCCAGGTCAGTCGGAAGTGGTGTTGGGTAAATTGAATAGATTAAAGGCCGATAAATCCCCAGGGCCAGATAGGCTGCATCCCAGAGTACTTAAGGAAGTAGCTCAGGAAATAGTGGATGCATTAGTGATAATCTTTCAAAACTCTTTAGATTCTGGAGTAGTTCCTGAGGATTGGCGGGTAGCAAATGTAACCCCTCTTTTTAAGAAGGGAGGGAGAGAGAAAACGGGAATTACAGACCAGTTAGTCTAACATCGGTAGTGGGGAAACTGCTAGAGTCAGTTATTAAAGATGGGATAGCAGCACATTTGGAAAGTGGTGAAATCATTGGACAAAGTCAGCATGGATTTACAAAAGGTAAATCATGTCTGACGAATCTTGTGGAATTTTTCGAGGATGTAACTAGTAGCGTGGATAAGGGAGAACCAGTGGATGTGGTATATCTGGACTTCCAGAAGGCTTTCGACAAGGTCCCACATAAGAGATTAGTATACAAACTTAAAGCATACGGTATTAGGGGTTCAGTATTGATGTGGATAGAGAACTGGCTGGCAAACAGGAAGCAAAGAGTAGGAGTAAACGGGTCCTTTTCACAATGGCAGGCAGTAACTAGTGGGGTACCGCAGGGCTCAGTGCTGGGACCCCAGCTATTTACAATATATATTAATGATCTGGATGAGGGAATTGAAGGCAATATCTCCAAGTTTGCGGATGACACTAAGCTGGGGGGCAGTGTTCGCTGTGAGGAGGATGCTAGGAGACTGCAAGGTGACTTGGATAGGCTGGGTGAGTGGGCAAATGTTTGGCAGATGCAGTATAATGTGGATAAATGTGAGGTTATCCACTTTGGTGGCAAAAACAGGAAAGCAGACTATTATTTAAATGGTGGCCGATTAGGAAAAGGGAGATGCAGCGAGACCTGGGTGTCATGGTACACCAGTCATTGAAAGTAGGCATGCAGGTGCAGCAGGCAGTGAAAAAAAGCGAATGGTATGTTAGCTTTTCATAGCAAAAGGATTTGAGTACAGGAGCAGGGAGGTTCTACTTCAGTTGTACAGGGTCTTGGTGAGACCACACCTGGAGTATTGCGTGCAGTTTTGGTCTCCAAATCTGAGGAAGGACATTATTGCCATAGAGGGAGTGCAGAGAAGGTTCACCAGACTGATTCCTGGGATGTCAGGACTGTCTTATGAAGAAAGACTGGATAGACTTGGTTTATACTCTCTGGAATTTAGGAGATTAAGAGGGGATCTTATAGAAACTTACAAAATTCTTAAGGGGTTGGACAGGCTAGATGCAGGAAGATTGTTCCCGATGTTGGGGAAGTCCAGGACAAGGGGTCACAGCTTAAGGATAAGGGGGAAATCCTTTAAGACCGAGATGAGAAAGACTTTCTTCACACAGAGAGTGGTGAGTCTCTGGAACTCTCTGCCACAGAGGTAGTTGAGGCCAGTTCATTGGCTATATTAAGAGCGAGTTGGATGTGGCCCTTGTGGCTAAGGGATCAGAGGGTATGGAGAGAAGGCAGGTACGGGATACTGAGTTGGATGATCAGCCATGATCATATTGAATGGCGGTGCAGGCTCGAAGGGCTGAATGGCCTACTCCTGCACCTAATTTCTATGTTTCTATGTTTCTACATGGCAAAAACATTGAGAAATTTTGGCACAACCAAAAATGTAAACTGTTGTTTTCAATCTCATTTGCATAGTATTAAACTCTTGCAGAACCCAATTGAACTAGGCAAGCTTTTGAATGTCATTTATTTCTTAAATACTTTGTTTTAAAATATATTTAATAGCAACTTAATAAAATCTATACATCTTAATAAATCTACACTAAAACTCTGATCTTGTGCTCTTCCGGTTTGCGGGGTTTTTCTATTTGCGCATAAACGTACAACGATAGCGCTATGTTTTTTTTGCCAGGTTACTCATCTTTCTCCTGTGCATGTGAATGCAACACGCTTCGTTCCAATCGGTGGTATTTTGTAAAGGTTATCGGGGTTTAAAATTCTTTAAAAACGCGTGTGCGCAGATTCCTTCAGAGTTCCACGCAGATTGGTCTTTTCTCCTGTCAGTCAATGCCACGGCCAGGATGGCGACACCCCTTCCTCCCCTACCGGCGGCGGTCTGTCCCGCCTCACTCACAAACTCCTCTCTTCCCTCCTCCCAGTAATTTGCCTACCGACGGCAGCCTCGGGGTGGGGAGTTCAGTCGAGGCCCAGTGGAGGCCCTGGTCCCGTCTCTCTCTCCTTCATCACTCACCCATCTCCCCCGCCCACCCGCTGCAGCAATGGAAGTCCCATCTACCCATCCCCCCCCCCCGGGTCCATCTCCTCCGCCGCCGCCATTGCGGTAACTCACCTTTATGGCCTTCTCTGAGGAGGCCTTCTCCATCAGCTCATCAAAATTCGTGGTGCCCTTCTTGATGAACACCGACTCCATACCCCCGCCCGCGACCCGGCACCAGCAGCGAGCAGGCAGGAAGGATGGTGGTGGGCCGAGCGGCAGCAGCAGGCGGGCAGGGCGGGGACAGGCCGAGCAGCAGCAGCGGACGGTCGGACAGGACGAGCGGCGGCTAAATCGGGGTAGGCAGAGGTAGGGAGGGAGAGTCGGGTTGCAGGGTGGCCGAGCAGTTTGTGCGGAGTTTGAGTAACTCACACACACGCACACACACACACACACAATGCAAACTGGTCCAATCGTCAAGTCAACGGGATATAAAACCACAGCAAACAATGAATGACCTGTTGAGGAAAGAACTGCAGATGTTGCTTTTTATGGATGGAGGGAGTGACTGAAAGTAGGGGAAAGGAGAGGAGGGAGGGATTGGGGTAGAGGAGGAGGAGAGGGGAAAGATCCTGGGTAGTTGAGGAGGGAGAGTGGGGGGGATTGATGGAGAGGAAGGGGTAGGGAGGAAGATGGGGAAAGTGGGGGAAGTAAGGAAAGTGGGCGTGAAGAGGGGGGGTTCGGGGAGATAGGGAGTGGGGAGTAGGGGGTGAAAAGGACAGTGGGGGAGGTCAGGAGGGATAGTGGGGGGATAGGGGGAGGTGAGGAGAGGGGGAGAGAGGGATAGGACGGGGGTAGGGAGGGGAGAGGAGTTATGGAGGGAGGGAGGGAGTAACTGAGGGCAATGGAAAGGAGAGGGAGAGTGAAGAGGAGGGGGAGGGAATGCTGGGGGATGAGGGGAACTGAGCCGTGCCTGCGCAGTTGGGGGCTATGCGTGAGTGGTGCAATATTTTGATGGGGAGGCGGGTTGCATTGGGGGTAACAGGTGAGTAGTGGAATATTGCATTGGGGAACGGGTTGCATTGGGGGACCAGGCCTCCCATGTGACAGGGACCCAACGGGTCCCACTTAGTCCAGTAAATTGCTAAAAGTGGGGTTGATTAAACAACATGCTTTTTAAATTCACAGGGATAAGACACACACAGATACACACAGACAGCAGCTGGCCACCACTTCAGAGGAATGAAGCAGCTCGGTGACTTTGAGCGGCCACCGGGGTGACAGCAGGCACACACACACAGATACACACAGATAGACAGAGAGGGAGAGAGAGAGACACACATAGAGAGAGAGAGATACACACAGACAGCAGCTGGCCACCACTTCAGAGGAATGAAGCAGCTCGGGTGACTGAGCGGCCGCCGGGACCCGACAGTACACACACACACACACACACACACACACACACACACACACACAGATATACACAGATAGACAGAGAGGGAGAGAGACACACACACACAGATACACACAGATAGACAGAGAGGGAGAGAGAGAGACACACACACACATAGAGAGAGAGATACACACAGACAGCAGCTGGCCACCACTTCAGAGGAATGAAGCAGCTCGGGTGACTTTGAGCGGCCACCGGGACCCGACAGCAGACACACACACAGATACACACAGATAGACAGAGAGGGAGAGAGAGAGAGACACACACACACATACACACACACACACATAGAGAGAGAGATACACACAGACAGCAGCTGGCCACCACTTCAGAGGAATGAAGCAGCTCGGTGACTTTGAGCGGCCACCGGGACCCGACATCAGACACACACACAGATACAAACAGATAGACAGAGAGGGAGAGAGACACACACACACAACTCAGCGGACCAGGCAGCATCTCTGGAGAGAAGGAATAGAGTCGAGACCCTTCTTCAGACTTACCCGAAATGCCACCCATTCCTTCGCTCCAGAGATGCAGCCTGTCCCGCCGAGTTACTCCAGCATTGTGTGTGTCTATCTCCGGTGTGAACCAGCATCTGCAGTTCCTTCCCAATCCCACACTCTCGGCCCCGGGGGGGGTGGATGGAGCATCACACGTGGACACATCCCACCCACCACCCCAGACGTGCCCCTTCGGCAGGTCTTTAAGCCGTTCATTAGACAGAGTGAAGCCACGGGGCAGGCGCCTCAGTAATAAAGGACAAGTGGCAGAAAGGCCGAAGATAGACACAAAATGCTGGAGTAACTCGGCGGGACAGGCTGCATCTCTGGAGCGAAGGAATGGGTGGCATGTTTGATTTTTTTCACGAGTTAACAAGTTTCCCGAGTACCTGCCGTTAGCGCCACGAGTCGATAAGTTGCTCGTGCGAGTTCTGACGTTCCCGCTACGTGATCACCACGAGTGAAAACTCGGGTCACTCGTGGGCCAACTCGCACAGTGAGACAGGGGTTTAAGGCAGCATCTCTGGAGGACATGAATAGGTGATTTTTTTTGGGGTCGTGACCCTTCCGTATGTGAATCTATTTTTTGTTGTTAGTTGAGGCAGAATTAACCGCTATTCTAAAAATTGGAATCAATTACTATTGCCCGAGGGAACAGTCCTTGTTTAAATAATTCATTCCAAGAAAGTGAAAAGTTGATGTAAATTTCCTGCTCAAGTATTTCTGAAGCAACAATCTTATTACTCAGAAGTGACTAGGCTACCATGAGGTCAATAATAACATCAAGACAAATGGAAACAAAACTATCAATGTTCTTTTTTTGTCATTTCTCGGTGGAAATGATAGTAACTTCATAAGTTCATAAGCAATATCAGCAGAATTAGGCCATTCAGCTCATCGTCTAATACGCCATTCAATCAAGGCTGATCCATCTCTCCTTCCTAATTCCAATCTCTTCCCCTCATACACGCAGTTTACATGGGTTTTTTCAACATTGCTCGTACACAATAACCAATAACACAAACACACACACGCACACACCTCACAGGCTCGTTGGGCTCATCAAACTGTAATTATTTGAATTATTGTGTTTAATGCTTTTGGACCTATATTTAATTACGATAGTTTTTCTTTCAATATTTCAAAACATGGATTATAAAAGCAAAATTAATATTATAATGTTCTCACATCTTTACTCATTTATATTTAATTTACCATCCTGTTTTAAGAATGGAGTCCAAAATGTTTCCAAATGTCACATTCATGAAGATTTTTCAATGGATTGGCAACTTGATGACTTACCAGTTGCTTGCTGCCAGACATTTTGTTTGACAGCACAAAGCATCAAAATAGGGAGCAATCTGTCTTCCACGAGATCTTTATTCTCGGTCAGTTGGAAATTCTGCTACTTTAACCATGAGCCACAAATTTTGCACCAATATGAAAACATTTAACCAAAAATAAGAAAAAGTATATAATTACATTTCAAAATATGTCCATTTTTTTAGAATTTACAATTGAGTGAGAAAGTCTCAAGACTATTATACAAGCAGCCGGATCAATGAAAATAGTTATTACAAGGGGTTAAGAAAAGTTTGAAGATGTGGAACATTGTTGCAGTGACTTCTTCCTGCTTCATACAATTCTGGCAAGTGTTCCGTGTGCACCTGCCAACAAAGTGGCTGGTCACAAGTATACATGTGATTATGCATGTGCCAAATTGCCATTGTGCATCCAAATAGCACCCATGAGACTGAGCAATGGGCGCAGTCATGCAGGGTTTTGTCCCTGCAACAGGTACAAGCATGCTAAAGTCTTGGGCAAAACAAAGACAAACTGGCTGGAGTATTTAGTTTATACAGGTGGGTTTAAACTTAATAGAGGGGGGGGAGGGTCGACAAATTGGAAGTATAAGGAAGGAGTTAAAGGGAAAGAGAGTACAGGAAAAGTTATGAAAGACACCCGCATTAATGGGACAGAAAGTTCAAGAAGGGATACGAGAGTAAGGGCAGGTGAATTAGGAATCTGTGTGAGAGGGGAGGTGAATACCAAATTAAAAGTGTTAGATATGAATGTGCAAAATATAAGAAATAAAGTGGATGAGCTTGAGGCTCAGTTAGAGATCGGGAGGCATAATGTTGTGGGAATTACAGAGACATGGTTGCAAGAGGAACTGAATATTCAGGTTATACGTCCCATTGAAAAGACAGACAGGTAGGCAGAGGGAGTGGGGTAGCCCAGTTGATAAGGAATTAAATTCAGTCCTTTGCGAGGGGTGACATAGAATCAGAAGATGTAGAGTCTTGTGGATAGAACTGAGAAATTGTAATGGCCCTGTCCCACTGTACGAGTTCATTCAAGTGCTCTCCCAAGTTTAAAAGAAAAATCAAACTCGTGGTAAGCAAGCAAAATGAACATAGCGGGAACGTCAGTGCTCGGGGACGTCTCTTAGCGACGTGTAACGCTAACGGCAGGTACTCGGAAGACTCGCTAACGGCAGGTAAGCTCGGGAAGACTCGTGAAGATTTTTCAACATGTTGAAAAAATGTCCACGAGAGCCCCGAGCACTTACGAGCGGCCATTACCGTAAATCTCCGAGTTCGAATCAGGGCAAACTCGGAGAGAACTCTTGAATGAACTTGTACAGTGGGACAGGGCTTTAAGGGTAAAAATACCCTAATGGGAGTTATCTTCAGGCCCCCCAAACAGTAGCCTGGATATAGGGTGCAAGTTGCATCAGAAGTTAAAATTAGCATGTAACAAAGGTAATACTACGTTGGTTATGGGAGATTTCAATATGCAAGTAGACAGGACCCCAAGAAAGGGAGTTTTGTCGAGTGCCTCCAAGATGGATTCTTAGAGCAGGTTGCACTGGAGCCGACCAGAAGAAGGCAATTCTGGATTTAGTGTTGTGTAATGAACTGGAGTTGATAAGGGAACCCAAGCTAAAGGAACCATTAGGAGGTACTGACCATAATGAGATGTTTTAATCTGTAATTTGAGAGGGAGAAGGTAAAATTAGACATGTCAGTAATGCAGTTGAACAAATGGGACTATAGAAGCAAGTGGAAGGAGCTGGCCAAAGTTAACTGGAAAGGGGCCCTAGCAGGGATGACAGTGGAACAGCAATGGCAGGAATTTCTGGGAATAATCCACAAGATGCAGGATCATTTCATTCCAAAGAGGAAGAAAGATTCTAAAGGGAGTAAGAGGCAATGGTGGCTGACAAGGGAAGTCACGAACAGTATAAAACTAAAAGAGAAGACGAATAACAAAGCAAAAATGAACGGGAAACCAGAGGATTGGGAAACTTTTGAAGAACAACAGAAGGTAACTAAAAAGGCAATATGGGGAGATTAGGTGAAGTACGAAAGTAACCTAGCCAAGAATATAAAGGATAGTAAAAGCTTCTGTGAAGATATGTGAAGAGGAAAAGATTAGTTATGACAAATGTGGGTCCCTTGAAGACTAAAACAGGTGAATTTATTATGGGGAACAAGGAAATGGCAGATGTGTTGAACAGGTACTATGGATCTGTCTTCACTAAGGCAGACACAAACAATCTCCCAGAAGTACTAGGGGACAGAGGATCTAGGGTGATGGAGGAACTGAAGGAAATTCACGTTCAGAAAATGGTGTTGGGTAAACTGATGGGACTGTAGGCTGATAAATCCCCAGGGCCTGATGGTCTGTATTCCAGGATACTCAAGGAGGTGGCTCTAGAAATTGTGGACACATTGGTGATCATTTTTACAATGTTCTATAGATTCCTGTGGATTGGAGGGTAGCTAATGCTATCCCACATTTTAAGAAATAAGGGAGAGAGAAAATGGGGAAGGCGGTGGGGAAGATGCTGGAGTCAATTATTAAAGATGTAATATAGGCACATTTGGATAGCAGTAACAGGATTGGTCCAAGTCAGCATGGATTTATGAAAAAGAAATCTTGCTTGACTAATCTTATTAATTTTTTTGAAGATGTAACAAGTAAAATGGATAAGGGAGAGCCAGTGGATGTAGTGTATCTGGACTTTAAGAAAGCCTTTGATAAGTTCCCACAGGAGATTAGTGGGTAAAATTAGAGCACTGGTATTGGGGTAGGGTATCGACATGGATAGTAATTGTTGGCAGACAGTAAACAAAAAGTAGGAATTAACGGATCCCTTTCAGAATGACTAGTGGGGTGCCGCAAGGCTCGGTGCTGGGACCGCACATAATCGCAATATACAGTGCCCTCCGTAATGTTTGGGAAAAAAGACCCATCATTTCTTTATTTGCCTCTGTACTCCACAATTTGAGTGCACATTGTCAGATTTTATTAAAGGCCATTTTTTATACAATTTGGTTTCACTATGTAGAAATTACAGCTGTGTTTATACATAGTCCCCCCCCCATTTCAGGGCACCATAATGTTTTGGGATACATGGCTTCATAGGCTTTTGTAATTGCTCAGGTGTGTTTAATTGCCTCCTTAATGCAGGTATAAGAGAGCTCTCAGCACCTCGTCTTTCTTCCAGTCTTTCCATCACCTTTGGAAACTTTTATTGCTGTTATCAACATGAGGACAGAAGTTATGCCAATGCAAGTCAAATAAGCCATTATGAGACTGAGATACAAGAATAAACTTTTAGAGACATCAGCCAAACCTTAGACTTACCAAAGTCAACTGTTTGTACATCATGAAGACGAAAGAGCATGGTGAGCTTACTAATCGCAAAGGAAATGGCAGGCCAAGGAAGACCTCCATAGCTGATGACAGAAGAATTTTTCTCCATCATAAAGGAAAACCCCAAACATCTGTCCGACAGATCAGAAACACTCTTCAGGAGTCAGGTGTGGAATTGTCAATGGCCACTGTCCGTAGAAGACTTCATGAAGAGAAATACAGAGGCTACACTGCACGATGCAAACCACGGGATAGCCGCAAAAATAGGATGGCCAGGTTACATTTTGCCAAGAAGTACTTAACAGAGCAACCACAGTTCTGGAAAAAAGGTCTTGTGGACAGAAGAGACAAAGATTAACATATATCAGAGTGATGGCAAGAGCAAAGTATGGAGGAGAGAAGGAACTGTCCAAGATCCAAAGCATACCACTGCACATGTGAAACACAGTTGTGGGGGTGTTATGGCTTGGGCACGTATGGCTGCTGAAGGTACTGACTCACTTATCTTCATTGATTCTGCAACTGCTGATGGTAGTAGCATAATGAATTCTGAAGTGTATAGGCATCCTATATGCTCAAGTTCAAACAAATGACTCAAAACTCATTGTCGGCGGTTCATTCACAGCAAGACAATGATCCCAAAGGAGTTTTTCAAAGCTAAAAAATAGTAAATTCTTGAGCGGCCAAGTGAATCACCCGATCGGAAGCGAATTGAGCATGCCTTTTATAAGCTGAAGAGAAAACTGAAGGGCACAAGCCTCCAAAACAAGCATAAGCTAAAGATGGCTGTAATACAGGCCTGGCAGAGCATCACCAGAGAAGACATCCAGCAACTGGTGATGTCCATGAATCGCAGACTTCAAGCAGTCATTGCATGCAAAGGATATTGAACAAGGGGCAAAATGGCCTACTCCTGCACCTATTTTCTATGTTTTCCAATGACATCTTCAACCTCTCGCTTCTGCATGTTCCCAACCATATCAAAAAGTATCTTTCATGCTGAAGAAAAGTATCTATTGTGCAGCAGGTGACCTGGTACAATGTCTACCATCTGTTGGCACTTACATCCATGTAATTAAGTGCTTCAAGTGGTTGGTTTGGGGAATTTTCAACTCCTGCCACAGAAATGACCTTGTTCTGCTTCAATTTACCTTTGCCTTTACCTTCTCCACTCTGCTCTGGGCCATTTGGATAATAGCAGCTCACATTAGGCTGCTGTTGATCAACTATAGTTTGGCATTCAACACTATCATCTCCTCCAAACTCAGAAACTCTTTAAAGCTTGGGCATCTTTACCTCCCTTTGCAACTGGATCTTTGATTTCCTCAATGGCAGACTTCAAACAATAAGCACAGTTCCAAGGCCATCTATGAATTCACCGATGACGCCACTGCAGCTTACTATCCAATCAAAATGTCTAATTTTAGGTAATGTAACCACCCCCCCCCCACCCTCCCATTCTTTCCCCCACTACCTCCTCCCTGTCCCACCTGAACTTGCCTCTATTTCCACCACCACCCCTTTCTTTCCACCTATATTCCTTCTACTAGCCTCGCAATTTGCAACTCTTCAATTCTTCCGGCCTTTGTCCAACTATCTGCCTATCAACCCCCCTCAGTCACCTGTAAGACAGGTGTTTGGAGTTGTTGTTTTCAAGCCATTGAGCATGCTAAAAATACGTTATTTACAATGGAAATGTGCCATCCAATGGTCAATTCTTACATATTAAAGAAATGTCACAGAAGGCATGATAAAAAAGCATGGCACCGAGAGCTGGCCAAGGCTAGGAAAGATGAAGGAATAATCTGGAACATCTAGAAAGTCTAGAAAGAAATATTCCAAATCTAGAAAGATTCCAAATCTAGAAAGTCTATGGCAAAAGAGAAACGGATGAAAAAACTCAGTAGGTCAGTCTGAAGAAGAGTCCAGTTTTTTCCAGCATCTGCAGTTTCTTCTTAAACATCCTGTCTCGGACGTCGCCTATCCATTTTCCTCCATAGATGTAGTCTGACCCATTGAGTTCCTCCAACAATTTGATTTTTGCTCAATCTGTTGTATCGTTTTTCCAGAAAAACTATGGCAATGGGAAAGTGGGTTGTCTCGAGAGGACCAATGAGCGGCGTTGGAGAACTAATTGACATTAGAGGACAATGGTCTGCTGTGATACAGCACACTAGATATTGGCATGAGCAGGGAGCTAAAAATACAAGTTAGAGATGACGCAAGTTCAACTGGAAATAAATCCCAAAAAATAACATGGAGAAGTAGATCACAAATTCAATCAACTTCAGATTTTAAACAGGTAACTTTCATATTAAATTACAACAGTGGATCTTTTAATGATTCATATGCATTTTTTTTCACAACACAACTCTTAATATTATTTGGCTGATTGGAGAATTGTGGCACTCACAACCTTCTCTCAATTTGCAAAAGTGCCACCAGGTGGCCAGAAGGATCATACTGCCGTAAGAGAATGGCGTTATCTAAATTTGGTATTTTTCCATTAAAGTGTTGATGTAAAACAAGTATTAAAAACTGATAATAGAAAGTAAAGAGAGACATGAGGTGTCTGCAACAGTTAAAATATTTAATGTATTACCTGATGTGCAATAATGATTTAAAAAAAGTCTATATGCTGCACATGGCAAAAACATTGAGAAATTTTGGCACAACCAAAAATGTAAACTGTTGTTTTCAATCTCATTTGCATAGTATTAACTCTTGCAGAACCCAATTGAACTAGGCAAGCTTTTGAATGTCATTTATTTCTTAAATACTTGTTTTAAAATATATTTAATAGCAACTTAATAAAATCTATACATCTTAATAAATCTACACTAAAACTCTGATCTTGTGCTCTTCCGGTTTGCGGGGTTTTTCTATTTGCGCATAAACGGTACACGATAGCGCTACGTTTTTTTTGCCAGGTTACTCATCTTTCTCCTGTGCATGTGAATGCAACACGCTTCGTTCCAATCGGTGGTATTTTGTAAAGGTTATCGGGGTTTAAAATTCTTTAAAAACGCGTGTGCGCAGATTCCTTCAGAGTTCCACGCAGATTGGTCTTTTCTCCTGTCAGTCAATGCCACGGCCAGGATGGCGACACCCCTTCCTCCCCCTACCGGCGGCGGTCTGTCCCGCCTCACTCACAAACTCCTCTCTTCCCTCCTTCCAGTAATTTGCCTACCGACGGCAAGCCTCGGGGTGGGGGAGTTCAGTCGAGGCCCAGTGGAGGCCCTGGTCCCGTCTCTCTCTCCTTCATCACTCACCCAACTCCCCCGCTGCAGCAATGGAAGTCCCATCTACCCATCCCCCCCGGGTCCATCTCCTCCGCCGCCGCCATTGCGGTAACTCACCTTTATGGCCTTCTCTGAGGAGGCCTTCTCCATCAGCTCATCAAAAATTCGTGGTGCCCTTCTTGATGAACACCGACTCCATACCCCCGCCCGCGACCCGGCACCAGCAGCGAGCAGGCAGGAAGGATGGTGGTGGGCCGAGCGGCAGCAGTAGGCGGGCAGGGCGGGGACAGGCCGAGCAGCAGCAGCGGACGGTCGGACAGGACGAGCGGCGGCTAAATCGGGGTAGGCAGAGGTAGGGAGGGAGAGTCGGGTTGCAGGGTGGCCGAGCAGTTTGTGCGGAGTTTGAGTAACTCACACACACGCACACACACACACACACAATGCAAACTGGTCCAATCGTCAAGTCAACGGGATCTAAACCACAGCAAACAATGAATGACCTGTTGAGGAAAGAACTGCAGATGTTGCTTTTTATGGATGGAGGGAGTGACTGAAAGTAGGGGAAAGGAGATGGAGGGAGGGATTGGGGTAGAGGAGGAGGAGAGGGGAAAGATCCTGGGTAGTTGAGGAGGGAGAGTGGGGGGGATTGATGGAGAGGAAGGGGTAGGGAGGAAGATGGGGAAAGTGGGGGAAGTAAGGAAAGTGGGCGTGAAGAGGGGGGGTTCGGGGAGATAGGGAGTGGGGAGTAGGGGGTGAAAAGGACAGTGGGGGAGGTCAGGAGGGATAGTGGGGGGATAGGGGGAGGTGAGGAGAGGGGAGAGAGGGATAGGACGGGGGTAGGGAGGGAGAGGAGTTATGGAGGGAGGGGAGGGAGTAACTGAGGGCAATGGAAAGGAGAGGGAGAGTGAAGAGGAGGGGGAGGGAATGCTGGGGGATGAGGGGAACTGAGCCGTGCCTGCGCAGTTGGGGGCTATGCGTGAGTGGTGCAATATTTTGATGGGGGGGGGCGGGTTGCATTGGGGTAACAGGTGAGTAGTGGAATATTGCATTGGGGAACGGGTTGCATTGGGGGACCAGGCCTCCCATGTGACAGGGACCCAACGGGTCCCACTTAGTCCAGTAAATTGCTAAAAGTGGGTTGATTAAACAACATGCTTTTTAAATTCACAGGGATAAGACACACACAGATACACACAGACAGCAGCTGGCCACCACTTCAGAGGAATGAAGCAGCTCGGGTGACTTTGAGCGGCCACCGGGGTGACAGCAGGCACACACACACAGATACACACAGATAGACAGAGAGGGAGAGAGAGAGACACACACACACACACATAGAGAGAGAGAGATACACACAGACAGCAGCTGGCCACCACTTCAGAGGAATGAAGCAGCTCGGGTGACTGAGCGGCCGCCGGGACCCGACAGTACACACACACACACACACACACACAGATACACACAGATAGACAGAGAGGGAGAGAGAGACACACACACACACACACACACACACACACAGATACACACAGATAGACAGAGAGGGAGAGAGAGAGACACACACACACATAGAGAGAGAGATACACACAGACAGCAGCTGGCCACCACTTCAGAGGAATGAAGCAGCTCGGGTGACTTTGAGCGGCCACCGGGACCCGACAGCAGACACACACACAGATACACACAGATAGACAGAGAGGGAGAGAGAGAGAGACACACACACACATACACACACACACACATAGAGAGAGAGATACACACAGACAGCAGCTGGCCACCACTTCAGAGGAATGAAGCAGCTCGGGTGACTTTGAGCGGCCACCGGGACCCGACATCAGACACACACACAGATACAAACAGATAGACAGAGAGGGAGAGAGACACACACACACAACTCAGCGGACCAGGCAGCATCTCTGGAGAGAAGGAATAGAGTCGAGACCCTTCTTCAGACTTACCCGAAATGCCACCCATTCCTTCGCTCCAGAGATGCAGCCTGTCCCGCCGAGTTACTCCAGCATTGTGTGTGTCTATCTCCGGTGTGAACCAGCATCTGCAGTTCCTTCCCAATCCCACACTCTCGGCCCCGGGGGGGTGGATGGAGCATCACACGTGGACACATCCCACCCACCACCCCAGACGTGCCCCTTCGGCAGGTCTTTAAGCCGTTCATTGAGACAGAGTGAAGCCACGGGGCAGGCGCCTCAGTAATAAAGGACAAGTGGCAGAAAGGCCGAAGATAGACACAAAATGCTGGAGTAACTCGGCGGGACAGGCTGCATCTCTGGAGCGAAGGAATGGGTGGCATGTTTGATTTTTTTCACGAGTTAACAAGTTTCCCGAGTACCTGCCGTTAGCGCCACGAGTCGATAAGTTGCTCGTGCGAGTTCCGACGTTCCCGCTACGTGATCACCACGAGTGAAAACTCGGGGTCACTCGTGGGCCAACTCGCACAGTGAGACAGGGGTTTAAGGCAGCATCTCTGGAGGACATGAATAGGTGATTTTTTGGGGTCGTGACCCTTCCGTATGTGAATCTATTTTTTGTTGTTAGTTGAGGCAGAATTAACCGCTATTCTAAAAATTGGAATCAATTACTATTGCCCGAGGGAACAGTCCTTGTTTAAATAATTCATCCAAGAAAGTGAAAAGTTGATGTAAATTTCCTGCTCAAGTATTTCTGAAGCAACAATCTTATTACTCAGAAGTGACTAGGCTACCATGAGGTCAATAATAACATCAAGACAAATGGAAACAAAACTATCAATGTTCTTTTTTTGTCATTTCTCGGTGGAAATGATAGTAACTTCATAAGTTCATAAGCAATATCAGCAGAATTAGGCCATTCAGCTCATCGTCTAATACGCCATTCAATCAAGGCTGATCCATCTCTCCTTCCTAATTCCAATCTCTTCCCCTCATACACGCAGTTTACATGGGTTTTTTCAACATTGCTCGTACACAATAACCAATAACACAAACACACACACGCACACACCTCACAGGCTCGTTGGGCTCATCAAACTGTAATTATTTGAATTATTGTGTTTAATGCTTTTGGACCTATATTTAATTACGATAGTTTTCTTTCAATATTTCAAAACATGGATTATAAAAGCAAAATTAATATTATAATGTTCTCACATCTTTACTCATTTATATTTAATTTACCATCCTGTTTTAAGAATGGAGTCCAAAATGTTTCCAAATGTCACATTCATGAAGATTTTTCAATGGATTGGCAACTTGATGACTTACCAGTTGCTTGCTGCCAGACATTTTGTTTGACAGCACAAAGCATCAAAATAGGGAGCAATCTGTCTTCCACGAGATCTTTATTCTCGGTCAGTTGGAAATTCTGCTACTTTACCATGAGCCACAAATTTTGCACCAATATGAAAACATTTAACCAAAAATAAGAAAAAGTATATAATTACATTTCAAAATATGTCCATTTTTTTAGAATTTACAATTGAGTGAGAAAGTCTCAAGACTATTATACAAGCAGCCGGATCAATGAAAATAGTTATTACAAGGGGTTAAGAAAAGTTTGAAGATGTGGAACATTGTTGCAGTGACTTCTTCCTGCTTCATACAATTCTGGCAAGTGTTCCATGTGCACCTGCCAACAAAGTGGCTGGTCACAAGTATACATGTGATTATGCATGTGCCAAATTGCCATTGTGCATCCAAATAGCACCCATGAGTGAGCAATGGGCGCAGTCATGCAGGGTTTGTCCCTGCAACAGGTACAAGCATGCTAAAGTCTTGGGCAAAACAAAGACAAACTGGCTGGAGTATTTAGTTTATACAGGTGGGTTTAAACTTAATAGAGGGGGGGAGGGGTCGACAAATTGGAAGTATAAGGAAGGAGTTTAAAGGGAAAGAGAGTACAGGAAAAGTTATGAAAGACACCCGCATTAATGGGACAGAAAGTTCAAGAAGGGATACGAGAGTAAGGGCAGGTGAATTAGGAATCTGTGTGAGAGGGGAGGTGAATACCAAATTAAAAGTGTTAGATATGAATGTGCAAAATATAAGAAATAAAGTGGATGAGCTTGAGGCTCAGTTAGAGATTGGGAGGCATAATGTTGTGGGAATTACAGAGACATGGTTGCAAGAGGAACTGAATATTCAGGGTTATACGTCCCATCGAAAAGACAGACAGGTAGGCAGAGGGAGTGGGGTAGCCCAGTTGATAAGGAATTAAATTCAGTCCTTTGCGAGGGGTGACATAGAATCAGAAGATGTAGAGTCTTGTGGATAGAACTGAGAAATTGTAATGGCCCTGTCCCACTGTACGAGTTCATTCAAGTGCTCTCCCGAGTTTAAAGAAAAATCAAACTCGTGGTAAGCAAGCAAAATGAACATAGCGGGAACGTCAGTGCTCGGGGACGTCTCTTAGCGACGTGTAACGCTAACGGCAGGTACACGGGAAGACTCGCTAACGGCAGGTAAGCTCGGAAAGACTCGTGAAGATTTTTCAACATGTTGAAAAATGTCCACGAGAGCCCCGAGCACTTACGAGCGGCCATTACCGTAAATCTCCGAGTTCGAATCAGGGCAAACTCGGAGAGAACTCTTGAATGAACTTGTACAGTGGGACAGGGCTTTAAGGGTAAAAATACCCTAATGGGAGTTATCTTCAGGCCCCCAAACAGTAGCCTGGATATAGGGTGCAAGTTGCATCAGGAGTTAAAATTGGCATGTAACAAAGGTAATGCTACGTTGGTTATGGGAGATTTCAATATGCAAGTAGACAGGACCCCAAGAAAGGGAGTTTGTCGAGTGCCTCCAAGATGGATTCTTAGAGCAGGTTGCACTGGAGCCGACCAGGAAGAAGGCAATTCTGGATTTAGTGTTGTGTAATGAACTGGAGTTGATAAGGGAACCCAAGCTAAAGGAACCATTAGGAGGTACTGACCATAATGAGATGTTTTAATCTGTAATTTGAGAGGGAGAAGGTAAAATTAGACATGTCAGTAATGCAGTTGAACAAATGGGACTATAGAAGCAAGTGGAAGGAGCTGGCCAAAGTTAACTGGAAAGGGGCCCTAGCAGGGATGACAGTGGAACAGCAATGGCAGGAATTTCTGGGAATAATCCACAAGATGCAGGATCATTTCATTCCAAAGAGGAAGAAAGATTCTAAAGGGAGTAAGAGGCAATGGTGGCTGACAAGGGAAGTCACGAACAGTATAAAACTAAAAGAGAAGACGAATAACAAAGCAAAAATGAACGGGAAACCAGAGGATTGGGAAACTTTTGAAGAACAACAGAAGGTAACTAAAAAGGCAATATGGGGAGATTAGGTGAAGTACGAAAGTAACCTAGCCAAGAATATAAAGGAGGATAGTAAAAGCTTCTGTGAAGATATGTGAAGAGGAAAAGATTAGTTATGACAAATGTGGGTCCCTTGAAGACTAAAACAGGTGAATTTATTATGGGGAACAAGGAAATGGCAGATGAGTTGAACAGGTACTGTGGATCTGTCTTCACTAAGGCAGACACAAACAATCTCCCAGAAGTACTAGGGGACAGAGGATCTAGGGTGATGGAGGAACTGAAGGAAATTCACGTTCAGAAAATGGTGTTGGGTAGACTGATGGGACTGTAGGCTGATAAATCCCCAGGGCCTGATGGTCTGTATTCCAGGATACTCAAGGAGGTGGCTCTAGAAATTGTGGACACATTGGTGATCATTTTACAATGTTCTATAGATTCCTGTGGATTGGAGGGTAGCTAATGCTATCCCACATTTTAAGAAATAAGGGAGAGAGAAAATGGGGAAGGCGGTGGGGAAGATGCTGGAGTCAATTATTAAAGATGTAATATAGGCACATTTGGATAGCAGTAACAGGATTGGTCCAAGTCAGCATGGATTTATGAAAAAGAAATCTTGCTTGACTAATCTTATTAATTTTTTGAAGATGTAACAAGTAAAATGGATAAGGGAGAGCCAGTGGATGTAGTGTATCTGGACTTTAAGAAAGCCTTTGATAAGTTCCCACAGGAGATTAGTGGGTAAAATTAGAGCACTGGTATTGGGGGTAGGGTATCGACATGGATAGTAATTGGTTGGCAGACAGTAAACAAAAAGTAGGAATTAACGGATCCCTTTCAGAATGACTAGTGGGGTGCCGCAAGGCTCGGTGCTGGGACCGCACCTAATCGCAATATACAGTGCCCTCCGTAATGTTTGGGAGAAAGACCCATCATTTCTTTATTTGCCTCTGTACTCCACAATTTGAGATTTGTAATAGAAAAAAATCACATGTGGTTAAAGTGCACATTGTCAGATTTTATTAAAGGCCATTTTTATACAATTTGGTTTCACTATGTAGAAATTACAGCTGTGTTTATACAATAGGCTTTTGTAATTGCTCAGGTGTGTTTAATTGCCTCCTTAATGCAGGTATAAGAGAGCTCTCAGCACCTCGTCTTTCTTCCAGTCTTTCCATCACCTTTGGAAACTTTTATTGCTGTTTATCAACATGAGGACAGAAGTTATGCCAATGCAAGTCAAATAAGCCATTATGAGACTGAGATACAAGAATAAACTTTTAGAGACATCAGCCAAACCTTAGACTTACCAAAGTCAACTGTTTGTACATCATGAAGACGAAAGAGCATGGTGAGCTTACTAATCGCAAAGGAAATGGCAGGCCAAGGAAGACCTCCATAGCTGATGACAGAAGAATTTTCTCCATCATAAAGGAAAACCCCAAACATCTGTCCGACAGATCAGAAACACTCTTCAGGAGTCAGGTGTGGAATTGTCAATGGCCACTGTCCGTAGAAGACTTCATGAAGAGAAATACAGAGGCTACACTGCACGATGCAAACCACGGGATAGCCGCAAAAATAGGATGGCCAGGTTACATTTTGCCAAGAAGTACTTAACAGAGCAACCACAGTTCTGGAAAAAGGTCTTGTGGACAGAAGAGACAAAGATTAACATATATCAGAGTGATGGCAAGAGCAAAGTATGGAGGAGAGAAGGAACTGTCCAAGATCCAAAGCATACCACTGCACATGTGAAACACAGTTGTGGGGGTGTTATGGCTTGGGCACGTATGGCTGCTGAAGGTACTGACTCACTTATCTTCATTGATTCTGCAACTGCTGATGGTAGTAGCATAATGAATTCTGAAGTGTATAGGCATCCTATCTGCTCAAGTTCAAACAAATGACTCAAAACTCATTGTCGGCGGTTCATTCACAGCAAGACAATGATCCCAAAGGAGTTTTTCAAAGCTAAAAAAATAGTAAATTCTTGAGCGGCCAAGTGAATCACCCGATCGGAAGCGAATTGAGCATGCCTTTTATAAGCTGAAGAGAAAACTGAAGGGCACAAGCCTCCAAAACAAGCATAAGCTAAAGATGGCTGTAATACAGGCCTGGCAGAGCATCACCAGAGAAGACATCCAGCAACTGGTGATGTCCATGAATCGCAGACTTCAAGCAGTCATTGCATGCAAAGGATATTGAACAAGGGGCAAAATGGCCTACTCCTGCACCTATTTTCTATGTTTTCCAATGACATCTTCAACCTCTCGCTTCTGCATGTTCCCAACCATATCAAAAAGTATCTTTCATGCTGAAGAAAAGTATCTATTGTGCAGCAGGTGACCTGGTACAATGTCTACCATCTGTTGGCACTTACATCCATGTAATTAAGTGCTTCAAGTGGTTGGTTTGGGGAATTTTCAACTCCTGCCACAGAAATGACCTTGTTCTGCTTCAATTTACCTTTGCCTTTACCTTCTCCACTCTGCTCTGGGCCATTTGGATAATAGCAGCTCACATTAGGCTGCTGTTGATCAACTATAGTTTGGCATTCAACACTATCATCTCCTCCAAACTCAGAAACTCTTTAAAACTTGGGCATCTTTACCTCCCTTTGCAACTGGATCTTTGACTTCCTCAATGGCAGACTTCAATCAATAAGCACAGTTCCAAGGCCATCTATGAATTCACCGATGACGCCACTGCAGCTTACTATCCAATCAAAATGTCTAATTTTTAGGTAATGTAACCACCCCCCCCCCCCCCCCCCACCCTCCCATTCTTTCCCCCACTACCTCCTCCCCGTCCCCACCTGAACTTGCCTCTATTTCCACCAACCCCTTTCTTTCCACCTATATTCCTTCTACTAGCCTCGCAATTTGCAACTCTTCAATTCTTCCGGCCTTTGTCCAACTATCTGCCTATCAACCCCCCTCAGTCACCTGTAAGACAGGTGTTTGGAGTTGTTGTTTCAAGCCATTGAGCATGCTAAAAATACGTTATTTACAATGGAAATGTGCCATCCAATGGTCAATTCTTACATATTAAAAGAAATGTCACAGAAGGCATGATAAAAAAGCATGGCACCGAGAGCTGGCCAAGGCTAGGAAAGATGAAGGAATAATCTGGAACATCTAGAAAGTCTAGAAAGAAATATTCCAAATCTAGAAAGATTCCAAATCTAGAAAGTCTATGGCAAAAGAGAAACGGATGAAAAAACTCAGTAGGTCAGTCTGAAGAAGAGTCCAGTTTTTTCCAGCATCTGCAGTTTCTTCTTAAACATCCTGTCTCGGACGTCGCCTATCCATTTTCCTCCATAGATGTAGTCTGACCCATTGAGTTCCTCCAACAATTTGATTTTTGCTCAATCTGTTGTATCGTTTTTCCAGAAAAACTATGGCAATGGGAAAGTGGGTTGTCTCGAGAGGACCAATGAGCGGCGTTGGAGAACTAATTGACATTAGAGGACAATGGTCTGCTGTGATACAGCACACTAGATATTGGCATGAGCCGGGAGCTAAAATACAGGTTAGAGATGACGCAAGTTCAACTGGAAATAAATCCCAAAAAATAACATGGAGAAGTAGATCACAAATTCAATCAACTTCAGATTTTAAACAGGTAACTTTCATATTAAATTACAACAGTGGATCTTTTAATGATTCATATGCATTTTTTTTCACAACACAACTCTTAATATTATTTGGCTGATTGGAGAATTGTGGCACTCACAACCTTCTCTCAATTTGCAAAAGTGCCACCAGGTGGCCAGAAGGATCATACTGCCGTAAGAGAATGGCGTTATCTAAATTTGGTATTTTTCCATTAAAGTGTTGATGTAAAACAAGTATTAAAAACTGATAATAGAAAGTAAAGAGAGACATGAGGTGTCTGCAACAGTTAAAATATTTAATGTATTACCTGATGTGCAATAATGATTTAAAAAAAGTCTATATGCTGCACATGGCAAAAACATTGAGAAATTTTGGCACAACCAAAAATGTAAACTGTTGTTTTCAATCTCATTTGCATAGTATTAACTCTTGCAGAACCCAATTGAACTAGGCAAGCTTTTGAATGTCATTTATTTCTTAAATACTTGTTTTAAAATATATTTAATAGCAACTTAATAAAATCTATACATCTTAATAAATCTACACTAAAACTCTGATCTTGTGCTCTTCCGGTTTGCGGGGTTTTTCTATTTGCGCATAAACGGTACACGATAGCGCTACGTTTTTTTTGCCAGGTTACTCATCTTTCTCCTGTGCATGTGAATGCAACACGCTTCGTTCCAATCGGTGGTATTTTGTAAAGGTTATCGGGGTTTAAAATTCTTTAAAAACGCGTGTGCGCAGATTCCTTCAGAGTTCCACGCAGATTGGTCTTTTCTCCTGTCAGTCAATGCCACGGCCAGGATGGCGACACCCCTTCCTCCCCTACCGGCGGCGGTCTGTCCCGCCTCACTCACAAACTCCTCTCTTCCCTCCTCCCAGTAATTTGCCTACCGACGGCAGCCTCGGGGTGGGGGAGTTCAGTCGAGGCCCAGTGGAGGCCCTGGTCCCGTCTCTCTCTCCTTCATCACTCACCCATCTCCCCCACCCACCCGCTGCAGCAATGGAAGTCCCATCTACCCATCCCCCCCCCCCGGGTCCATCTCCTCCGCCGCCGCCATTGCGGTAACTCACCTTTATGGCCTTCTCTGAGGAGGCCATCAGCTCATCAAAATTCGTGGTGCCCTTCTTGATAAACACCGACTCCATACCCCCGCCCGCGACCCGGCACCAGCAGCGAGCAGGCAGGAAGGATGGTGGTGGGCCGAGCGGCAGCAGCAGGCGGGCAGGGCGGGGACAGGCCGAGCAGCAGCAGCGGACGGTCGGACAGGACGAGCGGCGGCTAAATCGGGGTAGGCAGAGGTAGGGAGGGAGAGTCGGGTTGCAGGGTGGCCGAGCAGTTTGTGCGGAGTTTGAGTAACTCACACACGCACACACACAATGCAAACTGGTCCAATCGTCAAGTCAACGGGATATAAACCACAGCAAACAATGAATGACCTGTTGAGGAAAGAACTGCAGATGTTGCTTTTTATGGATGGAGGGAGTGACTGAAAGTAGGGGAAAGGAGAGGAGGGAGGGATTGGGGTAGAGGAGGAGGAGAGGTAAAAGATCCTGGGTAGTTGAGGAGGGAGAGTGGGGGGGATTGATGGAGAGGAAGGGGTAGGGAGGAAGATGGGGAAAGTGGGGGAAGTAAGGAAAGTGGGCGTGAAGAGGGGGGGTTCGGGGAGATAGGGAGTGGGGAGTAGGGGGTGAAAAGGACAGTGGGGGAGGTCAGGAGGGATAGTGGGGGGGATAGAGGGATAGGGGGAGGTGAGGAGAGGGGGAGAGAGGGATAGGACGGGGGTAGGGAGGGGAGAGGAGTTATGGAGGGAGGGAGGGAGTAACTGAGGGCAATGGAAAGGAGAGGGAGAGTGAAGAGGAGGGGGAGGGAATGCTGGGGGATGAGGGGAAATGAGCCGTGCCTGCGCAGTTGGGGGCTATGCGTGAGTGGTGCAATATTTTGATGGGGGGGCGGGTTGCATTGGGGTAACAGGTGAGTAGTGGAATATTGCATTGGGGAACGGGTTGCATTGGGGGACCAGGCCTCCCATGTGACAGGGACCCAACGGGTCCCACTTAGTCCAGTAAATTGCTAAAAGTGGGTTGATTAAACAACATGCTTTTTAAATTCACAGGGATAATCCACCATCTGCAACGACATTTTATAAATCTGAAACAAAATAATTTCAAGGGAGATTGGGATTAAGCAGAGTGCCCTGTGAAATTTTACAAAATATCATTCATACAAATAATTTTGTGTCAAAATAGCCAAATAAATGATTGCCACGAAAGATCTGAAAATGAGCCGAATTAACAGGAACCAACAAACCCCTCCTGTATCCACCTATCACTTGCCTAATTGTGTGTCCCCCCTCCCCCCACCTCTCTCCCATATTTTCCCCCCCTAACATAATCAGTCCGAAAAAGGGTCACAACACAAAACATCGTCTATCCACTAAAACATTTGGACTGGCTAATCGACAGAAAAGGTTTAGAGGGATACAAGCTAAATGCAGACAAGTCAGACCAACTTAGGAAGATACTTTACATGCATGGATAAGTTGAGTTTGAGGACATGTTTCTGTGTTGCATAACTCCCTGACTATGGTTCTATAATAACCCGCATTTAATGTTAAAATACTATTCGTAGAGCCATTCTTTTCTCCTTCACACAAAGTAAAATTCAAATCAGATATAATCACTACACTGATCATTGGCAACCATAAATTATGATGTGCAATACTTCTTGCTGTATCCTCCCAAGTGATTAATAATGTAAACTTTGGAGGCATCCGTGTTTTTCTGTTTTGGGGATGAGGAATGGACTTATTTAGCCACCTGAATCCCAATTAAAAACACAACTGACAAACCACATCATGGTTTTCCCTGTCAAACATCAATAAGACTGAAAATACTTAACATTGAATAAAAATAACCTTTTCACCTTCTTTACTCACTTAAATGCTTCCATGTACGCTCCACTGTGGGAACAAAGCCAAACATAATGTTCCTTTCTAAACCATCAAGAACTAGCCCATGCTCTTCCCTTTCTTAGTGAGCCAGAAATCCTATTCTTTCCCATAATTTCCTATGTAGAAACATAGAAAATAGGTGCAGGAGGAAGCCCTTCGGCCTTTCGAGCCAGCACCACCATTCATTGTGATCATGGCTGATCGTCCCAAATCAATAACTCGTGCCTGCTTTCTCCCCATATCCCTTGATTCCACTAGCCCCTAGAGCTCTATCCAACTGTCTTATAAATCCATCCAGTGATTTGGCCTCCACTGCCCTCTGTGGCAGGGAATTCCACAAATTCACAACACTCTGGGTGAAAAAGTTTTTTCTCCCCTCAGACTTTTTTTTTTTTGTGTTTATTTTTGTTAGAAGTAAGTAGAGTAGTCTGGTACTTAAGTACCTAATACATAAATACATATTCTCATTCTTGTACAACTTCATACTTTTAGTTCAATAATAAAAGAACAGTGAGAGAAAGAAGAAATAAAGAGTGTCGGAATAGATAGACAAGCGAGTAGAAACAGAAAACAAAAAAAAAAAGGACAGAGGTGAGAAGTTAAAAGATTGAAAGAGAAGGAAAAAGTAAAAAGAAAAGAGAGATTAGAGAGAGTCCAGGACAAGGGGTCACAGCTTAAGGATAAGGGGGAAATCCTTTAAGACCGAGATGAGAAAGACTTTTTTCACACAGAGAGTGGTGAGTCTCTGGAACTCTCTGCCACAGAGGGTAGTTGAGGCCAGTTCATTGGCTATATTTAAGAGTGAGTTGGATGTGGCCCTTGTGGCTAAGGGGATCAGAGGGTATGGAGAGAAGGCAGGTACGGGATACTGAGTTGGATGATCAGCCATGATCATATTGAATGGCGGTGCAGGCTCGAAGGGCTGAATGGCCTACTCCTGCACCTAATTTCTATGTTGTTTCTATGTTTCTATTAGCAGAGATCTACCTATCTCATATTTTTGCCCATCCGTCACCCAGTTCTAAACATTTAATTTCTAAGGTTGTTATGTTGCACCATATGCTTGTATAAAGTTGATAAATGGAGACCAAATCTTTAAGAATTTGTCTACTTTGCCTAGTAAGAGGAATCTCATTTCTTCAAGATGTAGCGTTTCAGACGTTTGAGATCCACATTTTGAATGTTGGCGTAGGTGCGTTTTTCCAAAATTTAAGTATAAGTTTTTTCGCTGTTATTAGACCATAATTAAGAAAAGCTTCTTGGAATATAGTTAGTTTACTTCCCTCTTCCATTGATCCAAAGATATTCAATTCAGTATTGGGGTTCAATTTTGTGTTAAATAGTTTTGTAAAAATTCCAAAAATTTCATTCCAAAATGTATGCAGTTTTGTACAAGAGACAAATGTCATTAGAAACGGGAATAGTGCCGGAGGATTGGCGTACTGCGCATGTTGTTCCATTGTTTAAAAAGGGTTCAAAGAATAAACCTAGCAATTATAGACCAATTAGTTTGACGTCAGTGGTGGGCAAATTAATGGAAAGGATACTTAGAGATAATATATATAAGCATCTGGATAAACAGGGTCTGATCAGGAACAGTCAACATGGATTTGTGCCTGGAAGGTCGTGTTTGACAAACCTTCTTGAAGTTTTTGAAGCGGTAAATAGGGAAATTGATGAGGGTAAAGCAGTGGATGTTGTCTATATGGATTTCAGTAAGGCCTTTGACAAGGTTCCCCATGGAAGGTTGGTTAAGAAGGTTCAATCTTTGGGTGTTAATGGCGGAGTAGCAAGATGGATTCAACAGTGGCTGAATGGGAGATGTCAGAGAGTAATGGTGCATGGCTGTTTGTCAGGTTGGAAGCCGGTGACCAGTGGGGTGCCTCAGGGATCTGTGTTGGGTCCACTGTTGTTTGTCATGTACATCAATGATCTGGATGATGGGGTGGAAAATTGGATAAGTAAGTATGCAGATGATGCTAAAATAGGTGGTGTTGTGGATAATGAAGTAGATTTTCAAAATCTACAGAGAGATTTGGGCCATTTGGAAAAGTGGGCTGAAAGATGGCAGATGGAGTTTCATGCTGTTACGTGTGAAGTGCTACATCTTGGCAGGACAAATCAAAATAGGACGTACATGGTAAATGGTAGGGAATTGAGGAATGCTGTGGATCAGAGGGATCTAGGAATAACTGCGCATAGTTCCCTGAAGGTGGAATCGCATGTAGATAGGGTGGTTAAGAAAGCCTTTGGTGTGCTGGCCTTTATAAATCAGAGCATTGAATATAGGAGTAGGGAAGTAATGTTAAAATTGTACAAGGCATTGGTAAGACCAATTCTGGAGTATGGTGTACAATTTTGGTCGCCTAATTATAGGAAGGATATCAACAAAATAGAGAGAGTACAGAGGAGATTTACTAGAATGTTGCCAGGGTTCCAGCAACTATGTTACAGAGAAATGTTGAACAAGTTAGGTCTTTATTCTTTGGAGCGCAGAAGGTTAAGGGGGGGACTTGATTGAGGTCTTTAAAATGATGAAAGGGATAGACAGAGTTGACATGGATAAGCTTTTCCCATTGAGGGTAGGGAAGATTCAAACAAGAGGGCATGACATGAGAATTAAGGGACAGAAGTTTAGGGGTAACGTGAGGGGAAACTTCTTTACTCAGAGGGTGGTGGCTGTGTGGAATGAGCTTCCAGCAGAAGTGGTGGAGGCAGGATCGATTTTAACATTTAAAAGTAAAGTGGATAGGTATATGGACGTGAAGGGAATGGAGGGGTATGGTCTGAGTGCAGGTAGATGGGACTAGGGGAAAACAAATGGTCGGCACGGACTGGAAGGGCCGAGAGGGCCTGTTTCCGTGCTGTAATTGTTAGATGGTTATATGGTTACATGGAATGTGCTATGGTGGCATTTTGAGTTAGACATTTGTCGCAGGTGGAGGAAACATTTGAAAATATTTTATTCAGTCTTGTTTTCGAATAATATAATCTATGTAAAATTTTAAATTGAATTAGGTTATGTCTTACATTCATTGAACATTTGTTTACATATAATAAATTTTTATCCCATCTATCGTTCGGAATTTTTATCAATATCTCTTGTTCCCGGTCTCTTCTAATTGCTTCTGTCGTTGGTGTTTCTATATTTAGAATTATATTATATAAGTAAGATATTAAATTGCTTGATTCTGCCTTTCTATTCATTCCTTCCTCCAGTAGATCTGAGGTTAAAGTTTGATATCCTTGTATATACTCTCACCTCAGACTTAAATGGCCTCCCCTTTATTCTAAGACTGAGGCCCCTGGTTCTGGACTTGCCCAACATTGGGAACATTTTTCCCGCATCTAGCTTGTCCAGTCCTTTTATAATTTTATATGTTTCTATAAGATCCCCTCTCATTCGTCTAAACTCCAGTGAATACTAGCCTAGTCTTTTCAATCTTTCCTCATATGACAGTCCCGCCATCCCAGGGATCAATCTCGTGAACCTACACTGCACTGCCTCAATCACATGGAAGTCCTTCCTCGAATTAGGAGACCAAAACTGTATGCAGCACTCCAGATGTGGTCTTTCCAGAGCCCTATACAACTGCAGAAGAACCTCTTTACTCCTATACTGAAATCCTCTTGTTATGAAGGCCAACATTCCATTAGCTTTCTTCACTGCCTGCTGTACCTGCACGCCAACTTTCAGTGACTGGTGTACAAGGACACCCAGGTCTCGCTGCACCTCCCCCTTACCTAACCTAACCCCATTGTGATAATAATCTGCCCCCTTGTTTTTGCCGCCAAAGTGGATAACCTCACATTTATCTATATTATACTGCATCTGCCATGCATTTGCCCACTCACTCAACCTGTCCAGGTCACCTTGCAACCTCCTGACATCCTCTTCACAGTTCACACTGCCACCCAGCTTTGTGTCATCCACAAACTTGCTAGTGTTGCTCCTAATTCCATCTTCCAAATCATTAATATATATGGTAAACAGTTGCGGCCCCAACACCGAGCATTGCCTGCCATTCTGAAAAGGACCCGTTCACTCCTACTCTTTGCTTCCTGTCTGCAAACCAATTTTCTATCCATGTCAACACCCTACCCCCAATACAATGCACTCTAATTTTAGTCACCAGTCTCCCGTGCGGGACCTTATCAAAGGCTTTCTGAAAGTCTAGATACACTACATCCACTGGCTCCCCTTCATCCATTTTACTTGTCACATCTTCAAAAAATTCCAGAAGATTAGTCAAGCATGATTTCCCTTTCATAAATCCATGTTGACTTGGACTAATCCTTTTACTGCTATCCAAATGCCCCATTATTACCTCTTTAATAATTGACTCCAGCATTTTTCCCACCACCGAAGTCAGCCTAACTGGTCTGTAATTCGTTTTCTCTCTCGCTCCTTTCTTGAAAAGTGGGATAACAAGTGAGCTATCCTCCAATCCACAGGAACTGATCCTGAATCTATTGAACATGATAACCAATTGGAAAATGATAACCAATGCGTCCACTATTTCTAGAGCCACCTCCCTGAGGACCCTGACATGCAGAACATCCGGCCCAGGGTATTTATCATCCTTCAGTCCCATTAGCTTACCCAATACTATTTCTCGCCTAATGAAAATTTCTTTCAGTTCCTCTACCCCCTTTGATCCTCTGTCCTCCAGTACATCTGGGCGATTGTTTGTGTCTTCCTTAGTGAAGACAGATCTAAAGAAGCTTTTACTGTCCTTCTTTATATTATATCATAGCAGATATTAGCAGACTATTATTTAAATGGTGGCCGATTAGGAAAAGGGGAGATGCAGCGAGACCTGGGTGTCATGGTACACCAGTCATTGAAAGTAGGCATGCAGGTGCAGCAGGCAGTGAAAAAAGCGAATGGTATGTTAGCTTTCATAGCAAAAGGATTTGAGTACAGGAGCAGGGAGGTTCTACTTCAGTTGTACAGGGTCTTGGTGAGACCACACCTGGAGTATTGCGTACAGTTTTGGTCTCCAAATCTGAGGAAGGACATTATTGCCATAGAGGGAGTGCAGAGAAGGTTCACCAGACTGATTCCTGGGATGTCAGGACTGTCTTATGAAGAAAGACTGGATAGACTCGGTTTATACTCTCTGGAATTTAGGAGATTGAGAGGGAATCTTATAGAAACTTACAAAATTCTTAAGGGGTTGGACGGGCTAGATGCAGGAAGATTGTTCCCGATGTTGGGGAAGTCCAGGACAAGGGGTCAACGGCTTAAGGATAAGGGGGAAATCCTTTAAGACCGAGATGAGAAAGACTTTTTTCACACAGAGAGTGGTGAGTCTCTGGAACTCTCTGCCACAGAGGGTAGTTGAGGCCAGTTCATTGGCTATATTTAAGAGTGAGTTGGATGTGGCCCTTGTGGCTAAGGGGATCAGAGGGTATGGAGAGAAGGCAGGTACGGGATACTGAGTTGGATGATCAGCCATGATCATATTGAATGGCGGTGCAGGCTCGAAGGGCTGAATGGCCTACTCCTGCACCTAATTTCTATGTTTCTATGTTTCTATCCCTGGCCAGCTTCCCCTCATACTTCATCTTTTCAGCCCGTATTGTTTCCTTCTGTTGTCCTATGAACGTTCCCCAATCCTCTGGCTTCCGGCTACTCTTTGCTGTGTTGTATATCTTTTCTTTTAGTTTTATTCTATCCCTAACTTCTCTTGTCAACCACGGTTGCCTCCTACTCCCCTAAGACTCATTCTTCCTTTTTGGCATGAAATGATCCTACGTCTTCCGGATTATGCCCAGAAATTTCTGCCATTGCTGTTCCACCGTCATTCCTGCTAGGATCCCTTTCCAGTCTACCTTGGCCAGCTCCTCTCTCATGCCTTCATAGTCCCCTTTGTTCAACTGCTTCACTGCCACTTCCGATTTAACCTTCTCCTTCTCAAAGAGTCAGAGGTCTCTCAGTAACCCAACTGAGAAAGGAGACTACCCTTTGACATACAGGCCAGGAGTTTCAGCTTCCAGGAACATAGTGAGGAGCCAGCTACCATTTGGACAGGTACACGGATAGGACAGATTTTGAGGGATATGGATTTAATGCAGGCAGGTGGGACTAGTGTAGACGGGACTTGTTGGTCGGTGCGGGCAAGTTGGCCAAAGGGCCTGTTTCCACGCTGTATGACTTTATAACTCTATGACTAACTCAGTTTGCTGATGGCAAGAAGTTGAGAGATCTGCAATCTGGGATTCAGTCGATTCCATCCACCACATGACTTAAAATGAGGAGTAGTACTAGCAATTAATCTAGTCGAATGACTCGACCGATTGCGGAGATTGGAATTTGTGGCACTAATGCCATGTGACCAGAGTCAGGTTTCGAATGAAAGCTGGCCAAGTTACCCAGAGTTCAGATTCCACTGAATAGTCCTGGATTAAGAGAGGAATGTGCATGAGCATGTTGCAGTAAGCAAATAAATGTCTTGGTTATTAATTGCTCTGATATCTTTTATTGTGTTTCATACAACGCCTAAAAAGATTACACAGTGCAACAATAATGACAATAGTGTTTTGCAGATGCTGGTTTACACCGAAGATAGGCCAAGGTCAAGGTTTCAAGGTCAGTTTATTGTCACATGTACCAATTAAAATACAGTGAAATTCGAATTACCATACAGCCATACTAAAAAAAAGCACCAAGACACACAACTACATAAAAGTTAACATAAACAATCACCACAGCGGATTCCCCATATTCCTCAATGTGATAGAAGGCAATAAAGTCCAATCCTCTTCCTCTTTTTTCTTCCGAGATCGGGGCAGTCGAACCATCCGTAGTCGGGGCGATCGAAGCTCCCGCAGCCGGCGATCGAAGCTCCCGCAGCCGGCGATCGAAGCCCGCGTCGGGGCAATCAAAGCTACCTTGTTGGGGCGATCGAAGCGCCCGCGTTGGGGCGATCGAAGCTCCCGCGTTGGGGCGATCGAAGCTACCGCGTCGGGACAGTCAAAGCTAACGCGTTGAGGTAGTTGAAGCTCCCGCGTCGGTGCGGTCGAAGCCCCCGTGTGGGGGCGATCGAAGCTACCACATCGGGGCGAAGCTCGTGTGGTTTGGAGTTCCCGAAGTCAGTCTATGACCAGAGATTGCGAGCTTCATGATGTTTACGTCCGCAGCCACCCACAGTGGAGCACCAAATCCTGATAGGGATCGCAAGCTCCTTGATGGTAAGTCCGCAGGCTCCTCGGTGGAGCTCTCATCGGTCTCCATCAAAGACCGCCAACTCCTCGATGTTAGGTCGCAGTGCGGACGGAGATATGATACGGAAAAAATCGCATCTCCGTCAAGGTAAGAGATAAGAAAAAGTTTCCCCCATCTCCCCCCCCCCCCCTCCACCCCCCACATAAAACAAGCTGAAGAACGGGGCTCATGTTGTCGACCTCCCCGTGGTGAGCCCTGTCAACTGACTTCAGTCAGGCGAACGACAACAAACGGAGACAGCAGCAGCGCCGTAGCTTGGCGCCAACCCGAAGCATGCGCCCTTTTTAGGGCGGGCACCTACGGATGTCGAACCGGATGGCATCACCCTGCTGCGGACTTCTGTTGCCTCAAACGCAAGAAGAAGAAGAAGAAGCTGAAGAACAATAAAACCATATATATAACACATACAAACATACAACAAAAGAAGGAAGGGACCGACAGACTGTTGGCGAGGCAGCCATTTCTGGTGCCACCTGGTAGACACAAAATGCTCTAGTAACACAGCCGAACGTCACCCATTCCTTCTATCCAGAGATACTGCCTGTCCTGCTGAGTTACTCCAGCATATTGTGCCGATCTTCCGACAATAAATAGATTGCTAGGGCGTCAATAGCTGCACGAAAGCAGCATGTGAGATCTACCCTAGAATACCAACTTCTCAGGAGTAAATATTCCATTTATCCCCTTGTAAAAATAATTACCCATGTTTTGTGGTTTGTGACAAGCTCCACCTGACAAAAAAAATGTGCTCCCATGAGAAGAAGTTGCTGTGAAGTGCCAGAAACTTTCAGACTTTCAGAAGGCTTTCGACAAGGTCCCACATAAGAGATTAGCATACAAACTTAAAGCACACGGTATTTGGGGTTCAGTATTGATGTGGATAGGGAACTGGCTGGCAGACAGGAAGTGACTAGTGGAGTCCTTTTCAGAATGGCAGGCAGTGACTAGTGGAGTACCGCAAGGCTCAGTGCTGGCATCCCAGCTATTTACAATATATATTAATGATTTGGACGAGGGAATTGAATGCAACATCTCCAAGTTTGTGGATGACACTAAGCTGGGGTGTAGCGTTAGGTGTGAGGAGGATGCTAGGAGGCTGCAAGGTGACTTGGATAGGCTGGGTGAGTGGGCAAATGCATGGCAGATACAGTATAATGTGGATAAATGTGAGGTTATCCACTTTGGTGGTAAAAACAGGAGGGTAGACTATTATCTGAATGGTGGCAAATTAGGAAAAGAGGAGATGCAATGAGACCTGGGTGACATGGTACACCAATCATTGAAAGTAGGCATGCAGGTGCAGCAGGCAGTGAAGAAAGCAAATGGTATGTTAGCATTCATAGCGAATGGATTTGAGTATAGGAGCGGGGAGGTTCTACTGCAGTTGTACAGGGTTTTGGTGAGACCACACCTGGAGTATTGCGTACAGTTTTGGTCTCCAAATCTGAGAAAAGACATTCTTGCCATAGAGGGGGTACAGAGAAGGTTCACCAGACTGATTCCTGGGATGTCAGGACTTTCATATGAGGAAAGACTGGATAGACTTGGCTTGTACTCGCTAGAATTTAGAAGACTGAGGGGGGAATCTTATAGAAACTTACAAAATTCTTAAGGAGTTGGATAGGCTGGATGCAGGAAGATTGTTCCCAACGTTGGGGAGGTCCAGAACAAGGGGTCACAGTTTAAGGATAAGGGGGAATTCCTTTAGGACCGAGATGAGGAAAACATTTTTCACACAGAGAGTGGTGAGTCTCTGGAATTCTCTGCTACAGAAGGTAGTTGAGGCCAGTTCATTGGCTATATTTAAGAGGGAGTTAGATATGGCCCTTGTGGCTAAAGGGATCAGGGGGTATGGAGAGAAGGCAGGTACAGGATACTGAGTTGGATGATCAGCCATGATCATATTGAATGGCGGTGCAATCTCGAAGGGCCGAATGGCCTACTCCTGCACCTATTTTCTATGTTTCTATGTAAACATCTTCCGTGACAGGACTGTCCACCCAAAGCTCATACCAGCTGCTGCTTTGGTTCAGGTCAGACATAACACTGTTACAAACAATTGGCAAAGTCAAGTTCGGATTAACTGGTTGTTATAAAACTGAATGTTTCTGGAAGATTTTCAAACGTTTAATTCTGAAAACCTTTCAAAACTGCAGTGTTATATTTTTTTAAAGTTTAAAAATGAAGCATAAAACACTTTTGTCCATACAATAAACAAACATAAATTAAAGTACTGATACATGAATCCCTTGCAACCCCTCAAAAGGAGGGCATCAATAGATCTAACCTATTCTAGCTGATTCTCCTCCCAAAGAGCAACTGGAGCAATTTGAGATTGGTTTCTGAACATCAGTGAACCACAAACGGCAAACTACTGTTCGAAATTTTTGAACCACCGCATCCACGGACCTTTATATGTACAAACCTTTGCAGGGAAATGTTGGCAGAAATGAGCAGAACTACCAGCATTTCTTTGTCAAGCCCAGCCCAATTATTTGTTATGAACTTGATCACTTAATGCACTAAATAAACAAGAGTAGAAAATGAAGGAAACTACTCAACAAGAACAACATTTAGGTTTACCACTCCCACCATTACCTAACCTGGTGTGTACCTGGAATAATAAGCATAACTACCATCCTTCACAAAGAACTGATCTAAACAACCAAAAAGAGTTTTGGTGGTAATTTAAAAAAATCACATCTCTCTGCTCATTAACAGTTGAATAGCTCTGAATGCTTGGCTGGAGCCAGTGGAGTTTTAGAACAAAAATACAATGCAATGTATTTAATATCGGTCATAATGACCCAAACTAAATGCAATTAGGGTTTTGTTATTTGGATGAAGTTTTCATGCTCCCTTGTAATGCATGTTTGAGATGAAAGCTAACATCAGAAAGACACCAGGATTGTAAAATAATACATATAAATGTTACAGTGTTTGGACCTTTTCATTTCTATACCGACTCATTAGAAATTCCAAATTAGCAAATTGATTTCTCACAAACATTTAATCTGAATCGAAAATCCTTTTAAATTTTTAAACACCATTTTATCTTTCAAATATTTTGAGCAATCCTCTGCAGATTTCTAACATTTCCATTTTGATACATAGAAACATAGAAATTAGGTGCAGGAGTAGGCCATTCGGCCCTTCAAGCCTGCACCGCCATTCAATATGATCATGCCTGATCATCCAACTCAGTATCCTGTACCTGCCTTCTCTACATACCCTCTGATCCCCTTAGCCACAAGAGCCACATCTAACTCCCTCTTAAATATAGCCAATGAACTGGCCTCAACTACCCTCTGTGGGAGGGAGTTCCAGAGACTCACCACTCTCTGTGTGAAAAAAGTCTTTCTCATCTCGATCTTAAAGGATTTCCTCCTTATCCTTAAGCTGTGACCCCTTGTCCTGGACTTCCCCAACATCGGGAACAATCTTCCTGCATCTAGCCTGTCCAACCCCTTAAGAATTTTGTAAGTTTCTATAAGATCCCCTCTCAATCTCCTAAATTCTAGAGAGTATAAACCGAGTATCCAGTCTTTCTTCATAAGACAGTCCTGACATCCCAGGAATCAGTCTGGTGAACCTTCTCTGCACTCCCTCTATGGCAATAATGTCCTTCCTCAGATTTGGAGACCAAAACTGTACGCAATACTCCAGGTGTGGCCTCACCAAGACCCTGTACAACTGAAGTAGAACCTCCCTGCTCCTATACTCAAATCCTTTTGCTATGAAAGCTAACATACCATTTGCTTTTTTCACTGCCTGCTGCTACTGCATGCCTACTTTCAATGACTGGTGTACCATGACACCCAGGTCTCGCTGCATCTCCCCTTTTCCTAATCGGCCACCATTTAAATAATAGTCTGCTTTCCTGTTTTTGCCACCAAAGTGGATAACCTCACATTTATCCACATTATACTGCATCTGCCAAACATTTGCCCACTCACCCAGCCTATCAAAGTAACCTTGCAGTCTCCTAGCATCCTCCTCACAGCTAACACTGCCCCCCAGCTTCGTGTCATCCGCAAACTTGGAGATATTGCCTTCAATTCCCTCATCCAGATCATTAATATATATTGTAAATAGCTGGGGTCCCAGCACTGAGCCCTGCGGTACCCCACTAGTCACTGCCTGCCATTGTGAAAAGGATCCGTTTACTCCTACTCTTTGCTTCCTGTTTGCCAGCCAGTTCTCTATCCACATCAATACTGAACCCCTAATGCCGTATGCTTTAAGTTTGTCTTTAATTAAAGCAAACAATTTGCGCTAACTAATCTGATAAAACCAATTATGAATTTAGATTTAAGTCTTTCAATAATATAAATTCACTTCAGAAAATCATGTTATTGCCTTCACACATTTTTCAGTTCACAATATTAAATGGCTACAACCACCTCTGTGACCAGTAGTTTATGACAAGAAGGCTTTATGAAACACATGCTATATTAAAGTTAAATGATGGAATAACTTACATTTATCCACCAGCTGTCCGTGCAATGCGTAATTTGGATTTTCTCTTAATCTGCTTACAGTAGATAATAAGCTCAATTTGTAATATAAAGCATCGTTTTCATATTGAAGAAGTTATTGTTTACCTTTCATTGACTTGAATGGATTTTTCTGCACCATTTGGTAAGGTGACCAATAGGTCCACTGTCCCAGGCAATAAGTTTTCTTTCATGTCTCGAGGATTCTGCTCACTTTGTAAAACTTTACAATTCTTAGTAGCAGTGAGGATCTTGCGAGGAGCTGGCTGTGGTGGTGGTTGTGGAGCTCGGCCCTTCATTCTACTGAAAAAGAATGAACAGATATATAAATACAGAGAATAGCGCAAACAATTAAATTCCAAACAAACAATTTCAACGTATACTTTCATTTGACAAAATCAGTTACATGTGCTGGTCACATATAATTGACCCAAGTTTTACCCATCTACTCCCAACATTATCCAAAGTATTTGGCCTTAGGGAAAATACATTCTATTACTGAGGAGAAATAAAGGGCATGATAATTTAACAAAAGTCATCATCACAAGTATCAGGTGTCTGATTACAAAATCCACCAGCTGCAAACATATCATCTTTTGAGATAAGAAATTCGGAGTGTCATTATTATCCACGTCATATCTCTATACTTGTAAAACTCTGATCTTGGGGGGGGGGAAGAAAAAGCTGTGTGTGTGTGTGTGTGTGTGTGTGTGTGTCCTCCCCTCCCTCTCTCTACCTATCTCTCTCTCTCTGCCCCTCTCTCTGCCACTGCCCTGTCGCTCTTCCCCCTCCCGTTCCCTCGCTAGAGAGTTTGGGGCTATGCGTGAGTGGATAGGGTGGGGATGGGGCAAATGGAGCGAATGAATAATCTATATAATTAAAATTCGCATCTTGACTACTTCCTGTTTCACATGTATATTGATTTTCGAAACAATGCTACCCTATATCGCTATTATTTTTGGCCGTCTTATTCCTCCTCCGCTGAGGCAGCCCGAAGGATTTTTACGATCGATGAAAAATTACAAAATTAAAAAATCTTGAGATCAGCTGATTGGGCCTCTCGCCTGTCAATCACCATGATGAAGGTAATGCCCCTTCCAGGCGACCAGGAGTATAAAGCCCAAATGGTATGAAATTGCATTTGAATTTGGTGGCCTGCACTCTGCATGAAATGGTATGAAATTGCATTTAAATTTGGTGGCCTGCACTCTGCTTGAAATGGAATTTCAAGGAATAGCCATGAGTGACCTGCCAGCCCACCAGCCGTGAATCAATCAACTGCCAGCCCACCAGCCGTGAGTCAATCAACTGCCAGCCGTCAGCCGTGAGTCAATCAACTGCCAGCCCACCAGCCGTGACTCAGTCAACTGCCAGCCCACCAGCCGTGAGTGAACTGCCAGCCCACCAGCCTAGAGTAACTGAGCTGCCAGCCCACCAGCCCTGTGACTGAGCTGCCAGCCCACCAGGTTTGAGTGACTGAGCTGCCAGTCCACCAGGCCTGAGTGTCTGAGATGCCAGCCCAAGAATCCATTCGGCCCTCTGGAAACCAGTCCCTTCGGCCCACAAAACCAATACTAACGCTCCAGAGAGACTCCCCCACCACCCCCACTGGCCACCGATATTGGAATTGGTGGAGAGGTGAAATATGGTGTTGGGGGACCAGCCCGCCCATGTGAACATGAGACCCAACCGGTCCCACTTAGTCTAGTGTTAATATAATATCAAAGGGGATGGTTAGTGTGTGTGTGTGTGTGCGCGGAGGTTAGTGTGTGTGTGAGGAGGTTTGTGTGTGTGTGTGTGTGTGTGTGTGTGTGTGTGTGTGTGTGAGATCACATCTCATCGAAAAAACGACGCGGTAACGGGTACATTTTTTACATATTCCGGTACAGATTTTTTTTCCGTGGAGTCCAAAATAGCCTTATTTAAAAAATTCATGCTATATATCTCGAGTTATCAATGAAAATGTTCTAAAATCTGAAAAACCCTTCCGAAAAAACGGCTGTCTTTCACTGATGATGTCATAATGGATATGCGCGCTGCGTTCCACGCGCTACAAGTGAAGAACGAGCAAGTCAGGCGCTGTACTGGAGCTCTCAGTCCGTCTCGGGTCGGGTCCGTCTCGGGTCTCTCCGGTCCGTATCGACTCCTCGGTCCCTCTCTGCCCCTCTCTCTCCCTCTCTCCTTCTTTCTCTACCCCACCTCTCCCCCCCCTCTCTCTCTCTCTCTCTGCCCCTCTCTCTCTAACCCCCTCCCTCTCCTCGCTAGACGCGTCTGCGAGTTGGTTGCAATGGTGGATATGTTGGGGATGGGGCAAAAGGAGCAAATTAATAATATTAATATAATATCAATGGGATTGTTAGTGTGTGTGTGTGGGGGGGAGGGGGTGGTTAGTGTGTGTGTGTGTGTGTGTGTGTGTGTGTGTGTGTGTGTGTGTGTGTGTGTGTGTGTGTGTGTGTGTGTGTGTGTGTGTGTGTGTGTGTGTGGGGTGGGGGGGGGGGGGTTAGTGTGTGTGTGATGTCGCAGGTTGCCACCCCCCGCAACCACAAGTTGAGGGGATGGGATCCAACAGGTCCCACTTGGTCTAGTAACTATTAAAAGTCTGATCTTGGATGTGTGTGTGTGTGCGTCTATTTGTTTGTGTATAATCACATCTTCTCGAAAAAATGACGCGCTAACGGTAAAATGTTTACGTATTCTGGTAGAGATTTTTCCCCTGGAGTCAAAATCGCCTTATCTGAAAAGTTATTAATAAAAATATTCAAAAATCTGACAAAACTTTGAAAAAAACTGACTGTCTTTCGCTGATGACGTCACAATGGATCTGCGAGCCATTCTTCCTCGGGCTGCGAGTGACATCACCCCCATACCCCTCCCTCCTCTCCTCCCCCCCCCCGCCCCTTATTCAAAACTCTGATGATGCCTGGAGAAGAGTGGTTCTGGTAAAACTCAAACTTTGAAGAGATTCTTAGTGAAAAGGTACTAGTTGATAGTAATGTTGACAATAGCTTTCATCATGTTGCTACTAATTAAGAGAACATTCATTGGGCAGTAATTGTCCTGATTTTTTATGAACAGAAAAATGCCAGAGTTGTAACTGTATTGGAACATCTCAGTTGGGGCACAGTTAATCCTGAGTTGCAGGGTTTTTTTTTGTTCTACAGGTGAAATGTTGTCTGCTCCAATAGATTTTGACATATCCACACCCCCTGGCCTTTTATTATCATGTGAAATGAATTAAATTGCCTGACTTCTGTGATGGAGGCATTCTCAGGAAGCAGCAAAGAATTAACACTGTTTTCTGAACCAAGCTGTGAATGCTTGTCATTCTTCATTCCAGTGTGGCACATTTGGTTTTAAAACAATTCTTCCATCTGTCACTAGGTGGCATGCAGGAACATCCAAAACCTATATGTACATTTTCAACACCTTCCACAAATGGGCTGTTCTATTTGTATTTATGAATGAGCAGTGATGGAGAAACGGCAGCTAGCTCCTTTTGCTTCAGCTAGTGAGCGTCACTAAATACACTAAAAACAAGGATGGATTTTGTATTTCTGTTTCCAATGATGGCTGACACAAAATGCCAATTTTCTTTTCCATTTATCGTGCGGAGATCTCAAATGGTACGCCACCAGAAACACCATCAGCGTTGGACAAATCCATTCCCTCTGGCAGATAAGTGGATTGCAATGTAATGAGTTGGGAACAAAGAAATATTAACTATACAAAGCTCTCCTTTCGAGACGTGCTTTCTGCCTGATAGTGGCAGTCAGAGAAGTCTGCCCCCCTTAATTAAGAGTTTAGGTGATATTGGCAAATTTGAAATGCTGAAGGTAAACCAACAAATACCTTTACCATACTTTGAATACAATTATCAAATAAGATAATTGTTGTCCTCAAATTTGAGGTATGTGTGGGAATCTGTATGTTGCCGATTGATTGTCCTCAAAGGACTCAATTAGTGTATGAAAACACAGAACTCTTGTTCTTTGCAGTTTCACTGCAAGCAGAAAACAAAGTACAGGAATACCTCAGTGGGTCCAGCAACATCTCTGGAAGACATGGACAGGCAACATTTCAGATCAGGTCTCTTCCTCAGATGGAAGATGGGCCCGACTCAAAACATTGCCTATCCATGTCCTCTAGAGATAATGCCTGGCCCGCTGAGTTACTCCAGCATTTCGTGTTCTGAACAAGATTCCAGTATCTGCAGCTTGTGTCTTCACAAGTTACAAGCTTCTGTTTTTCAAATTATTTTTCAATTTTACCATTTTATGGTTTATTTTGCTTTTAATAGAATGTTATACAACCAGCACATTACATCCAAAAAGGTTTTGTCAATGCATTGTTTTTAATGCTGATCCACTTCAGATAACTGACTGCTAATGTTGACATGTTACTTTTTAAGATTAATGAAAATGTAATTTGATTTCAGCAATTTCCAGTTTTTAAAACAATGATACATGGCTGTGACATGTCACATTTACAAATACAATATGGTTACCGAGGTGACCTGCCCATACATTCAAATTTCTTGTTGAGTTTAGTTTATTGTCATGTGTACCAAGATACATGAAAAACTTTTGTTTTGTTCTAACCAGTCAGCGGAAAGACAATACATGATTACAATCGAGCCATCCACAGAGATAAAGTCAAATCAAAGATAGCCCAATGGTCTCCAATGAGGTAGATAATAGTTCAGGACTGCTCTCTAGTTGTGTGGACCCGGTGGGCCGAAGGGCCTGTTTCCGAGCTGTATCTCTAAACTAAACTAAAGTCTACTGAGTACTTCGAATGATTGTCCAAGTTCCTGCAGTGAACAGTTTCTTCTGGTCTTTACTCATTCATTGCAAGCCTTTCACAAACAATTCATTGGAATCGTTTTTGTGACTCATATCTTGGAACGAAAAGAACTCAGTCAGCTAAGCAACACGAACCTTTACAGGATACTATTTTTCAGCTACAAACAGTCCCAAAATTCTATACTTTCAAAAGGAGTGAGACCAAAAGTCAAAAGCCCATTTGCACAAAGTACTCAAAATCTAGTATCATGTAATGGCAAATTCAGTCTGAAGAAGGGTCTCAAGCCGAAACATCACCTATTCCTTTTCTTCAGAGATGCTGCCAAACCCACTAAGTTACTCCAACATTTTGTGTTTATCTTCGGTGTAAACCAGCATCTGCAGTTGCTTCCTACACATGCTGACTACTATAGTTATTTATTAATTTTTTTAAAGATTAATTTTATGACTGACCTGTATCTAGATCAGCTTATGTCTGTGGCATTTTCTTGGTACAAACAGTGATGGCATTTTCTAACTAAACAACAAGATTCCCTCTCTATCACAAGTACAGCCTTTGTTGAGAAGTACTGTGTGATTATACTACAATATCAAAGTTAGAGATTAAAACCAATTTCAAAATTCATTTGAGTTAATTTCCAAACTAGATATCTGGCATTAAGTAGTTCATTCCTGTTAGGAAAGCCAAGATTCAATCACTTGACCATATTTTCAGCTCAGTAATGTAGCACTGAAACAAGTATTTGGGCCCAATCTGTCCATGTAATCTCTCATGTACCCATCTAAGATAGACACAAAATGCTGGAGTAACTCAGCGGGTCAGGTAGCATCTCTGTAGAAAAGGAATAGGTGACTTTTCAGGTCGCATTCCTTCTTCCGATTGAGAGTCAGGGGAGAGGGAAGCTAGAGATATCAAAAAGTAAAAAGAAGAAATGAATGAAAGGTATGAGAAGAACAAATCAAAGCCCATTTATCAAGGATTCCATGATCTCCAGCCATTAAGCCTGCTTTCCATGTGGGACCTAGTCAAATATCATACAGTATGCCATGCAGACCTCCTCAACCTCATTATTTACATAAGAACATTTTGTTACCTTTGTGAAAAAATCAAACAAATTGGTCAAACAAGATATCCCAACAAACAAAGCACACAGATCATCTTTGATTAAGCCCTACCTTGCCATGAGTAGGTTAATCCTTGCCATCATTGTTTTCCTAATAAATCCTCTGCCAGTGACATTGGAATCACATGATTGTGATTACCTGACTATACCTGCTGCCATAGAGTCAGAGGAGCACATCTTTGGAAAAAGTCCATTCAGCCCGTCGTATCTATGCTGACTATTAGGCTCATCTATGCGAATGCCACACTTGCATTAATTCTATACCCCCCAATGCCAGCTCTTTCAACTACTTAAGATACGTCTTAAAAGTTGGTACTGTTTCCACCTCCATAACCTCCTCTGGTAGCTTATTTCAGATACCAACTGCTATTTGTTTGCAAAATTCACCCCTCAGATCCCCTTTAGACCTACTTTTTATCACCTTAAAACTATGCCCTCTCATTTTTAGAAACCATTTCAATAGAAAAGAGACTCTGGCTATCTATATCCATACATCTCATAATTTTATACCTCCATCATGTCACTTCTCAGCCTCCCTTATAAATAATTGCCATACATGGTAAACATGCATTTGTACCCAAATCACTCATCATCATAGTTTACTCATCATACATACTTTAGATTTCAGGCAAGATTTTAGACATGTATTCCATCTTTGGGATTTTACTGCTGCGAGAAAGCATAACTAATAGCTGTGCCACTCCAGTGATAACTTAACACTATAGTTGCAAATCACAGTAATAGTACACAACCTGATTTGTATTTCAAAACATGTTTTCCAAAAGTCTTTTTTGGGAAGTGAATAAAGGTAATCATAATTGTTTCTCCTTAGAAATGAAACCAGTCAAAAACCAGAGAACATCAAGGAGAAGGAAATGGAGGATAGTGAAATGAACCAAGGGTTAATATGCGTTTCAATATGCTTGTATGCTTGGGTAGTTTGAGATTATGGAGGAGGTGGTGCTGAGGTCTTGAAGAGATTGAAGAGATGGGGCACTACAAAGCTGAGAGCTTGCACTGTATCTTCCCCTTTGCTCTACATATTGTACTTGAGTTTGACTTGATTGTATTTATGTATAGTATTATCTGATCTCATTGGAGAGCACGCAAAACAAAGCTCTTGGTACCTGTGACAAGAATAAATCCTAACTTAACCTAAATTGGGGTAAAGTTAATTTTGATGGCATTACAGGGAAACATGCAATGGTTGATTGGGAGAGGTTGCAGGGAAATAGTGTTTCATGAATCTGATATAAGTTTTTGAAGAACTGGCCAAGATAGGGAGAGGTTGCAGGGAAATAGTGTTTCATGAATGTAGCATTGGCTATAGCATGTTAGCCAATTAGAATGCTTAGTAATTATAACCCCGCCTAATTGTAACATTCATAGTATAAGATCCTGCCCACTGCTTGCCAGTCTGAGTAGCAGTGTGGTCACATGCTCTGTAGTTAATAACCTGAACAATAAAGATGCTTGTGTTTCAACCCGTGTGAGTTTGAGCTCTTTACAGTAGCGAAGCCTTCAAATCGTCGGGATTGTTTTACATGGTGTCAGACTGGGTCTGCCCCTCGTCTGTTTATCGCGATTTATTTCGTTTACCAATTTTTATTTTCGTGTTTTTTTGTGATTTGAGAACATGGCTAGCTCTTGTGGAAGATTCATCTTGTGTTTGATTCTGATATGGCCGAGCGATGGAGAATGTTTGAGAAAGATTACTCTCATTATATATGCATCGTTCACCGCAACAATCCCGACGATTCGAAGGCTACGCTACTGTTGAATTTAGCGGGTCAGGAGGCTATGATCCGCGCCGACTCGTTTGAATTTGCACCTGCCCAACTGGATGCGAATGCACAGGTATTGGTGCCAGCAGAATCAATAGATAACCCGATGGTGTAACTGAGAAAGTTCAGAGAACTGTGTGACCTACCGTCTATAATAGAATCCTTGAGAGGACAAGAATTTTTGCACGAGTGCAACAGCCTGATGAACCTGTGGAACGATTCATTAGCGACCCGAGACACATCAGTTTTCGAAGCAGGTTTGGTGAAATAACAAATGAGCTTGTTCGAGATTGTGGAAGGATTGAGAGACCGAAAGCTGCGAGCTGAACTATTACGAAATGCAGACCTGACTTTAGATCAGGCTATTCATGCTTGTCGGATGGCTGAGACTGTGACACCATTGGCTGATTATGATAGCGCGAATGCTAATCAACAACTAAATGTGAATATGGCTAGTTACTCTCCGCAAAGATTTTTTAATGCATTCAGCAAGGTTCAGAACATGCCTAACATGAGGTGCACAAACTGTAACTATTTCCACCCCAACGGGCGCCAATTTTGCATAGCTCATGGGAAAGTATGTCATAATTGCAAAAAACCAAACCAGTTTGCTAACTGTTGTCGTTCTAGTGGGAGTACAGCTCCAAGGTCAAAGCTGCACCTGATTCAACAAGACCCGTGAGATTCAGATTCTCATGAACAAGATGAATCTTCCCACGGGAATAACTCTGATAGCTCAGACACTGAGCTTGCCATACTTTCCCTAAAGCTGCGCACCACAGGCAAAGTTACTGATCCTCCTGTGACCATGATGGTCAACAACAAACCACTGATCGCCAAGGTCGATAATAGTGCCCACGTGAACGTCATGTCACTCAAAGTGTTCAACAAGATAAGAACCACTGAGTGCATAAGAAAAGACTACTCCACTTTACACCTACCGGGCAAAGCCGATCTCAAATGTACCATCAATGAACAGACCAAGGACTTGTTATTTTACATCGTTCAGCCAAGTTCTGAAACCCTGCTAGGCATCGATGCGTGCCATGACCTGGGTTTGGTATATTTCGGGCGTGCTGTTCACAAATTCTGTTTGACCGAGGGACCACCAAAATAGGTGCTATCCAACTATAAAGATTTGTTTGCCAACCAACTCGGCAAACTACCTACAACATATAAGATCATTGTCGACCATGCAGTCACACCGATCGTGCCCCTCACCGTGTCCCGCATGGTACGCATGAGTAAATACATGATGAACTTAAACATATGGTCTCCATCGGGGTCCTCACCGAAGTCAGCGAGCCCTCTGATTGGGTTTCTACCATGGTTGTCACCACAAAGAAAGACATAGAAACATAGAAAATAGGTGCAGGAGTAGGCCATTCGGCCCTTCGAGTCTGCACCGCCATTCAATATGATCAAGGCTGACCATCCAACTCAGTATTCTGTACCTGCCTTCTCTCCATGCCCCCTGATCCCATTAGCCACAAGGGCCACATCTAACTCCCTCTTAAATATAGCCAATGAACTGGCCTCAACTACCTTCTGTGGCAGAAAATTCCACAGATTCACCACTCTCTATGTGAAAAATGTTTTTCTCATCTCGGTCCTAAAAGACTTCCCCTTTATCCTTAAAGTGTGACCCCTTGTTCTGGACTTCCCCAACATCGGGAACAATCTTCCTGCATCTAGCCTGTCCAACCCCTTAGGAATTTTGTAAGTTTCTATAAGATCCCCCCCCTCAATCGTCTAAATTCTAGTGAGTACAAGCCAAGTCTATACAGTCTTTCTTCATATGAAAGTCCTGCCATCCCAGGAATCAGTCTGGTGAACCTTCTCTGTACTCCCTCTACGGCAAGAATGTATTTCCTCAGATTAGGAGACCAAAACTGTACACAATACTCCAGGAGTGGTCTCACCAAGGCCCTGTACAACTGCAGTAGAACCTCCCTGCTCCTATACTCAAATCCTTTTGCTATGAATGCTAACATACCATTCGCTTTCTTAACTGCCTGCTGCACCTGCATGCCTACTTTCAATGACTGGTGTACCATGACACCCAGGTCTCGTTGCATCTCCCCTTTTCCTAATTATCCACCATTCAGATAATAAAGACAAGAAGGAGTTACGCATCTGCATCAATCCTAAATATTTGAATACAGCAATCAAACGCCAACAATATCCTATGAGGACCATCGAAGATGTTGCAGCACAAATCAGTAGCGCAACGGTTTTCTCAGTCTTGGATGCCAAAAACTAATTTTGGCAAATCCCGGTAGAACGTGCTTCATCGGCACTAGTAAGTAAGTAAGTACGTTTATTGGCCAAGTATTCACATACAAGGAATTAGCCATGGTGCTCCATTCACAACAACATGACATAATGACAGTTACGAATGACTGAGAAAACTCTAAACATCAATAATAATAATAAAGTAATCTTTGTAAGGTTTTCACAGACGACACAAATGAACAAACACAAACAAAACAGCAAGGAGCAGTACACCGTGGCCGCCATCTTCGGCGCCAGCAAGCAGCAGCTACACTGCAAGCAGCTATACATTAACAACATTCGCCACCCTGTTCGGACGTTACCGGTTCCTAATAATGCCCTTTGGCATCAACTCTGCCAGCGAAGTCTTCCAGCGTGCAATGGAACAACTGTTTGCAGAATTCCCCAGTGCTATCATAGTTGACGACATTCTGGATTATGGCCGCGATGCCACCGAGCACGATGCAATCCTACGTAAAGCACTGGACCGTGCCAGAGACATCAACTTAAAGCTGAACCCACTTAAATGCAAGTTCAGGGTTCCCGAAGTCACTTATGTTGGTCACGTGTTCACTAGCAACAAACTAAAACCAGATCTATTGAAGACTGCAGTAATCAACGAGCTGCCCGTACCAACTGACGTCACCAGCCAACAACGATTTCTAGGCATGGTTAACTACATGGGGAGGTTCATCCCCAATCTCAGCGAACTTTCAGCGTCCCTACATCAACTAACTCATAAGGACAACAGTGGTCCTGGTACCCAAACCACCAGCGAGCTTTCGAAACTTTAAAGCCACAGCTTGCTAGTGCACCGACTCGGTCTTACTTTAACCTCAACCTGCCGGTTACAATCACCTGCGGCGCATCCCAGTATGGCCTAGGCGCTGCATGCCTGCAGACCTCTTTCAACGGCGATGTTTTGCCGGTATCCTACGCTTCCAGAACACTAACGGATACCGAACAGCACTATGCACAGATAGAAAAAGAGCTGCTTGCCGTGGTTTTTGCCTGCTCCAAATTCAAAGACTTCATTTTTGGCAAAACCTTCACGGTAGAGACTGATCATCAACCTCTGGTTACCATACTGAGCAAGCCGATCCACGCTGCCCCAGCAAGGCTTCAACGCATGATGATGCAGCTTCAACGGTTCGACTTCCGCATTGTCTACAAAAAAGGTAAAGACATGCACATCACAGACACTCTATCACGGGCACCACGCGCCACCAGCGAACAATATCCTTATGAACGTGAGGAATTCTCCGTTCTAAAGGTTTCCTTCGTTCCAACTGACCACCTTCGCCGCCTCCCCGAACACACTGCCATGGATAAAACATCCCAGCTGCTGACTTCAGTCATTAAAAGCAGCTGGCCAAACAAACAATCCAACACTCCCACCGAACTAAGACCCTACTTTCTGGTACGTGACGAGCTTGTGCTACAGGACGGAGTGATTGTAAAGGGCCATAAGACGGTCATCCCCCCCTCTCTACGTAAGGAATGCTGGAACTTTAAACATGTCACCAGCAGCCCAGAGTACCCACAGTCCAACGGACTTGCCGAGCGCGCTGTTTGCAGCGCTAAACAACTTATGGAACGTTCCTTCCTGGCAAAATCTGATGTCTACCTAGACCTGCTGAATCTGAGAAATATTGCCAGAGACGGTGTTTTAGGCTCTCCAGCCCAACGACTGATGTCCCGGCGGACAGGACCCCCAACTGCCCGTGACTCAGGATCACCTAAAGCCTAAAGTTCTCTGCCCTGTTGTAATTCAAACGCGCGTGCAATCCAAACGAGACGCGCAGAAACATGCTGACTATTAAGTAAGCCTCCTGATAGATACGGCGACTATGTTTAACTTCATTATTCTTACATGTAGTGTTTTGCATTTAACAATTTATTTACTCATCATAATGATAACGCTGTATCTACTTTTAATTAATAGAAGAGATGTAGCATTGGCTGTAGCATGTTAGCCAATTAGAATGCTTAGTAATTATAACCCCACCTAATTGTAACATTCATAGTATAAGATCCTGCCCACTGCTTGCCAGTCTGAGTAGCAGTGTGAACGTGTGATGACCTGCTGTGTAGTTAATGACCTGAACAATAAGGATGCTTGTGAGTTTGAGCTCTTTACAATGAATCTGATATAAGTTTTTGAAGAACTGGCCAAGATAATTCATGAGGGCACTGCACAATGTCTACATTGAATATAGAAGGCTTTTGATAATGTCCGCATAGTAGGCTGGTCTAAAAGGTTAGATCTCTTGAGATACAGAGTGACCTGTACAATTTTAGATTCAAAATCCCTTGGACTCAATCAAAATGATAGCAGGCAGCCTTGGAACCTTACCCCACTACTCAAACCTCACGTCAAAAACCTTGGCGTGATATTTGACTCGGCATTGAAATTTGACAAACAAGTCAATGCCGTGGTAAAAGCTAGCTTCTTTCAGCTTCGGACGATAGCTAAAATAAAACAATTCCTCCAGTTTGATGACCTCGAAAAGATCATCCACACATTTATCTCCTCCCGCCTAGATTACTGCAACTCCCTTTACAATGGCATCAGCCAAATCTTCCCTGTCCCGCCTGCAACTGGTCCAAAATGCCACAGCGAGACTCCTGATGGGCACCCGAAAAAGGGACCACATCACCCCGATCCTGGCCTCTCTCCACTGTGCGGTTCCGAATAAATGTCAAGATCCTCCTTTATGTCTACAAAGCCCTTAATGGGCTTGCCCCCACTTCAAAAGTCTGCTTACCTACCACACCACCTCCAGGTCCCTCAGATCGGCAGACTTGGGGTTACTGAGCATCCTGCGGTCTAGGCATAAGCTCCTAGACTGTGGAAGAGCATCCCTCTTCCCATCAGAATTGCCCCATCTCCCAAGCCTTTCTTGATGTCCTCTGAGCGAGGGCTATATGTATGTAGTGATGTTTGTATTTAATCTATGAACCACTGTTGTATAACGTTAGTACCTCCACCAATGTAAAGCACTTTGGCCAACGAGAGTTGTTTTTTAAATGTGCTATATAAATATTTGCATACCAATGGTTCATATCTCCCGCAACTTTTCCTATCCATGTAACTGTCCAAATGTCTTTTACGATGTTATTATACCTGCCTCAACCACTCTCTCTTGCAGTTTCTAAGCACCACCATCTGTGTAAAGAGGTTGGCCTTGCATTCCTTTTAATCTTTGCCTTCTATGCCTTCTAGATTTAGGCTCTTCTACCTTGTGAAAAATATTGTGGCCATTCACCATATCTATGTCCCTTGTGATTTTATAAACCTCAATCCCAGTATCTCAGAATACATGATAATAATATTAACCATTAACAACATAATATAGATGACGAACAACAGTGGATATAGCACCGATCCATGTGACACACCATTGGTTATCAGTCTGAAAAACAACCCTTCACTACTACCTTCTCGCTCCTACCACCAAACCTAGATGGTCATTTTGGTTGGCATGGATGAGTTGGCCTACTTCCATGCTGTATAGCTCTATGACTCTGCAACCTTTAATGGATTTAGAACCATGTATTGGGTCAATGATAAAACTGTGGCAATTCAGTTACAGATGAAGATTAATAATCCAAAACATTCCTCACTGTGGGGTCAATGTTGTGGAGAAAATAGATTATTGAAGTACACCTTGCGCAATCAAGAACCTATAGGTGAAGCAAACTAAGGTATCAGGTCTGTAACAACCTATAAGTGACAGAACCAGTAATTCTGAGATATACCATGTCACAATTATGTACCATGTTCCAAACCTCTCTCTTTAATATTTTACATGAAGCATCTTTGCCAAACTGATTTAACATCTCCATTAACGAAGGATTGAAAATTAACATTCATGCAATCAACACCACATGCAGACCCACGGATGTGCCAGTTACATACTTTGTGGTAGAACTCCTGAGATCGGATAAGGAATCAATACAAGATTGACCAAATACTGCAAAGTAAATTGCCATCTGGCCCATGTTAACAAAAACGCCACGTAGAAAGCAAGAAAGCGAAGGACACCAGTATGTTGAACAAATAGCAAGTGTCAATTTCAAATATGACAAATAAATGAGCACAGCCTTAGAGAATTAATTGGGGCATATCGGAATTAGAATACTTGCAGAACAATTGTATGAAATATTACAAATTAGTACTTATGCAATTGCTAGTTATTATGTAATCATGGCATTCATGTTGGAACAAGAGTGCCCAGATCAGAATTCTATATCGGTTGGTGATTATGTAACCAACCTACAATCTGATATGCAGTCCTATTGAGAGGCAGTGAAGTGGTGATTTAAATCCTGGCTTATTTACATTTTGGTAATACTTATTCTTCTTGCTTCCCTCCCTGCGTAGAATTCAGTAACAGATGGTGAGATTACCAAAGACCCTAACTGAACTACAGGTATAGTGAACAGTTGAGAGGACACTTTAGCCTTTACTGTTAGAATTTTTGCAGGCATTAAACAGAGATATGTGCCCAGAGGAATAAAGTCACATAGCATGATCCAAAACAAAAAGATTTTGAATAGAAGCATAGAAAATATGTGCAGGAGGAGGCCATTCGGCCTTTCGAGCCAGCACTGCCATTAATTGTGATCATGGCTGATCATCTCAAATCAATAACCCTTGCCTGCCTTCTCCCCATATCCCTTGATTCCATTAGCTCCTAGAACTCTCTCTAAAATCCATCCAGTGATTTGGCCTCCACTGCTCTCTGTGGCAGGGAATTCCACAAAATCGCAACTCTCTGGGTGAAAACGTTTTTTCTCACCTCAGTCTTAAATGGACTCCCCTCTATTCCAAGACTGTGGCCCCTGGTTATGGACTCGCCTAACATTGGGAGCATTTTTCCTGCATCTAGCTTGTCCAGTCCTTTCATAATTTTATATGTTTCTATAAGATCCCCCCTCATCCTTCTAAACTCCAGTGAATACAAGCCTAGTCTTTTCAATCTTTCCTCATATGACAGACCCACCATTCCAGGGATCAATTTCGTGAACCTAAGCTGCACTGCCTCAATCACATGGATGTCTTTCCTTGAATTAGGAGACCAAAACTGTACGCAATACTCCAGATGCGGTCTCACCAGAGCCCTATACAACTGCAGAAGTACCTCTTTATTACTATACTGAAATCCTCTTGTTATGAAGGCCAACATTCCATTAGCTTTCTTCACTGCCTGTTGTACCTGCATGCCAACTTTCAGTGACTGGTGTACAAGGACACCCAGGTCTCGCTGCACCTCCCCCTTACCTAACCTAACCCCATTGAGATAATAATCTGCCCACTTGTTTTTGCTGCCAAAGTGGATAACCTCACATTTATCTATATTATACTGCATCTGCCATGCATCTGCCCACTCACTCAACCTGTCCAGGTCACCCTGCAACCTCCTAACATCCTCTTCACAGTTCACACTGCCACCCAGCTTTGTGTCATCCGCAAACTTGCTCCTAATTCCCTCTTCCAAATCATTAATGTATATGGTAAACAGTTGCGGCCCCAACACCGAGCCTTGCGGCACTCCACTCGCCACTGCCTGCCATTCTCAAAAGACCTGTTCACTCCTACTCTTTGCTTCCTGTCTTCCAAACAATTTTCTATCCATGTCAACACCAATACCATGTGCTATAATTTTAGTCACCAGTCTCCCGTGCGGGACCTTATCAAAGGCTTTCTGAAATTCTAGATACACTTCATCCACTGGCTCCCCTTCATCCATTCTACTTGTCACATCTTCAAAAAATTCCTTAAGTCAAGCATGATTTCCCTTTCATAAATCCATGTTGACTTGGACTAATCCTTTTATTGCTATCCAAATTCCCCATTATTACCTCTTTAATAATTGACTCCAGCATCTTTCCCACCACCGAAGTCAGTCAAATTGGTCTGTAATTCCCCGATTCCTCTCTCACTCCTTTCTTGAAAAGTGGGATAACATTAGCTATCCTCCAATCCACAGGAACTAATCCTGAATCTATTGAACATTGGAAAGTGATCACCAATGAGTCCACTATTTCTAGAGCCACCTCCCAGAAGACCCTGGGATGCAGACCATCCGGGGATTTATCATCCTTCAGTCCCATTAGCTTACCCAATACTATTTCTCGCCTAATGAAAATTTCTTTCAGTTCCTCTACCCCCTTAGATCCTCTGTCCTCCAGTTCATTTGGGAGATTGTTAGTGAAGACAGATCCAAAGTACCTGTTCAACTCTTCTGCCATTTCCTTGTTACCCATAATAATTTCACCCGTGTCTTCCTTCAAGGGACACACATTTGACTTTGCTACTCTTTCTCCCTTAACATATTTAAAGAAGCTTTTACTGTCCTTTTTTATATTCCTGGCTAGCTTCCCCTCGTACTTCATCTTTTCAGCCCATATTGCCCGTTTTGTTTCCTTCTGTTGTCCTATGAAAGTTTGCCAATCCTCTGGCTTCCGGCTACTTTTTGCTGTGTTATACATCTTTTCTTTTAGTTTTATTCTATCCACAACTTCTCTTGTCAGCCACGGTTGCCCCCTACTCCCCATAGAATCTTTCTTCCTTTTTGGAATGAAATGATAGAAAAACATAGAAATTAGGTGCAGGAGTAGGCCATTCAGCCCTTCGAGCCTGCACCGCCATTCAATATGATCATGGCTGATCATCCAACTCAGTATCCCGTACCTGCCTTCTCTCCATACCCTCTGATCCCCTTAGCCACAAGGGCCACATCCAACTCACTCTTAAATATAGCCAATGAACTGGCCTCAACTACCCTCTGTGGCAGAGAGTTCCAGAGACTCACCACTCTCTGTGTGAAAAAAGATCCTGCGTCTTCGGGATTATGACCAGAAATTCCTGCCATTGCTGTTCCATCGTCATTCCTGCTAGGATTCGTGTCCAGTCTACGTTGGCCAGCTCCTCTCTCATGCCTTCATGGTCCCCTTTGTTCAACTGCATCACTGCCACTTCCGATTTAATAGCAACCAGAGCCCTGCCTCTTTACAATATTGCCCCAAGTTCCTCATCAAACCACTTTCCTTACAAATTAAAATCTTCACAATACCATCTGAAGCACATCAAACAGCATGCCACTAAGAGGTTCTACAGATGTCCTTGCCGCTGCCCTCAAATTATTCCTAACTAAAACAGTCAACATTGGTAAAGCTGAAGCCAATCATGAACCTGAATGAACGAGTGTGAAGAAGGGTCACGACCCAAATCACATCCATCCGTGTTATCTGGAGTTGCTGTCTGACCCGCTGAGTTACTCCTGCACATTATGTCTATTTTTGTAAACCAGATCTGCAGTTCCTTGTTTTGAATGAATAAGCTTATTGGTCAAGTATTCACATACAGGGAATTTGCCAGGTGCTCCGCCTGCAAGTGATAATATGACATACAGTGACAGTTAGGAATGACACATAAAACATTAAACATTAATAATAAAACATTATCGATTAAACGTGAATTAAATAAAATACCAGAGCAAAAGGAGACTACAGATTTTTGATTATTGAGTAGAGTTACTGCTCATGGCAAAAAGCTGTTTTTATGCCGTGGCAGCTTAACGGCCCTATCCCACGGTACGTGTTCATTCCAAGAGCTCTCCCGAGTTGCCCTGATTCGAACTTGGAGATTTACAGTAATGGCCACTCGTCGGTACTCGGGGCTCTCATGGACATTTTTCAACATGTTGAAAAATCTTCATGAGCCTTCCTGAGCTTACCTGCCATTAGTGAGTCTTCCCGAGTACCTGCCGTTAGCGTTACGAGTCGCTATGAGACGTCCCAGAGCTCCGACGTACCCGCTACATTCATTCTCCGTGCTTACCACGAGTTTGATTTTTTTCAAACTCGGGAGAGCTCTTGGATGAACTCGTACAATGGGACAGGGCTATAACAGTCCAGAGTCCAGAGGGAAGTGATTCAAAGAGTTTGTGGCCAGGGTGAGAGGGGTCAGAGATGATCTTACCGGCTTGCTTCCTGGCCCTTGCAGTGTACAGTTCTTCAATGGAGGGAAAGTTGCAGCCAATAACCTTCTCAGATGATCGGACGATTCGCTGCAGCCTCCGGGTGTCGTGCTTGGTGGCTGAACCAAACCAGACCATGATGGAGAAAGTGAGGACAGACTCTATGATGGCCATATAGAATTGGACCATCGTTGCCTGTGGCAGATTGTGCTTCATCAGCTGCCGCAGGAAGTACAGTGCCTTTTTGATTGTGGAGTCGATGGTGGTCCCCCATTTAAGGTCCTTGGAGATGATGGTTCCCAGGAGTTTAAAAGACTCCACAGATGTGACTGTGGTGTTGTTGATGGTGAGTGGGGTGAGGGGAGGGGAAGCTCTCCTAACGTCTACAATCAATTTCACTGTCTTAAGAGCATTGAGCTCCAGGTTGTTGCAATGGCACCAGGACGCCAGCTGTGTCATTTCCTGTCTGTAGGCAGATTCCTCCCCATCCTGGATCAGTCTAATCAAGGTTGTGTCGTCTGCAAACTTGAAAAGTTTGTCAGAGGAGTCAGCGGAGGTGCCGTCATTGGTGTAGAGGGGAGAGTACGCAGCCTTGCAGTGCTCCTATGCTGAGGGTCTGCGGGTTTTGAGATGTGCTTTCCCAGCCTTACATGCTGCTTCATGTCTGTCAGGAAGCTGGTGATCCACCGACAGAGGGGTTCAAGCACAGTCAACTTGGAAAGTTTGTAGTAGCTCTGGAACAATGGTGTTGAATGCAGAGCTAAAATCAACAAATAAAATCCTCGCATAGATCTCCTGGCAGTCTAGGTGCTGGAGGATGAAGTGCAGGCCCAGGTTAACTGCATCATCCACAGATCTATTGGCTCGATATGCAAGCTGTAGTGGGTCCAGCAGGGGGTTTGTGCTATTTTTCAGCTTCGCCAGCACAAGCCTTTCAAGGATCATCATGACAACAGAGAAAAGTGTGACAGGCTGTAGTCATTAAGACCAGTAATCCTTGCCTTTTTGGGTACAGGGACAATAGTGGAGACTTTGAAGCAGGCAGTGACAGTACAGGTTTGCACAGACTGGTTGAAAATGTCTGCGTAGACCAATGCCGGTTGTTTGGCACAGAGATTGAGAGTAGAGGGGGGAAACATTATCCAGTCCTGGAGATTTCCGGCTTTTCTGTCTTTTGAACAGCCTCTCTACTTCTATTTTTATTGTTGATGATGGAAAAGTGATGTTGTGCAGCACGGAGTGGGTGGGTAGTGGACGAGGCCGCAGTCTTTTACAGTCAGGCAAATGACCATACCGTCACCATCTTTATGATATGGTTAATAATCCTGCTTTCTTATATTTAATTTCCACTGATTGTGTTAAAAATCATTATGCCACAAAATATATTTCTAGCACTGACAGCAACCATCCTGGATTACTCTTCACAAATGCTAAATAACAAACTCATAAAATCAACCATTTCAAATCAGGTCTGGGTTAACTATTTTTACAGCAAGGCAAAAATCATCCATTTCAGCAACCCACAAACAAGTGAATGCGCTTATCAAATTCTCACAAATAACATTTCTTTTATAGATAATAATTCCAATAACATCTGTCACAAATTAAATTATATCAATTCATCCTGGACAAATTCCTTATCCTCACCCAGAATTTTCCCTGTGTACAATCAGATCAACCTTCTCAATCATTCAAAGTTTTTTTTTTGCACAATATGTTGATTATTTTTATTTTATGGCCTGTATTATTATTTCCTGTACAGCAAACTTATCCCAACATTGCCATTTAATTGGGTGACAAAAGGGTGGTGATGTTGTCATCTGAACCGAGGCTGAAACTGATATTTTCTTCTGCTCCACCTGAAAATTAGACCATTATTTCAATCAATGATATCATAATCTAAAATCATTATATTTATATTAAATCTATATTACCAAGAAATGAACAATCAAATGTGTTAATAGTTACAATAGTTGCACAGCTGCTGACTCTCTGAACTTTTTTTTCCATGAAGATATGTTGCGTGCAGGACTTGGCAGGCACTCTCGGCCAGTGGCTGCTGTAGTGATTATAATGTTCAATTTATGCTTCTGGATCATTTACGGTTTCTCAATCAGTGACACGTAGATGTATCACACGTCAAGGCTGCCTTGTTTGCAAGAAACAAATATGAATTATCCTCTCATCCAAGACAGAATGAGAAGACATTTGGATTTGTGGCTATGTCTACATTCTTACAGCTGCAAACTATTAATAGTTCTGCTGAACTTGGTCAAGCCCAGTAGCCTGGATTACTGACAAAGCAGAAAAAATATCCATTAACATGGTGCTGGTAGATGACAGGCAACCACAATTAGACACTTTACCGACTGTGTGTAAAATACCTTCATTCTGTCATGATTACTTGATTACATTCCTTAAATACAATTAGGGAGTAACTTGGAAAACTTTATTGTCATTCAGACCTTGCGGTCTGAACGAAATTTCAAGAAGGAGTGGCGGCGCTGCCCTGGCAGCAGCGGCTCTCCTGCAGTCCGTCTGTTTTTCTTTTTATTTGTTGTTTTCTTGTCTTGTTTTTAGCGTTAGTTTGAGTTATTATGTAGTGTGTGTGTGTGTGTGTGTGTGTGTGTGTGTGTGTGTGTGTGTGTGTGTGTGTGTGTGTGTGTGTGTGTGTGGGGGGGGGGGGGGGTTGGGGGGAGAAACGTTCTTAGTCTCTTCCTTTTGGGGGGACGCGTCTTTTCTTGTCGTATCCCCCGTCTCCGTCTGTGCTGAGGCCTATCGCGGAGCTGGCGGCCTCCAACTTTAACTACGACCGACCCGAGGCTCCGGAGGTAGAGCCAGCCAGGACTTACCAGCGCGGGGCTGGCCGACTTCGGGGCTGCGGCGGGTTCAGGCGTTCCGGCGGCCCGACTCGGAGCTGTGGCGGCTTTCCGGTGGCGGTGGCAGCTGCAGCGACTTCGGAGGTTCGGCCGTGGGCCCAGTGGACGACATCGTCGGGAGCTCGCAGGTCACAGGTTGGTGACCTGTTTTTCCGGAGCTCCCGTGGCAACAGCTGCGTCCGCTGGACTGGAGGGCGGCAGCTTCGGCAGCCCCGGGCCGTGGAGTTGATCCGGCCCGCTCGCGGAGCGCGGTTCACCCGCGGGACTTATTTACATCACCCGGTGCGGTCACAACATCGGAGGCCCGGGTCGCCTCAGCGCAGAGGAAGAGGAAGAAGGGAAGAGACAAAGACAAGATTTTTGCCTTCCACCACAGTGAGGAGGTGCCTGGTGAATTCACTGTGGTGGATGTTAAATATGTGTTTATTGTGTGTTTTGTTATTTACTATATGTATGACTGCAGGCAACAAAATTTTGTTCAGACCGCAAGGTCTGAATGACAATAAAGTTTTCCAATTAGGGAGTAGCTGTCAGGATATCTGACTAAATGTGTGATCCAGCAAGGATTCAATTGGGATTCATGTGCAACAACAAAAATAATTCGTCCACACAGAATGATATATAGATTAAATCAATGAAATGCAACAAATATATTTTAAGTTCCTTCACCATCCTGAAGGTGCCCTTTAATATGTACCAGTCTGTGTCAAAAACAATAGCGGTCTAAAGTACTCACCTGAGTGTTGCACAATGGAGACAGTTGGATGTACATATCATCTCATTACACATGGATACAAACAGAACTCCCACAAGAATCTAGACTGTATTACCACATGACAATCAGATGTGCACCTTATCCTAAACTCATGTTTAATGCTCAAGTGAGATCAACTCAGCTGAGGAATGAATAATCAAATGTGATCATAACTACAATAGTTGCACAGCTGTTGACTCTGAAACATATTTACAAGAACACGCGTTGCCTGCTTGACTTGGCTGGCACTCTGCATGTGACTACTGAAAGGGATCATGATGCTATCCCCCAAAAAATGTTTCACTGAACACTTACACTCGGTCCACCAAGGCCGACTGGATCTTGCCATTACTAAAATCTTCCTCCCTTTCCCATTCCAAACTTTCTGTCCTGGGCCGCCTCCATTGTCAGAGTGAGGCCACATGCAAAATGGAGGAACAGCACCTCATATTTCACTTGGGATAGCTTACAACTCAATATTATGAACGTTGAATTCACCAATTTTAGGTCACTCTACAAACACCTACCTCCTCCTCCTCCGCTGCCCCGTCTCCCCATTCCACGTAATACTCCTCCTTCCTTCACTAAATGTCCGTTAACCAGTTCCAAAGAGCGCAATGATGCATCCCTCATGGGCTCACACAGTCGCTGGACAAGAATTGGCTTGTCATGGAACCTCCTTACAACAGGTATTCTGTTGCTGGCTTTGATCTATTCTGTTTCCTTTTACTTCCAGCACGTACTCCCACCACAATCAGTCTGGAGAGTAGCCCGACCGAAACACCACGTCCATTTTCTCCAGAAATGCTGCCTGACCTATTAAGTTACTCCAGCATTTTGTGTCTACAGCTTTTTTAGGGTTAGTCTAGTTGAATTAATGTCCTCTTTTTCAAATTGAATTTTCTTGTGAAAGTTAATCTCTCTTGACCCTACCCTAATGAACTCCTGAGGAGATGTCCTGTGGCTGAGGTGATTGATTTCTAACCACCACAACCATCATCTTTTTCTGCCAAGCATGATTACCAACCAGCAAAGGGTGTTCTTCCTGATTTGCATTGAGTCCAGTTAAGCCAGGGCTCCTTGATGCCAAGGATGACTCCATTCACTTCACATCTGGAATTCAGCTCTTTTGTCCTTGTTGGGACCAAGCCTGTAATGTGGTCAGGGGCTGAGTGACTTTTAGAACCAAAACAGCTTTTGTGAAGCAAGTTGATGCAAAGCAAGTGCAGCTTGATAGCACCATTTGTCACTTTGATGATCAGGAGACCAATGGGGCAGTAATTTGCTGGGTCTGATTTGCACTGGATTTTTCTTGCTTTCAGCCCCCCACGACCACCGCCACCACCACCGCACGAACAGTCGTCTCAGAGTCTGTAAGTCAGTGAATTGATTTATCAGGCAAAGGCTGGTTTCCCCGAGTCACAGGCTGAACCAGCAAAGTTTTATGTTAGGATAACCATATAAGGTTCTATTATTATTCTCATCATTAGTGGGAACCATGGCTGCATAGGCCAGTCAGGCAATACAAAAAGCCTGAAGCGTGATCTTGTTGGATTTATTGCAAGACCCGACTGATGAGGTAGAATGGAGGAAAGACATAAAAGAACATTCCTCCCCAGTGTAGCGAGAATGTATCTCTCGCCACTGTTATGCCACATATTTTGCAACTGGTGAATGAGCCTTGATGTAAACATATCGATATTCGGTGTTCCATCGAGCCATAATGTCATTAAATACTTTGTGATCCAACATCCATTCTGTGTTGTCATTGATTTCACGTGATAATACAACAGCACCAAATGAGGTTAGGTAAATTATCACAGGATACTTTGACTTGATTGCACCCATGTGACTAACATATGCCACCATAGTGGATCAACTTGGAGTTGAGCATGCAGATTATGCATATTCACACAATAACCTTTAACCTATAGAATGCACCCTGTGTTTATAGGTAGTTGATACTAATAACTGAAAAATTGATAACTCATGCAAAACGCATCCGCCTCCGTAACTAGAGATGGCATTCGTAATTTCTCATCTTTGAGCACTAGCATCAGTTTGTAATTACTGAAGATTACTGACCAAAAATTAGTGGAGCAATGCTGAATACTGTTCGTCCACCATTGTGACTTTGGTAGCTTCAGCTGGTAATAGCATAGGTTTATTAATAATTACCTATATGGTACTTGAGAGGTTTATTCTTTGGACGTTGTAAGTTCTGCTAATGCAAAGGCCCAAATTGCACAGCTGAAACACAGCTACTATATTGCCAATTTCACTTGATGAATAAAAGGCTGCTTCATAACAACGAGGTTGTTACAGGCTTCTATTAATTCAAATCTCTTGCCCCAGGGCGGAGTCACCATTAAATTGATAGTTAAAGGTAAATCCTAATAATCAATAACTCTGGTTGGTATCAACCTAAATTTAACTGGATGGATGAGAAACCCCAATTTCACAAAATATAGTTTGCAGCTGCAACAGTTAATTTTAGTAAAATACAGCGTTTAAAACATCATCCAGATAGGCCAATAACAAATGTTCTTGAGCTCTGAGCAGCCCAAGCACCGGTTTTAGTAATTTGGTAAATAACCTGGGAGCTGAAGCAAGCTCATTTTGCAACAGCTTTAACTGTTATCATTGCCCCATCCAGATAAATTTCAAATATCTCCGGTGATCCCTGTGAATGGGAACTGAATAGTATGCATCTCTGAGATTGATGCATACCATAAAGATCCTACGGAAATCAGTTGTTTGACAGTAACGAAATTTCCTATTCTGAAAGTCTATACTGCACATGAGTTAAATCAAGGATGAAGTGACATCTTCCATCTTTCACAATGAACTGGCCACGCCTGCCATAATTCCGTGCCTGCCTCGAACGACAACTCTGGCCAGATTCCCGAGCCTGTCTCAAAAGGCTATCCTGGCCATAATACTGAGCCTGCCTTGAAAGACAACTCTGGCCATAATTCTGAGCCTGCCTCGAAGACAACTCTAGCCATATTTCTGAGCCTGTCTTGAAATGCAATCCTGGCCATAATACTGGGCCTGCCTCGAAAGACAACTCTGGCCCCAATTCCAAGCTTGCTTAGAACACTTGTATACTGTGCAGTATAAATTAATCACATATTATCATTAGTATTTGTACAAAAAACAAGTGTAAATATTACCAACTTGTAAATGGTCCACAACCCCATGTTTCAGAAGAACCAGACCCACCTACCTCCATGGCTACCAGTGGTCTTATGGCAAGCCCAAAGGCCCCTGATACGGGTTCTTTTTCCCTCCTTGATTGGAGAGTAAGACTGGTAAGGTGCGTGGATTCCATATTTTTCCTGAGACTGGCTTGGGCCTTGGCCTGAAAGACCTCTGCCCAGCGTTCAGGCTGCCACCGGCTTCAGTGAACCGCTTACCACCGATGGAGGCGTGGGGTGTGTCGACACCTAACGATGAAGCTTTACCTGTTGGATAAGTCTTACCTGAAGAGAAGATTCAACGGCTGTTTTCATTTCCTGGATTTCATGCCCCTTCCGGGTATTCTGCCAACGGCTGGAGACCAACTCTTCCGGCAGCAACACCTTCCTTTGCGAATATTCCCTTGAAGCCATATGCATGTGCCTCAGTATGTTCCATGGACATACTTTCAATTTTGAAGTCAGTTACACACTGACCACTTGCACTCCCCTCCACAGAGAGGGAGATTCGTAGGCAGCCCTGAAACAGGTGCTGCCGCAGGCCCCTTAGGATACCTGTGCTGATATGGTCCCTCCCACTGACCTATATCAGGTTTGAGCATCACATTTGTGGGAATAAATACCCGAGGGCGCTATCCATGCTCCATCTGGGTTAAACGTCCGAGGATGTACCCAGATATGTCAGAGGGGAACCCTCCTGGGCTGAATCCCCTAGTCCACAGGCCTAACCGACTTACTCTTGGTTTTACCCCCTTTCTGGGGATCTACAGCGGTCTGGAAGTGGCTGACCGATGTATGTTGGAGGGGTCCCTCCTGGCCTGACTTCCACAGGCCTAACCGACTTACTGTTGGTTTTACCCTCTTTCTGGGGAACCACAGCCGGTCTGGAAGCCACTGACTGTACTGTCAGTGACTAGGGTGGCGAACCCGCCGGCCGCCGGCTACCCGCACTTCCGTGGTCTCTGTAGCCGGTTCCCCGTGTTCCCGGTTTCCCTGTGGACGGAGACCGGGATTCCCCGCGGTTCTATAACCGGTTTCGCGGCCCGTCAGAAATTAGTTCCAGCAGGAAGCCACTGTAACAGAGATTCCTGCAAGGAAAGAGAAAAACAGAACCTGGAAATAAGTTGAAGAACTTACCTTCAGGTTTAAACTTACTGCTGGAAGGAGCAACGCACCCGCCAGTCAGCCGTTGCGCAATGCGCTAGCGTAATGGCGCGCATGCGGGCTGACAGCCTTCTTCACGTAGTCACTCACGTGACTCCGAAGTAAAATAACCAATTCAGATTCAAAATTAACCAAAGATTGAACTGATCACTGGTTTCCAAATTAGTCTTTGGTTGCGAGCATTAAATACATACACAAACATCATCTGTCAGTTGTATTCATATTGTTCCACAGAAACCAACTGAACTAAATGCATCAAGGCAAGTACAAACAGCTGGAAATACTCATGGCACATTTAATTCTAACAAAGGAAAATTTCCCCATGGAAAACTTTTAGTTTTTAATTTTAATTTTTAATTTTAATTAATTTAATTTTAATTTTTACAAAGTACAAAGATGCAAAATTGTATATTTTCCTGTGGCAAATCCTGTTACTCTATTTTCATAAAGCATTTCTAACCTCTTGTCAAAATATCTGAACAAAGGTAAAATGAAATTTTAATAGTTGCCGTCGAAACCATCAATATTAAATGATCTTTATTAAAGAAAACTGAAAACAATCACAGATATCATGTAATGCATTTCAATCAGCAAGATCCTTGTAATGCATTTGGACAGTGACAGTACTGTACATCCATTTAAATGGTTAAAAAAGGCAACAACTCACAAATGTGAAATTACAAAAATACTTGTTCAAGAAAATGTGATAACATGTACAGAGTGTTATATCAAATGTTCAGCAGGAACATTTTAAAATAACAGTGTTAATGAGAAATATAAATAACTTGTTTACCATGGACATATTTAAATTCATACATTGGACCCAGCTCTGCCTGACTATTTGTTGGACTAGTGGAACAGTCCTGGAGCCAAACCTACCTTAGCTCCCTCTCCTCACCTCTTTCTCAGCTCTCTTTTCCACCTCTTTCACACACAATGACTGAACTGGTGTTACTTCCTGAAGTTCCTACGGAGTTCCTTTTAGAGATACAGCAAGGAAATAGTCCCTTTGTCCCACTGAGTTCACACCGATCAATGATCACCTGTACTCCTCCCTCGATGAGCAATTTGTCTAATTAACCTGGAAACCTGCACATCTTTAGAATGTGCGAGGAAACCACAGCATTCAGAGAAAACTCATGTGGTCACATGGAGAACGTGCAAACTCCAGGCACACAGCAACTGTGGTCAGGATCAAACCGGGTCTCTTGTGCTATAAGGCCGCAATCTACCGCTGCGCCACTGTACCCTCTAAAGTGTGGCACAGTGGCATACCTTGCTCCATCTCTGTCGCATCCGTTCTCATGATGAGGCTTTCCACACTGTGACATAAAATGTCCTCCTGCCTCCGGAAGTATGGTTTCCTCTCAGCCACAGTTAATGGAGCCTTCATACATACCTTCCATTTTCCATGTCAGCTCTTGTTCCACTGTATCCCAAACATAAAAGTCCTCATCTTTCATCCTATGAGCCTCTGCATCCAGCATGACACTCTTCACCATTTTGGCCAGCTCCAATGGAATCCCGCTGCAAGTCACATCTTCCCCCTTGCCTCCATCTTTCTGCTTTCCATAGGGACCAATCTCTCACCCACCTTCTCTCCTATCTCACCCACCTTCTCTCATTCCCAAACACTTTCCCCAGCAACTCTTGTTCCTTCATTACCTTCCTCAACACAATTCAGGGATCTAAACACCCCTTCCCGGTGAGGCAGAGGTACACGTGCACCACTTCCAAACTCATCTGTTGCATTCAGCGCTCGCATTGTGGTCTCTTGTACACTGACGAGACCAAGCGTTGATCAGACGACTGTTTAGCAGATCATCTGTGCTCAGCCAACAACAGTCATCTTGAACATCCAGTTGCATGTCATTTCAATACAGTTCCTATTCGCAGTGACCTTTTCCACTGCCTGTATTTGTTAACTACTTTGTAGTCTTTATCCTAAATCTACTCTTGCTCTCCTGCCCAACCCTTTCTCCATTACATCAATGACTGCATTGGTGCTGCTTCCTGCAGAAATTGTTAGTTCTATTATTGTACACACTCTGGCAGAATAATTTGTTTTTTCTCTCTTAAGAATCCAGATTTTCCTTTTAACATGCCACCATCTGTAATCTTTTCTATATCTAATGATTAGTCTACACCTGAAATGATTAACTTTTAGCTTCTCTCCACCAATGAGTCATTTTCTTTACTTAAACACAATCAGTTAATTTTCAAACAATTCTGACATCTGCTGGAAAAAAAGGGGACATTTTCCATTCTCAAAAAAAACTATGCAGCAATAACAGGATCCCGTGCAAGCAGATTCTTATTTATGATAGCAACTGCAAAACATTACTTCCTATTTTTAGTCAGAGAAAATTCCATAGTTATCCTCGAGTCAAATGGGGAATGTATATCATTCAAAGCTGGGAGCAGAATCATAAATATACATGAAAGTGAGCATGCTACTGAACTGCTAAAGCCTATGTTTAGCAGTTTAATAACACCATTTAATAAAAATCACAAATTTATCTGACTGTAATCTACTATAGGCTCGTCAAATCTACCCGCAGTAACCTTTCATCCCCTTGACTACCAAGAAACTATCAAATCCTACCTTAACAATCTTTATTCTGTTTTCACTATCCTTTGAGGAACAGACTCATGATAAAAAAAAGATTAATCTTAGTCTTAAATGAATGACATCATAACTAGGAAAATGGACAAGGGAAAGCCAGTGGATGTAGTGTACCTGGACGTTCAGAAAGCATTTGATAAGGTCCCACATCGAGATTAGTGGGCAAAATTAGGGTACATGGTATTGGGGTAGAGTGCTGACATGGATAGAGAAGTGGTTGGCAGACAGGAAACAAAGAGTAGGGATTAACGGGTCCCTTTCAGAATGGCAGGCAGTGACTAGTGGGGTACCGCAAGGCTAGGTGCTGGGACCTCAACTATTTACAATATACATCAATGATTTGGATGAAGGGATTCAAAGAAACATTACCAAATTTGCAGATGACACAAAGCTGGGTGGCAGTGTGAACTGCGAGGAGGATGCTATGAGAATGCAGGGTGACTTGGACAGGTTGGGGGAAATGGGCAGATGCATGGCAGATGAAGTTTAATGCGGATAAATGTGAGGTTATCCACTTTGGTAGCAAAAACAGGAAGGCAGATTACTATCTAAATGGCGTCAAGTTGGGAAAAGGGGCAGTACAACGGGATCTGGGGTCCTTGTTCATCAGTCTATGAAAGCAAGCATGCAGGTACAGCAGGCAGTGAAGAAAGCGAGTGGCATGTTGGCCTTTATAACAAGAGGAATCGAATATAGGAGCAAAGAGGTCCTTCTGCAGTTGTACAGAGCCCTAGTGAGACCACACCTGGAGTATTGTGTGCAGTTTTGGTCCCCTAATTTGAGGAAGGACATTCTTGCTATTGAGGGAGTGCAGCGTAGGTTTACAAAGTTAATTCCCGGGATGGCGGGATTGTCATATGCTGAGAGAATGGAGCAGCTGGGCTTGTACACTATGGAGTTTAGAAGGATGAGAGGATATCTCATTGAAACATATAAGATTGTTAAGGGTTTGGACACGCTAGAGGCAGGAAACATGTTCCCGATGTTGGGGGAGTCCAGAACCAGGGGCCACAGTTTAAGAATAAGGAGACAGCCATTTAGAATGGAGACGAGGAAACACTTTTTTTCACAGAGAGTGGTGAGTCTGTGGAATTCTCTGCTTCAGAGGGCGGTGGAGGCAGGTTCTCTGGATGCTTTCAAGAGAGAGCTAGATAGGGCTCTTAAAAATAGCGGTCAGGGGATATGGGGAGAAGGCAGGAACCAGGTACTGATTGGGGATGATCAGCCATGATCACATTGAGTGGCGGTGCTGGCTCGAGGGGCCGAATGGCATACTCCTGCACCTATTGTCTATTGTCTATCATCGTCTATCATGTTAAAACAGTGAGCCCAAATTCAGCAACCATACCTTCTGTACCTTTCCCCAGTAAATTGCAAAACGTTGAAGCCCCAGCATTACACATTACATCTTGCCAACCAGATAAAGATCTGTTTTTGCCAACTCCATTGCCTATCAGCCAACCAATCTTCAATTCACGCAAACATTACCTCCTTTACCGTGAGCTTTTATTTACCACAATAACATTTGATGCATTACCTCAGCAAATGCTTTCTGGAAAGTGAAAGACATATACTCTTATTTTCAGCACGTTGGTTACATTTTTCACAAAATCATGTTCACACTGCTTGATTTTTTCTAAATGCTCCCCAATACCATTTTTAATAATAGCTTCTAACATTTTCCCATGACATATTTTAAGCTAATTCTCCTGCATTCTCCTTCCAATTTTCAACAAAGGAGTGGTAATTGTTACATTTCAGTTTAATAGAAACTTCCCAATAGATCCCAATAGAAACATCCAAATATATGATCATAAGGAATCACAACGAGTAAATGGTGGGATGGACGTTGGCATAAAATGTAATATAATTATCCTATGAATTAATATTTTTGTTATGTCTTAGTTCAATCACGAGGGGAATAGATAGGGTGAATGTGCCGTCTTTTACCCAGAATAGGCGAAATCAACCAGAGGACTAAGGTTTCAGGTGAGAGGGAAAAGATTTAATACAAACCCGAGGGATACTTTTCCACACAGAGGGTGGGGATATATGGAACGAGTGTCAGAGGAGGAAGTTGGGGGAGATATTATTACATCATGTAGAAGACACTTGGACAGGTACACAGATAGGAAGGGTTTGGAGGGCTAAATGCAGGCAGGTGATAGTGTTGATGGTCTGCATGGACGTTGGGCCAAAGTGCCTGTTTCTGCGCTGAATGATTATGACTCTATGAGCCAAAGAGAGATGAGTTGGCAGTGCAGACTTTTCAGGTATAAATGAAAATGTCTTAAGACTCTTGCCAAAGTGCATATTGGCCTCCACCGTGAATTGTTAGAAACGTAGAGATTATGCAATTATAGACCTGAATTCCGGTTGAGATGAGAGTTGTCTTGACATGAAAGCAGCATTCACAGAGAGTAAACTCAGGTAAAATATAAAAATACACTGGAGGCCTGTGACTAGTGATATGCCTTAGGGATCAGTGCTGGTCCTATTGCTAAACAGTATGTAATTTGTATCAATGCTTTGGATGGGATTATACAAGGCATAATTTGTAAGTTTACAAATAACATTAAAATAGGTAATATTGTACACCGTGAAGGTGATTAACTGGACAGATCACAGATTGGTCAGGTCAATTTTCAACCTGCACATCCCTCTGCCACAGCGCAAGATATCTAAGCTTCTCCGTGCATCATTCAACACCGAGATGCTCAAACGGCCAGATGTCACTAAGTACCAGTCCCAGCTGGACACCAAGCTGACTGCTCATGGACCACTGACAGGCGGCGCAACTGAAAAGTGGAACCAGTTCAAAGAACTGATAACAGAGTCAACTAAGGAAGTGCTTGGACGCAAGCAGCGAGTGCACCAGGACTGGTTTGATGTAAAAAATGATGAAATAACCAAATCCTGGAGGAGAAACACAAGGCATTCATCGAGTGACAGAACGACGTATCCTCCATCTCCAAAAAGAATCACTTCAAACACCTGCAGAGCAAGGCACAGAAGGAGCTACGAGAGATGCAAGACAGCTGGTGGGCAAGTAAAGCTGGCGAAGTTCAACATTACGCAGACTCAAACACCTCTAAGCAGTTTTTCAGATTGATCAAGGCTATGGTCTACCCAAGCTGACCTCCTCCCCCCACCTTGCAGCTGATGGCAAAACACTGGTCAATGTAAAATGCAGCATCTCAGACAGATGGAGAGAACAATTCGCCAACCTCCTCAATAGACCCTCTGCCGTTGATCCAGTCACTCTCGACCAGATCCCACAAAAACCAACACTTGACGACCTTGACCTCCACCCATCTTTGGAACAGATCAAGAAGGCCATCAGTCAAACCAGCACAGGCAAGGCATCAGGCATGCACGGAATCCCTATTAAACTCTACAAGGCCAGCAGGTCCTGAGGCACTAGATGCATTCTACAACATCTTGTCCAGCATCTGGGAGACAGAAAGTATGCCCGATGAATTCAGGGACACTACTGTTGTCTCCCTGTTCAAAAACAAAGGTAGCAAAGCTGACTGTGGCAACTACCGAGGCATCTCCTTGTTGTCCAGCGCTGGAAAGATACTGACCCATGTCATCCTCAACCACCTAATCAAAAAGGTCGCAGAAGCAAGCTTGCCGGAGCGTCAGTGTGGTTTCAGACCAGGTTGCAGCAATGCTGATATGATCTTCACGATGAGACAGATACAGGAAAAATGCATCGAGCAGAAGGTGGACCTCTATGTAGTCTTCATCGACTTGACAAAGGCCTTTGACACGGTCAACTGGGAGGTTCTGTTGTTGATATTTCACAAGCTCGGCTGCCCAAGAAAGTTCATCCAGATCATCCGCCTCTTCCATGATGGCATGACAGGAACAGTTCTGGTCAACAGCGAAACTTCTGCACCTTTCAACATCTCCAATGGAGTGAAGCAAGGTTGCATTCTGGCCCCAGCACTCTTCAACCTCTTCTCCGACTGCGTCCCGAGTCACGCACCCAAAGACCTCAATTGTGGCGTGTACCTGAAGTACCATCTGGACGGATCTCTCTTTGACCTTCGACAACAGAACGCGAATTGGCCAAGTATTCACATACAAGGTATTTGCTTTGTTGCTCCGCCCGCAATTGACACCATTACATACAGTGACAGTTAGGAATGACATATAAAACATTAATAATAAAACATTATTGATTAAACTTGTGAATTAAATAAAATACCAAAGCAAAAGAAGGCTACAGATTTTTGGTTATTGAGTAGAGCTACTACTCGTGGTAAAAGCTGTTTTGTCTGGCTGTGGCAGCTTTGACAGTCCGGAGTCGCCTTCCAGAGGGAAGTGATTCAAAGAGTTTGTGGCCTGGGTGAGAGGGGTCAGAGATGATCTTACCCGCTCGCTTCCTGGCCCTTACAGTTTACAGTTCGTCAATGGAGGGAAAGTTGGAGCCAATAACCCTCTCAACTGATCGGATGATTCGCTGCAGCCTCCGGATGTCGTGCTTAGTGGCTGAGCCAAACCAGACCATGATGGAGAAGGTGAGGACGAACTCTACGATGGCCATATAGAATTGGACCATCATTGCCTGTAGCAAATTGTGCTTCCTCAGCTGCTGGAGGATGTACATCCTCTGTTGTGCCTTTTTCACTGTGGAGTCGATGGTGCCCCCCCCCCCATTTAAGGTCCTTGGAGATGATGGTTCCCAGGAACTTAAAAGACTCCACAGATGTGACTGTGGTGTTGTTGATGGTGAGTGGGGTGAGGGGAGGGGGAGCTCTCCTAAAGTCTACTATCATCTGATGATACTTCCACTGATGGAAGTGTAATATCATCTGATGGCTCCCTGGACAAGGAAATCTCAACATCAACAAAGCCAGTCAAGCACTTGGACCACTGCGTACACGAGTGTTGAACCACCACAACATCAAGCTGTCAACTAAACTCAAAGTCTACAAAACAGTTGTGCTTTCCAGCCTGCTCTACGGCTGTGAAATGTGGACCTTGTACAGGAATCACACCCGTCAACTTGAGACGTTCCATATGCGCTCGTTACAGTCCATCATGGGCATTTGCTGGCAGAACAAAGTGCCCAACCTAGAAGTATTGTCCACATCCAGCTTCACAAGCACCGAGACAATGATCATCAAAGCACAGCTCCGATGGACTGGGTACGTCATCAGGGTGGATGAAACCCGCATGCCTCGACTGTCTTCTTCTACGGCGTGCTCTTCCAGGGACAAAGGAACCATGGGCGTCCCAGGAAGCGGTACAAAGAATGCGTCAAGGACCTTCTCCATTATTGTGGTCTTGTGCCCAAGCAACTGGAAGCCTGATCCAGCAACAGAACACCAACGATGAACTTCATTTACCTCCACTGCCCTTGAATGTGCGGTTCACGAATTGGACTCGGGAGCCATGTCAGAACTCACTAGAATTGAGTGCACACCCGGCATCGTCATTACCGACGGGCCACAACCATTGTACACCATGAAGGTGGTTAATCAGAATCACAGCAAGACCTTCACCAGCTGAGCAAGTGGGCAGAGAAATGGCAAATGCAGTTATTCAGATAACAGAGGTATTGGATTTTGGGGAAATCAAACAAGTGTGTGTCCTTCACAGTGCACAGCAGGGCCCTGGGGAATGGTGCAGAGCAGAGGGATCCAGGAGTAAAAGTACATAAATTGCTGAAAGTTATGTCACAGGTGGTGAAGAGGGCTTTTGACATGCTGGTCTTCATAAATCAGGGATATAAATGAAGAAGTTAGAATGTTATTTTACAGTTGTACAAGATGCCGGTGAGGCTGCACTTGGGGGGATTGTGTCCAATTTGTGGTTACCCTGCTAAAATTCTTGAAAGAATGCAGAGAAGATTTATGTGGACGTTGCCAAAACACAAGGGCCTGAGCTAAAGGAAGAGGTTGGGCAGGCTAAGACTTTATTCCTTGGAGCACAGGGGGCTGCGGCAAAATGGTGAATGCACAGAATTTATTTTGCAGGGTTGGGGAATTAAGAGCTAGAGTACATGAGGTAACTTTTTCACAAAGAGGGTAGTGAGGATATGGAACAAGATGCTAGAGAAAATAGAGAAGGCAGGTATAATAACAATACTTAAAAGATATTTGGATAATTTGATGCTTTCGTTTTTAGAGATACAGCGCAGAAACAGGCCCTTCGGCCCACCGAGTCCGCACCAACCAGCGATCCCCGCACGTTAACGCTATCCTACACACACGAGGAACAGTTTACATTTATAACAAGCCAATTTTTTTTCCTACAAACCGGTCCATCATTGGAGTGTGGGAGGAAACCAAAGATCTCGGAGAAAACCCATGTTGTCACGGGTACAAACTCCGTACAGACAGCGCCCGTAGTCAGGATCGAACCAAAGTCTCTGGCGCTGTAAGTGCTGTAAGGCAGCAACTGTACTGCTGTGTCACCGTGCCGCACACATGGGAATGATTTACAGAGATAGGTGCTAAACAGACAAATGGGACAAGATAAGATGGGGCTTCTTGGTTGGTATAGAATTGGGCTGAAGGGTCTGTTTCGAAGCTGTATGATTCTATGATCCTAAAATGGAAAATTGGGAATCACTAGATGGAGTTCTTGCGCAGCACAAAGAAACATGTTGGAGGTCAATCTTCAAAGCTGAGAACACCACTGCAGGAGTTCTTCAGGTTTGCATGTTTTCCTCAACCATCTTTCGCAACGTTTGCATTGACAGTCCTTCACAAGGTCGAGAGTGGGAAGAGGGAAAGGGAGGACAAGGGATGCTTGCTGATGAATTTAGAATGTTCAATTAATAGGCAATAGACAATAGGTGCAGGATTATCCATTCGGCCCTTCACGCCAGCACCGCCATTCACTGTGATTATGGCTGATCGTCCACAATCAGTACCCTGTATCAGTATCCTGCCTTCTCCCCATATCCCTTCACTCCTCTATCTTTAAGTGATCTATTTAACTCTCTCTTGAAAGCCTCCAGAGAATTGGCCTCCACTGCCTTCTGAGGCAGAGAATTGTAAGATTAAATGAGAACTTACCAGTTTGAAGTTTGATCTTGATTTTATGAGGAGTTACGTTGGTGATTACGTGAAGAAATCAAGGCTACATGCGCGTCAATCTTTAAAGCAGCGGTATGAAATCACAAGTAACAATCACCAAAGTGACATAGTAAGATGCGTGACTCGAGAACTACCAGATGATCTTTATAAGAGAGGGTTGAGCGTGACGGGCACGTAATCACCACTGTAACTCCTCATAAAATCAAGATCAAACTTCAAACTGGTAAGTTCTCATTTAATCTTACTATTTTACTTCGGAGTCACGTGAGTGATTCCATGAAGAGTTCGAAGCTTTGTGATTTCATGCCGAAGATCGAAATCTCGGCGTCCCACTGCATCGATTGACTCAGGATGAGTAAATAATCCAAATGCATTAGCATGATATTCATTCAAATGTATTAATGGTTTACGTTAATAAAGAAATCAATAGCAACCCCTGTAACTCAGGGGAGGCTAAAGTGGACGCAAACAGAATGGGCAAAACCCCGGGTCAGTAACCGGCCTATGGAAAAAAATGTAAAATCAATTTAGTTGACCACCCTGCGGTCGCGAGGATATGGTCGATGGGCATGTCCATTGCCCTGGCCGCTGACGTTGATGCTGACCTGGTGGAATGAGATATACAATTGTCAGTGTTAATACCTGCATAACCCAGAACCTGCTGCAGCCACCTTGAAATAGTCTGAACCGACCTTCCTTTGTGTAGTTATTTATTGATTAATAAACAATGCTGATTCCACACTTCTTAGGATTCTGGTGGCCTTGATAACATAGATGTGAGACCTTGGGGTATCCGAAAAATGTTCTTAAATCATGCCACCCCTGGTCTGCTCTGCTTGTGTAGACCAGAATGTAAAATGTAATGGCACCTGCAGCCAATTCCATCCTATCTAGCCACAGCATTTGCAATGTTTGCCGTCGTTGTGCTGATATTAGTGTCATAACTAAGAATGTAGCTGGAACCCCTTGGTGAAGTAATGTTCACACATTTTCAATAACCAATTGCATAATCTTGTAGTGGGAGAACTTGTGTCAAGATCTTTTTAACAACTCGATATCTGAGTTGAACCCGACAGAGTAGTTTCCGTTTATTGCAGCTGTAGTGTCTCTATAACTGAATTATTGTCAAATACCATTTAAGAATTAACTGGAAAATGTCAGTAATCTGTACCGTATTGAATGTAACATTAACATTTAAACAAAATCACTTCTGATCCCCTCAATAGGAATGTACTGTTTTTTTGGGTGCTATCCCTGCACTCTGCAGTGAGCACATCCATGGCTTGATGTGAAAACCTGAGCCATAAGTCAATCCATTCAAAATGCGTAAGTCAATAATTGTTTTATTGTGCAAAGGCCGGTCTCCTGAATCACAGTTTGAACCAGCAAGTTTTTGTTTTTTGGAATAACCGTATACCGTTGTATTATTATGCCTGATGAAGCAGGCAACATGGCTGCTTAGCCAATCCGTCAGTATGAACCCAAGTGAGGTCTTGCTGACTGTTTTAATGAGGCAAAAAAATGGAAGACATAAAAGAACATTCCTCCTTTTGTAGCGAGAATGTATTTCTCCGCACTGTTGTGCCACATATTTTTGCAATCAGTGAATAAACATGCACCAACATGTCGATATTTGATGTAGTATTGAACCATACTTTCATAATATTTTGAGATCCAATACCTATTCTGTGTTGTCATCGATCTGAACTGGATGATACACCAGTGGCAAAGGATATTAGGTAATTATTACAGGATACTTTTACTTGATTGCCATGTGACTAACATATGTTACCATCGTAGAGTAGCAACTTGAAATTGAGCATGTAGAATATGTATATTCGCTCAATAGCCCCTTACCCATGGGGTGCATCTAGTGTATATATTTAGTTGATACCAACAGTTGAAGAATTGGAAACTCATGCAAATCTCTAATACCTCCAACTAGCGAGGGTATTCGGAACTTCTCACCTTAAAGTCCTTAGCATCAGTTTGTAATAACTGAATTTGACCGACCAAGCTACCTGAGCGAGTTTCAAGTTCAAGTTCAAATGAGTTTATTGTCATGTTCAGCAATGCTGAATACTGTTTTTTCATCATTGTGACTGAGGTAGCTTCAGCTAACAATTGCATAAGGTTGTTAACAATGGTCTAATTGTCCTTTGAAATGGTTGCTACTTTACACGATATCAGTTCCTTGATTTGCTCAGCTGAAACACAGTTACTATATTGCCAATTACTCTTGATGAAAATAAAAGTCAGTTTTATAACAGGTTGCTATTAACTCCAATCTCTTGCCACAGGACGGAGTCAAGGCTAATTAATAATTAACGGTAAATCCCAATGACCAACGAACAATTTATCCCATTCCGCAATGCTTTACTGTTATTAGTGCAGTTATATTGTCTTTGATAACCTCTGTAATGGGATTTGCTTAGCATGGATCTTTGAGACCCTTATGAATCTGTTGTTATCAGGAAAATAAGGTTTTCATATTCGGAAAGTTCATATGCCCGACACTCTCCATTTTTCATAATAACATGCCACTCCTGCCTTATTCCATGGGTGGTTTGCATGAGAACTTTGGCCCGATTTCCGAACCTTAAAGTTAACCCTGACCATAATCCAAACTTGCTTGGAATGCTACTACTGTGCCTCAACCAGATGTTTTTATCCTTTGGGTGTTGTACAAACAAATGTAAATATTACAACTTGGGAACGGTGCACTTACCCATGTTTTGGAAGTGGTAGACCCATTTTGTTGAGTAGGGTTGGTAAGGTGCATGGAATTTCTGAACTATCATGCTGCCCCCAGCTCCAGTGAACCGCCTACTGCCGATGAGCGCCTGAGGTGCGTTCTGAATGATGACCTTTGCCCGCCGTTGGCCTTTATTGATTCGTCTGCCAGGTTTTCTTCCCCTGTTGAATAGGCCTAACAGAATAACAGATTTGGCGGCTGGCTCTCACATCCCCCTGTTGGCGCCGTTCACTGCCGGCACATATGTGCTTCAGTATGTACTATTGACTTCTTTAAAGCCTGGAGTCAGTTATATCTTGGCCTTTTGCTCTTCCCTCCTCAGAGAGGGCGATTCGTAGGCAGCCCTAAACAGGCGCTGTCGCAGGCCGCAGGATACTTATACTGATTAGAACCCATTGGACCTATACCCAAATAGAATATTCTGCTCGGATTGCAACTTTGTTGTCAGGAAAAAAGGTACCTCTGACACGTGCCCTTCATCCCTTGGGGTATGCCCCATGGCCATACCCTGAGACTCAGTGTCAGCAGGATACTGCTCAGTCTTGGTCTCTGCCTCCAAGAGGGAAACCTGTAGCAGCTCTGTCAACTGGAGCCGCTGGTGCGGCCTGCAGAGGTGGAACTTCTGTCTCAACCTACCATCAGAGTTGGTGTCAGAACTAATCCTCATCTATGAAGGTACTATCAAACAATTCTCTACTAGATACTGCTGGCACCTTTTTGTTCAGGGTGGCGCTGACTCTCCTCCTGTTGGCGTGTGCCCTGCTGTAGCACTGTATGCAACAGTTGCTGCATTTGGGATAGTCATATCAAACACACTATCCAGCCCCGGTGAGGAATCATCCCCCGACTCCGTGGACCTTGCTATCCAGCCCCGGTAGAGAATCATCTCCCGACTCCGTGGGTGTAGAAGACTTATGTGTGAACTTGAGCAACCCTGTCCCAGGCGTTGCTGACACCGCCTCTCGTAGGCCAGCAATGACACAAATGAAACAGCCCTGTATCAGGTGCTGTTAATACGGCTCTCCCGTAGGCCGGCACTTTCATACACGAAGCAGCCCTGTCAGGCGCTGCTGGCGCGGCCTGTCCCATAGGCCCGCGCTATTACACATGAAGCAGCCCTATCCCTTGTAGCCCGACTCACCCGAGTCCAAATAGGGCTGAACAAATCTTTTCTCACCAATTTTATTCCCTGCCTGGGGACCGACGCCTGCGAGCCACTGACTACACTGTTAGTGACTTTGGCATTATTTCCTTGCCGTTCCACGGCATCTCCGCAGGCTGGGAGCCGCTGACTGCCTTGTTAGCGGCTCCTTATCTCGCAACCCGAACTTTTTGCCGGTTATCCGCTTCCGCGGTCGGACTGGGATTCCCCACAGTCCACAACCGGTACACTCATCGGGCTGTGAAACTGGCAGGAAACCTCTGTGAAAAGAGGCTCCTGCCTGAAAAAAACCCATGTAAGTAAAAACGAACTTACCTTTTAGGTTTAACTTACCACTGGCAGGAGCGCTGTCCTGCCAGTCTGGTGCTTGCGCCAGTGCGGCTGACGTACTGACGCGCATGCGGCCTAGACGGGGTTCTTCATGGAATCACTCACGTGACTCCAAAGTAAAATTGAAGATTCACAACTCTGTGTGAAAATGTTTTTCATTTCCGTTCTAAATGGCTTTCTTATTCTCCCTCATAGGACCACCAAATCTCTATGATAGATACTCTTACCATCACCGATGCCAATCTCAATAGCTAGCAGCTCTTTGGGATGTGGGAAGAAACCTATATGGTGACACGAAAAATATGCAAACTCCAAATCCACAGCAGCTTTGATTTGCAACCTCTTCTCAGTGCATGAAGAAATCTACACCCAGACATAGCAGGATCAGGATAAAATTCAGGCATGGGATGGTAGGTGACAAGCGACATTTACTCCAAAAGATGCCTGCATCCTCAACAAAAGAGAGTTTAACCACAATACCCTCGACATCCAATAACATTACTGTTACCAAGTCTCTCACCATCTAGTCATCAACCTCAACCAGTAACGTAAAGATCATGGCAACAAGCACAGATCAGAGCAGAGTTGCTGCATCTCCTGCAGCAAGTATCTAATTCCCAGTACACGAAAGCTTTTCTTCCATCTAAAACAATGTGTCAGGTTTGTGATGGATAACACTCCATATGCTTGGACGTGTACAACTCCGGCAGCAGTTAAAATGCTCAACACTGTCACGGCAAAAGAACTGCTTGATAGTAACATAGAAAAATAGGTGCAGTGGGCCATTCGGCCCTTCGAGCCAACACCGCCATTCAATATGATCATGGCTGATCATCTAAAATCAGTACCCTGTTCCTGCTTTTCCCCCATATCCCTTGATTCCTTTAGCCCTAAGAGCCAAATCTAACTCTCTCTTGACACCCCATCAACCACCCTCAACATTCATTTTCTCTATCAGCAGCACATAGTAGCCGCATTGTGTACCATCCATAAAATATATTGTCACCCCTAAGCCAGTCCAGCAGTACCTCCCAAACCCATGAAGCAAAAACAAATATTTCAGGTGCATTGAAATGTCACCACCTGCATGGTCCCTTCCAAGTTGCACATCACGCAGACTTGGAACTTCATCCTTATTCCTTCACAGAGTTTAAATCTTAGAATTGCCTCTCCAATAAAATTGTGGGCATTACAATCATTAGAACGATAGCAACAGCTTAACTAGAAACAATGCCCCGATCCTGAGGAGGAATTTTGTTATTTCACAAAGTCAGATTGTTGAAATATAAATATTCATATTGATAAACAGATCAATTGTGTCTGAAAGATTTCAGCAACAATATATTGCAAAATCAATAAAAGGACATATATTAGATTTAATGACTTTCAGCAAAAAAAGTTAACAGCTTAATAGTGCATAAATACTCATGTAGTAATGATTATAACATGATTGAACAATAGTGCTTCAACTTCAACATGAAACATTGTGCCCAGAGTAACCTGGACATTAATATTGTTAGTTATAACAATTGAAAGATGTTGAGAAATGTAGACAAAAATAATTAATGTGGCTACAGAAATTTGAACATGCATACCTTCAGATTCAGGGCAGTTTCTTTCCAGCTGTTATCAGACAACTGAGCTATCCTCCCACCAGCTCGAGTGTAGACCTGACCTATCTACCTCACTGGAGACCTTTGAACTATCTTTAACAGGCTTTATCTTGCACTAAATGTTACACCCTTTACCTGTACACTGTGGACGGCTTGAATGTAATCACTTATTTACTTCGACTGCATAGCAACAAAATGCTTTTCACTGTAACTCGGTACGTGACAATAATAAACAAAACTGAACCTAAAAAAAACTGAAACAGTAGTGGGGATTTCCATCTATAGAATGCCGTTGATGTCATCATTCCCCAATCTCTCTAGTTAAAAAGCTCTTTACTACCAATCAAGTGTTGTAGTCGTTCATAATAATTAAATAAATTCTGCTGCCAAGTTGTACATTTCTAAGAAAGCTTGCTATATATGTCCAAATTACGAATAAACATTGACCGCGACCAGATTTTTCCGTGGGACGGTGCATAGTGGAACTTCAAAAGAGGTTAAAAATTTGATTTAATTTGTTTTTAGAATTTTTAACATTGCAACAAAATTAATAAAGTTTAAAAAATAAGTGATTAATTAAATTAGATGAACAAGCCCATAAACAGTTTAAGCAACTCATAGAATGATGATGTGCCATGAACACCAAAAGCAAGGAATGATATGCATATTGATATGATAAACGTTCAGCGATGAGTTGCTGCCTTGCAGGACCAGAAACCCGAGTTCAATTTAGGGGCCAGTGGAATAAAGGGAAATGGGGAGAATGCAGGCACGGGTTATTGATTGGAGATAATCACCATGATCACAATGAATGGCGGTGCTGTCTCGAAGGGCCGAATGGCCTCCTCCTGCATGCATTTTCTATGTTTCTAATCCTGACTACATGTACTGTCTATACGGAGTTTATATGTTCTCCCCGTGACCGGATACTCCGGTTACCTCCCACACTCCAAAGACGTACAGGTTTGTAGGTTAATTGGCTTTGGTAAAAATTGTAAATTGTTCCTAGTGTGTGGAATAGTGTTAGTGTATGGGGATCACTAGTCGGTGCGGACTCGGTGGGCTGAAGGCTCTGTATCTCTAAAACTAAAATCTAAAACCGGCACATTATTAGCTATAAATAAAAGCACTGGCCACAACACACGGGTGAGTACCAAACCCTTCTTCAAAGAGTACTGCTTCCAAATGTATTTCCAATGACAATGCAGCACCCTCACAATATTACTCAGGTGCATCAACTTAGATGTATGTACAAATCTCCTAGAATTACTGAAATGTACAATGCAGAAAAGGGCCCTTATGACGCATCTCGTCCATGCCGACCATGATACTGATCAATACTTACATACATTGGATACATATCCCCCTTTGTCTTTCCTATCCAATTACCTGTCCAAATGCCTTTTAAGTCTAAAGCAGTACTGGATAATAAAATATTTATTTGAAAACACGCTGAAATAAAAAATATAAGCACAAATTCAGGCAACTAGGAACTAGGAACAACAAACAAATGGCAAAAAGATTGCAAAAGTTACAACAGCAAGAGAAAAAAGATAAAAGTACAAAAGATAAAAGGAAAGAGTAGAATAATGAGTCAATGAAAACTAGTAATGACTGAAAAAGAAAATTGATAATACATTGAACAACTTTGCATCAACATTTACAGTAGAACAAACGAGAGGATGGAACAGTAATGCATGAAAGTAACAGACCAGTTAGCCTGACTTTGGTGGTGGGAAAGATGCTGGAGTCAATTATTAAAAAGGTAATATTGGGGCATTTGGATAGCAGTAAAAGGATTAGTCCAAGTCAGCATGGATTTATGAAAGGAAAATCATGCTTGACTAATCTTCTGGAATTTTTTGAGGATGTGACAAGTAAAATGGATGAAGGGGAGCCAGTGGATGCCGTGTATCTAGACTTTCAGAAAGCATTTGATAAGGTCCCGCACGGGAGACTGGTGATTAAATTTAGAGCACATGGTATTGGGGGTAGGGTGTTGACATGGATAGAAAATTGGTTGGCAGGCAGGAAGCAAAGTGTAGGAGTGAACGGGTCCTTTTCAGAATGGCAGGCAATGGCGAGTAGAGTGCCGCAAGGCTCAGTGTTGGGGCCGCAACTGTTTACCATATATATTAATGATTTGGAAGAGGGAATTAGGAGCAACAGTAGCAAATTTGCGGATGACACAAAGCTGGGTGGCAGTGTGAACTGTGAAGACGATGTTAGGAGGTTGCAGGGTGACCTGGACAGGTTGAGTGTGGGCAGATGCGTGGCAGTTGCAGTATAATATAGATAAATGTGAGGTTATACACATTGGCAGCAAAAACAAGGGGGCAGATTATTATCTCAATGGGGTTAGGTTAGGTAAGGGGGAGGTACAGGGAGACCTGTATGTCCTTGTGCACTAGTCACTGAAAGTTGACGTGCAGGTACAGCAGGCAGTGAAGAAAGCTAATGGAATGTTGGCCTTCATAACAAGAGGATTTCAGTATAGGAGTAAAGGGGTTCTTCTGCAGTTGTATAGGGCTCTGGTAAGACCACATCTGGAGTATTGTGTACAGTTTTGGTCTCCTAATTTGAGGAAGGACATCCTTGTGATTGAGGCAGTGCAGCATAGGTTCACGAGTTTGATCCCTGGAATGGTGGGTCTGTCATATGAGGAAAGATTGAAAAGACTAGGCTTGTATTCACTGGAGTTTAGAAGGGTGAGGGGGGGATCTTATAGAAACATATAAAATTATAAAAGGACTGGACAAGCTAGATGCAGGAAAAATGTTCCCAATGTTGGGCGAGTCCAGAACCAGGGGCCACAGTCTTAGAATAGAGGGGAGTCCATTTAAGACTGAGGTGAGAAAAAAAAATTTCACCCAGAGAGTTGCGAATTTGTGGAATTCCCTGCCACAGAGGGTAGTGGAGGCCAAATCACTGGATGGATTTACAAGAGAGTTAGATTGAGCTCTGGGGGCTAGTGGAATCAAGGGATATGGGGAGAAGGCAGGCACGGGTTATTGATTGGGGACAATCAGCCATGATCACAATGAATGTCGGTGCTGGCTCGAAGGGCTGAATGGCCTCCTCCTGCACCTATTTTCTATGTCTATGTTTTCTATGTTAACATAAACAAAACAAAATCCGAATCATGAAGAAAATAAGAATACTTATGAGTAAAGGTTCCCACGGGCTTGATGTTCACCATCCCCAAGGAAACCTCAAACAATCTGGATATCCTTATAACCCAATGCTCTCTACTCAAGGAGAAAGAGACAAATTCTCCTCCCCTTGAACACATCCATGATCCAGGAATGATTCAATGTCAAGGAGTTCAGGACAACAGCAAATTCTCATCCATAAGTAGTCACCACTAATATGAATGATCTTAGCTTCTGGGCACAATGACCTTCAGATGCAGGTAAGTATTTGGTGGCTCTGGGAAATGTTCTTGCAGGCTGCATTCCTTCCTCCTTTGGGCTCCTCTGAGGAAACACTCGTTATCAATTCTTCTTGGTAACACTGATTACCCTTTGACATTACAAATACATCACCTATTCAAGTGATGAATTGATGATATCACCAAAAACATTTAGAATATTTCAAAACTGCTGCTGCTCCAATATTCTGTGGTCCCAACTCCAACAAGCACAAATTTGCAAGAAAGACAAATTTGCAAGAAATTGTTGACTCCTTTAAATAGATCAGGAATAGGCTTTATTCCACCTGTTTAAACTGTTTTTTGTGCAGTCTGCACCATGTGTTAACTGTGTTGAAGGGAATCATTTACAGAATGGAGGTATCAATTATTAATTGCTTGCGAAATGACAGTATGCCTCAAACGAAAGTTTATAGTACGTGCACACTACCACTAAATAAAGGTTGTAATGAGCACAAAGTTTTCAATTTTAGGCTGTTATTTAATTGCATTACATATAGAAATCATATGTGATTCCATTGGATTTTGCATACCTTTCAACCATTAATGTCACTTTTTCCAAAAGGAGAATTTGTCTATGCAGATTCTGCCAAAACTACAAATGTGATGTGTTTTTGATTTTAAATCATACTGATTAAGTGTCTTCAAAGTAAAAGAGGCTGAGTAAATTTATCCAGCATGCACTGGTGAATGGTATTTGACCCAAAATGTTACCTTGCCTTAAGTACTACCTGAGCTGCTAGCTCTTCCAGCGTGTTCTGCTTCTGTATAACATTTATTGTGGCTCTATTGGGAGTTCCAGCAGTCAATGACCGTTGCAGAGTTCAGCACAGTAGTTATGGAGCACACTTGCAGCTGTTGCTTTATTTTGTTTGGCTTGGAGCCTTGTACATGAATGAATCCAAATGTAGGCCAGAGCCAACTGGCCTCAGCATAGTTTCCCTCAGCTCTTCCAGCTTCATTAAATAAAAGAGTGATGGTATGCTCAAATGTAGCTGTTATGCGGGTGGATACTGCTGTAGTTAGTTACCCAGGAACTTCAATAAAATAACCATGTTCAGTTAAATAAAATGCAGCATTTTCCTTTCTTCCATTGCAATTTATATTTTCCAAAAAACACATTTTAAATGATTGTGGTCTGTGAATGAGTTTAATCCAACTTGACTGCATAAGAGTTCCGGCTTTTGGTACAACTGGCAAATTAGGCATAGTCTGCATTAGTTTGAAAGGACTAGCAAATGCAGCCAATATAATCAAGGACCATTTCATCCTGGTAATTCCCTCTTCCGTCTCTCATTAGCCAAAGATACAATGGATTGAAAGCATGTATCATCAGATTCAGGAACAACTTCCTTCCACTGTTATTAGACTATTGAACAGTCTTCACAGAAATTATGGTGTAATCCAGATCTCCCAACCTACCTCATTGCGAACCTTGTACTTTTTTTTAACCTGCACCTTCTCTGTGACTGTGACACTGTAATACTATATTCTGCACTCTGGTAATTTTCTCTTTGCTTATTTGATGTACTTATGAATGGCTTGATTGTACACATAAATAGTATGAATTGAATGGATAGCATGTAAACAACATTTTTGATTGTATCTCGGTATACATGCCAAATAATAAATCAACACCTCCACGGTATTGCAATGAATGGTTCTGATGGGCGGCAATTAACATGAACATTTTTTTTGTCTTCCCTGCCGAGCTTTCAATGGCACAGGCAGTGGGTGTCCACACTCAATGGCTGATTTCAACTGGGTTGAAATATCAGTGGCAACCACATTGTTTCAAGTATCATTGCAAAAGTATTAATAGAAACAATTGCTTGTCAATTTCCAAAGCAACTCCGTTAACTGCCTCCCAGGGTGAAACTGACAGCCTGCATTCTTAAGAAATAATGGTGAATGATTACCACCGGGAAGTCACGTGTAATACAGGTTTCATTTTTCCACAAGGCTGATTCTCATCAGAACTTAGAAATATTTATGGGAGCTTGTTCGTATGAATGGCATGTCCATAAGTCAAGGTTCATAATCTAGGGAGGGCCTGTACTTCTGTTCTTTTAAAAAGCCTATTAACAATCAGATAATTTAGAAGCAAAATAAGAAAAAACCCTCCTCAAAGATGCATTCGTTTTGTAGAAACAAGGAATTGCAGATTCTGGTTTACCAAAAGATAAAGTGCTGGAATAACATAGCAAGTCAGGCAGCATCTCTGGAGAACATAGATAGGTAATGCTCCAGATCAGGACCCGTCTTCAGTCTGAAAGCCTCCAAATCTTTCCTGCCCCATTGCAGGAGGGATGTGGAGGTATTGGAGAGAATGTAGGTTTACCAGAATGCTTCCTGGGTTAGAGGGTATTAGCTATAAGAAGATGTTGAACAGAGTTCGATTGGCAATTGAGTTACCTTTCACTTGGTTCCACATTCCTCTGTTGGCTCCCAATCCTTGTCAAGAGCGCAGGTTCACTGGGAGCATAATGGAGAGTGCCGAAGAGATTCCTATGGCTAGACCAATTACTACTCTCCAAGGACAGTCTTGCACTTTGGAGAAGTAAAGTACTCTCCGTAGGTCTCACACTTGTCCTTTATATGATGCACCCCAACGTAGGTCTACAAAGCTACATCTCATCATTATAAGCTGGTTGGGAACAGGGAGCCTCAATCAACAGAGATAGCCTCTCCACGTGTCAAGATATTGAAATTCACTTGAGGAACTTTCATCCAGCAAGTCGGGAGGGGGTTAATAACTAAGGCCACAACACAACTTAAAACTAAACAACTTTGGGATTGTCGCAAGCATATCACCAATGAAATCCATAGCCAGTTCATAACCAGCCATATTATGCAGTAGACATTAGCACCACTTGATCATCTAAGGGGCCTGTTTTCTTGGTGATGTTTTCGGCGACTGCTGGCATCAGTGACTGATGTATCAGGGTCGCCGAATGATTTTGAACATTTCAAAATCCAGCGGCGACAAAAAATTTTTTGTGACACTTGAGGAGACATCGCGCGTCAATACGTCGTCACGCCGCAACTTTTTCAGTGACCTGATACATCAGTCAATGATACGACAGTCGACGAAAAAAATCGCCGTGGGACAGCCCCTTAAGTGATGCACTGCTCACTGCAGAGAAAATGGAGAAAAATGTCAACAGACTCACTAGCAACTCTGTTAAACTACTCATGCTATATTATTTACTGTCTCTGCACTAAAAATGCAAGACCCAGCTGAAAATATAGTAATGCCTTGAAAGCCAACACCAGTTGAAGTTTTATAACAGCAGTAATCAATAACCGGGATAGAAGATTCAACAAGTTGGGCCTTAAGACTTCTCTTCTCAGTCAGAAGAAGGGTCCTGGCCTGAAGCATCACCTGTCTATGTTCTCCAGAAATCCTGCCTGACCCGCTGAGCTACTGTGTCTTTTTATGTAAACCAGCATCTGCAGTTCCTTATTTCAACTTATTTCCCATGTTAACCACTTTGGTAGTTAATTCTCTGAACCCTGCAGCATAATGCATTAAAGCAGATATAAATCAAATCAACTATTATAAATTAAATAAGTTAAATACCAAGGCAAAAGCAGCTTATACATTCTACAAGGATAATTGTCACTAATCATCCTCGGGCCTCTTTAGTGATTGCTCGCCATGTGAGGAATGCAGAAATAGACTTGTGTTGCAGCAAGACTGGAACAACTAGATATTGGTTGCACACATTGTACTAATTAAATACACATAATAAACATACAAAGCTCGGACATGGTTTGACAGGCTGGACACAGAGGGATCTAGAACGTCACAGGAGGCTTGAATGAGGAGAAACACAATTCCTTTTCTTATGAAATTCACCACCACAGAAGGCTGTTGAGACAAAGCTGTTGAATATATTTGAGGTTGTATACAGATTTCTAGGCACAAAAGGCATGCAGAGACAGCAGGAATGTGATCTTGAAACTGTAACTCAGCCACAATCATATTGAATGGTGTAGCAGGCTAAAAGGATCAGGTAGCCTACTCCAGCTCCTATTTTCCTGTACTTCTTTGCTGAAGAATTCCTCTCCCTTAGGGTCAATTACATTTTGGAATTTTGATGACCATTATCTTACCCATGGGAATGATTTTTTCAGGAACTTGTAACAAATGAAAATTGTGTTTAGCATCAACTAACAACAAGCATCCTTATTTACAAGGAATACCAATAACTGGGATTTACTTTTGAGATAGAAATATGATATTTTGCTCTCTCTCTGCTTAGTTTGCCCAGCTGCTTCATGCTGCTCTCCAGCTTGGAAAGGGGGCAAAGAAAACATCATGGCTCAGACTGGGGATAACTTGGAAAGTTGCAAGTGTTTACAAGTTAGTCAGTTAATGCTAAAAAAAATGTCTTGATGTTTTGCCCCACAATTTGTAATATTTTTCCACTGAAAATGAAGTCAGTATTTAATCAGGACTAAGTCAATATTAAAAAGATAGTGTATTTAAATGTATGTTCTGATATAAAGCCTTAACCTGTAACACTTCCACACAATTTTCCTGTTGAATTGACTTGACTTGATATCTGTCTTCAGCCCTTCTGTATTTAATACACGAGATACTGACATTTTAAAAAAGGTTGAGGGCTCCATAAGCCAAGTATTTAAAAATAGGTTGAAAATACCAGTTTTGCCAAATCCTGGGACAATTATTTTCAACTACTGTCAATCATTATTCATAGCAGAAATATACAAAGATGGAGCCAAATGCTAGCAGAATGAGTCAAAATCAGTTGCTATATGAAGCCACGCAAAAATAGTGATAATATACATAATTCAGGAAGATTTTCCCGAGAGAAGAGCAAAACTGAGCTCATTTCCAGACTTCTTGATGTCCATTGGAAAATTTGGAGCCTTGCAGTATCGGAATTTATGTTGACGCTAGGAAATTGCTCCCACCATAATATATTTAGAGTTTGAGATGCAATTGGCTACATCTTATCAAGATAATCTCAAGACAACGTGTGACCTGTAAACCTCACTTTCACTCATTTTCTTTTTTCAGGATAATTTCAGCCAATGTTGTTCACCTATGATGTTCACTGCTGCAATTCCGTATTCCGACTGCGCAAGACCCGGTCAAAGGTCGCTCTGCATAAACATTGCTGGAAGCAGTGGAGCTGTGTACATATAGACCTTCATTTCATCCATTTTTTCCAGCTGATTCTTCTAGGTAAAAAACTACTGCTTTCAAACTATGAATTAGTTGTATTTATTGTTCCTTTGTAAAAAGCTACGATGGCTCGGTGGGTCAGGCAACATCTCTGGAGAAGAGTCTCGACCCGAAACATCACCCATTCCTTTTCTCCGTGGATGCTGCCTGTCCTGCTGCAGCGATTTATGTGTATCCCTGTTGATGGTTGGTGCTCAGCTTTCGCTGGCGCCGGGGGGTGGGGTTGGCCGATGGCCACTGGGTGAGCGGGGGGGGGGGGGGGGGGGGGGGGGGGGGGTGCAGCTGGCGGTCCCCGGCCAGTTGGGGAGCGGGTTCCTCGGGAGTTGGAGCGGAATTGGACAGGAGGTGGCACTCCTTCTCTGCGCTGGTTGTGGGCCTGTGGTCGCTGGTGTCCCGTCGGTCCGGGGTCCCAGGATGTCTCCGCCCACTCCCCAGACGGGGATGGGACACTCAGGATGGGGGGGGGGGGCAGTCCAGTGGTGGTTCGGCAGCACTTGCGGCGCCGCGGAACCGGGTTCGATCCTGGCTGTGGATGAGGCGCGGGTCTATGTGCACGCTCTCCCCTGTCTCCCACTCCCCCAGCTCTCCGTTCCTTTACGGGGGATGACGAGTTGACCATTTATGGGAGTCTCTCTGGAATCTAGAATTTCATTGCTCATTCGCATTCATAGATGAGGCTGAAGAATTCCATTGCCATGAAATTAGAAGAATAGTGAAATTCGACTCAGAAACTGTCATCGTTGTGTTCCAATCTGGAATACATTAAGTTTCCTATAATATGGCCACACGGCACCCCCGTTCCTCAGATTAAATATATTTTTACACATAAATTATGAATAAAGATAAGAATTTATCCTCAGTTTCTTCAGCCAGCGCTTTGTTCTCGTTTTTCTTTATGGTGAATGACCTTTGACAAATCCCATGATTCCTTGCATTTTTCGGAATACCAAACTGGCTTATATTGAGGTCACCAAAGTGCCATACACAAAATAAAATACTGCACCTGCTTTTCTTTTAGCTAATTAGAGCAAGCAAAACATACTTTGGTATTTAGTAGCATTGCAAGCAAGAATCACCAAAGTATGGGCATTAAATTAAATACAGTAAAACTCTATCTGGCATAAGAATCTTTGGCGGTGCGGTTCTACCAGATTTTATGGATGACTGGATGGTATTCCTATTAACTCTAAAGGATGTACCTTTAGAAAAGAGATGAGGAGGAATTTATTTAGTCAGAGGATAGCTAATCTGTGAATTCATTGCCACAAACGACTGTGGAGGGCATCATTGGGTAATTATAAAGTGGAGATTGACAGATTCTTGATTAATAAGGGAGTCAAAGGTTATGGAGAAAAAGGCAGGAGAATGAGGTTGAGAGGGAAAGATAAATCAGCCATGATTGAATGGCAGAGAATGATTCGATAGGCTGAATGGAATAAATCTGGTCCTATGACATGAAGTAACACACTTAAAATCCACATTTTAAATAAAAAGTACTAATATCCGTTCTAAATTTTCCAGTGAATCAAGTAAGATTGAAGTGAGTGTAGGAAACACAATACCAATGTGTCAGGCGAAGCATGGGAATTAGATTCCCATAACTCACCTGTTTCACAATTGCAATTTAATAATCAGAATTTTACTGCACAGTGTTTCACTGTTGCCTAGTCCTGAGCGTAGAGAACATTCTTTTTTTGGGTGACATTTTCCTGGTCAAATCCTCCAAGATGCCAGGACTCGCTCACTCTCTCTTCCCCCACCAACACAGCAGCCATCCTTGAAGCTACAACATTTCCCCAACATTTAAAAGAATGCTGCCGGATAGAGCATTGGGGCGGCACAGTAATGCACTGCCTTACAACGCCTGAGACCCGGATGCTGTTTGCTGTTTATACGTTGTCCCTGTGACCATGTGGGTATTTTTCTGGGTGCTCCAATTTCCTCCCACATTCTATAGGCGTACAAGTTTTTAGGTTAATTGCCTTCTGTAAATGTCCTGAGTCTGGAGGAAGGGCACTTTTTTATTACACAAAGTGCGGTAGCTGTATGGAACAAGCTGCTGAAGTAGCTGAAGCAGGTACTGTCACTACGTTTAGGAAGCATTTAGACAAGTACATGGATAGGATAGGTTTAGTGGGATATGGGTCAAACAGAGGCAGGTGGGATTAGTGTAGATGGGGCATGTCGGTCGGCAATGAATACGCACCCCACCACCTCCACAGGTTGCGCCTGTGCCGAAGGACACAGTGGCTGGCTGGCGGGCCGGCCGGCAGAAGGTGCTGAGGTGGCAGCCGGTTCCGCTGTCTGGTCCCGGCAGCTGCTCGCAGCCACCCGAGCTACTTCCCTCCCCAGCCACAATGCGGTGGCTCTGCGCCCGGAGCGCTGCGGCAGTGGTGAGTGAGTGAGTTAGTGAGTTGCTGGCATGGTCTCCGACCCCTTCCTTCTCAACACACCCTCCCCGCAACTTTACCCCTGGCAGCCCAGCCAAGTTTACTACTTTGAGCAGCCCAGGCCATGCTGATCCGTGCCAGACTCCCCACATGCTGTGGAAAGGAACTCTTCCCCCCCCACCCCCCCCCCCCCAGCGGTGCTGTCCTTTTACAGCCGCCTCCCACTTCACACAGTTCCAGGGTCGAAGGTGTGGCAGGTTCCACGGAGCAGTCGCTACGAGAGTGGCATTGCTCAGCCTAACCAAGAAGCAGGTAAATTTTCGGGCCTTATTTTAGAGTAAAAAATAGCATGTTGGACGCTGGGAAATACAGTATAAGCAAAATAAACATATGCATACAAAGTTGCTGATGGTAGGGTGAGAGTGGAAAGCAATAACAGAAAAAATCCACGCTCAATTTACTTTTACTATAACTCAACACATGCTCAAATTACTGCTATTTCAAGAACATGCAAAGATCAAAAGAATATTTTAAGTAACTAACTATAGCTCTCTGCCTCCCATATTCAACTCTACTGTGGTTTCTGATTTCCATAAAGATTCTCTGGCAAGGGAAAAGGGCTGACACAGTGGGAAATACTACCTTGTATCCAAAGCAACAGCAAAACTTGAGATACAACTTATGAGTAATCTACTAACCAGAGGTTTTAACTACATTTAAATTAATGGATCCGTGATATTTATATTATTAATTATTGTAAATATTATGTAAGACAGTTCAAGTTACTATAAATAACAACAGTTACCGCGGTACATCGTGTAGAGCAGGGAATCTAGTCCTTCAGCCCAACTAGCCCAGTGTTTAATGCAGACAAGTGAGGTGTTGCATTGAGAATTCAAACCAAAAACTGTGCCGGACATTCACTGTGAATGGTAAGGTCCTGGCCAGTGCTGTAAAGGGATCGAGAAGAACTGGTACATAATTCCTTGAAAGTAGCATCACAGGTAGATAGGGTGGTGAAAAGGGCTAATTGTACATTGGCCTACAGTCAGGTTAATGAGTATAGAAGTTAGGGCATTATGTTACAGATGTACAAGATGCTGTTGATGTTATATTTGGAATATTGTAATCAGTTTTGGTCACCCTGCTATAGGAAGGATGTTGGAAAGAGTGTAGCGAAGATTCACAAGGATGTTGCCAGGACTGGAAGGCCTGAGCTAAAGGGAGAGGTTGGGCAGGATAGGACTTTATTCCTTGGAAAGTAGGAGGCTGAGGGGGTGATCTAATGGGGGTGTATAAAATCATGAGGTAAATAGATAGGGGGAATGCAGTCTTTTGCACAGAGTAAAATAATCAAAAAACAGACATAGGTTTAAGGGGAGGGGGAATAGTAACCTGAGGGGCAACTTTTTCCACATAAAGGGTGCTGAATGAGCTGCCAGAGGAGGTAGTTCAGGGAGGTACTTCATAACATTTAAAAGATAATTTGGACAGGAAAATGGATAGGAGATATGGACCATATGGGAGATGTTTAGAGGGATATGGGCCATATGCAACAAGTTGGGCCAAACACCCGCTTCTGTGTTGTATGACTCCATGATTCTACACCGTATTTTAGTAAGATCTTAAATCATATCCCACACACCTTCTCAATAACATTCGGTCATTGTAACTAATTAAAAGTTCTGAAATTCCTCTGCCAAACAACTTTGCAGAAGAATCTGATCGAAGATATGAACTATACCTGTTCATTGAACTGGCTCAACCAATTTGTCAAGGCTAGAGGTAATAGAAAATGTAATTAGAGAAATTAAGTTAAAAAAATAATTGAACATGATCTTTGAAAGAACTGACAAATATAAGCATTGCTGCTCAACACAGAAAAGTATCTTTCGTTTTTACACAGGAATGTATTGCAACAGACATCAACTGCCAAATATTTAGCCGTCAAAAAGTTAGTTATAAAATAATCCTCAATATCACACTCGTTCTTTTATAATTTATCGTACTGAGTTGGTAGGCTTTCAGGGCAGTCATCTGTTTTGCAAACATCAACTTAATGATCCCAAACAGAGAGAACAAAGACATTTTTGATTGCTGTAGCATAATCATAGTTTACTTATCTGGTAAGTAACTTAAAATATTTGGATGGATTTACAGCCTGCTACAACAGGGCATTGTATGACAAGGTAGTGCTGCAAGGAGAATGCACTATAGAGCTGTTGTGTCCAAAAAGGTAATTAAAACCCAACCATTCAGGTTCATGCTATTTTGGAAATAATCCCATCTGTAAATGAGATCATAGGAGTTGAACATGAGTAGACCATCCAACCCCTCAAACCAGCTCCATATACAAAGCTTGGAGCCACGAGAGATTGTAGATGCGGTAAGCTGGGGCAAAACAAACAAAACTGCCTAATGAACTCAGTGGATTGAGCAGTATCTGTGGGACAGAGCGGGGGGGAGGGAGGGGGGAGGGGCTGGGGAATGCAGATAGTAATGGTTGAACGTTTTGGTCAAGACCCTTTATCAGGACTGAGAGTCGAGTGGGAAGGTTGCCAATCGGAAGTGATTAAGGTTGTAAGCAAGGGCCAGAAGTTGATAAGAAGGCTGATACTGGGCATATGGAGCCAGGTAGGGGTTGGAGGAGACAGAGGAAGGTGGGATTGGTAGAAGCAGACAAAGAAAAAAAGGCAGATGGAGCCAGGTGGGAAGGATGAAGGTAAAGACTGTTGATGGAGGGTGATAAGTAGGAACACAAAGGGAATAAATAGTTCAGAATCTGACAAGTAACAAAGGCGACATTGGGAGAGAGATGAAGGACATATGAAACCAGGTGGGTTGGAGATCCGGTGGTTCAAAAGTGTGGGTAGTAGATGGAAGTGTATGGTGGGGTGGGGTTATACGAAAGGAATAAAAATGGGAGGGGCGGAGGTGGATCGGAAGGAGAGACAAAGGATGGAAAACACAGAAGGTAAGGGTTGTCTGCAATTGGAAAATACAATGTTCATACATAGGGTGCATATCTTACATGTTAGGCTGTAGATTACAAAGATGGAATATAAGGGGTTGTTCTTTCAGTTTGCATTGGACCTTACCTGGCAGTGGAGGAGGCCAGGTCAGTGTGGAAATGCAAAGAGAAGTTGAAATTACGTAAACCTTGCTCTGTCCTCAATGGCAACTCCTCCTGCAGATTGTTTGTCTTAATTCGTTCACATTCCTGCCCTTTCCCCACAACCCTGATTCCTTTAGTGACTCATAATCTATTACAGCCTTAAATACACACGGTCGATGTCCTCACAGCTTTCTATTCCAAGTTATTCCAAAGAAAAAAAATCTTCCTCACCTCAATATTAACTGGGTGCACCTTATTGTGAAAATATCCCCTTTGGTTCTGGGCTCTCTCACATTACCCTTGCTTACTCTAAGAATTATAAGTATTGCAATAAGATCATCACCTGGCATGTATACGGGATGGTTTTTTTAAACCAATATGTAGAAGAACCGACTAGAGGGCAGGCCATCTTGGACTGGGTATTGTGTAATGAGGAAGGATTAGTTAGCAATCTTGTGCAGAACCCCCTGACAACAGTGACCATAATATGGTGGAATTCTGCTCAACACGGTTAATTCAGAGACTAAGGTCCTGAACTCAAAGAAAGGACACTTTGAAGGTGTGAGACAGGAATTGGCTAGGATAGACTGGCAAATTATGCCTAAAGGCAGGGGTTGGCAACCTTTTTTGCCAAGGGGCCAGGACATATGTCTGTGAGCGGATGGCGGGCCACATCTATCACGTGTATATATGGATCGCGCCCCCATTCCGCCCCGGATGCCAGGCATTAAATCACGTTTTCACATAGATCCCGCCCCTTCGAGGACGCCCACCCGGAACACTGAGCTTAAATATCATACTCACTCGTACCCGGCCTACTGACAACCCTGATCACAACAGTGAAACCCAGACACAGAAGGTGCGCGGCCATGCCGTCGGCTTTGCGCAGGATGCGGATACAGCCAAATCACCTTCCAGGTACCGGAGGTAGAAAAAAATGCTGGAGAAACTCACTCCAGCATTTTTTTCTACCTTCGATTTTTCCAGCATCTGCAGTTCTTTCTTAAACATTCCAGGAACCGGAGATGACGGAAGTCTGCAGGCCGGATGATTTAAGAGAAAAAACAAAGCCTGCAGGCCAGATGATTTTGGGTTATGGGCCGGATTCGGCCCGGGGGACATAGGTTGCCGACCCCTGCTTAAAGGGTTAAGGGTGGAGATGCAATGGCAAAGATTTAAAGACCGCATGGATGAATTCCAAAAATGATTCATCCCTGTCTGGCAAAAAATGGGGAAGGCGGCTCAGCCGTGGCTAACGACGGAAATCAAGGATAGTGTTAAATCCAAAGAAAAGGCATATAAATTGACAGATGTGGATTCCCTTCAGTTCCTCCCTCCCACTAGATTTCTGGGAGATTGTTTGCGTCTTCCTTTTCCTCATCTCCGTTCTAAATGGCTTACCACATATTCTTAAACTGTGGGTCTGGTTCTGGACTCCCCCAACATTGGGAACATGGTTCCTGCCTCTAGCGTGTCCAATCCCTTAATAATCTTATGTTTTAATAAGATTCCCTCTCATCCTTCTGAATTCCAGAGTATACAAGCTCAGCCACTCCAATCTATCAACATGTGACAGTCCCGAAATCTCAGGAATTAACCTACACTGCACTCCCTCAATAGCAAGAATGTCCTTCCTCAGTTTGGAGAACAAAACTGCACACAATAGGTGTGGTCTCACCAGGGTGCCCTGTACAACTGCAGGACCTCTTTGCTCCTCTACTCAACTCCTCTTGTTATGAAAGCCAACATGCCTTTCGCTTTCTTCACTGCCTGCATGCTTCCTGTCAGTGACTGATGAACATGGACCCCCAGATCCCATTGCTCTTCTCCTTTTCCCAAATTGACACCATTTAGATAATAATCTGCCTTCCTGCTTTTGACACCAAAGTGGATAACCTCACATTTATCCACATTAAACTGCATCTGCCATGCATCCGACTGCATTAAACTCTATTTCTCAGCCCACCTATGCAACTGATCAACGTCCTGCTGGAATATTATAACAATATTCACTATCTACGCCAGTGCCCACTTTATTGTCATCTGTAAACCTACTAATCTTGCTTTCTACATTCCACATGTCTATTCAATTTCTCTTTGTAGCTAAAGCACTCCATTTCAAGCAACATCCTGATGAATATCTTCTGCACTCTTTCTAAACCTACCACATACTTTCAATAGTGTGGTAACTGAAATTGCACACAATATTCCAAGTGTGACAAAACCAATGTTTGTACAGCTGCCACATGATGTCGCAAATCAATACTCCTGCCTGCAAAGGCAAGCAAGCTGAATGCCTTCTTCACTATCCTATTCACCATTTTCTGTGATCATGCACCCCACGGTCCCTGTGCACATCAACACTTCTAAGGTCCTTGCCATTTACTGTGCATGTCTGGCCAGTATTATACAACCCAAAAAAGCATAACCTCACACTTGTCTGGATTAAATTCCATCAGGTTTACTCCACCCAATTTTCCAGCTGGTCCATGTTCCTCTGTATCTTTATAATCATCCTGACTGTATACAACATCACCAATCACTGTGTCCTCCACAGACTTGCTCATCAGACAACAGACTTCCACAATAACAAAATGTCCCAGCACCGATCCCTGCATTACACCACTGGTTACAGATTTACAGACAGAAAATAAAAACCTCCGACACTTTTTAAGGCAGAGGTAGATAGATTCTTGATTAGTAAGGGTGTCAGAGGTTATGGGAGAAGGCAGGAGAACAAAGTTAGGAGGGAGGGATATGTCAGCCATGATTGAAAGCAGAGCTAATGGGCCGAATTCTGCTTCTATCGCTAAAGAACTTTTTAACACCATGTCTACCTCCTATTAACATTCCAATTTGCCAAAACATCTTGGATCCCAATACCTCAACATTCCTGACCAGCCTACTTTGCATGATTTGCTAAAGTCCATGTGTACCACCATCTACCATCTCACCTTCGTCAACTTTCTTGGTAACCTCCGCAAAAAGCTAAATTCAGATTTGAGGAGCAGAATCTCCCCTATATAAAACAATGCTGATTCCCTCTAAACAGTTCTTGCCTTTCCAAGTCTTCATGAATCTCATCCCTCAGTATTTTTTATTATAGTTTCCACACTATTGACATAGACTCGCCAGCCTATAGTTTTCTGGCATTCTTACTGCTCTTCTTGAAGATGGGAACATTTCTCTATTTAAATTATGTGCTATTTTCCTGATCTTCATTCCAAAATGAACACCACTCTTTCCACAGATTATACTCCATTGGTCAACTTTCTGCCTTTTATTTTTACATGTTATTAGTCACCCTTTCCAGTTAAATGCCTCCCTTCACAAATATAAAATTGCAAACCAGTTCAAAAAAGTGGTTTAAACTCAATTATTACATACATAATTTCCTTATTAGTATTGCATTCCCTTTTATTTAAAATAAGCACATTGCCAATTTTTCATTCTAGGATTTCATTGCATATATTTCACGGCAAATGTTGTCCTAGAATTTTCCCAACTGTAACAACACAGGCTAAAACTACAATCAGACCTGTGATTATTGCATGCTGTTTGCATGCAGATGATTGTTACTGTGTTCACTAATTACTGCCAAACAATTGTGAAGCATTGAATATCATTCTTTTACATTTTAATTGCTGCTGGAAATTTCTCAAAAATTTAAGCAATCTCCGTCTTTTAAGCCTCTCTCCCAAATACAACGTCTTTTCTTCTTTATTTGGCGTTCTGAATTTGGATAGGTACATGGATTGGAAAGGTTTAGAAGGACATGGACCAAACATGGCTAAATTAGACTAGTTTAGATGGGCCGTCTTGCTCGCCATGGATGAGTTGAGCCGAAAAGCCTGTTTCCATGCTGTCTGACACAATAACTACATGTTGCAGGAAGGAACTGCAGATAGACACAAGGAATGGGTGACGTTTCGGATTGAGACGGTCTGAAGAAGGGTCTTGACCCAAAACATCACCCATTCCTTCTAACCAGAGATGCTGCCTGCACCACTGAGTTACTCCAGCATTTTCTGACTATCCATGACTACTTGATTTGACTTTGAAAACTTAGAACATAAACAATAGGTGCAGGAGGCCATTCGGTCCTTCGAGCCATTCATTGCGATCATGGCTGATCGTCCCCTATCAATACCCCGTGCCTGCCTTCTCCCTATATCCCTTGACTCCACTAGCCCCTAGAGCACTATCTAACTCTCTCTTAAATCCATCCAGTGACTTGGCCTCCACTGCCCTCTGTGACAGGGAATTCCATAAATTCACAACTCTCTGGGTGAAAAAGTTTTTTCTCACCTCAGTCTTAAATGACCCCATTATTCTAAGACTGTGGCCCCTGGTTCTGGACTCACCCAACATTGGGAACATGTTTCCTGCAGAACTTAGTTCAGACTCTCTGTGGGATATTTAATGTGAGATGACAAGGATCGAGATTCCCTGTGAAACCCTCCTGACCTCTTTAACTCTCCAAATTCCACATGTCATGGTGCAAAAGCTGAAAGATACCAAGCTTAATTAACAGCAAGTTCCGTTTGTCTCTTCTGTCTTTCCTGTCTGCACTGCTCTCATGGTTTATTGTGCAGACGGATGATATGTTACAGAAATGGGATCTAATGCAATTTGTATTATTATAAAGCAAATGACTGTCTTCCAGTAGAAACAAAGAACTGCAGGTGTTGGTTAATACACAAAAGGAGACAAGGTACTGGAGTAACTCAGCAGGTTAGGCAGCATTTCTGGAAAACATCGATTGGTGACATTTTGGGTTGAAAACCTTCTTCAGACCAATTGTTGTAGTGGAGAGGAAAGCTGGAAAAGGGGAGAGGCAGGTGTGAGGGAGGGTTTTGATTAGCAGATGGTTGGAACAATCATCATGATAAAAGAAGCAGGTGTGAGACAGGAATGAAGAGTAGGTGGGACCCCAGGTGATGGAATTTGAGAATTCAATTCTCATACAGTTGGGTTGTTAACTTCCCAAGCGGAATATGAGGTGTTGTTCCTCCAGTTTATGTGTAGCCTTACTCAGGTAATGGAGTCAACACAGGACAAAAAGGTCTTACCCCCAAATACCCACCCTTCCTCCCCCACTTCTCTGCTCCCTCTTCTATCCCCTGTGCCCAACCTGGACTCCCATCTATTTCTCCCCCCCACCCCACCGCCTCCTGCTACATTCCTCCCTCTGGTTTCACAATCCATAACTCTTCAATCCTGTCTCACACCTTCTGCTTTCATCTCTGACCTTTGTTCCAACCATCTGCCTATCAAACACCCCCCTTGTCCATGTTCACCTATCACTCTATGTTCTGCCTCTCCCCGTTTTTCAACTTTCCTCTTCCCCCCCCCCCCCCCCACCCCCCCCCCCTTACAATCAATTGAAGAAGGTTCTCAACCCAAAATGTCAACGATCAATGTTCTCCAGGTGCTGTTTGATCTACTGAGTTACTCCAGCACTTGGTGTCCTTTTGACCAAATCTTCCACATGGAACTACAGCAATTTAACTATGTGCTTAAACTCCCACGTAATTGTGAAACTCCTGGACTACCTCACAGACAATGTCTGACTGCACTGATATTGAACTTCACCAGGAAACTGCAATCACTGTTCTGCAGCTTGAGAAATTGGACCATTGTTCAGTAATTAAACAGCTACAAGGGAGAAGAGTAAGAAGATAACATATTTTTTCAATTTAAATCAAAATGTAATTGGTTCAACTGTTTTTCAGCATTTTCATTCTGTGTTTTAATTTTTCAGAGATTTCTTAAAATTTTTAAGACATCGAAATTGAACAGTATTTTAACTTTGTAAAAGTAAGAAACTTTTGCAAACATTTAAATTATTTTACAGCCAGTAAAATACACCAAGATGCACCGCTTAATTTCCCATCCTAGGGTGGCACAGTGGCGCAGCGGTAGAGCTGCTGCCTTACAGCACCAGAGACCCGGGTTCAATACTGACAATGGGTGCTGTCTGTACGTAGGTCGTAAGTTCCCCCTGTGACCACTTGGGTTTTCTCCAGATGCTCTGGATTCTCCCACGCTCCAAAGATGTACAGGTTTGTAGGTTCATTGGCTTCTGTAAATTGTCCCTCGAGTCAAGGATAGAACTAGTAAATGGGTAGTCGTTGTCGGCACGGACTCAGTGGGCTGAAGGGCCTATTTCCATGCTGTATCTATAACCTAAACTAACTAGTAAGTTGTGGCTGTGACATATCTAAGGCCCTGATATAATGGATATCAAGGGAAACAGTCAGAGTCATACTTACCAAGCTAGTTTTACTAGGAAAAATAGTTCACGTCGAGTGAGTTTAGCGGTGGCCAATCAGCCGGACAAGCTTGTCAGGCACTCTGCAGAAAGGACAGACTTATTAGACCATTTATGAGAAAATGGAAACAAAAAATATAAAGCTCGTGCAGACATGCAAGGTAATTTGAGGTTTTCCTTGTTTTATCCCCAATACCTCAGACATCCTGCTGATGCTCAGGTCCACAGACCCTCTGGAGCTTCCTGTTGCCTACACTTAAATTCTCCATCTCTCTCTAAACTCTGGCTCCTGCCGTCACAAAAAAAAAAAAAAAACACAGGCCTTGCGGAAATACCTCATCTTCATTTTGGGCACTTTATAAACTTTCTCCATCTGTTTTGGTCAGCCATTTACTATATTTTCCAAAATACGGCTTATTGCGATTCTATCAATCTGGGTGTGGTGGGGGGACAGGCTAGCTGGACTCGGACTTCCTGCTCTGTATTTGACAAACATCGACTTTTCTTTGTCTATGCTCTCACTCTCTAACTGCTCCCATTCATTCATTCCCATGGTCACCCTGATTTTGTTCAGTAAGAGACATCCCCCACCCTCCATGCAGCTTAACAAAACTTCTTCTGTCACCTGTGTTAACGAAGAAACTGCAGATGCTGGAGAATCGAGGGTACACAAAAAGCTGGCAGAAACTCAGCGGGTGCAGCCAGATCTAAGGAGCGAAGGAGATAGGCGACGTTTCGGGTCGGAGACCCTTCTTCAGACTGGTCAGGGATTGCAGGGTCTCGACCCGAAACGTCGCCTATCTCCTTTTCCCTTAAGATGCTGCTTGCACCCGCTGAGTTTCTCAGCTTTTTGTGTAAACCCCTTTTTTCTGTCACCTTCCTAGTTCTGATAAAATGATCTTTGACATGAAAAATTGACTGTTCTCTTCCCATGGATGAAGCCTGACCTGCTATATCCAACATCTGCTATTTTTACTTTAGATAATCATCCGTTTTTTAGTTTTACCGTTCTTTTGATCACCATCCTAATCTGTCAAGAATAACATTAGAGCCCCAGTGTATAAGGAACGTCAGTTCACCATAAATCACTCCTTCAACATACGAGAAGCGAAAGGAAAATTTTGGAGAGATAAATAAACCCAACAGTTTTCCTCTTTGAGTATGCCAAGTTCAATACCTCAACTATTTTCTAAAGTTAACATTAAATCATTGCAGTCCCTCAGAGATATCAAAGTATACTTTGAAACACCCCACACAAGCCCTACAATTTACTCATTCAAAGAAATCGGCAGCTTGGAATGGACAGCAAGATTCTCCACAACAAAAACTACATAAGGTCCTAATGATGGGCGCGACGGCGCGGGTGCATCGCGACGCCCCATATATTAACCATATAACCAATATAACAATTACAGCACGGAGAACAGGCCCTCTCGGCCCTTCCAGTCCGTGCCGGTCATCCGTTGTTTTCCCTAGTCCCATCTACCTGGCACTCAGACCATACCCCTCCATTCCCTTCACGTCCTATACCCCAGACCTCCCAACATTTGATTGTCAAAAAATTCATAATATTTCCCCTCAAGAATTCATATTTTTAAAATGAAAATTCATAATATGTCGCGGCGCCCTATTCGGGATCCCATGTCACAAATTCTAAATTGTGAAGAAGTATGTTTAAATGCCAAAATCGTGAAAAAGGTACATGTATGCTGAAACATTTATAATTCTTTGTTAAACTTTGATAAACTTGGCACTAGACTCACCTTCATTTCTCTCGACTTGAGGGTTGTTGCCGGCGGCTATGCGCCTGCGCACTGGTGCAGATCAGGCGGGCTGCCGGCGGGCGGGGTGCGGCACATGCGCACTTGGCAAGGTTGCCGGCGGGGTCTGCGCCTGCGCACTGGGTGGGGGTGGGTGGGTGGAGGCCCGGTGATGGGGGCTGCAAGCGACGAGGCGGGCCGGATGCCAGCAAGAAAAGTGCCGCTGATCGCGCGGGACCGGCGCCGCCCGGGCTCTGGGCCGGGGCGTGGCGTGGCTCGAAATGGCGCCAGGCCCGGAAACCCTCCCCCACTGCGCACGCGCGGCCACTGGGGTCCAGCAACCCTCCCCCCACTGGCGCACGCCCGCGGCCACTGGGGGCCCGGGGCAACCCTCCTGCCCACTGCGCACGCTTCGGCCATGGGGCCCGGCAAAAGTGCCGCTGATCGCGCGGGCGGTCCTGTAAAAAAAAAAAAAAAAAAAACAAAGCCTTGGGGACTACACATGGCGCCGGCGTTCACCAAAACGGGGAGGAACAATTAGCTGGTGATAATTAGGTACAAATCGGAAATGGCGGGAGGGAACCTAAAAAGCGGGAATCATCCCGCCAAAAGCGGGATAGTTGGGAGGTTCTGTATACCTATCGCACTTTATCTTTTAAATGTTTAAAATCGATCCTGCCTCCACCACCTCTGCTGGAAGCTCATTCCACACAGCCACCACCCTCTGAGTAAAGAAGTTCCCCCTCACGTTACCCCTAAACTTCTGCCCGTGTCTCCGAGTAATTTGCGAATTAGGTTTAATTTACTTACTTGTTTTAAGTCTGCTCATCGGACGGAGCAGTCTTGCACTCTCTCATACAGCCGGCAGGAACTTCGGTTCCTGCGGCTACAACAACTTTCTGGACGAACTCCGTCTCCCTCCCGAACTTGCCAGCACAGCGGAGCTGCGGGGGCGGCCGGATTAGCGGAGCGCGAGCAAGTCAGACTCGGCGACCGGGGGGGGGAGGGAAGCACCCACACGGACGAGCGACGAGAAACGCATGCACCGCCGAGGATGCAGAGGTGGGACAAATAGGCAGGAACTTAGAACGAGCCCCACACAGGCCATCGATTCCTAGCCTTTTCCTCGCCAACGTACGTTCACTAGCAAACAAAATGGACAAACTCCGGCTACTGATTACCTCCCACAACTGGATCAAAGACTACAGCATCCTGATCTTCACTGAAACCTGGTTCAACACCGATGTTCCTAACAGCGCCATCGAGCTAACGGGGCGTCATATACTCCGAGCGGACAGAACAACAGACTCCGGTAAGACCAGAAATGGGGGTCAGTGCATTTATGTAAATAAAACATGGTGCATGGACACCATCATCATCGAGAGTCACTGCTCAGCTAACGTAGAGTTCATCTTGGTTAAATGCAGACCGTTCTATCTGCCCAAAGAGTTTTCCTCCACTGTTGTGACTGCAGCCTATATCCCTCCTGATGCTAATGCTATGCTTGCAATAAAAGAACTGCATACTGCCATTAGCAAACAACAGACTCACAACCCTGAGGCAGCCTTCATTGTTGCGGGTGACTTCAATCACTCCAACCTGAAGACTGTACTCCCCAAATTCCACCAACATGTCTCCTTTGCCACTAGGGAAGACAAGATACTGGACGAAGTTTACACAAACATGGCTGAAGCTTACAAAGCCATCCCCCTCCCCCACCTTGGTCAGTCTGATCACCTCTCATTGTTCCTGCTCCCAAAGTACTCTCGACTCATCAGACGTGTTAAACCCACAATGAGGACATTTAAAGTTTGGTCAGAGGGAGCGGACTCCACACTTCAACAGCGTTTTGGAAATACTGACTGGAATGTGTTTGCAGCTCAGGCCACCCTTGACTCCCTCACGGACATTGACTCTTATACATCCTCTGTTTTGGAATTTATCAACTCCACCATCAACAGTGTCACGTCCCTCAAACGGATTACCACATTCCCGAATCAGAAGCCATGGATGAACAGCGAGGTCAGGCTACTGCTGAAAGCACGGGACACCGCTTTCAGGTCAGGCGATACTCGAGCCTACAGTTCATCCAGGGCTAACCTGAAGAGGGGCATCAAGAAAGCCAAGCATAGCTACAAGTTTAGGATTGAGGAGCACTTCAATAACAACTCCGACCCCTGACACATGTGGCAAGGCATCACGGACTATAGATCCACCAACACCACCCCCACATCCAGCGACTCATCCTTCCTTGAGGAGCTTAACCACTTTTATGGCCGCTTTGACAGGGACAATCAAGAGATGGCCATTAAGGCTATGCTCCCTGCTGTTCACCAGCCCCTCACACTCACCCCCTACGACGTGTATGTAGCACTGAGTAGGATTCATGCACGTAAGGCTGCTGGCCCTGACGGCATCCCCGTGCACATCCTCAGGACCTGTGCTGCGCAGCTGACAGACATCTGGACTGACATCTTCAATCTGTCACTTGCCCAGGCAGTTGTCCCCTCGTGCCCTTAAAACCACCTTAAATCGTGCCGGTAGCAAAACCACTCCACTGCGGCGAGCCTCAACGACTTCTGCCCAGTTGCACTTACTCCCATCATCACCAAGTGCTTCGAGAGGCTGGTCCTGGCACACCTCAAAGGCTGCCTACCTCCAACACTGGACCCCTATCAGTTTGGCTACCGCAAAGACAGGAGTACGGAGGATGCCATCTCAACGGCACTCCACCTCCGCCCTTCCCACCTCGACAACAGAGGACACCGACGTGGAGAATGCTGTTCATCGACATTCAGCTCAGCATTTAACACACATTATCCCTCAAAATGATCACCAAACTCAGCGACCTGGTCATCAACCCCTCCCTCTGAAAAACTGGTTACTGGACTTTCTAACTAAACAGACCCCAGTCTGTTAGGTAGTACAACCACACCTCTTCAATCCTCACCCTGAAACACCGCCGTTCCACAGGGCTGTGTACTGCGCCCCCTCCTCTACTCCCTCTTCACCTACGACTGCACACCTGTACATGGTTCGAATACCATCATCAAGTATGCAGATGATACAACGGTGATTGGCCTCATCAGCGACAACGATGAGTCGGCCTATAGGGAGGAGGCTCAGCTCTTAGCAGCATGGTGCGCCGACAACAACCTGGCCCTTAACTCCAAGAAGACCAAGGAGCTCATTGTGGACTACAGAAGGTCTCGGGGCTGCATGCACACCCCCATCCATATTAACGGGATGGAGGTGGAACGTGTTTCCAGCTTCAGGTTTCTGGGGGTCAACATCTCTGATTACCTCTCTTGGACCCACAATATCTCAACACTGGTCAAGAAGGCTCACCAGCGTCTCTTCTTCCTGAGGAGATTAAAGAAGGTTCATCTGTCTCCTCAGGATTCTGGTGAACTTCAAGGACTGCTCTCACCCCAGCCACAAGACTGGTTTACCCTCCTCCCATCCGGGAGGCGCTACAGGTCCCCACCGTTGCTGGACCAGCAGATTCAGGAACAGCTTCCTCCCTGCATCTGTTACACTACTTAACTCTGCACCTTGGTGATTGCCAGTCACCTCCCCCCCCCCCCCCCCCCCGGACACTCCTTCCCGCAATAAAATTGCACTACTGAAATTGTTTGTGCATATATATATATATTTTACTGTTCATTATTCTATGTTCGCTCTTCTGGGTGAGATGCCAACTGCATTTTGTTGTCTCTGTACTGTACACTGCACAATGACAATTAAAGATTGAATTGAATTGAATTGAATTATGATACTGATCATTAATGCTGGGGAATACCAAATGGAGATCCCCAACCAAAATAAAGGAAAATTAAACAATTACATTTAGCCTGAGTAACTCATCTTAGCACATCAACATTGAATTAATTAGAATTAAATCATTGTTTGGTACGATAGCTAATGTTATTGATGTATCCCACCCTGCTTCTTGCAAAAATGCCACCCTCCACTCTCAAGTTTTCTGTTCGTGCTGCATCATCTCCCAAGTTGCTTTCCATTTTAGGTAATCTGAGATGTCCTCTTTCGTTAGTGACACGGTTTCCCCCCGACTATCATAGATGGATCCTTCACCCATATCATCTCTGTGTCCCGTAGTTCTGGTCACTCTCTCCCCAGACTGAGCAAGAATAGAGTTCCCCTGGTCTTCCCCTTTCACCTCACAAGCCTCCACATCTAACACATCATCCTCCAACATTTCCATCACCTCCAACGTGAACCCAACACCAGTCACATCTTCCCATCCTCACTCCTTTCCGCTTTCCGCAAACTCTGTAACTCTGCAACTTCTTAGTTCATTGATCCCTTCTCACCTAAACCACCTCCTCTCCAGGTACTTTCACCTGCAACCGCAGGCGATGTAACACCTCACTATGCCTACTCCCTCACTTCCATTTAGGGACATCGGCAATCCTTCCAGGTGAGACCGAGGTTCTCATGCACCTCCTCTAACCTCATTAAATGAATCCAGAGTTCACCTCCTGAAGTTCTCGATGTGGCATCCATCGAAGACTATTTCGCTGACCACCTGCGCTTAGTCCACCAAGGCATATTGAATCTCCTGGTTGCGAACAACTTTAATTCCTCTTCCCATTTTGATTTTTCTGTCCTTGGCTTCATCCATGCCAGTGCGATCACAAACAAATTGGAGGAACAGCATCTCATATTCTGCTTGGGTAGGTTACAACTCAAAGGTGTGAACATTGAATTCCCCAATTTTCGGTAACTACAAACACCATCCTGCCTCTCAAAAACCCTTCACCTGTATCCACCCGTTACTTGCCAGGCTTTGCCCTGCCGCTTCTCTCTTCTTGCTTTCTTAGCCCAGCCCCACAATCAGTCTGAAGAAGGGTCACGACCCAAAACATCCCATATCCATGTTCTCCTGACCTGCGAGTTACTTCAGCACTTTGCGTCCCTTTTTACCTCCAGAATAACTTATCTACTTCAGTAATTTCTCTTTATGAATACTTTTTCCTCAAAGAATTGTAAATTTCTGAAATGCTCTATCACATGGGTCATGGAGGCCGAGTAGGATGGATAGTTTGAATTAGTGCAGGTCAAGGGTCTTGAGGAATAAGTAAGAAAGTAGAAATTCAACCAAAATCAGATCAGCCATCTGATTGAATGCTAGAGCAGACTCAAGGAGCCATTTGGATCAACTCTTGATCCTGGGTAAGTTCAAATAACAAAACAAAAAACTGTCCTTCACTGTTTTGTCAGAGCGTCTTTTTTAATTGTTTGGTGATTGCATATCTATGTTGGTGCACAGTTATTGGTGCGACCAAATTTGGAGTACTGAATGTGACATTCTGGTTAACCGGTTATAGGAAAGATGTGATCTTTTTCTTTGGAGCTGAGCGGTGAGCTTATTGAGGTGCATAAGATCATGAGCAAGGATAAAATGAATGTTCACAGTCTTTTTCTCAAGGTAGAAAATATAATAACAAGGTTGTTTATCTGGATCCTTGACTTCCTCATTGGAAGACCCCAATCAGTGCAGATCAGTAACAACATCTCCTCCTCACTCACCATTAGCGCAGGTGCAGTTCAAAGCTACATGCTTGGACTTCTACTCTACTCACTTTACATTCATGACTGCGTGGTTAAGAGGGACAGGCAGCATCTCTGGAGAGAAGGAATGGGTGACGCTTCGGGTCGAGACCCTTCTTCAGACTGATTTCAGGGGAGTGGGCAGAACAGAGATAGAATGTAGTTGGGGACAGCAAGACTGGTGGGAGAACTGAGAAGAGGGAAGGGACGGAGAAGGAAAGCAAGGGCTATTTGAAGTTAGCAAAGTCAATGTTCATACCACTGGGGTCTTCTTTCGTGTGGCGTGCACAGCCTAAAGTTGTTGGACAACTTGTTCTATTTGATCTATCATTTGTGCATGTCGAGTTGATTGCATTAGTCGAAACAGGCCGGACCACGTGAAGGTTGCAATCTTCCACCCCACCACTGGGGTATAAGCTACCCAAGCAAAATATGAGGTGCTGTTCCTCTAATTTGCGCTGGGCGTCACTCTGACAATGGAAGAGGCACAGGACAGAAAGGTTAGATTGGGAATGGGAGGGGGAGTTAAAGTGCTGAGCAACCGGGAGATCAGGTAGGTTAAGGCGGACTGAGCAGAGGTGTTCAGCGAAACGATTGCTTAGTCTCGCGATGTACAGGAGTTGACACCTGGAGCAGCAGAGGAGGTGCAAGTGAACCTGTGCCTCACCTGAAAAGACTGTTGGGGTCCTTGGATGGAGTCGAGGGGGGAGGTAAAGGGACAGGTGTTGCCTCTCCTGCGTTGCAGGGGAAAGTACCTGGGGAAGGTGTGGTTTTGGTGGGAAGGGACGAGTTGACTAGGGAGTTGCGGAAGGAACGATTCAGAAAGGGGTAGAGATGGGAAGATGTGGCCAGTAGTTGGAGGTGGTGAAAATGTTGGCGGATTATATGTTGTATCTGTCCCGCCCAATCCCCTGACACAAGGGTCTCGACCCAAAACGTCACCCATTCCTTCTCTCTAGAGATGTTGCCCGTCCCGCTGAGTTACTCCAGCATTTGTGTCTACCTTCGATATCAAACCAGCATCTGCAGTTCTTTCCTACGCTGTGTGATTAAGCATAGCTTAAGTCAAGAGAGAGTTAAGAGTCGAGAGTGTTTATTTGTCATTTTACCAGCAATTGAACAATACATTTCTTACTTACTGCAGCTTAGTAGGCCTGTAACACAATAACACATAGGTAAACATATAATTATCAATACAAGAAAAAAATGTACATGGATTACAATTGCTGAGTTTGGTGTTTTGGAGTGTCTTTATTTATGTTTTAGAATCTAGTTTTGGAGTTGCATCCATCAGATTCAAACTAATTAAGTTGGTTCATATCTTTACCAACTTAACAGGTCTACATTTTCTATTCCCAGCTTAAATTCACAATATATTACATCAAACTGTCTCAAATGCATCCCATGAATTAGTCCTCAAAGCTATCTTTGCAAACTGGATTTGCTCAGAGTATAAAATCAAACTAGGCCACAACTATTGCATAACCAGTGTTGCAGGACCTCTGAAATGAAAGCCTAAATGAAGTCCATTCAAAGAAGTAGCTCTGTCTTTCTTTGTACTAATGCCAGTCCCCCATGATTCCAAAAATCAAATACTGGCACATTCTATTTTGAGTAACACATTCAGCTCTTTGACATGTTTGTCTGTGCTAATTTGCAAATCTCTTGGGCAGTGATCCAGACATTTTTACTACGGCAGTTGTTCATGCAGATCCTTCCTCATATTTCCTGAGCCGTACCTCATTGCTTGCATTACTAATATGAACATGAATGTATGATGCATTGGTTTAGTATGCCTGCCAATGACACGAGAATTGATTGTGTTGTTAACAATGAAAAGGATGGTCTTGGGCCACAGGATGATATTGATTGGTTGGCAAAATTGGCACAGCATTAGCAGATGGAATTCAATCCTGATATGCACAAGATGTAGCACTTTGGGAGGACTGGAGGATGTACTAAACACATGGCATACCTAATGAATGGGGAGTATGTGAAACAGAGGAACCTTGGTGCAGGTAGCACAGGTTGAAGCAATGGCATACATTGTACCTGCCTTCGCTTGGAGGACGGAATACAATATCAGAGAAATTATGTTACAACTCTAACAAAAAAATCCTCAGTACACGGTTAGAGCACTGTGTACAGTTATGGATTCCACACTGTAGGAAAGGCGTGATTGCATTGGAGTGAGTGCAGAGAACATACACCAGGAAGCTACTTTGGACAGAGCCTTTCCCAGGATGTGGCCGAGTGTGGGCCCGATATTGCTATATATATATATATATATATATATATATATATATATATATATATATATATTATCAGGCACGTGCCGTGAGTAATCACTCAGGGTAGGCACTAGGCAGTCGGCTTTTTGAAAATTGTAAAAATCCGCGCATGCGCAGAAGATCATGAAAAAGGCTGCGCAGCACATATGCGCACAATCCACGGTGCAAAGGCAGGATTTCAGCTGCCTTTATTGCCCGTTGTAAGTGAAGGCTTGAAGCAGCGTCCACGGCACGTGTTGAACATAGTTACGCGTATTATACATATTGCGGATGAAAGGCACGGGTGAATTACGCCCAAGATCGATTATTAAAATAATAACCATTTAATAATAAATACGGAATTTAGTAAACGAATTGGAAATCTATTTATATTTAATAATACCTTTTTATAATTTTAGTCAGGGTAGGCACCACCTACCTTGCCTACCCTGATGGCACCTGCCTGATATATGTGTATACATTATACACACACACACACACACACACACACACACATATATATGCCCCATATTAATCATGGCATAAAAGTGAAAATCAATCATCGACCTTGAGAGAATTCGATCATCTCCCTCTGACAGTCCAGGCTGTCACCACAACCATGACCAATCCAATATCCGGACAGATTAGTATGGGCTAAACCTTAAGATCAGCCTAATATGGACTGGTGACCAAATTAGGTCAAAATCTGGGGACTTTATGAATAGAGATTTGCTTTGTATATCACTCTACCATTTATAAGATGCAGCTTCAAAATGTGGCAGCAGAATACTCTCCGTTATCCTGGAGTGCAGTTCCAGCAACACGTTCAGCCCAACACCATTCCGAACAAACCAACCGACTTGACTGCCATCCATCACTGATGCACGGAGACAGTAGATTACAGGTTTTGCAAAATAGAGAACACCAAAGCAACTAATTATAATTTCTTCAATTGCACTTCCCAAATGCACAACAGTTCAAGGGTTCATTTATTGTCACATACACAATTGGTGTAGTGAAATTCAAGTTGCCATTGCAGCACACTAATAAGAATAAAACACAACATTAAAGAAGAATTTAACATAAAACATAAAAACATCCCCTACAATGATTCCCACTGTGGGGGAAGGCACAAAGTCCAGTCCCCATCCCCTTGTCCACCCATAGTCGGGCCTATTGAGGGCTCCGCAGTCGCCGCTACTGGGCCCGATGTTTCAGGCCCTTCTCGCCGGGTGATGGTGCTCCGGCGTCGGGAGAACCCTCACAGCGGCTTGGGATGCCAGGACCGGCCGCTTCCTTACCGGAGACCGCGGCTTCCGAAGCCAACAGGCCGCGTTGGACGGAGCTCCACCACTGGTGATCTCGGCGAGAGATCCCAGGCTCCGCGATGTTTAAAGTCAGCGCCGCCGCCCGCGGCTAGCCCCACCACAGACCCGCAGCTCCACGATGTTCATCGGCAGGCTCAGCACACCGGAGCTCCAGCGCAGCGACCCGGGCAAGGCATCATCCGCTCCGCGATAGCGCTCCAGCGCTGTGCCGCCGCCGAAGCCGAGATTCTGGCCAGTCCCGTCAGGAAACGCCGCTCTTGATGGTAGGCCCCGAGGATGGGTCGAAGTTGCTGCTCGGAGGAAAGCTGCCTCTCTGACCAGGTAGGGACTGAGAAATACAGTTTCCCCCTTCCCCACCCCTCCCCTCCCTCCACACATAAAAATTAAAAAAACGTGAAAGAATGGACAGCTACAGGCACGGCAGCCATACCCAACAGGATGGCGCCCCCTAGTCATCCACAAGCCGTATTATCCAGAAGAACAAGGGAAGCAGCTACATAATCGTAGGTTCTCTCCATGCCATATAGCATCCTGCATCAAACGATATCATCCTTTATTCCTTGTCACCATAACAAAATTCTGAAACTCATTAAATGCAAAGAACATAGTGGGAAACAGGTTACAATCTACAGTCTTGAATGCCATCATAATGGGACTTAAAAGTCATTAGGAAATGTAACTATTTGCCTCACTATTAATACTGATTGACCTGCTGAGTATTCCATTTGCCGTTTTCATTTTGAATTTCCAGCATCTATAATATTTTTCTTTTGCACAATTTAAGGTGGGTCAACACAAGAACAAACAGGTTATGCAGTGGTAGACACGAACACAATTTTAAAGATACTGGACCATATTTGAGAACATTACCAAAAAATATGTTTGAATATTATAACAAAGGTATGCCTTCAATGTTTTGAATTTCCCCTTCCGTTCAATGTGGAACTCTTATCCAACACCATATATTGTTTTTGTTTTATAACCCTTAATATCCCTGCTTAACAAAAGAAAACAACACAGCGGCACAGCTGCTAGAGCTGCTGCATCACAGCACCAGAGACCTGGGTTCAATCCTGATCCCAGGTGCTGTCCGAGTGGAGTTTAAATGTTTTAGGGTGACTACGTGGGTTTCCTCAGAGTGCTCTGGTTTCCTCTCACATCCCAAAGATGTGCGGGTTTGTGGGTAAATTGGCCTTTAAATGTCCCCCCGTGTGTAGGGAGTGGATGAGAAAGTGGGATCATATAGAACTGCTGGAAACAGGTAATCAATGATCAGCGTGGACTCAGCGGGCTGAAGGGCTTGTTTCAATGCTGTTTCCCTAAAACTAAAACATTGAGAGTTTAAAAAAAAATTTAATTGGCCAAACAACAGTAATTTTGTGGAGCAGAGTCCCTGATTTGTATAAGCCTCTATAAACAGCGATTCAGTTTGCAAAATTTCATTCCTGAAATGCATGGTCTTAAAATAATAATGAGCTATTCAAAAAATAATGAGCTTTCATCATAAACTTCCCAGTCACTGGAAATGTTTCCTCGCCACCTAGTCTGCCAATCCCCGTTAATATCTTAAAACCTTCAATCTAATCACTTGTAACCTTTTGAATTCCAGAAAAACACTAATTTATTCCCTTGGAATTTAGAGGTAACATTATGGTAAAACTGTGCAAAACTACTTGCAAGGTCAATATATATTCTAAGGAGTGGTGCCCAAAACTAGTTCAATGTTCTTCAGGTATGGTTTTACTCGAGCTTCATTTAGCTGTGGAATAATTTCTACCCTCTTGTGCTCCGATCCCGCTGAGTTTCTCCAGCACTTTTGTCTTCCTTCATTTAGATACAAGATCTCTGTTAATAATTTTACTTCTCCAAATGGTTAGACAACTCTTTTTCTATATAGTTCAATACTGTACACTATATGGAAGTCAAGCGTATGACTTCCCAATTCACTTCCCTTGCTTTTTGTGGAATACTACTCTCATCAGATACTAACAGAAGTTAGAGAATTCAACAGGCAAACACACCAATATTAGAAACAAACATTCTTATTCCATTATTTGCACTCAATTTTGACCACAAATTTTAGCTGTTTAAAAAAAAAGAAATACTAATATACTGTTGATTTCACCATCTATGAGAGATTGACAATTGAAGCATGGGGAACAACGCAATATGCAAATCTGAATTCCTCATTAATAGCAAACAACGAATTACAGTAAATTATAGCTGTTGCAAACATATAAAACATAGAATCAACTAAAGAAACAGAAAACTACATTTGCAACTGAGAAACAACTAAAGTAAACTCACACTGACAAAGTCACAGTGCCAGTCATAAAGCTCATCAATTAACAAGATCCAAGGATCTCATTTGTATTTTCTACAACTTGAGTATTTGTGAAAAATCCAATTGAAATGGTGCACCATTTCCATAGATCTTCCACCAGTCACACAATCCAATCAAAAATCCTGTCCAAATGTATCTCCTTAATAGTTAAATATAATTATGAAATCCAAATAGTATTATATTCAATAACAGCAAGATTTACAAAACATGAAATATATCAGGACATTTTTATTCCAGAGTGTAAGCAAATGATCACGCCATTCCTATTTTATATCATCAAATTAATTTGATTAACTTGCACACTTATAAAATCCCTCCCAACCAACAATGTTTCCATAAGTCTACATCATATACATTTCCATCTTCTGGAGGAGACACTATAAAACATTGCCTTGTTTAAAATGTATCTTTCCAGTTCTCTTTCTTAATCCTATATATCTTTATTATAACACTTGGATATATTTGGTAAATGTTAGAAACACTACCAGCTCACAGAAATAGCAATTTTGTAATCAACATAAAACATAAGCACATTGATCTGGTGTAGAACACACAAAAAAATGATTACAACTTAAAAATCACATGTTTCTGTTGTTTATGTGAAATACAGCACAACTGACTAAATGATGAAATGGAGTGATAGCAACCAGATTTTTCACTCATTCTAGTCAAAAATATTGAGGTCAAACTTTGAAACAATACAGTTAATACTAAGGTGTGAGGGGAAATATTTAAAAGAAACCTGAGAGGCATCTTTTTTCACACAGAGGGACTTAGTTGCCAGCGGAAGTGGTAAATGTGGATATAATTACATTTAAAAGAGAATGAAAAGATGGCACAGTTGCACAGCGGTAGAGTTACTGCCTTACAGCACCAGAGACCCAGGTTCGATGCTGCCTAAGGGTGCTGTCTGTACGGAGTTTGTACGCTTTCCCTGTGATCACGTGGTTTTCCTCCAGCTGCTCCAGTTTCCTCCCACACTCCAAGGATGTACAGGTTTATAGATTAATTGGCTTTGTAGAAAGATTGTAAATTGTCCCTAGTGTGTAGGTTAGAACTAGTGTACGGGGTGACACCGCTGGTCGGCGCAGACTCGGTGAGCTGTAGGGCCTGTTTCCGTGCTGTATCTATAAACTAAACTAAATACTTGGACAGGTATACAAATCGGAAAGATTTGGGAGAAAACCCGATATATCATTGGACATGCAGTCAATAAAATCTTCTATTAATATTACCATATTATTTTTATAATTATCTATGATCTCCTTACGTATCTGCTCCTCTAGTTCATGCCCACAATAGTCCCATGAAAGTAATCATTCCTTTGTTATTTCTAAGTTTGATTCATATAGTCTCACAGGACGTTCCCCAAGAATGTCCTCTCTGAACACTATAGTTATGACCTCCCTGATCAAAAAGGCAACTTCTGCTCCACTTTCTTGATCACTGCATTAGTGTGAAGGGACCAGGGTAAATTGCTAATGATACGGTTGCTTGGACCTTGAAGATGATGACCATTTCTACAGGAGTTTCATTGATAAAGACAGAGCTGTATTCACCCCCTTGCTTCCATAGGTTAATAACCAATTCTTTGGTCTTGCTGCTGTTAAGGACCAGCTTTTTGTTTTCGATATTATGTTACAAAATACCCAATCTTTTTCCTGTAGTCCATCTCTGCATTGTTGTTGAAATGGCCAAAAACGGAGATATCATCGACAAACTTAAAGATTGTGTTGTTGCTGTACTTGGCCACAGTCTTGGGTGTACAGGGAGTAGAGCAGGGAACTGAGCAAACAATCCTGAGGAGGTTGTTTGAGGGTTAGGGTGGAGTATTGCTGACCAATTCTAACTGAATTAGGTCTTCCTGTCAAGAAATCCAGAAGCCAGCTGCAGATGGAAGCCCTGAAACCAAGGTCTGGGTGTTTCGGGAGAGTTTAATCAGTATTATGGTATTGAAGTTTGAGCTATAATCTATCCTGACACAGATGTTCTTATGTCTAGGTGATCCAGAGCAGAATGTATTGCAAGAGAGATGTTACCCCATTTTCCTGTACACAATGTGGATGCAAGGTTCAAGAGTACAGCAAATTTATTTTTTAATTAGCAGTCAATAAGAGTCTTTATGACTTTATACTCTTACTTAGTTCCTCTTAACATCTCTCTTTTGTAGTATATCAGGTTTCACCTCATAAATGTTCAAGTAAACGTGTGTTGTATTCTTCCTGTGCCTTCAGTTATATCTATAATGATGCATTCAAAATTGCACACTGTACAACTGCAGTGCTCTTATCACATTTACCTTTCAAAATTATGTTTTACGTTTCCACTCTTCACAGATGCTATCTGACCAGATGAATGCGACCAACAGTACTTTACTTCCAACATTTTTATTTGTTCTGCATACTTAAAAGGATGGATCTTTAGATAAATATCACATTAAGGAACCATGTTAAGCTCTTAACCTCGGAAAGCAGCAAATTCAATACAACTAAGATCCACAGTTAGTATTAAATGCTTGACTTCTTGGTTTCCAATGCACTGCAAGGATTAACAATGTGCCCTTTGTACAGTGGCAAAAATGTAACCTTAGCCAAGTGCAAAGATTCACAGTATTTATGTATTGCTAAACCACAAAAATTATTGAGTTACGCACAAACTAGTTCCCGTACAAAATTGTTCCTGAACAACATTTGTTCTTGACACCAAATAAACTCCTGCTTCTGTGGTATAATCATATTACATTTTGTTACGAATATAATCGTCTACCAGGGAAACATTTGCTGTTAATTACAGAAACCAGGTTCAAAACACAGAAAACATCTATAAATAGATAAAGGTGACACACAAATGTCACAAGAATGATCCTCATACTTGCATTCATATAGTAATTATACTGCACTTAAGGAGATCCAAAGATCATTAGAAATTGATCCTTGGACGCAATTATGGAGTTGACTCAGCTGTTAGCCATCTTTGCCATTGCCCCATCCCTAAGCAGGCATTTGAGGATAGCCCTCAACTTCATGCCATTTACTCACTGGCAGCGACCTTCACTTACATATTTCTACTTTTAAAACCTACCTGTGCTTGAATAGATGCCTGCTAGGCCACACACAGGTGATAAAACTGGATTATCCTACGCACAGCGGAAGAAGAACATTGATTAAAATTTAACTATTACCTTGGTGAATAATTAATTGCATGAAGTCAACATGACAATCCTGTGCTGTTATAACAAGTTAATGAAACAAATATATGCATCCAGATTAGTAGCTGCATTTACCAGTGATACTGTATATATTTTTAAATTATACTGCTGCACAACATCTAACAATTCATGTTACTCCATATCACGCTTCCATCAAAACATTTTCACAGGAATTTCATAAATCATTGAAAATCTAGAGCAATGTTTCCAATTCAACTTATCCTGCTCATATTAATGGGCCTGTCCCACTTAGGCAACTTTTTAGGCGACTGCAGGAAACTATCCACATGTTCGCGGATGGTTGCCATGGAGTCACCTTCATGGTCGTGAGGAGTTCCCACATTCTGGGAACTGGTCGCGGCCTCATTATGGTCACCGAGAATTTTTCAACATGTTGAAAAATTAGCGGCGACTAGAATGAAGCCACCTTGGAGAGTAGCGAAAATTCTCGAGCCGTAGGTGGGTTGCAAGGAGGGCCTAGTGGGTTGCCAGGAGGTAGGTTGTAGCCGGTGCTGACCGGTGAATTTCATTGGCTCATTGGGGAAAAAAACGTAAGCAGTAGTTTTCAGAACCAAGGATAAACAACCGGTAATGTTAAATGCCCGCCGAACTTCACAGCTGTGTATCTCTGGCTTCTTAAAAGATGCCTGGCTTCCTAAAAGTTGTCTCCATTGCTCCCTCCGACCCCCCTTCCCCCCCTCTTTTAAGGGACTTACTGTACACTGTGCTAGCCGTCTTAATTACAGCGCCAACCTTCCTGTTCATCGCGATGTGTGTCTGTATCACCTTGGCTTTGCACTATGTGAATTTCAGACAGCGCTCCCCCCGCTTGCCCTGGCCCCTGCCTTTGCGATGTGTTTGCATGTGTTCCACTTTGACAGTCGCTGTTCCAGTTCCTGTTTTTTCAGGCAACTGACAACTTTGACAACCTGAAAAATCGCCTGTGGGACAGGCCCATTAGGGTTTAAAACACATCCTCGAAAATGTTGTCAATTTCAGATTAACATTGTAGCTTTTCTTTAAAATCCTCAGCATCTCCGAAAAGCTAACAGGTAACGGGGTAAAAGTTAATGCTGAGATTCTTTAAACCAAAACATCATGGAGCTTTACATTTACAAGAGGATAAAGTACAATCCATAAGAGCTTGGAAATGTTGACAATATCAATACAGCACTGTGTGTCACTCTAACACTGTGCAAACACTTTTATCAGTTTTAATCCTAACCCTAATTGAAATTCCCACAATGGCAATGAGATAATGACCAGATAATCTGATAGGACAGATAGTCCCAGAGTGTAAACTCTCAAATAAAACAGCACCTCCGACAGCACATATTGTTGTCAGTATCTCATGCCACATTGTCTTGGACATCTGCACCCACAGTCTTGTCATACAGAGGCAAAGGTGCTTTTAATCGAGATGCACCTGACACATCTAGTATTTTACTTAAAAAGGCCTGCTCAGAAAATACATTGCAATATTAAGGACAATGTAAGAGCATAAAGTAGCAAGAAATATAATAAAGAAAAAATTGGACACATTGATTTGAAAGATTGAAAGCCAACAGATTATTTCGCATGGACACACAAAAAACTGCAGATACTCCAATGTTAAACAAAACACAAAGTGCTTGAATAACTCAGTAGGTCAGACACCATGTATAGAGGGAATCGATAGATGACATTTTGGGTTGGAACCCTTCTTCAGACAGATCCTTGCACTTGTCATGACTAAAATACAACTGATAACCAAAAGTCATCACTTTTTCATGTCCCTTTTCTATTCAATAACATGTTGCATTAAAAAGGATTTTTGGGCAATATTAAACTGAGCACTGAACATTTGTTAAAAACTAAACACGTAGAATTTAAATTACATGGAATATTGAAACAAATGAACACCTAAATGAATGAGTTGCCTAATATGTTTGGATGCTTTGTTCCCATCAACAAAAAAGCATGTGATTTGAATGTAATACAAAGAGTAGACCGTGTGAGAGAACGTGCATAAAAGATTGGCACTACGATAGGTCATATGGTCACATGTGATAGAAACATAGAAAATAGGTGCAGGAGTAGGCCATTCAATCCTTCGAGCCAACATCATGGCTGATCATCTAAAATCAGTACCCCTTTCCTGCTTTTCACCATATCCCTCGATTCCTTTAGCCCCAAGAGCTAAATCTAACTCTCTCTTGAAAACATCCAGCAAATTGGCCTCCACTGCCTTCTGTGGCAGAGAATTCCAGATTCACAACTCTCTGGGTGAAAACATTTTTCATCATCTCAGTCCTAAATGGCCTACCCCTTATTCTTAAACTGTGACCCCTGGTTCTGGACTCCAACATCGGGAACATTTTTCCTGCATTTAGCCTGACCAATCCCTTAAGAATTGTATATGTTACTCGACCAAGTGGAACCCGTTGGGCCCTAACCCAACATGGGCCCAATGTTCTGCTACAATGCTGTACTTACAGAAAGCCTATCAATGCCTCTACTTTCTAAGAACATTCAGTATGTTGTTGCATACTCTCTTGAACTTCTACAGGTAGCGTGTATATTGACTGGTTGCATCATTGATTGATTCTGCTATGTGAACACTCAGGAATGAAGGATATTACAAAAGGTGGTGGACAGTGCCTGGTCCATCATGGGTACTGACCTCCACCATCGAAGGGACCTCAAAAATTCACACCACCCTGGCCATGAACGCACTTCACTCTTGCCATCAGGGAGAAGGTATGGGAGCCTGAAAAAAAAACTTCTTCCTGATGGCAAGAGTGATCTGCAGGTTCAAGAAAAGCTTTTTCTCATCAACATCAGGTTATTCAACATTACAAACACCAACTAAACTATTAACTTCTTGGTTGCACTGGTGACTTTGAGCTTTTATTTTGTTTGGCACTAATGTTGGGGTTTTATTATTTATTGAACAACTTTTGTTTGTTTTTTTATCTATTATTTTATTTGTTTATCTATTGAGTACTGTGTTTACAAACTGATTATGCTGCTGCAAGTAAGAATTTTATTGTTCCGTTTTGGTAGATACGACTATGAAACACACTTGACTTTTAAAGTTTCATGACTGCTCTCCACCTTGAACATCAACATTTCAAAAATGTATTTAAAAAACTTATGCTACAAAAGAAAGAAGAAAAGAAGCATCCCAGACATCCAAGATGATCATTTCACAGGGAATTGCAGGGTTTTGTTTAGAGGCTTACAGGGAAACACCAGCTTTCCCCCCCAAAAAAAAAGATTAAAAAACAGAAGATAAGCATTTAATTATTGTTTTCATTTACATCAATTTCAAAATATTAAGTATATGGATGTGAGAGATACTGAATTCATAAACCCCTCATGGCTATTTATTAAAAGAAAAGTACACCTAAGGACAAGGCTTCAGCAGCTGTCAAAGCCAAAACTTGATGCTTCAGGACAGCAAGATATACTGTACCTTGTAACTAGACCAGGCTTATACAAGCATTTGGAAACTTGGGCAGCAAAATCTGGCCTAATAAGAAACTGTACAGACCATATGCTACATGCAGGGTGACCTTCCGATTATCCCTCCCTCCGCACCATTGACCAGATACTTAAATGGAGCAGCCATATAATTACGACCATACAATGGAGAGTACTTATAAGGCTACCTATCTTGCAGGCAATGATCCATCTCTTGACCTCTACAGACTGTGAGAGGCAAGTAAACACTGTGATGGAATACCCTACTGTCATGTGGATGAATGCAGCTCCAAGGACATTCAAGAAGCTCCAGCACTAGACGACATAGGAACAACTGATTTACACCAGCAATATTTACAGCACCACCACTCATAGCTACAATTGAAAACTGTTATAGAAGTCTTTGTTGTAGCAAATGCACAAGGACATAACCGTTTTTTGACAACCAAATTATAAAAGTCACTCATTAATAGAAATTATATTTGCCCTCAAACACAAGCAGTTTACAGTGGCTTGCAAAATTTTTCATATCCCTTGAACTTTTCCACATTCTGTCACGTTACAACCACAAACGTAAATGTATTTTATTAGGATTTTATGTGATAGACCAACACAAAGTGGCGCATAATTGTGGTGGGAGGAAAATGATACATGGTTTTCACATTTTTTTACAAATAAAAAACTGAAAAGTGTGGCGTGCAAAAGTATTCAGCCCCCTTTACTCTGATACCCCTAAATAAAATCCAGTGCAACCAATTGCCTTCAGAAGTCACCTAATTAGTATATTAGTCCAATTGTGTGTAATCTAATCTCAGTATAAATACAGCTGATCTGTGAAGGCCTCAGAGGTTTGTTAGAGAACATTAGTGAACAAACACAGCATGAAGCCCAAGGAACACACCAGACAGGTCAGGGATAAAGTTGTGGAGAAGTTTAAAGCAGGGTTAGGTTATAAAAAAATATCCCAAGCTTTGAACATCTCACGGAGCACTGTTCAATCCAGCATCCGAAAATGGAAAGAGTATGGCACAACTGCAAACCTACCAAGACATGGCTGTCCACCTAAACTGACAGTCCGGGCAAGGAGAGCATTGATCAGAGAACCAGCCAAGAGGCCCATGGTAACTTTGGAGGAGCTGCAGAGATCCACAGCTCAGGTGGGAGAATCTGTCCACAGGACAACTATTAGTCGTCTGCACTCCACAAATCGGGCCTTTATGGAAGAATGGCAAGAAGAATGCCATTGTTTGACACAAAGCCCATAAGAAGTCCCGGTTTGCAGTTTTGCCACAAGCCATGGTGGGGGGACACAGCAAACAGTGGAGGAAGGTGCTCTGTCTGATGAACCAAAATTGAAGTTTTTGGCCTAAATGCAAAACGCTATGTGTGGCGGAAAACTAACACTGCACATCACCCTGAACATACCATCCCCACTGTGAAACATGGGTGGTGGCAGCATCATGCTGTGGGGATGCTTTTCTTCAGCAGGGACAGGAAGATGGTCAGAGGTTGATGGGAAGATGGATGGAGCCAAAATACTGGGCAATCTTGGAAGAAAACCTGTTAAGAGTCTGCAAAAGACTTGAGACTGTGGGCGAGGTTCACCTTCCAGCAGGACAACACCCTAAACATTCAGCCAGAGCTACATTAATTCATGGAAATGGTTTAGATCAAAGCATATTCATGTGTTAGAATGGCCCAGTCAAAGTCCAGACCTAAATCCAATTGAGAATCTCTGGCAAGACTTGAAAATTGCTGTTCACAGACGCTCTCCATCCAATCTGACTGAGCTTGAGCTATTTTGCAAAGAAGAATGGGCAAAAATCTTAATCTGTAGATGTGCAAAGCTGGTAGAGACATACCCAAATAACTTGCAGCTATAATTGCAGCGAAAGGTGGTTCTACAAAGTATTGACTCGGGGGCAGAATACTTTTGCACGCCACACTTTTCAGTGTTTTATTTGTAATAAAATTTGGAAACCATGTATCATTTTCCTTCCACTTCACAATTATGCACCACTTTGTGTTGGTCTATCACATAAAATCCCAATAAAATACATTTACGTTTGTGGTTGTAATGTGACAAAATGTGGAAAAGTTCAAGGGGTATGAATACTTGAACATGACAGATGTAATCATTTACTTTTGAGCAAAACCTTGAATGTATATTTACAACACTAAATTTATTCAAAGTAACTTATTGCTCAAATAAGAAAGCTAAACAATAAATAGCTTTAGGCAGAAGGGAAAAAAAAAATCAGGCTGTGTTACATTTTATGAATGCTGTGAATGATGAAATATAGGAACAGTTGAAACATATTAAAGCAACAGAATTATAATCTATATTTAGAGTACCTAGTAAATTCCCTCTTGATAAAAGTATGACTCAAAGCGAACGGCTTCCTGTGTTGTTATGTGTTGATAATAAAGGATGAAGTAAAAATAACAAAAATGTAAGGTTCAAGATATTCACAAGATAAAAGTAGATATGCTAGGTAAGGAGGGGGAGAAAGAGGTGGGGGAAAGAGGGGGGGAGGAAGGAGTAAGGGGGGGGAGGAGGAAGGGGGGAAGAGGGGGGGGAAAGAGAGGGGGGGGGGGAAAGAGAGGGGGGGGAAGAGAGGGGGGGGGAAGAGGGGGGGGGGAAGAGGGGGGGGAAAGAGAGGGGGGGGGAAGAGGGGGGGGGAAGAAGGGGGGGGAAGGGGGGGGGGAAAGAGAGGGGGGGGGGGAGAAGAGGGGGGGAAGGAGAGGGGGGGGGGATAGAGGGGGGGGGAAGAGGGGGGGGGGAAAAAAAGGGGGGGGGGAGGGGGGGGGAAAAAAAAAAGGGGGGGGGGGGAAGAGAGGGGGGGGGAAGAGAGGGGGGGGAAGAGAGGGGGGGAAGAGAGGGGGGGGGGGGGAAGAGGGTGGGGAAGAGAGGGGGGGGGAAGAGAGGGGGGGAAGAGAGGGGGGGAAGAGAGGAGGGGGGGGAAGAGAGGGGGGGGGAAGAGGAGGGGGGGGAAGAGGGGGGGGAAGAGGGGGTGGGGGAAGAGAGGGGGGGGGGAAGAGGGGGGGGGGGAAGAGAGGGGGGGGGGGGAAAGAGGGGGGGGATAAGAGGTAGACACGGGGAGGGGAGAGGGAAGGAGGGAGGGGCAGGTTCATCTCCGGCAGAGTGTTGAACGAGGGAGCAGGGAGCAGCGGGCGCCAAGCAGGTTCATCTCCGGCAGAGTCTTGAACAAGGGAGCAGGGAGCAGCGAGCGGCAGCGAGAGCGGCTTCATCTCCGCAGCATCTTTTGAATAACCCGGGGGGGGGGGGGGGAGGAGGGAGGACGACATCACTCGCAGCACGAGCAAGACGGCAGCATGCAAAGTCATTGTGACGCCATCAGCGAAAGACAGTGGTTTTCAAATTTAAAGTTTTGTCAGATTCTTGAACATTTTCATTAATAACTTGTGAAAAAAAGCATGAAATTTTCAGAAAAAAAAGATTTTGGAATCCACAGAAAAAATCTCTACCAGAATATGTAAACATTTTACTGTTACCGCGTCGGTTTTTTTGCTAAGATGTGACAACACACAAACAAAAAAACACACACACATCCATATCCAAGATCAGAGTATTATAAGTATAGAGATTATATTCAATTTAGTGAAAAATTCTGGTAGATTGTAAATAAAAGACCACATTTTTGAGTCAGTCAAACAAAAGAGCCACATTTTATGGCTCCTCAAAGCCTTGTAGAAAAGTCCAGAAACACGAAGATCTCCAAGTCACCGTGCAGCAGCATCTTTGGGCAACCTTGCACTGTGTGCTGCCAACAGATGTCAGTCTCTCGGCTGGGGAAACATTCCACCGGCTTCAGGTGCCCGCCGTTTCCAGGGAGACGGACAAAACGCAGCACAACTGGGCGTGATCCAAGTGCGCGACCAGAGCCCTGCCCCATTTTAACCCGCTGCTCGCTGCATCCATGCTGCATCCATTCCGCACCACACCCCCCTCTCGTCTCCATTAGCGTCTAAGTGCGCAGATGCATTGTTTATTCAGCTGACCACCAGACGAGAGTGTGTTTTTTTTTTAGGTGTTACACAGTGAAGTTTAGGAAATGTTAACATACCCTTTCGGTGGTCTACTAGTTGCCGCAATCTCCATCATTCCGAGCTCCATTTAGCGTACGCTCTTCACTTTTTTTCCGTCCAGATCCAACATCGATCTAGGTCACTGTAAATTGTAAAGTGTACATTAAATAAAGTGTAAATAAACTCTCCCAAAGTTTTACGACCCAAACAACACAAAAAAAACCATCCAACCCCAACCCAAACCTACAAACCCCTACCAAACAAACCTAAAATTCAAAACCACCCACCCTCAGTCAAACCAACCAATAAGACCACCATACACCTCCAACCCCCCCCCCCCCCCCACCGTGCTTTTTATCCGAAAACGGTCGTACTCGAATAGACCCAATTAATAATTACAAAAAGTAAAGGTCAAACATTTGACAGCCTGCGCTCTCTCTCTCTCTGACAAACACGCACGGCAACTGTCTGCTAAATTAACCCGCAGCATAAGCAACTAACTATGCGTACTCGCCACTCCAAATTCGGACACTTGCAAAGCAACAATTTAGCACTGCTGACTTTTTTAAAAAATAAATCTTCGTTTTCTGTAACGTTCCTCGATGAAAATAAATAAGGTTCTTCTATCTTTGAACGCCCGCTTCTCCCTCTGCCACGACCGTTGTATGAAATTAACCGCCTTCCTCAGGACTCGCTTGTCAATCACCGCTTTGTCGTACGGGGGCAGGAGGGGAGGCAGAGCGACTGTAGGTCCAAATTGTTCTGCAAACGTGTTGTCGCAGTTGCCGATCACAACGAATCGTTTTTTTTTTTTTTTGTTTTTCTTTTCATCTTAACTTTATTCGGCTAAAGCGAAGGCGCCGTTTTGACTGGAGAATGATATAAAATCACAAAATTATACTTCTCCCATATTTTGAACAAATACTAGCGAAACCTTTTTTTAGATAGTCCACTCGATAGCCATCGCGATATATTTTTTAAACGAGAGGAGTTGAGGGACGCGCTGTTAAGTTATTGAACGTTTAATAACAACCACAGGGTACCCAACAGGAGTTTAACGGACCCAAGGCTGGGGCTCCTACGAGCCCTTCTCGCTATGGTCACTTTCCAAGATAGCTCGTCTATTATTTAAACACGACAGCAATTTGCCACATCAAATAATTAAAGCTGCGAGTTCGTCATCATCTTTAGTTATTTGTACAAACTATACCAAGCCCTTGGTAAAATAATTACATGCAATTATGTCTCCCCCTTGCAATCTTTCCATGAACATACATTATTTGTAGTTTAAAACTTTGTGGAATGAGCTGATCCCAAATATGTTTCCAAATACTGCTTTTATGCGGAATATGGAGAGATTTCAAAAAAAAAATCAATATTCAAAGCATATTGCAAACTTTCAGATATGTAAAGGTTTTGTATAAGCCGAGCTTAGCTACATCATCAATAGCTGGCAGAGGATATTGCTCTCAGATGGTAGTTTTGTTTGGGTGAGGATCTAAGTAGGTGTGGCTTTCTTCTCAGTTTGCAATTTTAGCAAATTGATCCAAAAGTGGGACAAAAGTCTTTCATCCAAAGGATGAAAGGACAGGCAGCATATCTGGAGAGAAGGAATGGGTGATGTTTCGATTCAAGACCCTTCTTCAGACCTATCTTTGGTTAAACCAGCAATCTGCAGTTTTTTGTTTTATTTTTTTTTTTTTTATTTTTTTTTGTTTTTTTCCTTCTTACACAGTCTTTCATCCATGATTTCCTTCAGAATTCCTCAGGCAGAGCATGCCGGGTCATGTTAATTGATGTTGGCTTTCTCCATCAATCTATCATGTACCATCATTAGCAAATACATAAAAGCATCATTTGAAGAGTTATTTGTTGTTACTGGGCAGATAAACCATAAAATGATATTTATTTAAATTCATTTTTATTTCCGTGTTTGATGATCAGCCTGTGCCATGTCTTTCTAAAAGCATAACATAATAAATGGTAATAGAAGGCAGCCTTCAGTTCTTCAGGCCTGATCCCACCTTAAATCAAACCATGACTGGCCAATGAATTGTCCCTTGAAAACAAAGTGGAGGACTTAAGGGCAAGACTGCTTTATCAAAGGGAGCTGAGGGAATGCTCTGTGTTCTGTTTCACAGAGACATGGCTCACCCCCAGCTCCCCAGACTCAGCATTCCAGCATGAAGGGTTCCCCATCCACCGTATGGACCATACACTGGCATCTGGGAAAAGGAGAGGAGGGGGCGTCTGCCTCATGGTCAACTCTGCATGGTGCTCAGACATGGCAGTCCTGTCCAACTCCTGCCTCACACACCTGGAACATCTGGGCTGTGCAGTGGCCTACCCTTACTACCTTCCGAGGAAATTCACCTCCGTCATCCTGACCGCGGTCTACATCCCACCCCAGGCAGACGTCCGTCTGGCACTGGAGGAGACTTCAATAAGGCAAACCTAAAGAAATCACACCCCAACTTCCACCAACATTCTCCTGCTGCACCAAACACCCCTCAACCACTGCTACCAACATCAGAATGCCTATCGCTCTATCCCTCCGCTCTCACTTCGGTAAACCGACCTTATACCCACTGTTGCTTCTTCCTAGCCTACAGCAGCAATTAAAGACGCACCCCCAGAGGTGAGACAGTACAGACTGTCGGGGGGGGGGGGCAGAGGATCTACTGCAAGGACGTTTGGAGGCTGTAGACTGGGTTAATGTTCAATGAACTCGGCAACGGACATGAACGAATATGCCCACAGTCGTACAGACTTTCATTAAGAAATGTGTGGATGACTGCATCGCCACAAAAACCTTTTGAGTGATTCCCAAACTATGAGATCCGAACTCTTCTGAAACCAGACGACCGGGCATACATGTCTGATGATACAGTGGGTCTACAAGAATCCAGAAACGACCTTGTAAGGCCACCAAAAAGGCCAAAAGGGACTTCAGCTCCAAGCTGAGATGAGACCCAGATGCTCGGCAGCTGTGGTGGGCCTGAATGCATCACCTCCTACAAGGCAAAAATCCGTAGGCCTCGAATGTCGCGAAACATCACTCCCTGATGAGCACAATGCGTTTTTACGCACGCTTGTGATAGGCGAAAACACCGATGTGCCTTCCCGAGCCATCCATTCGCTGTGATGGTATTTCAGTCCTCAGTCACAGAGGCCGATGTCAGGAAATCCTTCAGAGGGGTTGAACCCTCAAAAGCGCCTGGGACAAGATGGTATATCCGGTTGTTTCTAAAAACCTGTGTCAGAACACGGGCTGGAGTTTTTAGCAGAATTTTCACCTCTTACTAGAGGTCTGAGATTTCCCACCGGCCTTCAAAAAGACAAGTGACGTGCCTCAATGAATATCGACCTGTGGCACTAATGCCATGTGGTGAAGAAGCTTCGAGAGGTGATCATGGCTAAATCAACTCATACCTCACCAAAACCTGGACCCCGCATACGCTTACCGCCACAACATATCAACGGTGGATGCGATCTCGCTGGCTCTCCACTCCGCTCTGGACAACTTGGACACAAAACTCATATGTTCAGGCTGTTATTCATCGATACAGCTGCGGCATTTAATACTACCATCCACTCCAAGCTGGTTACCAAACTGCAGAACTGGGTCCATCGTGCAAAAACCCTCTGTAAAAATTGGATCCTCCGACTTCCTCATACACAGACCACAGTCTGTTCGTATTGGTGGGAAATGCGTCAGACTCGATAACAAATCAGCACGGGAGTCACCTCATGGCTGCCGTGCTCAGCCCCCTCCTGTACTCACTATATACTCATGACTGCTAGCCGTTCAAAGTGCGAACTCCATCATCAAGTTCGTGACGACACCACTATCGTGGGACGTAATCATTGATGGGTATGATTCGGATTACAGACGAGAGATCGAGCAACTGGTCCAGCACAATAACCCTGCCCTCAACCCCATCACAACCAAGAACAGAATGTGGATTTTGGAAGGAGTAGGATGTGGGACCGCCCAGTCCTGTTAATATCCAACGTGTCGATGGATGAAAGGTCCCAGATCTTCAAAATCCTAGGCGTGCACATCTCTGTAGATCTATCCTGTCCGCGAACACTGATGCAATTATCAGAAAGCTCATCATCCGCCTTCAACTTCCTGAATAAGATTTACGGAAGTCTCGTTTGTCAAGGAGACTCTCTCTGACTTCTACAAGGTGCACAGTAGAGAGCTTGCTGACCGGAGCATCATGGCTTGGTTCGGCAACTTGAGCGCCCTGGAGATGAAAAGACTACAAAAAGTAAGTAACACTGCCCAGTCCATCATCCGGCTCTGACACTCCTTCCCTCGAGGGGCAATTTATCGCAGTCGCTACCTCAAAAAGGCTGCAGATAAACCATCAAAGAGAAAGAAGAAAGGTACCCACAAACTCACTGCCATCCTGGCGCAACACTCAACTCCCCTGCTACCTTCAGTAAAGTACAGGATCCTGAAGACCTGCAACGACCATGTTCAGGAATAGCGACTCCGAACCCACAGTCCATCCAGGCTATTAAAACCTGGCCGGGGGGCCAAAACTCTGAACATTATCTGTTATAATCACTTGAAAGTTTATTTATTCATGTGTGTATATTTCTATAAGGTAAATGTACAACAACAGATCAGTTTTGTAGTCAAAGCCTACTAATGTTTTTCGTTGTGCTGAAGCAAATCCAGAATTTAAATTGTCCAATCATAGGGACAGTATTCATGGACAATAAACTCACTTGAACTTGAACTTGATCTTTTGCCTCAGACCCACCTTCCTGATTTTACCTCACTCCTTCAATTTCCTTAATGCCTAAAAATCTACTAACCATTTTCTTGAATAAAATCATGTGACTGGACTCCAGAGGTTTCCAAAAATTCACTACCATCCTGCAAAAAGTAATTCCTTCTCATTTCTGCCATAGAGAAGATGGTTAAAAGCTATTATTGAATACACTGTAATCTAAAAACAGAAAATGCTGTTAAAGCTCAATAGGTCAGGCAGCATCTGTGGAAAGAGAAACAATTAACATTTTAGGATCCAGACACTTAATCTTGCCTTCTGAACATTTCCCAAATTGTCAGAAAATACAGCACAAATGTAAAAGCTTCATTTGCCTGGAACTGCTCCCATTAACTCACTGTATCAACCCTATCATAGACATTCGTGTTAAAGAAGGAACTGCAGATGCTGGAGAATCGAGGGTACACAAAAGGCTGGAGAAACTCAGCGGGTGCAGCAGTATCTAAGGAGCGAAGGAGATAGGCGACGTTTCGGGTCGAGACCCTTCTTCAGACTGGTCAGGGATCAGGGAAACAAGAGATATAGACGGTGATGTGGAGAAATAAAGAACAATGAATGAAAGATATGCAATCGATGATAGAGGGAACAAGCCATTGTAAGCTGTTTGTGGTGTGAAAATGAGAAGCTAGTGCGACTAGGGTGGGGGAGGGAGATAGAGAGAGAGGGAATGCCAGGGCCCGAGGGCTGAGGGAGAAGTGGTGGGAAGGGGAGAGGAGACAGCAAGGGTTAACAGAATTGAGAAAAATTCAATGTTCAAGCCCAAAGGGATGCAGATTCCCCAAGCGGAATATGAGGTGCTGTTCCTCCAACTTGCGGTGTTGCTCACTCTGGCCGTGGAGGAGGCCCAGGACCGAGATGTCGGATGCGGAATGGGAGGGGGAGTTGAAGTGCTGAACCACCGGGAGGTCGGCTTGGTTATTGCGGACCAAGCGGAGGTGTTCGGCGAAACGATCGCCAAGCCTCCGCTTGGTCTCACCGATATAGATCATCTGGCATCTGGAGCAGCGGATGCAGTAGATGAGGTTGGAGGAGGTGCAGGTGAACCTCTGTCAGACCAGGAAGGACTGCTTGGGTCCCTGAAAGGAGTGGAGGGGGGAGGTGAAGGGACAAGTGTAGCATTTCTTGCGGTTGCAAGGGAAAGTGCCCGGGGAAGGGGTAGAGCGGGAGGGAAGGGAAGACATTCCTTTTGTTCTACACATCTCTCCCACACTTTCTCTCATGTTGAAAACTAACGTATTTATCTTTCCCATTTCTGATGATGCAGGTCCCACACCCAAAAAATTAACCATATTTTCGTCCAGGGATGCTGGTTGTTGTTGAATAAGGAACAGGGCAGCACAAGTATGGGCCAGTGATGTCTGTGTCAAACATTATGCCAAATTAAAGAAATCCATTCTGCCTGGCACATGATCCATGAGCCTATCTAAAAGCCTTTTAAATGCCACTATTGTATCTGCTTCCACCACCATTTTTGACAGCATACTTACCACTCTACAGTATATGAAAAAAACGTGTCTCACACATCGTCTTTAAACATGTCGTCTCTCACAGGGCCATAGAGTTAATCCTGGTCAAATTAGGGAGGCCAGGACTCCGAGTAAAGGCTTCTGGCCTGCTTGGCCATTTGGTCAATTTAAAAGTGCTTTCTGTAGAAATGGGACAAGCTGCAGAATGGTGCAAGTTTGTCTAGAGCGTAAATCAGAGCTGCAGGAAGAGAATGGGAACATCTGCAGACCCTGGGAATTAGGTGCATAAAGCGTAGAATGGATTGGATGAATGCAAACCAAACATACACTTTATAAATAATTGTAAATAATGTTGCAAAACTTTACTTTGCTGAATGTTGATTGGATTAAGTATTGAGCCTTGTCTGGTTTTCTTGCATATGAGGGTAAATGTTGCTATTGTAGCGGTGCCTACTGGCGCACGCAGGTATCGAACCCAGCGTTCAGAAGCCGCAGTCACATGACTCGGGAGGGGCTGCATGTTTTCGCACAGTTTCGCTTTCGCGCGGCTGTTGAGTGCTGACCATCGTTGTGGTCGGACGTGTTGTAAGGACCTGCAAGCTAAATAGCTGTTTTGTGAATAAAACCAGTTATCAAAACTAAAGCCCCTGTCCCACTTAGGAAACCTGAACGGAAACCTCTGATGATCATGTGCCCCACCCAAGGTTTCAGTGAGGTTCCCAGAGGTTCCCGGGTGTTCCGGGCACTCTCCATGAGTCACCAGAGGTTCTGGTCAATTGCCTGGAGAGCCTCAACAGAAGCGCGAGCTGCATCTACTGACCAAAGATCATATAGGATCTTTGCTGCCGACTGCGCACACACACACAAACACATTGCAAAGGTGGGGGCCTGGGACAGCGGAGGAGCGCTTTCTGCATGTTGAAGAGGAAAGTAAACGGCTGCCACAGAGCATGGTAAGTCCTTTAGAGTGGGAGGGAGAGAAGGACAGAGAAGGGGAGAGAGGAGGGGGCAGAAGGGTGTAGAAGGGGAGAGAATGGGGAGAGAATGGGGGGGAGACAGTTTTAATAAGTTTAATAAAGTTAGCGGGCATTTTACCTTCCGGCGGATCTTCCCACTTAGGAAACCTGAACGGAAACCTCTGGAGACCTTGCGCCCCACCCAAGGTTTCCATGAGGTCCCTGGAGGTTCCAGTCACTCTCCCTAATTGTGGAAAGTGGTTTCCGCGTAATCGCGGCTTCTGCTATGTTCCTGCGATTATTTAAAAAAAACAAAAAACGGCCGCAACTAAAAATAGGTTACCTTTTTGTCGAAGCCAGTGGTGGGGATCATTTTTACTTACAGCCAGTCGAAGGCCTTCACTGACCGGCCATTCTGATTGGTTCATTGGAGTTTTCAGCAAAGAAATCTTTGGTTTTCAGGACCTAGAAGATCCGCCGGAAGGTAAATTGCCAGCTAACTTTATTAAACTTCCTGAAACTGTCTCCACTCCTTCTCCCCTCCTTTCTCTCTCCTCCCTTCTCTTTCCCTTTCTCTGTCCTTCTCTCCCTCCCTCCTGCGCTCTCTAAAGGATTTACCGTGCTCTGTGGCAGCCGTTTCACACACAGAAAACGCTCCTCCGCTGTCCCTGGCCCCCACCTTCGGGGGCGGGGGGTGGGGGGGGGGGGGGTGTGTGTGTGTCTCTCTCTCTTTGGTCAGTAGATGCAGCTCACACTTTGGTTGAGGCTTTCCAGGCAATTGACCACAACCTCTGGTGACTCATGAAGAGTGACCGGAACCCCTGGGAACCTCTGAAAACCTCACGGGAACCACAAGGAAACCTTGGGTAGGGCACATGGTCTCCAGAGGTTTCCGTTCAAGTTTCCTAAGTGGGACAGGGGCTTAAGTTGTCGTTCTTGCGACTGCCAAACTATGTTTGTTTCCTCCGAGAAACACTGTTTGAATACTGTGTATTAGCCACTTTATTGGGTTATGTCTGTCATATATGGGGTTAATCGATATCTGTAATTGGATCATAAAGAGACCACTCCCATGTGTAGGTATGTTACAAAACTTACTTTCAGCGACGCTGCAGTTCTGCCACTGGCCGTGTGCGCGGCTTTGGCGCCTTTGACAGGGGGGGGCGGGTTTAAAATGCCATTTTCTCATGCCTGTCGAAGTCGATCTTTGTCAGGCTGTTTAGCTGCCAAAGAATAATCGATCTGACGCATTTTATCAAGTTTTTTAAAAACATCGCTGGATAATTTAATAGCAGGAGTAAAATAAAAATCGACTTCTAACGCCGTCAACGCCGACAACGGGACGGATCTCACGTACGGGACAAAGGAAGATAAGCCATTTATTTTACATATAAACATGCGCCTTAGGATTACTTTAATCCAAATTTTACGTTGCGAAAATGTGATTTAGGCCCCATACGAACCGGCAGTGTTTATCCTGCCGATATGGGATTTAAATTCACCGCAAATGCAACATTCCAATCGATCGAGGCCCAGAAGCCAGATGATTATCTTTGATCAATGTTCTTAAGAAATGGAATCTACAGGACATTGTTAATGGAAAAGCAGTGGGCAGAAAGGCATGTCATGCATGATTTGAAGAGCAAAAACGTAGTTTACAATGCTAAAATTGATAAGTTGAGGAAAAACAAGGTGTACAGAGTTGCTTATTGGTTACAATCTGAGGAGTATGATGATGCTACTGATTATGATATGCCAATTAAGGGACAGAAGTTTTGCGGTAACGTGAGGGGGAACTTCTTTACTCAGAGGGTGGTGGCTGTGTGGAATCAGCTTCCAGCAGAAGTGGTGGAGGCAGGATCGATTTTAACATTTAAGAGTAAAGTGGATAGGTATATGGACGTGAAGGGAATGGAGGGGTATGGTCTGAGTGCAGGTAGATGGGACTAGGGGAAAACAAATGGTCGGCATGGACTGGAAGGGCCGAGAGGGCCTGTTTCCGTGCTGTAATTGTTATATGGTTATATGGTTATATGTACCAGTTAGCAACTGATCTTCTCCATAAAGACCTGGTCTATTGCTAGAAAATGTAATTTATTTACCTATCTGTTATGGATTTACAGCATATAATACAATAATATTAAAGTTCTGATCTTGAGAATATCACAATTTTGAATTTTCAAGGCAGTCTGGGTGTTTATTACTATTTCCGTCACAACGGTCAATTTTGTAATTAACTACAATTAGGTAATTGACTAATTATATGCTTCAATTTCAGGTCATCCAAGTAAGATGTTTTATATTTGTTTCAGAATGCTTCAATCTATAATAACTGAACATTTCATTCAGGTCTCTTGATTTTTAAGAAAGTTATGGGCTTTTGACTGCCCTCGATCACAGCTTTTGTGTCAAGTCAATGGAAAAGCAATAGGGAACACAATGCTAATTTCCTAGTATGGAAATTGCCATATCTTTCTTAATACTGAAGATATGAAAGTGAATTTGGTGTCAAATTAAACCTCTTTTTATGCTTTATCAGATGGGATACATTGCATACTTGATTTTTTAAATCTCAAAATTTTGTAACATTGCTACCATTTGGTTCAGCCCCTCGAGATCCGGGGACCTATAAAAGTCCGCTGCCATGAGGTCCTGCTTCGATCTTCTGGGAGAGTGCTTGGGATTGCGTGACCTTCTGGAGAGTTTGAGCAAGGCCTAGAGGGTTAGATCAGGCAGATACGAGGATAGAACCCGCGGTGGTTAGGTGTAGTAGTTAAACTGTAATAATTGTGTTTTGTCAAAATAATGTTTAGATGCTCAAGTGCTTGACTTAGTGATTTTTGACTGAAACTAGACTGGGGGGAAGCTTAGAACGAGCAATTTATATTGGGGGCTCATTCGGGATCTCAACAGACCCCCAAACACAAGCTTGCGATCAAGGATGTTTAGCTGTTTCGATCGGGAATGCAGAAATCGGGCCCACTGTGCGGTTTTCGCATTGGTTTTTGGCACTTCGTTAGTTGGAGTGGATTGATCATTTGCGGGCTTGGGAAAGGGTCTAATCGAGATCATTAGAACAGAGTCAAGCCAGCAAAGGTGGGTGGTTAGCACTCCTTTGGGTTTGGAGCCCATAAAATCAGGGTGGGATTAGAGTCCCTGCTGCAGTTGGGTTAGAGACTCTTTCCTGCTTTGGAGGCCCAAAACTTGGTCGTAGCTGGTAGACTGCAGCTGCTTTAACGAGAGCCTGACGCGCTTCATTGGGCGAGGGTGGCCCAAGGTTAGATTTGGTAACCAATTGGTGGGGTATTGAAACAGAGGTCTGCCCTACTGTGCGCTAGTACTTTAAATCATTTTTGTAAATTGTAAAAATCTAGCTTTTTGCATTGTTATCGGATCCGAATTGTGTAAATATTCCGTGTATGTAAATAAATTTAGAGTGTATTAAGATTTAGAAAGTAAGAATTAGAGTGGGTTAAGGTCGCGGACCGCTATTTGTACGAAGTTAGATACTTGAAGTAAAAGTGCGTTTGACTTAAATATTTGTACTAGTTTAGATAGTTTATATTGGGGTGCGTCTGGGGTTACTTGTAATCGGGAGAATACTTTCGTTTTTGATTATAGTTTTATTAGCGTGGTTCGGCTTTGTCTGTCTGTGCGAACTTAAAGTGGATTGAGTGAGAGAGACTGCTGCATGGAAGAGACTGTGATTTAGAGTTGGAGTTTGTATTGAGAAACCGGAGATCTTTTGTTTGAAAGTTTAGAGTTGAATGAAGTGATTGTGATCTAACTGATAAGTGAGTTGGGAGAGCGATTGAATACAAGCGAGTGGTTTGAATAATTGAATAGGAGCGATTGAGTTAGTGATTGAGTTAGTGAACGGTCGAAAGGGAACGATTGCGAGTAGGTGTGAATCTGAGAGACGACTAGCCATTGTGTGGGAGAGAGACTCCAGTGACCTTGGAGTCTGGAAGGAAAGAGTGAGTTTGGATAGGTGTTAGTGTCTGGAATTTTATTTTATATTGTATTGTTCAGAGAATGGGGAATGTCTCAGAGAAGGACCGATCAAATAGATCAGGAAGCCCGATAAGGATAATTTGCGAGACGCTTTCACATGAAGCAGACAGATTAAGAGGATTATCTGGAGAATTAAATGCAGTTTTGAGAAGCAAACTTTGGCCGCTGGGTGGACTGAAATCTGTAATAGAAATAAAATACATAGAAATGACTGTAAAAAAATGTGGAAATAGTGAAGAAGGAAATTAGCAAATTGGAATATGGAGAATGTTCTTCACTAGAAGGAAAAGAAATAAAGAGATCGGTTTACTGTCTATAAGAATGGCAGCATATAAATTAGGGATTAGAGGGGAACACGAGAGAACTGGTCCTTCTCGGGACATTCCAGAACAGGGACAGGAAGATAGTGGAAGCCAACAGCAGGAGCAGGAGCAGGGGAGAATACCATCTTCGAAAAGGGAAACTACTGAGATGGCTCTTAAAGGGGAGGTGCTGACTAAAATTAAACTTATTAAATTTGGTAAGAGTGCAACAGTATCTGTAAACCTCGAAGGGAGAGAGGCTCACAATATGCCAGGGTGGGCAGAATTTATCGGAGTAGAGCCACAGCATTCCTCACAACACTCTCATGTTCCCAGTTCGGAGACACCAAGCGTAGCTTGCGAGCAGGGCACACGGGAGGAGTTAGAGTTATCTTCGGCACCTCCCACTAAATTCAAATCTGAAGTGGAAAAATCGGGGGAGGATCCTCCAGCTCCTATGATTGCTCCACCAGTGAAGGACAGTATGGGAGATCAAGGGGCTAGAAGGAAGGTTCCACCGAAATGGAAACCAAAATTAATTAGAAACTCCAGTAATGGGAAAGTGAAGGAATCCTCCCTGAAGTACAGACAGAACAAATAGCTTTTCTGAGGGTGAGATAGTGGGAGGATACGGAGGGATTGATCCGGACATTGATAATATTGTTATGTCGGAGCAATTCCCTGACGATGGGGGTATAGAACGGATTCCCCGTAGACAGTTTGTTTGTAGAATGCTGCCTACTCTACCTTAGGTATTAAGTCCCGCATTCGGTGTAAATGTCCCCCAGGCCACAGACTTTCAGACTTTAATGCAGCCTGATCTAACGGCAGCTGGATCAGAGACCTATATTAAAGATTCAAAAAAGTGAAATAAGGATGGAGGAAGACTAGGAGGAGGAAGATCTCAAAGCTTGGATAGATCTACCATTCCGAGAGCCAACCATTCCTCGGTTTGGCTGCAGGGGATATAAGGTTGTCCGACCAGACCAGTGCTACAACTGTGGGGAATTCGGACATTGGAGTCAGCTGTATCCTGTGAGGGGGTATTACCGAGAAGGAAGGGGGCAAAGAAGAGAGCCACGGGGTTTCAGAAACCAGTGGGTTCCAAGAGGTTACCGGGATACGTGCGACCCCGAGGGTAGAGGATGAGGACACTGGCAAGGAGATTAGGGGGCAGGAACATTTTGGCAATCAAACCCATTTTGTTAGCCCTAACCTGCCAGTTAATACCACCAATTAAATTTGAAGGTGTCCTCAAATGGCCCAAAAACAGTAATAAAAACCAGAAAGAACATCACACCCTTCCAAGTTCTAGGAGGAGACACAAAGAATCTATTTCTCGAGAAACCCTCACTGAGAGGAATAAATAAGAAACATAGTAGCTGGTGTGAGAAGGAATGATAAGGAGAAGAAATGGCACTAGGGAGAGAAGAAACAAACTTATTGTGCCGGAGGTATGGGAGTGGGGAATGAAGTTATTATACTAATGTGTTACTGCCTGCAGGACAGTATAATTAACAACATACTATCTGGGGAGTGGGGTAAAGAATATAAGACTCCTTGAGAATGGGCAGAAGACAGCAAAGGTAATGTATAAAAAGAAACAGGAATCAATAAGCAGTAGGAAATGATACTGTCCTGCCCCTTTAAGACAAATCTGGGAAGGCCAACAGACAGAGCTCCTCAGTATCCCTACTCCATTGAAACCAACATCAGAAAAGAAGAACAAAACCTACCATGGTCCCAAACTTTAACATCATCTAGCTTTTGAAGCCGGAAAAGGAAGGAAAATAAAGGACACTAGCTAATCTTCCCTAAGGAAACAACACCAACAACCTATGACAATTATTGGGACAAGCTGCTCTTTAAAGAACTGAATTTGAAAAAAAACATTCCTCTGTGGTTTGGGGTAAAACATCTATTTTGTGCCTAAACTAAACTAAGTGGGACCCATTGGGTCCCAGCATCACATGGGAGGGCTGGTCCCCCAACGCATTATCCCACCTCTCCACCAATTACAATATTGGTGGCCAGTGGAGGGAGGGGTGGGGCTTTCTGGAGCGCTAGTATGGGTGTTGTGGGCTGAAGGGACTGATTTCCAGAGGGCTAGTATGGACATTGTGGGCCAAATGCGTTCTTGGGCTGGCGGCTCAGTCACTCAAGCCTGTTGTGCTGGCAGCTCACTCACTCATGGCTGGTGGGCTGGCAGTTGACTCACGGCTATTCCTTGAAATTCCATTTCAAGCAGGGTGCAAGGCCTCCAAATTCAAGTGCAGTTTCTTACCACTTCAAGCAGGGTGCAAGGCCACTAAAGATAGCGAGTCGTGACCTCTCCCTTCTCCATCTTGCAGAGACTGAGCCACACCCACACCCACACTTCTGGGTTTTATAATCCCTCCCCCCTCCCACCAGAAGGGTTGCCTTCATGGCATGATTGACAGGAGAGAGAATCTCAACATTTTTTAAACACTAATAACTCTATATTTCATCTATGGGAAAAATCCTTGGCACCTGATGAGCGGAGGGGGACTCTGAGTAAGATGGCCAAAAATCACAGCCGTACGTGGTCGCGTTTTTTCTAAAATCAATATAAAGCACAAACAGGAAGTGGTCAAGATTAGACTTTTAATTAGGCAAGGCAACTTTAATTGGGCAAGGCAACTTTAATTAGGCAACATAGCTTTAGCATTTCCAAACCAAAGGCAACACAGTTTTAGCATTTCCAAACCAAAGGCAACACAGCTTTAGCATTTCCAAACCAAAAGCAACACAGCTTTAGCATTTCCAAACCAAAGCAACACAGCTTCAGTGTTATTCACAGCTCAGACTGAGAGGCGCGGCCCTCTCGCTCCCCCATCTTGCAGAGACTGACTGAGGCACTCAACACTTCTGGGTTTTGTAGTCCTTCCGGAAGGGGGAAGAGAGAATCTCAACATTTTTTAAACACTAATAACTCTTTTCTTTTTAAACAAAGGGGAAAATCCTCTTGTCCTGAGCAGCGGAGGGGACTCTGAGTAAGATGGCCAAAAATCACAGCAGTATTTTTTCTAAAATCAAAATACAGAACAACAGGATGTGGTCAATATCGACTTTTAGTAATATAGATTTATAAAATTTGGATTTGGTCTCAAAATTGTGTGCTGTTGAATTGGAGGGACTTTAACATTTTGAGATTTGGAACAGACTTGTGAAATTTGGCTTAGGAATATTTGGAGTTTGATTATTAATTGATATTGTTATTGTCTCATCCCCAGACAGGCAGCCAGAGATGGGAAGGATTATTCAGAGAACACCAGGAAGGATGGAACTTGGGAAGATCTGGTAACATGGAAATTATTTCGAGAATATGAGAGTTGGAATTAAAGTTGGAATTAAAATTGGAATTAAAATTGGAGTTGGAATTGGAAATGGTCAAAATAGGAACTGTGAGCAGCAGGACTTCCCTTTAAGAGACTGGACTAGGAAATTACTCAGTAGTTAGGAACTAGTATAAGCGAGAACCCCTAGACTGAGAGCAGAGCCAACATTGTAAGGAAAAAATACTGGAAGAGAAGTCTATTGAAGAAACTTGAATGGGTGTAGGAATAGCAGAGCAGATGCATATTTAACCAATGGATATAAATTGTTTAACCCTTGATGGTAAAGCGACTTCTATTATCAAGGTAGAAATAAATTGTTCCAGGAGTTGGCATTCTTAATTGGATTTCTGATAAAATTGACAGCACATAGCAATTGATTGATTAAATTTGAACAGCTGGGAATTCCACAGGAATTGGAATGAAATTGTGTTATCGGCCACAATGCTGTGGAATAAGAAGGATGAGATGGACACTGAAATTTAAAATAGTAAATTGAAGGCTGAGACTGAATTTGGTTGAATTGAAACATTTTTTATGGTTGGCTTTAAATTAGAGTCACGCCTGTAGGGAAATCTGAACTGAACCTAGCTGAAATTTATATGAGAACCCATCATCAGATATACATATTATAATATTGTGTGAATATGGAGAGAGCTGATTAGTGTTGATCCTAGGATAGTAAAGAGTATATTATAGAACAGAATAGAAATAGGAATACAGTGATAGAGCAGAATGTAATAGGGATAGTAATAGTGAAATGGAAAAGGGGTAGTTTTTCATTTCACTATTACTGAAATAGAATTACAGTAATAGTAATTCTATGTAATACTGTATAGAATTACAGCAATGTATGGGAAAGCATTGGTGCATGAGTGGTAACTTGCTTTGTCCCAGTTTTTTCAGGAATTATAGGTTATAGGTTCGATTGAGGAAAGGGATGGAAGAATGAGCAACAACACGGATGGAGGGAATTCGCGCCCACGAAAACTCGGGAGGTGAAGACTCATCAGATGGAAATTGTGAAGCTACGCCCATGAAAACTCGGGAAGCTTGACAAGATTCTGGGAAGAAACATCATGATCTTGTGTTGCTGATAGATGGGAAATGTAATGGAAACACATATGTATATTTAGTTAGCTGATTATTTTACTATTTGGTTATCATAAATGATGGGTTGTCATATATGACAAAAAGGAAGGAATGTTAATCCTGGTCAAATTGGGGAGGCCAGGACACTAAAATTGAGTAACGTCTTCTGGGCTGGTAGACCATTTGGTCAATTTAAAAGTGCTTTCTATAGAAATGGGATAAGCTGCAGAATGGTGCCAGTTTGTCAAGAGCCTCAATCGAGCTACAGGAAGAGAATGGGAACATCTGCAGACCCTGACAATTAGGTGCAAAATGCATAGAATGGATTGGATGAATGCAAGCCAGATATACACTTTGTAAATAATTATAAATAATGTTGCAAAGCTTTACTTTGCTGAATGTTGATTGGATTAAGTATTGAGCCTTGTCTGGTTTTCTTGCATATCAGGGCAAATGTTGCGATGTTCGTTTCCTCCGAGAATACAATGTATTAGCCACTGTATTATTGGGTTAGGGAAATGTCCGTCATGTATGGGGTTAATCGATATCTTTAATTGGATTGTAAAGAGACCACCCCCATGTGGTTCGGCCCCTCGAGATCCGGGGACCTATAGATGTCCGCTGCCACGAGGTCCTGTGTCAATCTTCTGGGAGAGCGCTTGGGACTGCGTGACCTTCTGGAGTGTCTCTGTTTGAGCGAGGCCTAGAGGGCTTGATCAGGCAGATACGAGCATTGGCGGTGGTTAGGTATAGTCATTGAACTGTAATTGTGTTTTGTCAAAATAAAATTTATATGCTCAAGTGCTTGACTCAGTGATTTTTGACTGAAACTAGACTGGGGGGAAGCTTAGACCTTTGACCCAACTCATTCATACAGACCAAGCTGTCCCATTCAAGTTAGTCCCATTTGGCCGTGTTTGGCCTTTATCCCTGTACACCTTTCCCATTTATGTACCTGTCCAAATATGTTTAAATGCTGCTATAGTATTGCCTCCACTACCTTCTCTGGCAGCTCATTCCATACGCCCATCACTAAGTGAAAAAGTTGCCACTCCGGCTCGTATTAAATCTTGCCCTTCTCACGTTATAATTATGCAAAGTATTTGACATTTCAAATATGAATCTGACTGTCTATACTCTCAATGCCTCCCATTGTTTTATTAACTTCTATCATGTCTCCCGGCATCCTCTGATGCCGCAGAGAAAACAATCCATGTTTATCCAGCCTCTCATAGCCATTACCTTCTAATCTAGGTAGCATCCAAGTAAACCTGTTCTGCACTCACTCCAAAGCCTCCACATGCTTCCTGTTATGGAATGACAGGAAATGTTGACAATACTCCAAATACATCCTAATCAAAGTCCTATAAAGTTGCACCATGACTTCCTGATTCTTATACTCAATGCCCCACCCGATGAAAGCTAGCATTTCATATTTCCTCTTTATCACTCCATTTACTTTCAGGGAGCTATAGACTTAAAGCCCAAGATTTCTCTGAACGTATAATTGTCCCAGTAGTGCTGCAGGAAGTAAGAAATCCATTGTTCCAGTTCATATCTGAAGCACGTGACAAATAAACTCTCCCGACTTCTTGCCATTATACTTTTCACTTATATGTGACATCCACTTCATTCTTCCCCAGACTTAACTCCTGCCATTCTCGGCCCATATCTTGTAAATGATCCATCTCCTGCAATATTCTTTGACAACCCTCTTCATTCCACCAATTTTTATGTCACCTGCAAACTTACTAATCAGCATTTCTACTTTTTCGTCAAATAATTTTACATACAATCACAAATAATAGAAGCCCCAGCACCAATTCCTGCAGAACACCGCTGATTACAGATATCCAGCCAGAATAACACCCTTTCACCACTACTCTCTTTCTTTGGTACTATTTCTGAATCCAAAATACCAAATCACCATGAATCCATGCCTCTTAATCTTCCGAATCAGCCTACCCAGAGGAACCCAGCATTTAATGCTTACTAAAGTCCATGTAGACAGCATCCGCTGCCCTGAACTTATCAATCACTGTCAGTCTGTGAGTTTTCAACATTTTCTGTCTTTGCTTAATTTCCAACATTTGCAGCTTTTTGGGTTTTCTTTCACAAAAGAAGAATGACCGATATTTTATGGTGGTACAAATGTCGCACAAGCAGAGTCAACACATATCTCATGTAACACACCATTGTTTTAAGTTGGCAGGTCAAGCAGCATCAGTGGAAACAGAGGAATGGTTGACTTTTTGCATCAAGATTTATTTATTGTCACAAAATAATTGTGAACGTGGAACATTTTTTGCATTCTTTATGTGACCTCATATATCAAAAGTATACTGTATGTAAACCAGTCAGTTTTGGTCTGGTTGATAGAGGGAGTGCAGAGAAGGTTCACTTCAGAAATTAATACCTCCATTCACAGCATTGTTCATAAATTCGGTATACGAAAAAGAACGTACAATCAATGAAATATTGCAAATCTAATTACTGCTAGAGAAAATCAGGTAGATAATTTATGCACAGCAAGTACACAATGTGATGATAATTCAATGATCTGTTATGTATCAACATAATAATTAAATATATTCACATGGTTCTACTTTGACAACATAATAATTAAATATATTGACAGTCCTCTGAATAGGGTTCACAATACTCGCAACACTAGGAGAATAAATAAAGCCTCATCTCTGTCTTAAATAGTTGCCCTCGTATTTTGAAATGCCTCTCACTTGTCTGTGCTGCAGATACAAACCTAGCTTACCCAATCTATCCTCACAAGATAACCCGTCCATTCCAGCTAATATTTGAGTAAACCTTCTCTGAACGGTTTCCAATGTATTTATACAGAGCTGGTCACAGACTGCCATAAGCAGAGTTGGAAGGCAAGGTGTATGCCCATCGAGGTTGGCTGCAGAGGTTTTGCAGGGCAATCGCTCTACAAAGCCTTGAGTGCACTGGGCATCAACGGAGGGGCGAGGAGAAGAGCCATCAAGAACACCACAGAGGCAGCGGAGAAGACCTCGAGATGGCTCTGGATCAGGAGAGAAGGTCCTTGGGGAGGAGCGAATGCCACCTGAACACAAGTCATGGTCTGATCAACCACGGCTGGGTCGCCTGGGTGAGGGTGTCTGATGTTGAAAGACCTGAAACACCCAATGACCCCTGGTTACATCACTAATGATGAGTTCAGGAGCATCAATAGATGTATTTTTATCAATACTCTGAAGTTAGAATAGTTTAGTTTTAGTTTAGAGATACAGCGTGGAAACAGGCCCTTCGGCCCACCGGGTCCACGTTGACCAGCGATCCCCGTGTATTATCCTACACAAACTGGGGACAATTTTTACATTTACCAAGTTAATTTACCTACAAACCTCTACGTCTTTGCAGTGTGGGAGGAAACCAAAGATCTCAAGCAGTCACGAGGAGAACATACAAACTCCACACAGACAGCACCTGACGTCGGGATCGAACCTGGGTCTCTGGCGCTGTAAGCACTGTAAGGCAACAACTCTACCGCTGTGCCAGCGTGGCCACCCTGTACTGTCACAACACTCCAGATGTGGTCTACTCATGCCCTATACAAGTGAACTATAACTTACCTATTTTTGATTCAGACATAAGAGAACGTGGGCATTCAAATTTGAAGCAAAAAATAAACTGGCAGGAAAATTTGGCAGGTCAAACAGCATCTGTGGAAGCAGACGAATGGTTGATGTTTTGCATCGAGATCCTTCATCCAGGTCTCCAGACTGATGAAGGGTTTTAATCCAAAATATCAACCATCCCTTTGCCTTCATAGATGTGGTTGAGACAAGGCGCGGAGGCAAAAGGATTGTTATGAAAGTGCTATGAAATATCTCAATATTTTAGTGCTTATTTTTATATTAAGGACCGAATTTTTTAGCTATTCTGAATGTATGAAAGTAGTTAGAAACATAGAAAATAAGTGCAAGAGTAAGCCATTCAGCCCTTCGAACTAGCACTGCCATTCAATATGATCATGGCTGATCATCCAAAATCAGTACCCCGTTCCTGCTTTTTCCCCATATCCCTTTGAAACATATAAGATTGTTAAGGGCTTGGACACACTAGAGGCAGGAAACATGTTCCCGATGTTGGGGGAGTCCAGAACCAGGGTCACAGTTTAAGAATAAGGAGTAAGCCATTTAGAACGGGGACGAGGAAATACTTTTCCTCACAGAGAGTGGTGAGTCTGTGGAATTCTCTGCCTCAGAGGGCGGTGGAGGCAGGTTCTCTGAATGCTTTCAAGGGCTCCTAAAAATAGCGGAGTCTGGGGATATGGGGAGAAGGCAGGAACGGGGTACTGATTGGGGATGATCAGCCATGATCACATTGAATGGCGGTGCTGGCTCGAAGGGCCAATGGCCTACTCCTGCACCTATTGTCTATTGTCTATTGTCTATTGAATTTAAAAATAAAATCGTATCTTAAATTCATCCTTTCCTTTGTGACTCAAGCATCCAGTGTTGATTTTGGATGATGAACAGTGATTTGTATTCCTAACAGAGGTGGAACTGACCTTAATTTCTATGAAAACTGGTGATTGAAATTTGTTGAAAAAAGATTGTTGGAAATCAACTTTGTTCCAAGGCTTTTCCCTAACAACTGTTGCATTTGGAGCTCAACACTTTTCTACTGAGTAATATTCCCTGATTAAACACAATATTTCTTTGATTCTGTCTCACTTAATATTCTCTTTTGCTTCAAGTCTCTCAGTTATCACATCTACTTCCCAACTTAAACATTAGACATGTACATTTAACAGTCATTTAACCCTAATAACAGACACTCCCAGGTTTCCACGATTACTTGCAAACAGCAACTTAATCAGCGTCACAGTGACACAGCTATTAGAACTGCCGCCTCATAGTGCCAGAGACCAGGGTTCGATCCTGACATCGGGTGCTGTCTGTATGAAGTTTGTACATTCTCCCTGTGACTGCAGGTGCTCTGATTTCTACCCGCATCCTGGACATGTGGGTCTATAGGTTTAATTTGCTGCTATACAGTAGCTTGCAAAAGTATTCATACCCCTTGAACATTTCCACATTTTGTCACGTTACAACCACAAACGTAAATGTGTTTTTTGGGATTTTATGTGATAGACCAACACAAAGTGGTGCATAATTGTGAAGTGGAAGGAAAATGATACATGGTTTCCAAATTTTATTACAAATAAAAAACTGAAAAGTGTGACGTGCAAAAGTATTCAGCCCCCGAGTCAATACTTTGTAGAATCACCTTTCGCTGCAATTACAGCTGCAAGTCTTTTGGTGTATGTCTCTACCAGCTTTGCACATCTAGAGACTGAAATGTTTGCCCATTCTTCTTTGCAAAATAGCTCAAGCTCAGTCAGATTGGATGGAGAGCATCTGTGAACAGCAATTTCCAAGTCTTGCCAGAGATTCTCAATTGGATTTAGGTCTGGACTTTGACTGGGCCATTCTAACACATGAATATGCTTTGATCTAAACCATTCCATTGTAGCTCTGGCTGTATGTTTAGGGTCATTGTCCTGCTGGAAGGTGAACCTCCGCCCCAGTCTCAAGTCTTTTGCAGACTCTAACAGGTTTTCTTCCAAGATTGCCCTGTATTTGGCTCCATCCATCTTCCCATCTACTCTGACCATCTTCCCTGTCCCGGCTGAAGAAAAGCATCCCCACAGCATGATGCTGCCACCACCATGTTTCACAGTGGGGATGGCGTGTTCAGGCGGATGTGCAGTGTTAGTTTTCCGCCACACATAGCGTTTTGCATTTAGGCCAAAAACTTCAATTTTGGTCTCATCAGACCAGAGCACCTTCCTCCACATGTTTGCTGTGTCCCCCACATGGCTTGTGGCAAACTGCAAATGGGACTTCTTATGGCTTTGTTTCAACAATGGCTTTCTTCTTGCCACGCTTCCATAAAGGCCCGATTTGTGGAGAGCACGACTAATAGTTGTCCTGTGGACAGATTCTCCCACCTGAGCTGTGTATCTCTGCAGCTCCTCCAGAGTTACCATGGCTGCTTCTCTGATCAATGTTCTCCTTGCCCGGCCTGTCAGTTTAGGTGGTTGGCCATGTCTTGGTAGGTTTGCAGTTGTGCCATACTCTTTCCATTTTTGGATGATGGATTGAACAGTGCTCCGTGAGATGTTCAAAGCTTGGGATATTTTTTTATAACCTAAACCTGCTTTAAACTTCTCCACAACTTTATCCCTGACCTGTCTGGTGTGTTCCTTGGGCTTCATAATGCGGTTTGTTCACTAATGTTCTCTAACAAACCTCTGAGGCCTTCACAGAACAGCTGTATTTATACTGAGATTAGATTACACACAAGTGGACTCTATTTACTAATTAGGTGACTTATGGAGGCAATTGGTTGCACTGGATTTTATTTAGGGGTATCAGAGTAAAGGGGGCTGAATACCTTTGCACGCCACACTTTTCAGTTTTTTATTTGTAAAAAAATTTGAAAACCATGTTTCATTTTCATTCCACTTCACAATTATGCGCCACTTTGTGTTGGTCTATCACATAAAATCCTAATAAAATACATTTATGTTTGTGGTTGTAACGTGACAAAATGTGGAAAAGATCAAGGGGTATGAAAACCTTTGCAAGCCACTGTAGATCGCCCCTAGTGTGAAGGGAGTGGACGAGAAAGTTGGATGACGTCGAACTAATGTGAAGGAGTGATCAATGGACAGCATAGACTCGGTGGGCTGAAGGGCCAGCTTCCATGCTGTATCTCCGAAACTAAAACTTCAGTTCCTTCAGTTGAGTTCCTTCCCAACTTCTGTGATTCATTTCACCTTCAACCTCAAAATGTTGCCCAAGATTAATATGTCCTTCTCCTTACCAGATCAACTCTCTTAGGTTAGAAAATACATCTTAAAATTAAGTTCATAATATTACACAAATAGTTTGTAAACCTGGCAGATAAATATTGAATCCTTTCAGTGTCGTGCCCATTGATGGCTGCACAATCTGCTTGCTACAGTTATTGTACTCAAACCCTTGAGTTACAATCAACCCCCAACCCTTGACTTTGCTTTCAATAATATTCACTTCTCCAATCTTCTTTGGAGCCAGCAATCACATAATCTTTATTTTGTAAATTGATACCAGCATCACACTTACAATCAGCTGTCATTTATATTTTGCGCCTCATATCCTTTTCCAGTGCCCCAATTGGCCATGTGCATTCACGTCAGGTGACTGCAAACATAGAAACACAGAAATATAGGTGCAGGAGTAGGCCATTCGGCCCCTAGAGCCAGCACCGCCATTCAATATGATCATGGCTGATCATCTAAAATCAGTACCCCGTTCCTGTTTCCCCCCCCATATCCCTTGATTCCTACAGCCCTAAGAGCTACATTTAACTCTCTCTTGAAAACATCCAGTGAATTGGCCTCTACTGCATTCTGTGGCAGAGAATTCCACAAGTTCACAACTCTCTGGGTGAAAATGTTTTTCCTCATCTCAGTCCTAAATGGCTACCCCTTATTCTTAAACTGTGACCCCTGGTTCTGGACTCCCCGAACATCGGGAACATTTTTCCTACATCAAGCCTGTCCAATCCTTTAAGAATTTTATATGTTTCTATAAGATCCCCTCTTATCCTTCTAAATTCCAGTGAATTCCCGTGTGAGTTCCAGTGTAAATTTCTTGCAATCCTGTGATGCAAGGTTCAGAAGTCATTGACCTTGACTGCAAACACTGCCACCTGGCTTGCAATGTGTCTCTGGTCATTCTACTTAGAGTCTTATTGAAAAAGAATCAGGAAAAAGTGCCACAGGAATTTCCTCTATGCCCAATTACAGTAAGTTCAACATCTCACAGTTAGTTTTGTCTTGCGACCAATTTCTTAATATTAAACACAAAGGTTTATGAGAAATTCATTATTTTTTTCTTTGTTCTGGTTTTCCTCAGTGAATGCAACAATTGAATTACTGCATAAGTATTTTTTTGCACAGAGAGTGGGGCTGTAACACACTACCAGGGTGCAGGGATACGGTGGATGCCTATTCATGTGCTGTACAATGTACAAACTTCCATGTATATCTCTTTCGCAATGTCAACACAACTGAATAATATTGAACTATGAAAAAGCTATCTAAATATTTGTTATCAGTTTTGCATTGACACTAACCTTGGGGTCAATAATCCTCTATTTTGAATCTGATGCTCTGTCATCACCATGCATGCCAACAGATGATCAAGGCACAAGCATTCAGTGTCCTGGCCTTGACCATGCAACCAGATAGATCATTATGCAGCTTACAACCTAGTGGTATGAATGTTGATTTCTCTAACTTCAATTAAGCCCTGCATTCCCTCTCTCTCCATCCCTCCCCCACCCAAGTTGCACCGGCCTCTAGCAAATATCTAACAATAGGCTGTTTCCTTTATCAACTTTACTTTTTTTTGCATATCCTTACTTTATTAGTTATATATCCCTACATTACCGTCTATATTTCCCGATTCCCTCCCCCGACTCTCAGTCTAAAGAAGGGACTCGATCTGAAACATCACACATTCTCGCTCTCCAGAGATGCTGCTTGTTCCATTGAGTTACTCCAGCACTTTGTTTCTATCTTTGATCATTGTGAACCTTCCTTCAGCCTTTTCAGTTCTTTCAGTTTATTTCGCGGACCGAAACATGTGGCCATAAGGCAGGTTCCATTTGCCCGTCTTTCGATCATTGGTGTGCCACTCTACACCCTTGTGCTAGGTGAACCCATACTAATGTGGTTATCATGGGGCCGCCGAGTTGCTCCAGCGCAGCATCTCCTGGCCCCGACAGCCCCGGCCTCCGCCGACTCCAGGCCGTCGCCACGGCAACACGTCGCGCTTCCGTGTGGGCGGAAGTGACACCGGCTGGCGGGAGCCGCGGCCGGAAGAGGGAGCCGCAGCGATGAAGTTTCGAGCAAAGATCGTGGACGTTGCTTGTTTGAACCATTTCACCCGTAAGTGGCGCCGCCGCCGGCTGGATGTGTGAGCGTCCTTCCGTGCGTGGACAAGGCCGCTTCTCCCGCTGTCGGTGCAAGGCACTTCTCAGTGCTGCGAGATGCAGCTCAGAGAGACGCAAGCCGGTGCTGCGTGACTCAGCGGGTCGGGCTGCGTCTCTAGAGAACCGTAACAGGCGATTGATGAGTCTAAAAAAGAGTCCTAACTCGAAATGTCACCGATTCATGTTCTCCATAGATGCTGCCTGACCTGCTGAGTTACTCCAGCACTTTGTGTCGTTTTTGGTTTAAAGCATCATCCGCAGGTCCTTGTTTCTAGAGATTACACCCACTTTGGCTTCACTTGGTGCAAACTCTGACTGTCGAGACAGTGTCCGTTACGACCAAGTCATGTTTCAGTCTCGGATTGACCCGCCTTTTAATCCCCTCTTCAACCTTTCACTGGTCACGAATTCGTGAAATATTCAATTACCGTTTGCATCCTGCCCCACTCTATTCCCGTAAAACCTATCGTTTCCCACTCCTACTGTCTTGTTTGAAATTGTTGAGCGACCAGAGATGTTGAGTATTTGGAAGTGCTTCCTTCCTTGTAAAGAACTGCCGAAGTTGAATTGATTGAATTGAAATATACAACATGGAAACAGACCTTTAGGCCTAGCGAGTCCACACCAACCATTGATCACCCTGTTCACATTAGTCTGGTCTCAACCCGTAACGGCACCCATTCCTTCTCTGCAGAGATGCTGCCTGTCCCGCTGAGTTACTCTAGCTTTTTGTGTGTATCTTTGCTTTAAACCAGCATCTACAGTTCCTTCTTGCATATTATTTCTATGTTGTCTCACTTTCACATCCACTCCCTTTAGAAATAACATACAATGGCCAATTAACCTGCATGTCTGCAATGTGGGAGCAGAGTGCCAAGAGAAAACGCATGCTTTCACAGGGAGAACATACAAACTCCACAGAGCAAGACTTGATCCTGATGAGGTCAAGAACCAACCCGAGTCTCTGGCACTGTGAGGCAGTGGCTCTAATAGCTGTACTACTGTGCTACCCAATTATTCAGATTTCTTAAAGCCCCAGAACTTATTGTACCCCATATCTGTGCCTATTCTTCCCACAGCTCTATATTTGGACCTTATTTTGATGTTCCAGGAACTTTTATTAATTTCCTGACCACTATTTGCCTTTTCTTGGTTCTTGGTTTCTCATTTTCTGAATTAGATCCAATATCTCCCCTAAGATTAAAGGGCCTGTCCCACAGGCGACTTTTTAGGCTAGTGCAGGAGACTGCGCTCGTCACATGTTCGCTGGTGGTCTCTGGTGAGTCTCCTTCATGGTCGCGAGGAGTTCCTGCATTCTGGGAACTTGTCGCGGCCTCAGTATGGTCTCCACAAATTTTTCAACATGTTGAAAAATGTTCTGCGACCAGAAATTGGAGAAAATCAATACTTTTGTTGTCTTAGGTGCAGTTGTAGTGGGGTCGTCATGTAGTTATCGGTAGTCGAGCTAGTCGTAGGTAGGTTTAGTTAATCTCCATTGCTGACCGGGCATTTTCATTGGCTCATCGGGGGGAGAAAACGTACGCACTCTCTCAAAGGAATATATATTGAGGTTTCGGCATGGGAGTTCTCCCCAGTATCTTGAGTAATATCTTGTAGCTAAAAGCAAACTGTTGGAAGCAAATAGACAGATATTTTGGGTCAAGCCTCCTTCAGACAGATGGATTAGAAGGGAGAAAGTTGGTAGGGAAGATTTCTTCTACGTTTTATTCTTTAGTTGACAAAATAGCTCTTAAGCATCCCAAAATAACTTTTATTACTGATCCTGTTTTTTTTAGTACCATTTCAAAATTTAGTCTCCAGCCACCAGTGATAAACGTAACCCTAAATCATCATCCTTTTAGGAAGCATAATGATTGAATGGGCTCTGCAAACAGTATTTGCATTCATTGCCAGAATATGTGCACATGCATGTGTATATATATTGTGTGTGTACGTGATATGGAGGCGTTGTTATGTGATCTCAGCTATTTCAGATAAGCTGCAGATTGTTTTTTTGTGTGTGTCAGCCGGGCAACCTAGGCAGCTTTTTAGGTTGTCAAATGACAGTTTAGGTGGTCATTTAAGATGGCTTGCATGACACGTGTGATAATGTGCTCGGGCGAAGTGCATAGTTACCAGTTGGAATTATGGTCAATGAAGCATTCACATATTATTTCTGCTTCAAATAAAGTAAAAAACTAAACATATTCACCAATCAAGACATGATATATACCACAATGACATGCAGCAAAATTACAATACAATATCTCATCTCTTTTTACATGTTGCAATGAATGCAATTTCTATTATTTCTTTCCACTTCTAAACAAAAATCAGGTTGGATTATTCAGCGTATGATCAACCTTGGTGTGTCCAAGTGCAGGCTTGGCGATCGCTTCGCACAGCACCTCCACTCAGTTCGCAATAACCAACCTGATCTCCCTGTGGCTCAGCACTTCAACTCCCCCTCCCATTCCGAATCTGAACTTTCTGTCCTGGGCAGTGAGGTCCACCGCAAATTGGCGGAACAGCACCTCATATTTCGCTTGGGTAGTTTACACCCCAGCAGTATGAACATTGGCTTCTCTAATTTCAGGTAGTCCTTGCTTTCTCCCTCCTTCCCCTCCCATTCCCAGCTCTTCCACAGCCTACTGTCTCTGCCTCATCCTTTCTTTCTCCCCCCCCCCCCCCTTCCCGACATCAGTCCGAAGAAGGGACTCAACCCGGAACTCTCAGCTTTGTCTACCAACGTGATCCCACCATCTTCCCATCTCCTCCCCTGCTGGCTTTCCGCAGAGCCCGCTCCCTCCGCAACTCCCTGGTCAATTTGTTCCTTCCCACCCAAACCACCCCCTCTCCTGGCACTTTCCCTTGCAACTGCAGGAAATGCTACACTTGTCGCTTTACCTCCCCCCTTGACTCCATTCAAAGACACAAGCAGTCTTTCCAGGTGCGGCAGAGGTTCACCTGCACCTCCTGCAACCTCATCTATTGCATCCGCTGCTATACATCGGTGAGACCAAGCACAGGCTTGGCGATCACTTCGCCCAACACCGCCGCTCGGTTCGCAGTAACCAACCTGATCTCCCGGTAGCTCAGTACTTCAACTCCCCCTCCCATTCCGAATCCAACTTTTCTGTCCTGGGCCTCCTCCATGGCCAGAGTGAGGCCCACCGTAAATTGGAGAAGCAACGTCTCATATTTCGCTTGGGCAGTTTACACCCCAGCGATATGAACATTGACCTCCAATTTCAGGTAGTCCCTGCTTCTTCTCAGCTTCCCAGCTCTCCCTCAGCCCACTGTCTCTGCCTCTTCCTTTCTTCTTCCCGCCCCCCCCCACCCTCATATCAGTCTGAAGAAGGGTCTCCACCCGAAATGTCGCCTATTTCCTTCACTCCATAGATGCTGCCTCACTCGCTGAGTTTCTCCAGCATATTTGTCTACCCATTCACGCAATTTCTGTTATCCCACTTTCCTCACCCACTCCCTACACGTTAAGCTACAAAGCCAATGCGTCTTTGGTATGTGGGAGGAAACCCACACACTTGCAAGGAGAACATGCAAATTCAACACAGACAGTGTCCGAGGACAGGATCGAACACAGATCTGTCATGTGAGGCAGCAAGGCCACCAGCTGTGCCACTATATTTTATTTTCCAACACACAACAAATTATATGTTAACTTTGGTTACAAAAAAAGAAAGAAACTATCCATTTTCAGTCTTAAATCTCCTAGTGACACTATGTCCCCCTTGACTGCTACTGTATGTTTTAATTCAGTTCATGATTATGGTGCAGTACATTGGCCATAGAGTTGCTGCCTAAAATTGCCAGATACCCGGAATTGGCATGCTGGAATATGGGTGCTGTCTGAGGAGTTTGCTCGTTTTCCCTTTTCCCTCACAGATACGGATGGCGGGCGAAGACGGAGAGTGACACAGAGAGAGATAGAGAGGGGGGCCCGCTCCGAATTAAACGATAGGTGTCCCGGTTGCTTGCCAAGCCGGGCAAAATGGCATGGCATTTAGGTTGCCCGACGGCACTTTAGGTCGTCATTGGCGACCGGGCAACCTCTAATTTCGAGCCCTGATCAGATGAAAACTGCTGGCTTTACAAATCTTCAAAGATCTTACCAGTTCTTCAGCAATGGTAATACATGGACAGTGCTTCACGGTCAGTTTTATTTTCACAGCTTTAGCATTCTGGGAAGTTTTCAAGGACCTCGATAAATTTTCAGGTGTTAATTCCAGATAAATTTCATTATACTCTACTGAAACTCCTTCAATCTGGAACTCATCAATAAAATTACCCTGGTTATTTGAAGAAAATGCTGGTTAAATTGCTGAGATGTGCGGCAAAAATGGCCAGAGAACCGAGACCCGGACATGGATACAGATGGCGGGCGAAGACGGAGAGTGACACAGAGATAGAGATAGAGACGGGGCCCGCTCAGAATTAAACGATAGGTGTCCGGTTGCTTGCCAAGCCGGGCAAAATGGCATGGCATTTAGGTTGCCCGACGGCACTTTAGGTCATCATTGGCGACCGGGCAACCTCTAATTTCGAGCCCTGAACAGATGAAAACTGCTGGCTTTACAAATCTTCAAAGATTTTACCAGTTCTACAGCAATGGTAATACATGTACAGTGCTTCACGGTCAGTTTTATTTTCACAGCTTTAGTGTGTGTCTGTGTATGTGTGTGCTCACACACTTGTGAGTATGTGTATATATACTCACAACTTTTTGCTCACTTGTTTATTATATTGTTTACAGTGTACAATACATATTCTGTTGTGCTGTAGCAAGTAAGAATTTCATCGTTCTATCTGGGACATATGCCAATGAAACACTCTTGACTCATCATTGATATAATGTCAGTTTGCACACGAATAAGGAGAAAACTATTCCTATTTTCCAGTGTGACATTGACCGAGAATTATCATAACAAATCATGTTTTTTGATCATTGCATTCGGTTATTTTCACAGGTATAGTGAACACAATCTCGAAACTCACAAAATCATGTATTTTGAGGCTTACTTCTGACAAGCTTTTCTTCATCTTGTCTGACAAAGTTGCGAGTGGAGGCGTTGCTATGTGGTGTCAGCTATTTCAGGTAAGCTGCTGATTGAATGTGAGTTTTGGTTATAGATATAATTCCAGTTTGTGTACCCTAAATGAGACATTATATTTCTGTTTATTTACAAACTTTTACATTTACACATTTGCCTGTAAGGTAACTTAGTAACCTGAGGACTGGAAGCTGCATCCTTCTGCAAGGTAGTGTGGGGCCAAACAGCATCTAAACTGGAGGTTTTGCCTTGGAACCCTCTCGTTGCTTTTGACCTCTCTGCTGCAGCATATCTTTTGGACTGTTTTTAAATGCCTCTGATGAACCTCTTAGTTTTTTTTTTGAAATGCAAGTTGATGGATAGTAGAGGTTCAGACGGATATGGGCCAAATACAGGTAGGTGGGGCTAGTGTAGATGAGGCATCTTGGTCGGCATGGACAACTTGGGCCAAAGGGCCAATTTCCATGCTGTATGACTATGACTAAGTTTGTGCCGTCTGGTGAAAAGCTGAGGAGTAGGATGCAAATGCATCAAGCTCATCAGTTCAGAATGTTTGTGTTTCACTGTGGTGAGTCCAGCAAAAGAGCTGGACATCAGGCGCTCTAGCCTGGACCATAATGTACGGGTGGGGAATTACATTAAACAGTGGGGAACACATCAGTTCAATGAATGTCGGTGTTTCTAGTGACATCACATGAATTAATGATTTTTTTAAAAAAAATCACTTTGTAACTTAAAACTTATCTGCATTGCAAATAAGGATGGCACAGCATTAGAGCTGCTGCCTCACGACGGCAGAGTCCCGGGTTCATACCTGATTACGGGTGCTGTCTGTGCGGAGTTTGGTCATTCTCCCTGTGATCACTTGGGTATTCTCCATGTCCTTCAGTTTCCTCCCACATTGTAGGCTAATTAACTTTTGTAAATTGCCCAAGTGTGTCGGTTGCGAAAATTGGATAACATAGAACTATTTTATGGGTAATCGATGATTGGTGTGGACTCGATGGGCCAAAGTGCCTGTTTCTGCAGTATATTTAAACAAAACTAAATGATACTGTCTCTCTTCATATTCTTGACAAATTTGTTTACGTAGCTTTCCTTCACCTAAATCATTGCAAATCGCTGCTCCGACAAAAGTCCTCGTGAGACACCACCAGTTACCTAATGTGACTGAAAATTAATGTAGCTCTTGTTTTTTCCTATGTCAGAATTGGCCAATTCTGCCGCACATCTCAGCAATTTAACATGTGCATTTTCTTCAAATACGCAGGGTAATTTTTTTGATGAGTTCCAGATTGAAGGAGTTTCAGCAGAGTATAATGAAATTTACCTGGAATTAACACCTGAAAATTTCTCAAGGTCCTTGAAAACTTCCCAGAATGCTAAAGCTGTGAAAATAAAACTGACCATGAAGCACTGTCCATGTATTACCATTGCTGTAGAACTGGTAAGATCTTTGAAGATTTGTAATGCCAGCAGTTTTCATCTGATGATATGATGTATCTTTTATTTCTAAAGATTTCTAAACTGTGACCATAAACATTTTTACACCTTTCAATCATGAAGATGTATCCTTATGAAATTTGCAGTTTAGTTCTTTAATAAATCTTAGTTTTTTGAGCTGTTTGCATGTTGCTTAATATCGTTCATTGTGAGGTGAGGCTCTGGGAGAAAAAAAATGAATAAGAACTAATACTAGAATGAGTGCTAGGGTTCTAGTGAGTATTGAGGAACAATGAACCTCGGTGTAATAGTCCAACTATCATTGAAGTTGGTGAAGAAAGCAGACACTATATGGCTTTCATTAGCTGAGCCATCAAACGTAAGAGCAGGGAAGTTATTGTGTAACCTAACAAAACATGCAAGAGTCATGGAATCATAGAACTATACAGCACAGAAACGGCTCCACTAGTCCATTGCAACCAAGATGCCTAACCTAGCTAATTGCACTTGCCTTTGCTTCAACCGTAACCCTCCAAACATTTTCTATCCACATTCCTGCCCAAGTGTCTTTTAGGAGTTGTAGTTGTACTTGCCTCTACTACTTCCCTGGCAGCTCATTTCACATGCAAGCCACCTTTTGTGTGAAAATGTTGCCCTGGGGTCCCTTTTAATTTTTATCCTCCTCACCTTAAACCTGCCTGCTAGTTTGGGACTCCTCGAACTTGGGAAAGAGACAAGCTGTTCACCTTATCTACGCCCCTCATGATTTTATGAACTTCTATAAGGTGATACTCCAGCCTCCTGTTTGTGAGGTGACTTGGACACAAATGTAGGTGTTAGTAAGTTATGCAGATGCCATCAAAGTTGGTGGAGTTGCAGACAGTGAGGAAGGTTGTCAAAGTATACAAGGTTTACTACATCAGTTACAGATATGGGCGGAGAAATGGCAGATCGAGTGTAAGTGTTGCAATTTGGGAGGTCAAATGTAAGGGAAAAGTGACATTTTCAGTTGTAGAATTCTGCACACAAACTATTGGCAATTTCACAATTGTGCATTTTGATTTGTTGGAAATGCTAGACATACCTTGTTTCCTGTTCATGCAGCCATCGCTCTCGAGCCACACTCGGATTGTTACACATGACATTCCTGTTACCATTATCCCCAGAAAGCTGTGGAATGATTTTGAAGAACCCAGTGTTCCCGATTTTGATGTAAGTAATGAGGTGTATTTCACTTTCTTTATTTTTGATTTCCTATAAATATTTATTCTTAAATTGTTTCATCTAAATAATAAATATTACTGGTAGCACTGCTGGAAGGTTTTACTCGCATTTGGATTTTAATTTGGTTTAGTTTCAAGTTCCTTGTGACATAGCAGTCGGGTAGAGAACTAATTTCTTTAAAATGTATGTATTCCTTTTTTTGAAGTGTGAACATGTGGCAGGGACAACATTAATGATGTTCCTTAATTGCAGCTTCTGTAAAGAGTAATGCGAAACAATGTTTCAGAGATTACTTTGGTAGGGCAGGAGCAGGCAGAAACAATGGGCCTGTTAGGGCGGTCCTGTTTTTAGATTATAGGAAAGAAAAATTCAGGGATGGCACGGTGAAGCAGCAGTGGAGTTGCTGTCTTACAGCGCTTGGATAGCCAGAGACCGTGTTGCCAGCAAAGCAGCTGCTTTCAGTGTCGGGAACCTGCTTGATCCAGCAGGGATGGTGTCAGGGGTCCTGGCCCAGAGGTGGCTAGGACATCACTGGGAACCAGTGGCAGTGGGGGCCTCAGCCTGGAGGTGGGAGAGCTTGTGGTCCTTGGTGGATGTCAGATTTGGAGAAGAAGCGATAGTTGAAGGCATGGGACTGGTAGATGATGGCGTAGGGGAGAGGTCCTTTGGGAGATCATGATCCAAAGCTGCAAATTCAACTGAGAAAAGAAAGTCCAGAAGATACTAGCACATGGCAGAGAGTGTAGAGCGTGAGGCACAGAAGGAAAGCTGTTGCAAGAAGTGTTGGATGATGTCTAGGTACCCGAGATCCTGGCTGAGCCCCAACTGGGAGGCCCAGAAACGGTGCTGGAAGCCATGTGGAAGGTGTACTGAGGAAGTAGTAGGCTGTACTTGGCTGTAGTAGGTGAAAACATGGTCTAAGAGCTGGAGAGCACCAGGAATCGTTGAGACGATGCAGTTTGAGAGAATCTCGCAGAACTCCTGTGGAGGGAGGAGGAGAACTTTTTAGTTTAGTGTTTAGTTTAGTTTGAACTTCTTCAAGGTAGGCATACTTTGAGGAGTCTGCAGAGCTCGAATCTTGAACAAAAACCAAAGTACTGCAGCGTCTTGAAGGGAAATAGACAGATTGTATTTCAGGTCAAGCCAGGTAATCCCAACCTGTACAAGAAATATAGGTGTTAACTTGGTTAGTTTCACAAATACATCAATGATCTTTTTTTGCAATATTATTTGATTTTCATATTTTACTTTGTGTTTTACTATTGTCATTATTCTTACAATGTTAAAAGAAAGTTACTGGAGAATTAATAAAATATACTGCTGTACCAAGAAATGGCAAAAATAAGTCAAATGTTAGGAAATGAGAAGTGATAGATTTTGGTTCAAGAACTGATTTTGCCTGATTGGTCTTTCAAAAAAGCTTAGGGATTTTGGTGGTACATAATCACAAGACATTTAATGGCTGATTTTATCCAATGTTAAGTTAAATCCCAGGTTCTTCTCAGCCATGATTATGAATCAATGCATGTGTCCTCTAATACTCTCACCACCCTTTCACGCACCATCTTATTCTTAATTCTATATTGGAAAATATGTTCAATTCCTCCCAATGTTACTGAATACCACTTCTATCAAAGGCCAGAGATCCTATGCTAATATTTACCTCTACATGAGCCATCCTTGCTTTATTGCATTAAAATATTGTTTGTATTTTCCACGTGTTACATCCACTTATTGTTGATTTTAAAGGTCAGTATTTATCTCCCAGTATTGAAAACCATGAAGAGTGTTGTGGAAAGAATGAAGAACCTTTCTAACCATATTGTGAGTGTTCTATATTATATGAATTAACTGTTGCATTGCATTTCTGTGTTGTGAAGTACAATGCCACCTTAACAGCTAAGACATTTCCAGCTAAACAGCTAAGACAATGTTGGTATTAAAGGATCATTGAACTATTTTGTTATCCTATAAGAAGCTACAATGAAAGGCATATAAAATAATGAGGGATCTGAATAGAGTTGATATGGATGGCTGGAAGGGACAAGGACAAGAGATTGTGAGTAGAAAATGATGCGAACGAAAGAACGAAAGGGATAAAAAGTTTTTTTTACGCGGTGCAGAAGGTTGGAAGCTGTAATGTGCTGAACAGGGAACTGGATAAATACGTGTTGGGACAAAAATAATTGTAAGGATATACAGAAAGAGACAGGGATGTGTGTGGGGTGTGGAGGGGGGAGAGGTTAGTGAGTTGTACGTATAGAAAGTCAGTATGAACCTGAAGGTCTGTATAACCCCATTCTATGCTGCAAATATTGAGTCATTGGAAGATGCAGCAGAGGCACAGGCCCTTACGGCCCATCTATTCCATGCCGATCATGATGCCTATCTAAGCTAATCCCATTTATGAGAATTAGGCTCCTGTTCCTCTATTCCTTTCCTTCCCAAGTGCCTATTAAAAATTGTAATTGTATATGTCTCCATTACCTCAGCTGACAGTGCGTACCAAATATTCACCACCTTCTGTGATCTCGGATCTCCTTTCAATTTCTTCTCTCCTTAAACCTGTGTCCTCTAGTTCTAATCTAGATTGGCAGGGAATGAGGCAATTGGAAGGCTAGAAATCAGTGCCAAAGTCAATAACAACGTTTAGGAGGCAGGGGCATGGCAGGGAGCAAGGAACGATGGTTGAATTAAGTTGAATTAGGCTGAATTAAGCAATATCATTGCTAGAGACCTGACAGGTAAGGCAGTGAACTCAGAGCGTGGATGGGTGTGTGTGTGACCGGACCATTACAGCCATAAAGAAACCTGGCGAAGGGAGTAAAAATGTTTTTCTTTCTTGCAATTTAGGTAATTGAAGCCAATCAGAATGGGGAAATGAATTTGAAAATAGACACTGAATTGGTATCTGTCACAACGCATTTTAAAGAACTTGGGAATCCTCCTTGGGGTAAGCAATTGAATGTGCACATTGTGGAAGTAAAACAAAATGTTGACGTAAATTTAGCAGTATAGTTTGTCAAATTGTTGAATGACTCAGTAAATTGTACAGTTTGCACATTTGTCCTGTAACCGCATTAAGTAAATTTCAAAAGCTTTTATAAGCATCTTTTCTTTTGCCACCCTTTGCTATTCTACCTGGCGAATGAAGGGAAAGCAATATACATTCATTTATGCTTAGTCTAGAATTGGCTGAACGCATCAATTGAAAACCAGAAGTAATTCTTAGTGAACGTTTTGCGCAACTGAATTGATTTTCCACATAAACGGACTGTTTACTTTGGTACTGCTTGGTACTATTTTGGTATTTAAATATTGTTTCTGAATTTTTCATCAGGTTCCAGTAGAAAATATATTTTTGTGAGATAGTGCTAGGTTTAGTTTGATTTAGAGGTGCAGCATGGAAACGGACCCTTCGGCCCACAGAGTTCATGCGGCCATTGATCACCCTTTTACACTAGTTTTATGGTATCCCACTTTCTCATTCACTCCCTACACAAAGGCCAATTTACAGAGGCCAATTAATCGATAAAACGCATGTCTTTGGGATGTGTGTGGAAACTTGAGCACCTGGAGGAAACCCACGCAGTTGCATGGAGAATGTGCAAACTCAACCTTAGCACCCGAGATCAGAAACAAACTGGATCTCTGGCACTCGACCAGTTCTGTTTTGTTGTTTGTAATCCCTTAAAGAAAACAGGCAGTCCCTGCTGTTTGTGAGATTTTCCACCTCTAAATTCTGCTTGCTAAATTGATGTTGAGAAATGATAAATGTTGTTGACATCTTCTTACTGCCATTTATACAGTTTGAACTATGATAGACATTGAATTCTGTAAATGTTCATAATATTTTTTTTAAAATGATGATATTCTTCAAATTAAAAATTTCAAATTGATAAATATGTTGCTTTGTTGTTTTACTTAACATAACACATTTATTTTTAAAGTTTGCATTTAGCAAAAATGTTAAATATAAACCCAAATATTATTTCAAACAGTTGAAGATGGAACCCAATCTGATTCTTTTCAAAGAAGAGATCCAACAAATATGGCTAAAGCAAGGGTCGACATAAAGAGGCTTCTGCAATTTCTTGCTGGGCAGCAGGTCAATCCAAGCAAGGCTATATGTAGTGAGTAAACATTTATTTTAAATTTTAATCTATTTTGTCTAAGAATTTGCAGTATTCGAATCTTCAATACCTTATATCTTAATCATGAACTTTGTGACCCACCCTCCCTTGTGCTAGCAAATACCGCATTCTTAACACTCTTAAGTAAAAGTTTCTCCTAATTCATTAAATAAAATAGTGAATCGCATTATTTGGCTTTCAGATAAGGCATTCTTCATTTTCATTTCTCCATACATTGTTGATCCTGGGATGCAGTGAGCATGTGGATAAAATGTAAAGATATTAAATAGAGGAATTGCCACAACAATACTGTATACTTATAATTGCATCTTATTTCCTGTTTGTGTATCAATTAAAATGGCATCTCGTGCAATGCTGTACCAGCCTACTTAGGATTAAAGAGTGCGCAATATTGCTGATAAAGGGCCTGTCCCATTTGGGCGTCATTTGCGCATCATTTACGCGACATCATTTATGCGTCACGATGCACGAAGCAAGCGTCGTGACACGCACATGATGCGCGCATGGTTTGTGGTGACGTAGGCAGTGATGCGCAGTTGCGCGTGGCTCCCACAGGATTTTGGAGTCACCTGCGTGACACGCAAATGTCACCCAAGTGGGACAGACCCTTCAGGCATAAATAATGCATTTTGGGTAAAAAAATGACCCAGCAGCAATAAACTAATGGAATTTAAAAATTCAAGATTTTTTTTGTTTTGTTTTATTGAAATGATAGATTATGAAAAATGTATTACAAATAGTACATTGGAGTATGTACATTATGACTAATAGCTGCTTCTATTTATTTAATACCTCCTTTGGAAGCTTGTTTTCCTATTTCAAACAACAAGAATTCTTCTTTGTCCTCAGATTTTTTGATACACATTATCGGTTTTGTCCCATATGTTCCGTTTGTAATAAATGTTTTCTCTTTCAATGAATTGCATATCAGATGTAGAAAGGAAAGATTGTTTACCTGCCACATTACTAGGTCAAGAATTTGTACCGGGTGTTATAACTGAAATGCCTCTAACAACAAATTTAACATTAATGACTTCAGATTTACTTTATGATGTTATTGGTTCAATTTTAACAAAACTCTGATTTTGTTTTGCAGATATAGTGAATAAAAAAGTTATACATTTTGTTTTACTACACGAGGATGTCTCCCTTCAGTACTTTATACCAGCTCTTGTATGAAAAGATTCCTTTCAACATTGAACTGTCTTGTGGACTCCCGTGGAATTATTATCCTTGCTTGAAAACTGTGAACAACCTTTTAAGAAGATGAACCCTCTAGTTGAGAATTGATGCTAACATTTGAAATGTTATATAAACCTTTTACGCTTTAAATTTGGAAAGGTTATTGCAAGATAAAAACAAACCCTGATTAAGTTTCAGACTCGTGAACAAAAATATGACTCTTCGGCGAGAAAGAAAAATGTCTCATTGGCTATAGATGTTCAAAAGCTGCTTAAGTTGAAGCTACATTTATTTAAGTTATCTATTTATCATCCTGTTAGAATCTTGTTTCAAAGTGAAAGAATATGTTTTAAAGGTCTGTGTTTTCTTCTTGCTGATGAATTGTGGAAGACAAGAATTCTCTCTTTCTGTTCCAGGATAACAAAGTGAATATGTCTGCCATATTGTGCCTTCTCCAGTCTTTAACTTTGGATCCCATTGTGAACTGTTGGCTGCTGAAATATGTTTTCTGGTTCAGTTTATGGTTCAAATTTGTGTACTAGTATTTCTGCAGTGGCACCTCCAATTTTCTGCATCTTCTTTGTTTTCATATTCACTTTGTTTCACATTTTCTGCTCCTTATCTTCCAGCAATAAAAGTGATGCAAAATTTGCCTTTCATACTTTTGTTTGTCTCCTCTGCTTGTTATTGAATAGCAAAGTAGAGGAAATAATTTTCCAGACATTCTTTTCCCATACATCCCAGGACAGCATGGGAGAAATGCCTTAGGACAGTGTTTTAGGCCGAACTATCAATGACTTTCCTTCAACCAACTGACTGCAAAAGTTTTTATAGATATGTGAAGAGAAAAAGGTTAGTTAAAACAAATGTAGGTCCCTTGCAGTCAGAAACTGGTGAATTGATCATGGGGAACAAGGACATGGCAGACCAATTGAATAACTACTTTGGTTCTGTCTTCACTAAGGAAGACATAAATAATCTGCCGGAAATAGCAGGGGACCGGGGGTCAAATGAGATGGAGGAACTGAGTGAAATCCAGGTTAGCCGGGAAGTGGTGTTAGGTAAATTGAATGGATTAAAGGCCGATAAATCCCCAGGGCCAGATAGGCTGCATCCCAGAGTACTTAAGGAAGTAGCCCCAGAAATAGTGGATGCAGTAGTGATAATTTTTCAAAACTCTTTAGATTCTGGAGTAGTTCCTGAGGATTGGAGGGTAGCTAATGTAACCCCACTTTTAAAAAGGGAGGGAGAGAGAAAACGGGGAATTACAGACCAGTTAGTCTAACATCGGTAGTGGGGAAAATGCTAGAGTCGATTATTAAAGATGGGATAGCAGCACATTTGGAAAGTGGTGAAATCATTGGACAAAGTCAGCATGGATTTATGAAATCCATGCTGACGAATTTTATAGAATTTTTCGAGGATGTAACTAGTAGAGTGGGTAAGGGAGAACCTGTGGATGTGTTGTATCTGGACTTTCAGAAGGCTTTCGACAAAGTCCCACATAAGAGATTAGTATACAAATTTAAAGCACACGGTATTAGAGGTTGAGCATTGATGTGGATAGAGAACTGGCTGGCAGACAGGAAGCAAAGAATAGGAGTAAATGGGTCATTTTCAGAATGGTAGGCAGTGACTAGTGGGGTACCGCAAGGCTCAGTGCTGGGACCCCGGTTATTTACAATATATATTAATGATCTGGATGAGGGAATTGAATGCAACATCTCCAAGTTTGCGGATGACACAAAGCTGGGGGGCAGTGTTAGCTGTGAGGAGGATGCTAGGAGGCTGCAAGGTGACTGGGATAGGTTGATTGAGTGGGCAAATGCATGGCAGATGCAGTATAATGTAGATAAATGTGAGGTTATCCACTTTGGTGGCAAAAACAGGAAAGTAGACTATTATCTGAATGGTAGCCGATTAGGAAAAGGGGAGATGCAACAAGACCTGGGTGTCATGGTACACCAGTCATTCAAAGTAGGCATGCAGGTGCAGCAGGCAGTGAAGAAATCGAATGGTATGTTGGCATTCATAGCAAAAGGATTTGAGTACAAGAGTAGGGAGGTTCTACTGCAGTTGTACAGGGTCTTGGTGAGGCCACACCTGGAGTATTGCGTACAGTTTTGGTCTCCTAATCTGAGGAAAGACATTCTTGCCATAGAGGGAGTACAGAGAAGGTTCACCAGACTGATTCCTGGGATAGCAGGACTTCCATATGAAGAAAGACTGGATAGACTCGGCTTGTACTCGCTGGAATTTAGAAGATTGAGGGGGGATCTTATAGAGACTTACAAAATTCTTAAGGGGTTGGACAGGCTAGATGCAGGAAAATTGTTCCCGATGTTGCGGAAGTCCGGAACAAGGGGTCACAGTTTAAGGATAAGGGGGAAGTCTTTAAGGACCGAGATGAGAAAATCATTTTTCACACAGAGAGTGGTGAATCTGCGGAATTCACTGCTACAGAAGGTAGTTGAGGCCAGTTCATTGGCTATATTTAAGAGGGAGTTCAATGTGGCCCTTGTGGCTAAACGGATCAGGGGGTATGGAGAGAAGGCAGATACAGGATACCGAGTTGGATGATCAGCCATGATCATATTGAATGGCGGTGCAGGCTCGAAGGGCCAAATGGCCTACCCCTGCACCTATTTTCTATGTTTCTATAAGATTGGAAGTGGGAATGTCCATCAATGATTGCATTCTGTTCAATTCCATCCACTGCTATTGAGCAAATGAAGCATGCCTTCCTGTAGCAGGACCTGAATAACATTAAAGCACAGGCTAACAACCAAGTCTCCCATCACCAATATCCAAGTAGTCACTTTCGATCAGGAACACAGTAGACCATACTCATAATGCCATGAATGCATGATGAGATTGGTTATCCTGGGTTGAGTGACTTGCATCCTGACACCTTAATGCCCCTGTCCCACTTAGGAAACCTGAACGGAAACCTCTGGAGACTTTGCGCCCCACCCAAGGTTTCCGTGCTGTTCCCGGAGGTTTTTGTGAATCTCCCTAATGGTTGAAAGTGGTTTCCGCTTCTTCTACAAGTGTCCAGAGGTTTCCGTTCAGGTTTCCTAAGTGGGACGGGGGCATAAGGCCTTTCCCTCATTAACAGGGCAGGAGCTTGATGGAACATGCTCCATTTGCCTAGGTGAGTGTAAGTTCAACAAAGACGGGAAGCTGGAAATCATCGATGAAAAGCAGCCTGCTTGATTGGTATCTAATCAACCGCTCTAAACATTAATTGTTTCCACAACCAGTTCAATATGTACCAGCTTCACAACTGAGTCTAAAACTGCAGGGAATAGATTTAAAAGGGAGCTGAGGGCAACTTTTACACTGAGGCTGGTGTATAATGGAATGAGCAGCCAGAGAAAGTTATAATGCCGTTTACATTAATAGTATTTAAAAGACACCCAGATAAGTACACGGGTAAGGAAAGATTGGATATATGAGCTAGATGCAGGCATGTTGAGGATAGATTGGGCTGAAGGGCCTGTTTCTATGTTGTATGACTAATCTCTTTGTCCTAATCATTCTTCCCCACAACTTACAAATTAAAATATGATTCTTTTCTCACTTCCCCAGTTATGAAGAAGGATCGTCAACCTGAATATTAATCCAAATGTTTCTCTTTCCAGGAGTGCTGCCTGACCTGTTGAATTTCTCATAGTGTATCTACTTTTTCAGATTTCCAGCATCTGCATTGTTTTATTAGTTTTGAACAATCTACTTCTGATGTACCACAAAAATTCAATTCATTAATTATCTTCATCAATCTCAAGTAGTTTTCAGTGAATGAAAATGTAGACGTTATGACAAAAGAGTTTCTGATGACAAGTAACATTCAATTGTTTCAAATTAATTCTTGTTGAAAATATAATTGTTATGACAGAAGAGATTCCAAAGAAGTAAGTCTTCTTTCCATTTTGAGGTTGTTCATTAGCCATCCACTGAGACATCTGAAGTAAATTTGTTGACCACTTTATTTCAAGTTGTATGTTAAGCACAGTAAATACGTAAAGACTGATAATTCTTGCGATTGAGGTCAGAAAGTGGAATCTGGAGTGTGGCATGTGGTTCAAAAGACGTTCTTTTAGCTGGAACTTGACGCTGATTCATATCAGTACAGATTTATTTCTATCCAGTAAACAATTTTTTTATTCATAATATGTTTGTGCTCTAATCCATCAAATGTTTTGTGGATTTTGTCGCCATTCCACCATTAGATGGCACTGCAAATACGTGATGATGGGTACTGCATTTGATCGCCCTGCCATGCAATGTAAAGGAATGATTGTGACCCACAAGCATTCTTTAAAACAATTAAACACTTTGGTATTTTTAAAAATGAGGCAGGTGAGTATTTGTGAACTTGTTCTTTCTCTGCTCGTGCAGGGCTTCTGCGTACTTTGACACATTGCCTCAAAGTTCTGAATACCCATTGTGAATATTCTCGACCTTCAGTGGTGGTAGTCCAGAGTTGCACTTCTTCAGAGGGCTATGAGCACATTCTTGAAAGCTTTTCTGAATATCAAGTAACAGTCAATCGATATCTGATATACCAATATCACCTGACAAATTGCAGGAATGTTGGTAGCCATGTTAGAATAGACAGGTGTGTAGGAAGGAATTGCAGGTGCTGGTTTACACTGAAGATAGACACAAAATGCTGGAATAACTCAGTGGGACAGACAGCATCTCTGGACAGAAAGGATGGGTGACATTTCCATCTTCAGTGTGAAGAATGGTCTCGACCCGAAACGTCACCCATTCCATCTCTCCAGCACTGCTGCTTGCTCCGCTAAATTATTCCAGCATTTTGTGTCTATTTCCAATAGATAAACCCTTGCATACTTGCATACCCTTGCAATCCTTGCGTAACTGTCACTGTATGTCATGTTGTTACTTATGGGTGGAGCATCAAGTCAAATTCCTTGTATGTGAATACTTGGCCAATAAACTTACTTACTTACATACCATATGAGATAGAAACCATTTGTAAGAACCAAAGATTTAGGCAACAGGATGCTTGCATAATTGTAGATCAGGAGATGTCGAGTTTTGATCCTGGAACAATCAAGGAATAATGATATATGTTTAAATAAGATGATTTAAAAACATGGCATGGGATCTTGGAAGTCATAGAATGATGCATTGGGAAAACAGGCCCTTCGACCCAACTTGCCCAACAATGTCCAACCTACATTCATCCCACTTGCCTGCACTTGGTTCATATCCCTCCAAACCTGTCCTATCCATGTACCTGTCCAACTGTTTTTTAAACAATCGGATAGTCGCAGCCTCAACCACCTCCTCTGGCAGCTTGTGTGAAAAGTTATTTGTTGGATTCCTATTAAATGTTTTCCCCTTCACCTTGAACCTATGTCCTCTGCAACTCGATTCCCCAACTCTGGGCAGGAGACTGTGCATCTACCCGATCTATTCCTCTCATGATTTTGTACACCTCTATAAGATCACCCTTCATCCTCCTGTGCTCCATTGAATAGAGACTCGGCCTACTCAACCTCTCCCTATAGCTCACACCCTCTAGTCCTGGCAACATCCTTGTAAATCTTTTCTGAACCCTTTCAAGCTTGACAATATCTTTCCTGTAACATGGTGCCCAGAACTGAACACAGTATTCTAAATGCGGTCTCACCAATGTCTTATACAACTGCAACATGACCTCCCAACTTCTGTACTCAATACTCTGACTGATGAAGGCCAATGCGCCAGAAGCCTTTTTGACCACCTTATCTACCTGTGGCTTGACCTACAAGGAACCTTGCACCCGTACTCCAAGATTTCTCTGTCCACAACACTACCCAGAGGCCTATCAATTACTGTCTAGGTCCTTGTAGATCAGTGACACTCATGTTATGAGACATACTGTGGCTCCACCAACTAGTTTAAAATAAAGCCTTCCTTCCTTTCCTTCCCCAGTCTTGAGTTGTGTGTTGAGATGACGTTTTGTATGCCGTATTGCCAATAAAAGTCTTTGGATCTTAATCACTGTACGTGAGTTAAGTCATTCCAACATGGTGTCAGAAGTGGGATAGTGAGACCGTTTAATGGCTGTGTTCTTTGGATTGATGCATATCCGTATTTCGTCCTTATTCTTCTTTGTTGCCACAACCATGGTCGAGACCCATTTACCAGCCAGTACTTCAAAGAGTTTGCTGCATGCTGGGGTTTTTGCCACAATACCAGCAGCCCTGAATATCCAGAGTCGAATGGACTGGCTGAACAGGCTGTCAAGAGTGCCAAACAATCAAAAATGCTCATTTGGAAGATTGAGGCAATGGATAGGTTAGATCTCTTCACTCCAGAGCTAACTGAGCTTTTAATGGTAACAATAATTTTAAATTTAGCGATAAAATAAATATTGTTACCTGGACTGCTAACCTACGAAATCAAACTATCTCCCGCGACTCCAAACAGCTCTTTGGTTTACCCTGCCTGCTCACACGCAACGTTTTGGTTTATTGTCAAGGCAGACCCGAGCAGATCAAGCATTGATCCCGCAGGTGGTCCCACCATCGGAAGTCCAGTCCAGGCTGCAACAAAGGCGTGACATTCAAAAACAGTGGTATGACAAAACAAGCAGGCCGCTGCCACCATTAACCAAGGGGCAGGTGGTTCGTTTGCAAACTGACAAAAGTCATGACCGTATCGGTGTAATTTCTGGAAATGCCTCTGAGCCACGCTCATATTTTGATCAGTGCTGATGGTGGCACATACAGATGTACCAGTCAACATATCCTGCCTGTGAATGAGCCACCTCCGTATTATCCAGACCGTACAAGTGTACTTACGTCCACATCCAGCGGCATCGGTCCACCTGTACCAGCTGTACAACAATCCACTTCTGAAACGGCTACTCTTCCAACGCCTCCTCCGCCTGTGCTAAAGTCCCCTGTTTCAACACCGGGAATGCTGTTTCAATCTCCGCCACCAGACATACCACCGACTCTGCCCCCAGTGGCGAAAAACAGAGACTTTATATCGCACACGTGCTGATCATGTTTGCAAGCCCACCGTGAAGTAACCGGGCTATGTTTGATTTTCCTCCAGCTTATTATCAATTGCTATGCATGCCTTATTTAGTCAATGGTTTTGTACTGACATTCAATTCTTTAAGAGGGAGGATGTAGATCAGTGTCACTCATGTTATGAGTCATACTGTGGTTCCGCCCGCTGGTTGAAAAGAAAGCCTTACTTCCCTTTCTTCCCCAGTCTTGAGTTGTGTGTTAAGATGAAGTTACCCATGCTGTATTGCTAATAAAAGTCTTTGGACCTTAATCACTGTACCTTAGTTAAGTCATTCCAACAGTTCTGCCCTTGTTCGACATCCCAAAATGTAACACCTCACTCTTTTCTGTATTAAATTCCATCAACCATTCCTCTGCCCACCTGGCAAATTGATCAAGATCCTGCTGCAATCTTTCACAACCAACTTCACTATCTGCAAAACCACTAACTTTTGTATCATCAGCAAACTTGCTCATCTTGCCTTGTTTGTTCTCATCCAATTCATTGATGTAGATGACAAACAGTAACGGGCCCAGCACCAAACCCTGAGAACACCACTAGTCGCAGACCTTGAGTCCGAGAAGCAACCTTCCACCATTGCCCTCCGTTTTCTTCCATGGAACCAATTTGTTACCCATTCAGCTATCTCTCCTTGGATCCCATGCGATCTAACCTGCCAGAACAGCCTACCTTGCGGAACCTTGTCAAATGCCTTATGTACACAACTTGTACAGCTCTGCCATCATCGACCTTTTTGGTAACTTCTTCAAAAAAGTCGATCAGATATGTGAGTCACGACCTCCCACATACAAAACCATGCTGACTACCTCTCATCAGCCCTTGCCCATCCAAATGCCTTTATAACCTATCCCTCAGAATACTCTAGTAACTTACCAACTACAGATGTTAAGCTCACCGGCCTATAGTTCCCAGCATTTTCCCAGCAGCCCTTCTTGAAAAGAGGCACAACATTTGCCACCCTCCAGTCTTCTGACACATCTCCTGTATTTAAGGACAACTTGTAAATTTCAACTAGGCTCTTGCAATTTCCTCTCAAGATTCAAGAGAGTTTATTGTCATGTGTCCCATTAGGACAATGAAATTCTTGCTTTTCTTCAGCACAATAGAATATAGAAGGCATGAATACAGAACAGATCAGTGTGTCCATATACCATTATATAAATATATACACACATTAATAAATACTGTGCACCTGTAGACATTAAAGAGTCCTCCTTGACATACCGACTCTCCGTAATCTTCTCAGGAAGTAGAGGTGCTGATGTGCTTTCTTTATGATTGCATCAGTGTGCTGGGACCAGGAAGATCTTCAGAGTTGTGCACGCCCAGGAATTTGAAGCTCTTGACCTCTAGTTTCTCGCAATGTCCTCGGATATATCTGATCAGGCCCTGGAGATTTGTCTACCTTCATACACAACAGTATCTTCATTACTTCTTTGATGGTAACACTAACTGCTCTCAACACTTCCATTGACTGCCCCAAGTTCCTCCATCCTACTGTCTTTCTCCTTGGTAAATACAAAGGAGAAATACTCATTGAGGACCTTGCCCATCTCCTGTGGCTCCACACAGAGGTAATGGCTTTGATTCCTGAGAGATCCCACTCACTTTCTCTCTCTAGTTACCCTTTTCCTCCTTATGTATTTATAACATCTTTAGGGATTGTCCTTAATGCTACAAGTCGCTGTTATATCCATACACTTGCCCTCTTTTTTGTTCCATGTGGTAGGGGTCATAAGTTTGGGAGGTGCTATTGAAATAAATGGCAATCAAGTGGGTTGCTTTGTCTTGGAAAGTGCTCTACTAGGTAAATGATACAATGGTAACTCAAATTTCACTGTACCTTAGTTGGTTAAGTGACAATAAATGCAAATTTGAACTTGAAATGCAGTGTTGGCATTCATTTTGTGAGGACTAGAATATAAAAACAGGGATGTAATGCTAAGGCTTTCTTGGGCACTGTTCAGATCGCATTTGGAGTATTGTGAGCAGTTTTGTGTCCCATAAAACATTTACGAGAATGATTCCGGGGATGATAGGGTTAACATATGATGAGCATTTAGGGCTGTACTCGCCGAAGATTAGAAGGATGGGGCATCTCATTGAAACTTACAGAATAATGAAAGACCTGGATGGAGTGTATGCAGAGAGAATGTTTCTTCTAGTGGGAGAGTCCAGGACCAGAGGATGCACCATTAGAAAGGAGATGAGGAAGAATTTATTTAGCCAGAGGGTGCTGAATCTGTGGAATTCATTGCCACAGACTGTTGTAGAGGCACGTCTTTGGGCTTTTTTAAAGCGGAGATTCATAGGTTATTGGTTCGTACAGGTTTCAAAGGTTATAGGGAGAAGGCAGGAGAATGGGATTGAGGGAAAGACTGGTTTAGCCATGAATGAATGGTGGTAGCCTTGATGGGTGGAATGGCCAAATTCTGCTCCTATGACTAATGAACTATGTCCAGTTGAACCTGCAGAGTAACGTCAAAAAACAACATGTGCTTGTCAATGCAACAGAAACAGAATCATCATTCAGCATATCTTCAAGAAAGTTTCATCTAATGTTATATCTATCAATCCATCCTAAGAAATTCATTAACAGGTTATCTTTCAGACAGCATACATGAGCAGAAAAAAACCCAAAAGGGCTTTTGATAAGGGCCATCTAGTTGATGAAAGGGGGAATGAAGCCAAGAACTACCTCCCTGACGAAATGCTTTGTAGGTATTAAACTCTGAATAAGGGTCTCAAACGGAAAGGTCACCCATTCCTTCTCTCCAGAGAGACTGCCTGTCCCGCTGAGCTACTCCAGCTTTTTGTGTCTATCTTCGGTTTAAACTGCAGTTCCTTCTTATCAAACTAACACAATTGCCTGATAATAAAAATATATTTGCTTCCTCTGAAAAATGTTGTTCAACCAGTTCAACAACTGGAAGATAAATCACAAGTGATTTGTTTCTCAAATGAGACCGAGAGGGCCTGTTTCCGTGCTGTAATTGTTATATGTTATATGAGACCACAATTGATCAATTTATAAGGTTGAATTGAAATGGACGAGTAGGAATTTCCACCCAGCTGGTAATTTTGCTCCAAAGTTACTGTTATTGCATCATTTTCCTGATGGTAATATTATATTCGAAAAACAAGGTAAGTTTTCCCGCAGCAATATAGAAGAGGATATATTCCCATTGTCTACTGTTACTTACATATTATTTGCATTTCATTTGAATGAACCAATGAGGAAAGTCAGCTTGCACTGGGGCCGGGGGCAACATTAAACTTGTTGAAGGCATTATGTGAGAACTAGCTCCGTCTGAACACAAGTCTGAAGGATGGTCGAATACTGTAGCAATTGCGAGTACTTCTCAGTCGAAATCATTACCCATAACAGCAATGTAAAATTTATGTCAGGGAAATAAAATATTAACCGCACTTGTTCGCTGGTTCAGTGATTGCCTTCATGAATATGTTCAATTTCGGACACAGCGACCAGATATTCGAATTGGATAAACATCGATGAATTTGAATTTTATGGAATGATGGTCGTAAAAGATTTATTTTATCTTGAAAGGCGAATAGAAAGGGTGGTTGGCGTTGGGTGGCAGTTTTCACGCCGTGTTTGCTGAGACTGGAGGTGTTTTTGACCCGGAGGAATCCTGCCGAGTGGGGTGAACCTCCCACTCTGACGTCGATGAGTAACAGGTGCAGGAATGTCCCTGGGCTTCGAGTGAAGCAGAAGCGGCAGAAGTGGAGGATGTGAACTCTCAGAGAGAGGATGGAATGCTGGCTGCTTGCTCTTTGCACGCTCCTTGCCATGTCGACGGGGAGGCTCAGGACGTCAGGCGCTGGTGCTAACAACGGTAAGTCCGAGACTACCAACTTTCTGAATGGAAGTTTGTGAGAACATCCCGTCATTTTGTGCCTTCGGAGGCATTTGAGATTTCATTCCCACGCCGAACTGTTGCTCGGTGTTTGACGCTGATCAGAGAGTGGGGACATTTTGCGGTATTCGCAAACTCTGAGAATCGATTGAAAAGCTCGACGATGACATGCGAGGAGCTGGCTGGCTGTAACAACCCACTTGGAGCAAAGCGAATCTAAAAAATGTCATTGCAGTAATTCATTAACTCCATTGACAAGGATTCCCGTGTGCTGTTAGAACACATTGAATGATGAGCGGTTTTAGGTCAAAGTAGATGCGGGAAGTTTTTAACTTTTCGACATTAAATACTTCCGTCGCAAACCAGCATGGAGCAAGGTTTTGAAGTAAACAATTGGAGGACATAACTTTCTTGTAATGCTTTGTTAATTGGGGCATCATCTGGGGAAGGAAAACAGACTCTTCATCAGGTCTTCGACCTGGAATATTAACTCTGTTTCTCTTTGCACAAATGGTGCCCGACCTGCTGAATATTTCTAACATCTCATACATTTTTTTAAAATTTCACATATGAAGCTCCTGCATTTTTTTTTTGAAATTTCCAAATCACTTTACTTCTATTTTTTCCTGGTTACGTTTGATTTTCGATGCAACTTGCAAATATCTTACACATATCGTAGCAAGGTCTTCGTTTTAAAAGAATAATCATACGGTAGGATTTCCAGGGATGTGGACCAACCGCAGGGAATTGGGAAGCTTTGTCAAGCAACTTGGTCAGCACAGAGGAGCCGGGCCGAATGAAGAACTGATGAAAAAGATAAGAGTCCGAATGTATTGCTTTTTAAGCTGTGATAGCAGGGATTGCTGCTTATTCTACCATTGTATAGTTCTGTTCGATGTGAAGTTAATATGAGAAATACAAACTATCCCGAAACAGGGGAACTGCGGTAGTTCAGTAATTTTCACTAACGTCATTTTACTTCTCAAAAGAGTATACCAAACTGGTGCCAAATCGGTGTAAAAACTGGTGTAAAATGGCACGAAATTATATTAAAAAAAAGACGAATCCCATATTGACCGCACTGAGTAAATTATTTTCTGTGCACCTTGCTACTGCTGTTGAGTGTCCCAGAGCCCGCAATGTTGACCGAGCCCCAGATTGAAATATCCAACGGATGTCATTTTTAGCGTATGAGTACCAGTCGGTATTTTTAAAGGTATTGAAACACGACAGAACTGGTCAGGCTAAATGAACGGGCCAGATCCACACACAATTGCATCCACACACTCGCATCCTCTCAGCGGGTGACAGGGCCTCCAGGGGCGCCTGCTAGATGCTCACTTCCCTTGGGTCTCACTAAATGTCTGGTAAAAGAAGCTGATCATTGAGTTAGTTCCGTTAAACCACATTTTAGGTTTCAAAGGTCTCGCGTTCTATTGGAATTAAATTCGGTGTATTTATTCTTCTTCTTTCGTGTCCATTTTCCATGTTTCAAATGTTGACATCGCTGTTATTATCACTGCGTTAAAGGAATGTGAAATGTTTTGGGAAGTAGCTGCAGGAATACCGAACGACTCGCCAACAGTGCTTTGTTAATGTTGTTCTCAGTGATACACTTCCTATTGATGTAAATGCAGAGAAGGTGTGAAGAAATCACAGCATCCTGTCCACACTTGGCTCTTTCTTATGTAAAGATGCAACAGCAGATGGTTACTGAATGAGGAATACTTTCTAAAACTGTTTATTCCAAGTTAGTATAATGCTTTGATTCTCAACATTATGCCAACTCAGTCTCAGTGCAACGAATTTCATTTTTCATGTAGAAAAATATATAATCATTATAATTCTGTATTATACTCCATATGATAAATTGTCATTCACCTGAAATATTATTTCTGAGAACTTTTAAATTTATTTGTTGCTAAATAAGGGGACAGATGAAGGACAGGAAGCAATGGACATGGAGAGCAGGGTGGAAGGTGAAACAAAAGAGCACTGAAATAGTCAAGTAATAATGGAATTGCTCAGAAGACCAGCGGTGGCTGATAGATTTCTTACACATAATATTGACTTCCTTCGAATATCTCTATCTGGCAGAGAACACATATTACAAACTGTAAAATTGCCACTGAGTGGAGAGACAGTTCCAGAAGCATCCTATTTGCCCAACACGTCTTAAAATAACAATGGACAGTGACCATACCTGGTGTACTGCAAACATTTTGGTCTCCTTGTTCGAGGAGGGTTATACCTGTATTGAGGACTATAAAGAGAGCAATCATTGGATTGATTCCTGCAGTTAAGGGATGTCTTGTTGAAGATGATTCAGTGGGTTGGCCTTATTGAAATTTGGAAGAATAAAAGGCAATTTAATTGAAACGAACAAGACTCGTTGAGGACCGGGAGTTCTGAAAATGTCAGGACAGGTTTAATTTATTTTATTTATAAATACAGAATGGAAACAGACCCTTCGACCTACTGAGTCCATGCTGATTGATCATTCGTTCACACTAATTCTGTTATCTCGCTTTCTCATCCTGGCAGCAGTTCACAGAGGCCAATTAACCTGTAAACCTGCATGTCTTTGGGATGTGGAAGGAGACCCACATGAACATAGGGAGAAGGTGCAATCTCCACAGAGAAGGCATCCGAGGTCAAGATCGAACCCAGGTCTCTGGCGCTGTGAGGCATAGATACAAAGAAAATAGGTGCAGGAGTAGGCCATTCAGCCCTTCGAGCTAGCATTGACATTCAATGTGATCATGGCTGATCATCCACAATCAGTACCCCGTGCCTGCCTTCTCCCCATATCCCTTGATTACGCTAGCCCTCTATCTAACTCTCTTTTGAATGCATCCAGTGAATCGGCATCCTGAGGCAGAGAATTCCACAAATTCACAACTTTCTGGGTAAAAACGTTTTTCCTCATCTCAGTTATAAAATGGCCTACCCCTTATTCTTAAACTGTGGCCCCTGGTTCTGGACTCCCCCAACATCCGGAAAATGTTTCCTGCATCTAGCATGTCCAATCCCTTAATAATTTTATATGTTTCTTTCAGATCCCTTCTCATCTTTCTAAATTCCAGTGAAAACAAGCCCAGTCATTCCATTCTTTCATTGTATGACATTTCCGTCATACCGGGAATTAACCTCGTGAACCTACGCTACACACCCTCAATAGCAAGAATGGTCCCTCAATTTAGGAGACCAAAACTGCACACAATACTCCAGGTGTGGTCCCACCAGGGCCCTCTACTACTGCAGAAGGACCTCTTTGCTCCTATACTCAAATCCTCTCGTTATGAAGGCCAACATGCCGTTAGCTTTCTTCTCTGCCAACTGTACCTGCATGCTTACTTTCAGTGACTGATGTACAAGGACACCCCGGTCTTGGTGTACTTCCCCTTGACACCATTCAGATAATAATTTACCTTGTTCTTACCACCAGAGTGGATAACCCCACATTTATCAATTTATCCATATTATACTGCATTTGCCCACTCACCCAACCTATCCAAGTCACCCTGCATCCTCACTGCATTTTCTTCACAGTTCACACTGCCACCCTGCTTTGTGTCATCTGCAAATTTGCTAATGTTACTTTAATTCCTTCATCCAAATCATTAATATATATATTGTAAATAGCTGTGGTCCCAGCATCAATTTTATGGGACTTCCTTAATGAAGATAGAACCAAAGTACCTGCCATTTCCTTGTTTCGCATAATAGATTCAACTGTTTCTGTCTTCAAAAGACCCACATTTGTCTCAACTAATCTTTTCCTTTTCACATACAAGCTTTTACTATCCTCCTTTATATTCTTGGCAAGCTTACCTTTGTACTTCATCTTTTCTTCCAGTATTGCATTTTTAGTTACCATCTGTTGTTCTTTAAAAGGTTTGATAATCCTCTGGCTTCCCGCTCATCTTTGTTATGTTATACCTCATCTCTTTTAGTTTTATACTGTGCTTGACATCCCTTGTCAGCCACGGTTGCTTCTTACTCCCCTTAGAATCTTTCCTCCCCTTTGGAATGAAATGATCCTGCATCTTCTGGATTATTCCCAGAAATTCCTGCCATTGCTGTTCCACCATCATCCCGGCTAGGGTCTCTTTCCAGCCAACATTGGCCAGCACTGCCCTCAAGCCTCCATAGTCCCCTTTGTTCAACTGCAATACTGACGCTTCTGATTGCAGATTAAAACTTATCATATTGTGGTCACTACCCCCTAACGGTTCCTTTACCTTGAGTTTCCTTATCAAATCCGGTTCATTGCACAACACTAAATCCAGAATTGCCTTCTCCCTGGTAGGCTTCAGTACAACCAGCTCTACAAATCCATCTTGGAGGCACTCCACAAACTCCCTTTCTTGGGGTCCAGTACCAACCTAATTTTCCCAGTATACCTGCATATTGAAATCTCCAATAACCACCATAGCATTACCTTTGTTACATGCCAATTTTAACTCCTGTTGCAAATTGAACCCTATATCCAGGCTACTGTTTGGGGGTCTGTAGATAATTCCCATTAGGGTCTTTTTGCCCTTTCAATTTCTCAGTTCTGTCCACAATGTCTCTACATTGTCTGATTCTGTGTCACCCCTCACAAAGGACTGAATTTCATTCTTAACCAACAGAGCTACCCCACCCCCCTCTGTCCACCTCTCTGTCTTTTCGATAGGACGTATAACCCTGAATATTCAGTTCCAAGCTCCGATTCTCTTGCAGCCATGTCTCTGTAATTCCCACAACATCATACCTACCCATCTCTAACTGAGCCCCAAGCTCATCCACTTTATTTCATATACTTTGTGCATTCATATCCAACATTTTTAATTCGGTATTCACCTCCCCTCTCGCACTGGTACCTATTTCACCAGACCTTACTCTCTTATCCCTTCTTGAACTTTCCTTCCCATTAATTGGGGTGTCTTTCGTAACTTTTTCTGTACTCACTTCCCCTTCAACTCCATCTTTATACTCCAATTTGTCAATCCATCCCCCCCCGCTATTTGTTTTAAACCCACCCGTGTAGCACTAGCAAACCTGCCTGCCAGAATGTTGGTCCCCCTCCAGTTAAGGTGCAACCCGTCCCTTTTATACAGGTCACCCCTACTGCAGAAGAGATCCCAGTGGTCTATAAATCTAAATCCCTGCCCCCTGCAACAGTTCCTCAACCACACATTCAGATCTCTTTTCACCCTGTTCCTGCCCTCGCCAGGACAATGTACTAGAAGCAAACTGGAGCAAACCACCCGAGAGGTCCTGCTTTTCAGCCTTCTACCTAACTCTCTAAACTGACATTGCAGAACTTCCTTCCTCTTCTTCCCAACCACTTCTGGCTGCTCCCCTTCCCCCTTGAGGATGCCCAACAATCGGTCTGAGATGTCTTGGACCCTGGCACCAGGGAGGCAACACACCATCCTCGCCTGTTGCCACAGAATCTCCTGTCCGTACCTCTCACTATTGAGTCGCCTACCACTATGGTGTTACCTGACGTAGGTCTCTCCGGTTGAGTCACAGTGCCAGGATTTGATTGAAAGACCTGTCTGCCGCTTGGACTGGAAGCGTCATCTCTCCTGACCGCTTCCAAGAGGGTGTACTTTTTTTCAACAGGTACAGCCACCGAGGTCTCCTGCCCTCCACGCTTACTTCCCTTCCTCATTGTCACCCACCTTCGCTCTTGTATCCTTGGTGTAACAATGTCATTGTAGGTACTGTCCAGGAAGCTCTCATTTTTCCTGGATGGTCCTGAGATCATCCAGCTGCTGCTCCAGTTCCCTAACACAGTTCTTCAGGTGCTGCACCTGAACACAATCTCCACAGGTGTGGTTGTCAGACTATAGCAGGTGTAGTTGTCAGACTGGCAGCAGCTCTACCAGTGGGTTGAGAATATGTGTTTCTTTTAAACATTGAATTTTAGCCAGCAGAACAAGGAGGTTTTGTTGAACAACTTTGTTCAGCTTTTTCTGGTGTTTTGTGTCCAATTTTGACCACTGCAGTTCAGGAAGAATATGAAGGCGATTCAGTGTCACTGCGGAATAGTCACTGGACTGGTTTCATGAATATTTCCTATTCAGAAATTAACATTTTACACAGTGTTTGAAATGTTACGGGATAATCAAACACATGCAGCTGGGTCTTTACGTAAGAAAGAACTGCATGTTGGCAAGATGCTGTGACTTCTTGTTGTGCTGTCTCCATTTACATCAGTTGGAGTTTTTTCACTGGGGAAGTCATTGATGATGCATTTTTCTGAAAGGGAAGACATTTGAGAGAAGTCTTGATAGTAATGATCAATATCATAACCATATAACCATATAACAATTACAGCACGGAAACAGGCCCTCTCGGCCCTTCCAGTCCGTGCCGACCATTTGTTTTCCCCTAGTCCCATCTACCTGCACTCAGACCATACCCCTCCATTCCCTTCACGTCCATATACCTATCCACTTTACTCTTGAATGTTAAAATCGATCCTGCCTCCACCACTTCTGCTGGAAGCTGATTCCACACAGCCACCACCCTCTGAGTAAAGAAGTTCCCCCTCACGTTACCCCGAAACCTCTGTCCCTTAATTCTCATGTCATGCCCTCATAGAAACTGGAATAATTAATTACGGGCAAATGGTTTCCCTAGGTAGAAAGATCAAAACTTTGGGAGTCGTTTAATGTGAATGATAAAAGAATCAACTGTTACACGAGGACAAACCTATTTACGTAGAGACTGACAAGTCTGTAGGAATTCTTTGAGAAGTAAATAACAGGATAGACAAAGGGAAGTCAGTGGATGTTGTTTACCTGGATTTTTAGAAGGGCTTTGATAAGATGCCACATCTTAAGCTGCCAAAAAGGATGGGAGCCCATGATATTAGAGGAAAGATACTAGCATGGATAGAAGGTTGGTTGAATGGCAGAAGGCTAAAAGTGGGAATAACAGGGGATTTCTGCTGGTTGGCTGCCAGTGACAAGCAGTGCTGGGGCTGCTACTCTTCACGTTATATATCATTGATTTGGATGAGGGAATTGAAAGTTTCATGGCCAAATTTGCTGATGATACAAAGATAGCAGGAGAGGCAAGTAGTGTAGAGGAAACAAAGCAAAGACTCTGCAGAAGGACTTAGACAGTTTAGGAGAGTGTGCTGATAAGTGGTAGATTTAATACAGTGCACCAATGTGTGGAATCATGCATTTTGGTTGTAGGAATAAAAATGTAGACTATTTCCTAAATGGGGAGCAGATTCAGAAATCAGAGGTGCAAAGGGACTTGGGAGTGCTGGTGCAGGATTCCCAAAAGATTAATTTGCAAGTTGCATCGGTAATAAGGAAGGCAAATGCAATGGAAGCAAATATTTCAAGAGGACTAGAGTGTAAAAAACAAGGATTTGGAGTATTGTGAGTAGTTGTGGGCCCCATATCTGAGGAAGGATGTGCTGGCATTCATAATGCAGCACAGAAACAAGGCCTTTGGTACACCATGAACATATTACATTTTAACTACCTACTGCCGAACTAGTGTGTTTTCTGTTTCCCTTTACATTGTTAATATCTGATCAGCTGAATATTCCTCACTTTTTCAATTTCAAGAGCTTCTTTGATGGTCTGCAAATGGTTTGAACTAGCAAGAATGTGCAATTGTGACCAATTACAAATGTGCAAAATATTCTTAATCCAGTGTATTGTTTTGGTTGAATCAGGAAAATATATGAAAAATTGCTCAACATAATGGACATTTCTATCCATGATATTTATTGATTAAAAACGAATTGGAAAAGTTCTTTATAATTTTCTTCTGTTATACTAAGCCTCTTTGGTACCTTAATTCAGTTACCAAATGGCATAGGTCTTTTTAATTTATTGAAATTAATTTTAGGTTCTGAATGGATTCAAACATCATTTATAGAGTTAGAGTTGGACAGCACAGTGACAGGACCTTTGATCCACCACATTGATGCTGACCTTTCGTTCTCAGCATACAAAGTCAAAAAGACTTAGAACATTGTTGTGAAGATGTTTTATTAATTAATGTGATGAGATTGGCCAAGTAGCTGCGGGTTTTAGGATTCAAATAGCCGAATTACCAAGAAGAATGCAAAAATTTAACCAAACAGATGATCGATTTTACATACTCTCCTTGAAAAGAAACAGAAGAAAAACTGATCAATTTCAGCACAAAAAGATCATCAGCAGAACCACAATAGAACCAAATTTCTAACCAATTCTGTTAGAATATACAGAGAAAAACATGTTTTTGAAAAACTAACCTAATATAATTGTATTAATTCTCATTCTGAAACACTAACCTAATATCTCATTTTATTAATTATTATTTTATTTACAATATTTGGAATATTATTTTGGCACACAATTCAAGATTGTGTATATATGTTATGTGTAGGTTTGATTGGGTTCTAAGTTTTAATGTTTTGTTTTTCTAAAGCACTATTACAGTTTAGTTACCTAAGTGTGACTTATAGAAAATAGTTAGAGGTCACTCATTGGTTTTGAGAATAAGTTACGTAGAAACATAGAAACATATAAATTAGGTGCAGGAGCAGGCCATTCGGCCCTTCGAGCCTGCACCGCCATTCAATATGATCATGGCTGATCATCCAATTCAGTATCCTGTACCTTCCTTCTCTCCATACCCCCTAATCCCTTCAGCCACAAGGGCCACATCCAACTCCCTCTTAAATATGGCCAATGAACTGGCCTCAACTACCTTCTGTGGCAGAGAATTCCACAGATTCACCACTCTGTGTGAAAAACGATTTTCTCATCTCGGTCCTAAAAGACTTCCCCCTTATCCTTAAACTGTGACCCCTTGTCCTGGACTTCTCCAACATCGGGAACAATCTTCCTGCATCTAGCCTGTTCAACCCCTTAAGAATTTTGTAAGTCTCTATGAGATCACCCCTCAATCTTCTAAATGCCAGCGAGTACAAGCCAAGTCTATCCAGTCTTTCTTCATATGGAAGTCATGCCATCCCAGGAATCAGTCTGGTGAACCTTCTCTGTACTCCCTCTATGGCAAGAATGTCTTTCCTCAGATTAGGAGATCAAAACTGTACGCAATACTCCAGGCGTGGCCTCACCAAGACCCTGTACAACTGCAGTAGAACCTCCCTGCTCTTGTACTCAAATACTTTTGCTATGAATGCCAACATACCATTCGCTTTCTTCACAGCCTGCTGCACCTGCATGCCTACTTTCAATGACTGGTGTACCATGACACCCAGGTCTCGCTGCATCTCCCCTTTACCTAATCGGTCACCATTCAAATAATAGTCTACCTTCTTGTTTTTTGCCCACCAAAGGTGGATTAACCTCACATTTATCCACATTATACAGCATCTGCCATGCATTTGCCCACTCACCCAGTCTATCCAAGTCATCCTGCAGCCTCCTAGCATCCTCCTCACAACTAACACTGCCCCCCAGCTTCGTGTCATCTGCAAACTTCGAGATGTTGCATTTAATTCCCTTGTCCAAATCATTAATGTATATTGTAAATAGCTGGGGTCCCAGCACTGAGCCTTGCGGCACCCCACTAGTCACTGTCTGCCATCCTGAAAAGGACCCGTTCACTCCTACTCTTTGCTTCCTGTCTGCCAGCCAGTTTCTCTATCCACATCAATACTGAACCACCAATACCGTGTGCTTTAAGTTTGTATACCAATCTCTTGTGTGGGACCTTGTCGAAAGCCTTCTGAAAGTCCAGATACAACACATCCACTGCTTCTCCCTTATCCACTCTACTAGTTACATCCTCAAAAAATTCAATAAGATTCGTCAGACATGATTTACCCTTCGTAAATTCATGCTGACTTTGTCCAATGATTTCACCACTTTCCAAATGCGCTGCTATCCCATCTTTAATAATTGACTCTAGCAGTTTCCCCACTACCGATGTCAGACTCACTGATCTGTAATTCCCCGTTTTCTCTCTCCCTCCCTTTTTAAAAAGTGGGGTTACATTAGCTACATATTTCTACTCCTGATAACATTGACATGAAGGTAAGGCAGTCTGAAGGGGAAAGTCACAAACAATATGGCATGATGTTGCGGAAGATGTACGGTTTCTATATTTGCACATCATACAGTGATCTGATCACTTTGATCAATTTGTTACAGTGACCAGCTGGTATCGTGGATGCTATAATTATACAAATTTGGCACCTTCAAAACCAATGTTTCAGACATCAAAATTAATTGAACCTGCTATATGTGCAAAGTATTGTCTTCAGGAAAGGTAAGGCTACTTTCATACAGTTTTTATGATGATCCTGTGCCTATAAAAAGGATATTAGCTTCAGTTTTTTTTGCCTGAATCCTCCAGGCGGCACTGTCATTGGAACACAACTCTCATCAATTCCAGTGCAAATAATCTCAATAGATACGCTAAAAATCTGGATTTGTTTCCATAAAGTTCGCTGAAAGATCTAGTTGTATATTTGCATTGACATTGTCCATTTTCTTCCATGACAAGATTTGTCCTTAATGGGGCCAAAATGTGTCATCTGGAGCAGCACTGCTTAATTTTCAGACAGATGGATGAAAGAGAAAATCTATCATTAGCAATGTTACAAAATTTTGAGATTTTAAAAATCAAGTCTGCAATTTATCCCTTCAGATAAAGCATAAAAAGAAGCTTAATTTGACACCTAATTCACTTTCATATCTTCAGTATTAAAAACGTTATGGCCAATTTCATACTAGAAAATTAGCAACTTGTTTCCTATTGCTTTTCTATTGACTTAACACAAAAGTTGTGATCGAGGACAGTCAAAAGCCCATAACTTTCTTAAAAATTAAGAGAACTGAAAGAAATTTTCAGTTATTATAGATTGAAGTATTCTGAAACAAATATGAAACAATCTTACTTGGATGACCTGAAATTAAAGCATATAATTAGTTAGTTACCCAATTGTAGCTAATTAGAAAATTCAATTACTAGATCTAAACTATCCATTTCTTAAGAAAAAAATGTTAAAGCCTAAGTGTCCAATTAACATTCACACAATAATTCACAATATAACATGATTTTTAAATCTAATTGTCATTAATTTATAGGCCAAATTGAAGGAATTTAGTGTTTAATGCCCATAAATTAATGGGCATTTTAAACAGCTTGCGAGTGGGATTTTCTGGAACGCGATGGATTAGAACGTTGCGGTTGCAGTGAATTTAAACCCCATATCGGCAGGAAAAATTCTGCCGGTTCGTACGGTGAATAAATCACCGTTTCGCACCATGAAATGTTCATTAAGGTAATCTAAAAAAGCAGGTTTATATGTAAAAATAAACAGCTTTCACTTACCAGTCCCCGTTGTCGGCGTTTGCGGCATTAGGAGCTAATTTTTATTTTACTCCAGCACTGAAATAGTCGGGCTATTTATTAAAAAAAATTTACTTACCGGCAGTCGGAACGAAGCTCCAGAATTAGATCGCACTCCGACAAAAGAAAGCAAGGGAAAAAACGCATTTTAACCCCGCCCCTCCCCCTTAAAGGCGCCAAAGTCGCGCACAAGGCCAGTGACAGAACTGCAGCACCGCTGAAGGTACAGTGGCTTGCAAAAGTATTCATACCCCTTGAACTTTTCCACATTTAGTCATGTTACAACCACAAATGTAAATGTATTTTATTGGGATTTTATGTGATAGACCAACACAAAGTGGTGCATAATTGTGAAGTGGAAGGAAAAAGATACATGGTTTCCAAATTTTATTACAAATAAAACACTGAAAAGTGTGGCGTGCAAAAGTATTCAGCCCCCCTGAGTCAATACTTTGTAGAACCCCACCTTTTGCTGCAATTACAGCTGCAAGTCTTTTGGAGTATGTCTCTACCAGCTTTGCACATCTAGAGACTGACATTTTTACCCATTCTTCTATGCAAAATAACTCAAGCTCAGTCAGATTGGATGGAGAGCGTACGTGAACAGCAATTTTCAAGTCTTGCCAGAGATTCTCAATTGGATTTAGGTCTGGACATTGACTGGGCCATTCTAACACATGAATATGCTTTGATCTAAAACATTCCATTGTAGTTCTAGCTGTATGTTTAGGGTCATTGTCCTGCTGGAAGGTGAACCTCCGCCCCAGTCTCAAGTCTTTTGCTGACTCTAACAGGTTTTCTTCCAAGATTGTTCTGTATTTGGCTCCATCCATCTTCCCATCAACTCTGACCAGCTTCCCTGTCCCTGCTGAAGAAAAGCATCCCAACAGCATGATGCTTCCACCACCATGTTTCACAGTGGGGATGGTGTGTTCAGGGTGATGTGCAGTGTTAGTTTTCCACCACACATAGCGTTTTGCATTTAGGCCAAAAACTTCAAAGTTGGTCTCATCAGACCAGAGCACCTTCCTCCACATGTTTGCTGTGTCCCCCACATGGCTTGTGGCAAACTGCAAACGGGACTTCTTATGGCTTTGTTTCAACAATGGCTTTCTTCTTGCCACTCTTCCATAAAGGCCCAATTTGTGGAGTGCACGACTAATAGTTGTCCTGTGGACAGATTCTCCTACCTGAGCTGTGGATCTCTGCAGCTCCTCCAGAGTTACCATGGACCTCTTGGCTGCTTCTCTGAACAATGCTCTCCTTGCCCAGCCTGTCAGTTTAGGTGGACGGCCATGTCTTGGTAGGTTTGCAGTTGTGCCATACTCTTTCCATTTTTGGATGATGGATTGAACAGTGCTCCGTGAGATGTTCAAAGTTTGGTATATTTTTTTATAACCTAACCTTGCTTTAAACTTCTCCACAACTTTATCCCTGACCTGTCTGGTGTGTTCCTTGGGCTTCATGATGCTGCTTGTTCACTAATGTTCTCTAACAAACCTCTGAGGCCATCACAGAACAGCTGTATTTATACTGAGATTAGATTACACACAAGTGGACTCTATTTACTAATTAGGTGACTTCTGAAGGCAATTAACCATATAACCACATAACAATTACAGCACGGAAACAGGCCCTCTTGGCCCTTCCAGTCCGTGCCGACCATTTGTTTACCCCTAGTCCCATCTACCTGCACTCAGACCGTACCCCTCCATTCCCTTCACGTCCATATACCTATCCACTTTACTTTTAAATGTTAAAATCGATCCTGCCTCCACCACTTCTGCTGGAAGCTCATTCCACACAGCCACCACCCTCTGAGTAAAGAAGTTCCCCCTCATGTTACCCCTAAACCTCTGTCCCTTAATTCTCATGTCAGCCCTCTTGTTTGAATCTTTCCCTACCCTCAATGGGAAAAACGTATCCACGTCAACTCTGTCTATTCCTTTCATCATTTTAAAGACCTCAATCAAGTCCCCCCTTAACCTTCTGCGCTCCAAAGAATAAAGACCTAACTTGTTCAACATTTCTCTGTAACATAGTTGCTGGAACCCTGGCAACATTCTAGTAAATCTCCTCTGTACTCTCTCTATTTTGTTGACATCCTTCCTATAATTAGGCGATCAAAATTGTACACCATACTCCTGAATTGGTCTTAGCAATGCCTTGTACATTTTTAACATTACTTCCCTACTCCTATATTCAATGCTCTGATTTATAAAGGCCAGCACACCAAAGGCTTTCTTTACCACCCTATCTACATGCGATTCCACCTTCAGGGAACTATGCACTAGATCCCTCTGTTCCACAGCATTCCTCAATTCCCTACCATTTACCATGTACGTCCTATTTTGATTTGTCCTGCCAAGATGTAGCACTTCACACTTATCAGCATTAAACTCCATCTGCCATCTTTCAGCCCACTTTTCCAAATGGCCCAAATCTCTCTGTAGACTTTGAAAATCTACTTCATTATCCACAACACCACTTATCTTAGTATCATCTGCATACTTACTAATCCAATTTTCCACCCCATCATCCAGATCATTGATGTACATGACAAACAACAGTGGACCCAACACAGATCCCTGAGGCACCTCGCTGGTCACCGGCTTCCAAACCTGACAAACAGCCATGCACCATTACCTCTCTGACATCTCCCATTCAGCCACTGTTGAATCCATCTTGCTACTTATCTCGCCATTAACACACCCAAAGATTGAATCTTCTTAACCAACCTTCCATGGGGAACCTTGTCAAAGGCCTTACTGAAATCCATATAGACAAACATCCACTGCTTTAAACAAAAATACCCTCATCAATTTCCCTAGTTACCTCCGCTTCAAAAAATTCCAAGAAGGTTTGTCTAACATGACCTTCCAGGCACAAATCCCATGTTGACTGTTCCTGATCAGACCCTGTTTATCCAGATGCTTATATATATTATCTCTAAGTATCCCTTTCCATTAATTTGCCCACCACTGACGTCAAACTAATAAGGTCTATAATTGCTAGGTTTTATTCTTTGAACCCTTTTTAAACAATGGAACAACATGCGCAGTACGCCAATCCTCCGGCACTATTCCCGTTTCTAATGACATTTGAAATATTTCTGTCATAGCTCCTGCTATTTCTACACTAACTTCCCTCAATGTCCTAGGGAATATCCTGTCAGGACCTGGAGACTTATCCACTTTTATATTTTTCAAAAGTGTCAGTACTTCCTCCTCTTTGATTGGTTGCACTGGATTTTATTTAGGGATATCAGAGTAAAGGGGGCTGAATACTTTTGCACGCCACACTTTTCAGTTTTTTATTTGTAAAAAAATGTGAAAACCATGTATCATTTTCCTTCCAGTTCACGATTATGCGCCACTTTGTGTTGGTCTATCACATAAAATCCCAATAAAATAAATTTACGTTTGTGGTTGTGACGTGACAAAATGTGGAAAAATTCAAGGGGTATGAATACTTTTGCAAGCCACTGTAAGTTTTGTAACATACCTACTGTCATATGGTCAAATTAATCACTTGTTTCTTGGTGAATGTTCATATCTTAAAACTTCAATACCCATTTATCTGACCATTCATAAATCCTGATTGTTTGTCATCCAAATCACCAGGCAATGTTTGCAGTTTCCACTCATTTGAGCCCTGGTTTTCATCCTCACTGAAGTCCCCACTCCTACACTCTCTTCCCACTAACTGAATGCCTGGTTCTCTTGTTCCCTTCCTACTTGCTTTGTCCCCAGTTAATATTCACCTTTAAATTCTGTTTCCCACACGTCTTTAAACTTAACAAGGTTCACTGAAATGCTATTATATACTATTCTCATTAAAAAAATAATAATCATTCTAAGTGTGTTTGAGTATTCATGAAATGATATCTCATAGTCAGAAAAATTCTATCAGTCTATTTTACTGTGTTCATATGCCCTAAGTATAGCCAAATGTTAAATCTTGTTTGGTTTATTATTGTCATGTATGCCGAGATACAGGGTAAAACTTTCAAAAAAAGGTAATGCAAAAGGGAAAATAAACAGTGCAGGATATAGTGCTACAGCTACTGCACACAGAAAATGCAAATTTTCAAAAAATGCAGGTTGATTGGAAGATCGGGAATTAATCCTTCGCATATAATTAAATAACTAAATCTCATGTATTGTGCTTTTTATAGGAGTTCACTTGAGAAATTCCTGATGCTGTGCTTGGAATTTTTTAAATTTATAATAAACCGGAACCTTTTTTTGTCAGCATTTTGTTCTTTATTGAGTATTAATTATTTCATATTACTTCCACTTAATTTTTAAAGACTGTTTGAACTTCAAAAGCAGATATAGATAGCCACGTTATTTTAGATAACTTTTCAAATTGTTGTTATGACTGTCAAATCGGTTTTAAACTTGAAATTAAGCCAAAGCTGAGATAGACAATAGGTGCAGGAGGCCATTCGGCCCTTCGGGCCAGCACTGCCATTCACTGTGATCATGGCTGATCATCCACAATCAGTACCCTGTTCCTGCATTGTCCCCATATCCCTTGACTCTGCTATCTTTAAGAGCTCTATCTAATGCCCCTGTCCCACTTAGGAAACCTGAACGGAAACCTCTGGAGACTTTGCGACCCACCCAAGGTTTCCGTGCGGTTCCCGGAGGTTTTTGTCCTCCGGCAACCACCTTCAACTAGCATCGCAACCGGCTTCGACAAAAAAAATTACTGATTGTTTTTAAACGGAAACCACTTTCGACCATTAGGGAGACTGACAAAAACCTCCGGGAACCGCACGGAAACCTTGGGTGGGGCGCAAAGCCTCCAGAGGTTTCCGTTCAGGTTTCCTAAGTGGGACAGGGGCATAACTCTCTCTTGAAAGCATCCAGAGAATTGGCCTTGACTGCCTTTTGAGGCAGAGAATTCCACAGATTCACAATTGTCTGGGTGAAAAACGTTTTCCTCATCTCTGTTCTAAATGGCCTACAACAGTGGCCCCTGGTTCTGGACTCCCCCAACATCGGGAACATGTTTCCTGCCTCTAGTGTGTCCAATCCCTTAATAATCTTATATGTTTCAATAAGATCCCCTCACATCCTTCTAAATTCCAGTGTATTCAAGCCCAGTCACTCCATTCTTTCAACATATGACAGTCCCGCCATCCTGAGAATTAACCTTGTGAACCTACGCTGCACTCCCTCAATAGCAAGAATGTCCTTCCTCAAATTTGGAGACCAAAGCTACACACAATATTCCAGGTGTGGTCTCACTAGGGCCCTGTACAACTTTAGAAAGACCTCTTTGCTCGTATACACAACTCCTCTTGTTATGAAGGCCAACATGCCATTAGCTTTCTTCACTGCCTGCTGTACCTGCATGCTTACTTTCATTCACTGATGAAGAAGGACACCCTGATCTTGTTGTACTTCCCCTTTTCCTAACTTGACACCAATTACATAATAATCTGCCTTCCTGTTTTTGCCCCCAGAGTATCTGCCCCATGCATCTGCCCACTCACTCATGCTGTCCAAGTCACCCTGCATCTTCTTCACAGTTCACATTGCCACCCAGCTTTGTGTCATCTCCAAATTTGCTAATGTTACTCTTAAGGGCCTGTCCTGCCAGCATCCGACTCCATGTGATGAGCGCGATCAGACCGGCAGCGGGGGCCGCGCGGAGGTCGGGCGATCCCTGTACAGGGCCGTTCCCAACAGCATGCGCCTGCATGCGAAGAGCGCGACCAAACCGGCAGCGGGGGCCGCGCGGAGGTGGGGTGAGTGGCGCAACGCGGCGCAAAGTGAGGCGAACTTGGAGCGAAGTCTTAAAGGTAAGTTCGCCAGGACAGAGAGGGACACACAGAGAGGGGCACAGAGGCACACACAGAGAGGGGCACAGAGGCACCTACAGAGAGGGTCACGGAGGCACGACGTCGAGGCGGTGTGTAATGTGTCGAGGCAACTGCGAGCCAACAAGCCGTTGCCGCGTGGAATTTTTGAACATGGTCAGTTTTTCAGAGCCCCGCGCGATGTCGGGACGAACTCCGCACAATTCCGCACGGCTCCGGCGATCGAAGTGGGACTGGCCCCGTGACGCCGGATGGCTCAAGCGACCATGTTAGGTCGCGCTCATCGCATGGAGTTGCATGCTGCTGGGACAGGCCCTTTAATCTCTTCATCTAAATCATTAATGTATATTGTAAATAGCTGCGGTCCCAGCCCCGAGCCTTGCGGTACCCCACTAGTCACTGCCTGCCATTCTGAAAGGGTCCCGTTAATCCCTATTCTTTGTTTCCTGTCTGCCAACCAATTTTCTCTCCAGATCAGTATCCCACCCCCAATACCATGTGCCTTAATTTTGCCCACTAATCTCCAGTGTGGAACCTTATCAGCTTTCTGAAAGTCCAGATATATACCGAATGGCCTACTCCTGAAAGTTTATTGTCATGTGTACTGCGGTACAGTGAAAAGCTTTTGTTGCATGCTAACCTTTCAGTGGAAAGACAATATATGATTACAATCGAACCATCGACAGTGCACAGATATATGATAAAGGGAATAACGTGAATGTGAAGATAAAGTCCAGTAAATTTCAATCAAAGATAGTCCGAGGGTCTCCAATGGTAGTAGCTCAGGACTGCTCTCTAGTTGGTATAAGGTTCAGTTGCCTGATAACAGTTGGGAGAAAACTGTCCCTGAATCTGGAGGTGTGCGTTTTCATACTTCTGTATCTTTTGCCCGATGGGAGAGGGGAGAGTGGCCGGGGTGTGATTCATCCTTGATTATGCTGGTGGCCTTGCCTGGGCAGTGAGAGGTGTGAATGGAGTCAATGGAAGGGAAGTTGGTTTGCACGATGGCCTGGGCTGGTTATCTTCTTAACCAACCTTCCATGGGGAACCTTGTCAAAGGCCTTACTGAAATCCATATAGACAACATCCACTGCTTTACCCTCATCAATTTCCCTAGTTACCGCTTCAAAAAATTCAAGAAGGTTTGTCAAACATGACCTTCCAGGCACAAATCCATGTTGACTGTTCCTGATCAGACCCTGTTTATCCAGATGCTTATATATATTATCTCTAAGTATCCTTTCCATTAATTTGCCCACCACTGACGTCAAACTAATAGGTCTATAATTGCTAGGTTTATTCTTTGAACCCTTTTTAAACAATGGAACAACATGCGCAGTACGCCAATCCTCCGGCACTATTCCCGTTTCTAATGACATTTGAAATATTTCTGTCATAGCTCCTGCTATTTCTACACTACAATCTACAATCGGCTTTTGGTTGGCTTGGTTATATAATAAAACCAGAAAAGTTGCATGTTATTTTTAGTTAGTTTGTAGGGAATGCTGGGGATTTGCTTGTAGTTATTGACAATACCTACTGATAATGTTGTTGACAAACAATATTATAACTTGAATATATTAATGTGCTGTATTTATTTACAACCATTAAATAAACTGTTACAGGGTGTTCTGGTTAATTATATTTAGAGTTCACTCATTCCTTTCCGAGCTCTGGAGTAAAACATTTCCAATCTCTGGAGTAAAACATTTATTTAATTATATTATAATTCTTTTTCATTTTTCCATCTTGAAATGATTGATTTGGCATCTTTCCTGCAATGGGTCTAAAATCGGCTCTTTCCTGAGAGTCACCATGTTCTCCCTTGTTCCTCCGCTGGTTCGCAATCAGACATTTTTCTTTGGGGCTCATATCTTGTTCCTTGAACCCTAAATCTTATTAACAGGCGGTAATGACTCTCCATTATCAAAGATGTTCACCCTTCAGCCACTGTTCTTCTACCTTAACTGCTATTCTGATTTTTCTACTGGAAAACTCTATCTTTGAAATCTGTATCATCTCCAACCATCCCTTAATTTTTATTCTTGCCACTTCGTGAAACTCTTTAATTATTTTCTTCCACCCAGCTTCCACAACTCCTTGACCATCTTAGTTATGTGGTGTATTATTCCTCCATATTTTGACTATTAGCCATATTCTATGGCCCACATCTTATATTTGTTGTGCCTCGATCACTTTCCTTGCAGTTTTTCATTCCACCACCACAAAGTATGTTTGGGAATACTCCACAATTCCCTTTTAATTTTCCTTCCATTTCATCTCTGCCTGCTATCCATTGGTAGCAATTCCACATGAAAAGATTCAACTTTCAAGCAAATATAAACAGCACTCATATTTATCTAATATCTCCCAACCTCCATGTTATAATGATTATCAAGTGCTCTGATATTTATCTGACAGTCATTACTTGAGGTAGGACACTCACGAGTCAAAGACCATGTTTCTGTTAAAATCTGAACATTTGACAATTTCCTTCCCTCACTGTAAATACATATATAATTCTGTTTGATTTTCAAAGTAATCCAAGCACCACGCACTCATCCATTGCGTAGTTTAGCCTACATTTTAATTTTGTTCTGCATTGAGGGCACCCTTTGGAAACTTTCTTCACCAGATCAGACATCTTTGGATGTAACTAGCTTCTGAGGTTTCTTCCCATTCATCTGAATCTGCTTTGCCTACATCAAATCCTATTCCATTCCTGCTTTCTTCGGAAAGAAGGTACAGGAGCTTAAAAGCCGTGATGATCAGGATCGAGAATAGCTTTTTCCCAGCAACTATCGGGCTCAGTGAACACCACACAACACTAACCTCAGCAGCTAAGATTTTCTATGGACTGTGGACTTTGGTTTTGCATTATCATTGTTACCTGGTACAGAAGGCTGCCCGCTGGACCACGCGGCAGATGGCTTCCTGCTGGGCCGCGGCTGAGAATGCGGCCGGAGGCCTTTATCGAGGTGGCGCTGTCTCGATGCCTCCCGGATGGCCGGGAAGAAGCCCGGATCTTGGGTATAGAAGCAAAGAATTTCACTGTGCCTTGCTACATGTGACAATAAAATATTCCATTCCATTCCCTAGTATTACAGTTAATTTATGGTATTATTGATTTTAGATTTATTTGTCTGTTAAGCTGCAGAAAGTAAGAATCTAATTGTTCTGTTGCTGGTACAAATGACAATTAAACATTCTTGGTTCTCAACTCTCTCTTGCTTAGACTTACTCAAGCAGGCTTTGCAATTTTCCTTGATTCTTTTCTATTGTCAATTTGTTCACCTTCGAATATAGAACAGTGCAGCACAGGAACTGGTCCTTCAGCCCACAGTGTCTGTGCAAACATGTTGCCAAGATACATTAATCTCCTCTGCCTACACGTGATAATTTTCCATCTATTCCTGGCATATCCATGTGAATATCTAAAAACGTCAAGAGTCAAGAGTGTTTTATTGTTATACATATCTTGCTTGCAGCACCACAACAAGTTTATAAACAAAGCATTCAATAGATTATATCATAATCAACCATAAAAAATCTTCAATAAATAAGAAAAGATAATATGGAAAAAAAAGCTCAAAGTCCCGAGTACAATCAAGGCAATTTGGTTGGAGTTTGTAGCATTCAATAGCCTGGGTTATTGGATGGTTGATGGATGATGCTCTTGTATCTGCCTCCTCCACCACTACCCACCACCCACATTTTAAAAAAAAATGGGCCCTTCACATCTCGTTTATAATTTGCCTCTCTCACCTTAAACTTATGCCCTCTAGTCTGATTTTCCACCCTGTGGGAAAAAAAGTTCTACCAGTCTATGCAAGGGAGCCTTGTTTAGAATGCTTTTGGAGTCTGGTGTCAGATGAGCAATATCAAAGAGTCAAAAGAGTTTATTGTCACGTGTCCCTGACAGGACAATGAAATTCTTTCTTTGCATAGCACAACAGAACATAGTAGGCATTGACTACAATTAAATACGTAAATACACACATGAATTAAAAAAAATAATAAAGTGCAAATAACAGAAGGAGGGGTATTAATGTTCAGAGTTTTGTCCGAGCCAAGTTTAAAAGCCTGATGGCTGTGGGGATGTAGCTATTCCTGAACCGGGTCGTTGCAGTCCTCGGGCTCCTGTACCTTCTACCCAAAGGTAGCAGGGAGATGAGTGTGTGGCCAGGGTGGTGTGGGTCCTTGATGATGCTGCCAGCCTTTTTGAGGCAGCGACTGTGGTGTAGATCCCCTCGATGGAAGGAAGGTCAGAGCCGATGAAGGACTGGGCAGTGTTTACTACTTTTTGTAGTCTTTTCCTCTCCAGGGCACCCAAGTTGCCGAACCAAGCCACGATGCAACCGGTCAGCACGCTCTCTACTGTGCACCTGTAGAAGTTAGAGAGAGTCCTTCTTGACAGACTGACTCTCCGTAATCTCAGGAAGTAGAAGCGCTGATGAGCTTTCTTAATAATTGCATCTGTGTTCTCGGACCAGGAAGGATCTTCACAGATGTGCACGCCCAGGAATTTGAAGCTCTTGACCCTTTCAACCATCGACCCGTTGATATAAACAGGACTGTGGGTCCCCATCCTACTTCTTCCAAAGTCCACAATCAATTCCTTGGTTTTGCTGGTGTTGAGGGCCAGGTTGGTCTGCAAGATAGAATTAATTGGTCTGCAAGATAGAATTAATTGAGTGCAATTAGGATCTCGGTTAATGGGCTGTTGTCCTTGCAGAAAACTTGCTTGGTTTCTTATCCTTTTTGGTGTATTTGGAGCTATCAGTGGTATCCTTCCCATGTTTTGAACTGTGGGCTGTGTTAGCCAATGTTTTAGAAGTGCACAAAAAGGCAGAAATCACTGCAAGAAGATTTGGTATCTTTTCCTGTCCCGGGCTTTCATTTTTGGAGATCATTGTTGTGCAGCAAGAGAAACATAGAAACATAGAAAATAAGTGCAGGAGTAGGCCATTTGGCCCTTCGAGCCTGCACCACCATTCAATGTGATCATGGCTGATCATCCAACTCAGTATCCTGTACCTGCCTTCTCTCCATACCCCCTGATCCCTTTAGCCACAAGGGCCACATCTAACTCCCTCTTAAATATAGCCAATGAACTGGCTTCAACTACCTTCTGTGGCGGAGAATTCCACAGATTCACCACTCTCTGTGTGAAAAATGTTTTTCTCATCTCGGTCCTAAAAGACTTCCCCCTTATCCTTAAACTGTGACCCCGTGTTCTGGAGTTCCCCAACATCACGAACAATCTTCCTGCATTTAGCCTGTCCAACTCCTTAAGAATTTTGTAAGTTTCTATAAGATCCCCCCTCAATCTTCTAAATTCTATGGAGTCTACCCAGTCTTTCTTCATATGAAAGTCCTGCCATCCCAGGAATCAGTCTGGCAAACCTTCTCTGTACTCCCTCTATGGCAAGAATGTCTTACCTCAGATTAGGAGACCAAAACTGTACACAATACTCCAGGTGTGGTCTCACCAAGGCCCTGTACAACTGCAGCAGAAGGTTGATGGGTCTCTTTTGTTCAATAAAGGTAACTATTAAGTCCATTCCCGTGTATGGTCCAATGACTTGGGACTCATATTTTCAGTGTGCACATACATAAATATCATGTAAGTATTGCAGTTTCACAATGGCAGTTGGGATGCCCTTAGTTCTGAAATGGAGACGAAGTAGGTCAAACAACTTACCAGTTTGTTGGCCTGCTGCACACCAGCAGGAAGCTTGTTGGTGAGGAGCAGCATTGCATCAACAAATGTTGAATAAAGTGTCCGGATAATGATGGATTCTTGTTTGACTCCAGTCTGTACAGAGATGGGGTATTTTGTGGAATTACTGCTTAAGATCATGGCTGGCTGCAAGTATGAAACAGATGTGGAATGAAGATGGATTTCGGCATCTGGCCAAATTTGCGAAAGAGATTGTTCTACTGATGCCATGCAATTCCCGTGAAGCCAACATGGATTGGATTTAGATTGCACTGTTTGATATTTCAATAGATATAGTTGCAAATGCAGCCATCAAAAGAAAATCAAAAATTCAAAGGATAAAAATTGAATAAGGCTATTTGGAAAGGAAATTGTGCAGTGTGAGTGAATTTGTTAAGCTACTGACTGCTGTGGCTGGTGCAACTTTTTCCTTTCCACATCACTTCTGTTTGTGCCTTGAGAGGTCTGAGTTGGAAATGTTTCATTCTGCTCACCAGGCTTTTGGAATCTTGGTGCTTTTAAATAGAACATAGAACGGTACAGCACGGGAACAGGCACTTCGGCCCACAATATCTGTGCTGAGCATGGAACCAAGACCAACTCCTATCTGCCTGTGCACAACCCGCACACCTCCATCCCCTGCATAGCCATGTGCCTATCCAAATGTCTCTTAAATGCCACTGTCGTATCACCTTCACCATCACCCCGAGCAGTGCATTCCAGGTACACATCACCCTCTGTGTGAAAAAAACATAACCTACACATTTCTATAATACTAAAACTCTTTGTCGTGTGTGTGTGCGCGGTTAATTCATATTTTATTTTAAATGCTAAGCCACAGCCTTCCCATTTTCACACATTCTACTCACATTTATCCCATCGAGGCAATAAACATCTTCCCGTCGCATTCCCACCTATATTTCTGAAGTTTTTAATCGTTTAAAGTTTAAAAACCCCCCACAAAAACTCACCCTTTTTGGGAAAAAAAACCCGGGTGACATCATAATGCACTCGCAAGGCAGGACGAGACACTTCGGGAGGGAGGAGCACTCCAGCGCTCCCATGGCGGTGGCTGCCGGCGCTCGACGCCCGGTGGCGAGGGTGGTGCCGCGGGCCCTGGCTGGAGCCAAGGCTGGAGCCAAGGCTAGTGCTCGAGCTGGAGAGAGATCCGAGCTCGGGGCTTAGGATGGGGACCGTGACCGGGGCCGAGAAAGAAACTGCCTCTGGTCCGGGGTCAGGGACGAGCCCAGAGATGAAGTCATAGCCTGCATGATAGCCCAGGCGGCGGCCGAGCTGAGGGCTGGAGTCTACAGCCAGGCCTGAGCCGAGCACGAGAACCAGGCCGAGTTTCAGGCCCTGGCGCTGCTCTACGACCTGGGTAGGTCCTGGGGCAGGAAATGAAAGTGATGGGAGGAGGATGAGGGAAATGAGGAGGAAGGAAATGGGATGGAGAGTGGGGTGGTAGTGGAAGATTGGGGGGGGGGGGGGGGGGACGTGGAGGAGGGAGATGGGGTAGAGGAGGGAGATGCCCCCTCCCTATCTACCCTCACGCCCACCCTCCCCTCTGCCCCCCCTCCCCTCTACCCCCCCCTCTCCCCTCTGCCCCCCCTCTCCCCTCTACCCCCCTCTCCCCTCTACCCCCCCCCCTCTCCCCTCTGCCCCCCCTTCCCTCTGGCCCCCCCTTCCCTCTCTGGCCCCCCTCTCCCCTCTGGCCCCCTCTCCCCTCTGGCCCCCCTCCCCTCTGGCCCCCCTCCCCTCTGGCCCCCCTCCCCTCTCTGCACCCCCTCCCCTCTCTGCACCCCCTCCCCTCCCCTCTCTGCACCCCTCCCCTCCCCTCTCTGCACCCCTCCCCTCTGCACCCCCTCCCCTCTGCACCCCCCTCCCCTCTGCACCCCCTCCCCTCTGCCCCCCTCCCCTCTGCCCCCCCTCCCCTCTCTGCCCCCCCTCCCCTCGCTGCCTCCCCCTCCCCACTCTGCCCCCCTCCCCACTGTCCCACTCTGCCCCACACTGCCTCCCCCCTTCCCACTCTGCCCTCCCCCTCCCCGCTCTGCCCCCCCTGCTCTGCCCCCCCCCGCTCTGCCCCCCCCTTCCCTCTCTGCCTCCCTTCCATCTCTGTCCCCTCCCACTCTGGCCCCCCTCCCCCCTCTGTCCCCCCCTCCTCCCTCTGTCCCCCCTCCCCCCTATTTCCCCCCCTGCCTCTCCATCCCCCCTCTGTCCCTCCCCCTCTGTCCCCCCTCCCCCTCTCCACTCTGCCCCCCCTCCCCCCTCTGCCCCCCCTCCCCCTCCCCTCTCTGTCCCCCCCTCCCCTCTCTGTCCCCCCCCTCCCCTCTCTGTCCCCCCTCCCCTCTCTGTCCCCCCTCCCCCTCTAGGGATGGAAGAGGGAGTGTGAAGAGGAGGAGGAGCGGCGGGGATGAGGATAAATTAGCCTCACCTGTGCAGTTGGGGGCTATGCGTGTGATGAAATATTGCATTGGGGGAACGGCTTGCATTGGGGGAACGGGTGAGTGGTGGAATCTTGCGTTGGGGGAGTCTACACTTGGTCTAGTCTCCTTTAAACTTTGCTCCTCTCATCTGAATGCTATGCCGTCTGGTATTTGATATTTCAACCCTGGGAAGAAATTCTGACTGTATACATTATCTAAGCTTCTCATAATTTTATATACTTCTATCAGGTCTCCCCTCAAACAATACAAGTCTGTCCAACCCCTCCCTGTAACTAATACCCCCTAATCCAAGCATCAATCTCATAAATCTCCTGAAGCATCAACATCCTTCCTGTAATGGGATGACCAGAATTCAATGCCACACTCCTAATGTGGCCCAACCAAGGTCCTTTAAAGCTGAATCATGACTTCCTGACTCTCATACTGAATGCCCCAACCAGTTTAGTTTAGAGATGCAGCATGGAAACAGGCCCTTCGGCCCACCGAGTCCGCGTCAACCAGCGACCACCGCACACTAACAATATCCTACACACACTAGGGACAATATACAATTATACCAATTAACCTACAAACATACATCTTTGGAGTGTGAGAGGAAACTGGAGATCCCAGAGAAAACCTACACAGACCACAGGGAGAACAGACACACTTCGTATAGACAAACTGCGTAGAGACAAACTCTGTACACACAAAACCCGGGTCTCTAGCGCTGTAAAGCAGCAAGTCTACCACTGCGACACCGTGTCGCCCATTGATGGCAAGCATACAATATGCATTCTTTATGACTCTCTACTTTCAGGGAGCTATGGACTTGGATCACAAGATCCCTCTATACATCAATCTTTTTCTTGCGTATGGCGTGCACAGCCTAAAGTTGTAAGGCAACTTATTCTGTTTGATCTTCTGTTTGTGCACGCCAGGTTGATTGCATTCGTCGAAACAGGGTGGACCACTTGAAGGTTGCAATCTTCATTTACAATTCTACATCAATGCGGTTAAGGGTCATGCTTTTAATTATATATTTTGCCCATACATTCAACCTCCCAACGTGCAACACATCAAACTTGCTTGGATTAAACTCCATTTGCCATTTCTCCGCCCATTTCTGTAGCTGATGTACATCCCATTGTATACTTTGACAGTCTTCCTCACAGTCTGTGACTCCAGCACTCTTAGTGTCACCTGCAAACATAGCAACCAACCCGTCTACATTTACATCCATGTCAGTTATATATATTACAAACAACAGAGGTCCCAACACGGATCCCTGCAGGACTCAGCTGGTCACAGACTTCCACACTGAATATTGTCCTTCCACCACAACCCTGTCTTCTATCAGTAGGTCAGTTCTGAATTCATGCAACCAAGTCACTGTTAACCTGGTGCATCTTAATCTTCTTGATCTGTCCCATGGGGGACTCCACCAAATGCCTTACTAAAAAGCACATTGGCAATATCCAGTGCCCAAGCCTCATAGATCACCTTTGTCACCTTCTCAAAAAATGTGTCATAACCCAAAAACCTAGAACTGCATGCCTTAGCCCTGTCATTCGAATTATTTATGCTTGTATAATACTGTATCTATGACCATGGGTGGTAAATCACCTAAAGATTTTACCAAGAGAATCAGAATTTTGTGACAGCAATAGGTTAATTCCTGCATGGCTTCTTCCTTTCACTTGTTTTGTATGGTTTCAAAAGTGACTTTTAATTAAGTTGGAGGTTGTGAACAAAATGAAAAAATTCCAAAGTTGTTTATAATTTTTATTAAACATTCCAACCTATCAATAAAGGCATTGTGAACATGTTATTTGTCCTGTAATTGTAGATGTTATTGCTGAAACAAAATACATATAGTGGTTCTAAATAAAAGACATCTGTTGAGTAAGGGACACAAAGAACACTTAAAGACTGGCGCAGTTCCCATGCTGTATGGGTGTTTATCAGATTTTATCGTTAGAGTTCTATTTCAGCATTTCATTAAGTTTCACTGTTACCTTGGAAACTCGTGCAGTTTATTGTAGAGTTTTATCCTTTTACCTGATAAGCTGGGGCATCTGACAGGCACCTGGAGAAACAAAACCACTGCCCTTTACGCTGTATCTGTGACTCCAAAGCAACTCTCTGCTGTGTTTCAATGCTTTGGATGAAGGCCAATGCACATGAAATGTCCAAGCACCAAACCAATGGAAGCCTAAAGAATGAGCACATCTTCAAAGCCTCAAGCATCAGCAAGCTGCTTGACATTTGAGAGCTCTGCTGCTCTGAAAAAAAAAGGGAAGTGCTGGAGTAACTCAACAAGTCAAGCAACATCTCTGGAGACAAAGGATGGATGACGTTTTGGATTAGGTTCCGGCCCAAAGCATCACCCATCTTTTTTCTCCAGAGATGCTGCCTGACCCGCTGAGATACTCCAGTCTATCTTTGGTATAAACCAGCATCTGCAGTTCTTTCTTTTTACATGATAAGAAGAGAGTATCAGCAACATTTAATTTTCCCAGTTTGAGGTGCATAATTCATATGTTCATAGGTCATGGGAGCTGAATTAGACCATTCGATCCATCGCCTAATCTGCTGTTCAATCATGGCTGATCTATCTTTGCCTCTCAACCTCATTCTCTTGCCTTCTTCCCATAAACCCAGGCACCCATGGTTGCCCTCTTTTGTCTGGAGAGAGAGATTGTGTATTTGTTTTCAGGATGTGGGCATCACAGGCAAAATTAGAATTATCACCCTTCTGCAGTATACTCTAAATATTTTCCAGAAATCTCGGGTCGAGAATTCCAATGATTCATCAACCACTGATAGAAAAAATAAATCTTAACCTCCATCCTAAATTTGTGACCTATTATTCCAAAACCATGCCTCCTAGATAACCTTCTTTGGAAAACACCCAACCAGTCTCCAACCTGTCAATCTGGTTGGTTGGGGGCGCTGCGAGTCGGCTGCCCTGTCAGCAGCGTGTTCGTTATTTTGACTCGAGTCGGGTCCAGACCTTCAGCAGCGGGCGCAGCGTGGACTTTTCCATCGCGGAGCGGGGGCGAACCTTTGCCAGAAAGGAGTGCTCCGATCGCTGGCCTGATGACTTTGGCATCATAGGGCTGTGGTCTGCAGAGCTTCTAGCTGCGGCCGTGGCATGGACTTACCATCCGGAGTCTGGGATCCCTTGCCGGGGATCGCCGGAGAAGAGCTCCGACCGCTGGCAGACTGATCATTTAAAATCAAAGTGTGTAGTAGGTTCTTCTCTTGGGGTGGTGAATCTCTGGAATTCTAGAGGATAGACAAAAGGTGCAGTAGGCCATTCGGCCCTTTGAGCCCAGCACCACCATTCATTGTGATCATGGATGGTTGAAATATTTAAGATGGGAATAGATACATTATTTGAAGCTCGAGAAATTTGAGGGCAATGAGGAATTGGCACAAAAGAGTTGAAGCCAGCATAAATGATTAAAACAAAGTGCTGGAGGAACCTCGTGAGTCAGGCAGCAACTGTGGAGGGTATGGACAGGCCATTTGCCTGACCTGCTGAGTTCCCCTAGCACTGTGTTTTGCTCATGATTCTATCACTTTCTTGCATCTCCAGATCGGCATGATCATATTGGACCCTGTGTGTGCCTACTTCCCTGTAGCAACTTGATTGTTATTGGAACGACAGCATGAGATTGGGAGATAAGCTTACATTATATCTTGTTACAAAACAAGAAGCCCATTGTGTCTTTGCTTATCAGCCATATGTCAAAACACGATGGAAAGCTTAAATTTACTTCAGTATTTTGATAGGGAACAATATAAAGATTGTAAAATTGCTATCATCTACAATAGCAACACCCAAAGTCCAATATGTTAATTTTCTCACATCAGCTTCAATAAATTGTGTTTGTGGCAATGATGTTCCCACCTGAATCGACAAAGCACCTCGAATGAGCTCCCAAAGTCACTATATAATGATTCTAATTTTTGTTTAAACTGTGCATTTTGAGGCTACCTAAATTTTAATATTTCGCTCCATCTCATGACTACAGCTTTTATTAGAACCCAAATTTTGTTTTGAATCTCACACACATAGTTATAGTCATACAACATGGAAACAGGCCCTTCAGCCCAGCTTGTCCATTCCAACCAAGATGCCCGTTTACTCTAGTCTCATTTTCACACATTTGGTCCATATCTCTCTGAAGCTTTCCTATACATGTACCTGTCCAAATATCTTTTAAATGTTGTTATACTACCTGTCTCAAACACTTCTTCTGGCAGTTCATTCCATATACCCGCCACCATCTGTGTGTAAAAGTCACCCCTCATATTCCTATTAAATCTTATCCCTCTCACCATAAACCTATGTCCTTTGGTTCTTGATTCCCCAACCCTGGGTAAAGGGTGCAGAGAAAGTTTACGAGGAAGAAACCTGATATACCAGGGTCCACGTGTCAGGATGAACAGACCAGGTTGCTATTCTCTTGAGAAAAGAAGACTGAGGGATAACCCAATGGAGATTTCTTATATTATTTGGTTATGTGGAAACAGAGAGAAATGCTCCACTTCTAGGGAAAGATAATTAGAGACTATCAAATGTATAAAAGTCATCAAGAAATGCAAGTGGAAATTTAAAAAAATAAATTATTCACAAACAGTGATAAGAGTGTGGAAATTTCTGTTTCTGTGACATAGATCTTACGTAAGCTTATGTATCTAACAGGAAGTCAATGTCGAGAGCACCTTGGAGAAATAACTCAAAACATTTCTTTAAAAGTATGCTGGCAGCCATTAACGGGGAGAAAAACGTTGGTGGCACAGGGGTAGAGTTGCTACCTTATAGTGCCATAGACGTAGGTTTGATCCTGACTACAGATACTTTCTGCATGGAGTTTGTACATTCTCCCTGTGACCCTGTGGGTTTTCTCTGGGTGCTTTGGTTTTCTCCCACATTCCAAGGATACGCAGGTTTGCAGGTTAATGGGCTTCTGTAAATTATCCCTAGTGTGTGGGATAGAGCTAGTGTACAGGTGGTCGCTGGTTGAAGTGGACTCGGTGGGCCAAAGGGCCTGTTTCCATGCTGTATCTCCAAACGAAATGAAAGTAAACTTAACTAAAACAAATGAATAATCTGAAGGAGAAAGTCAGCCAACAGTGATCATGCTACTCAACCAAACTTTTGGAAGAGAATTTATTCATTCGCAGTAGGAACTTACGATAGACACAAAAAGCTGGAGTAACTCTGCGGGACAGGCAGCATCTCTGGAGAGAAGGAAAGGGTGATGTCTTCGGTCAAGACCCTTCTTTAGACTAGTTAGGAAAAAGGGCAATTAGAGATATGGACGGTGATGTAGAGAGAAAAAGAACAATAAATGAAAGAAATGCAAAAATGAATGAATGAAAAATTTATTGGCACATGTGACTAGTAACAATGAAATTCTTTGCTCTCATGCCATGCCAAGGTATGCAATAGTCATTCATAAAGGGCGCTTACAAAGTTACAAATTCCCCCCCCCCCACGCCAGTTCCCCCTTTGTTCTTCCCCTCCCCTTCCTCCTCCCCCACGCCGGGTCCCCATTGTCCATTGTTCTCACCCCCCTCCCTCACAGCAGTCCTTCCACGCGAAGGTCCTCCTTCTATCCTTTCCTCGACAGTACGTCCTTACTTCACATGTCTGTCTTCGTCCGTCGGTCGGCGCCATCCTTGGCCACTGCACTGACCTCTCCACTAATGCTACCAGGTCCTCTACGGAGGCCTACATGGCGCTGACCTCGGGCTCCGTCGGCCACTCCACCGAACCGCCTCAATAAAGGCCTCCAGCCGCATTATCAGTCCACAGCCGCGGCCCAACGGGAAGTGGAGAAGTAACGATGATAATGGAAACAGGCCATTGTTAGCTTTTTATTGGGTGAAAGCTGGTGTAACTTAGGTGTGGGAGGGATAAAGAGAGAGGGTTACTTGAAGTTAGATAAATCAATATCATAGCACTGGGCTGTAAGCTGCCCAAGTGAAATATGAGATGCTGTTCCTCCATTCACTCTGACAATGGAGGAGGCCTAGGACAGAAAGGTCAGTGTGGGAATGGGAACGAGAATTTAATTGGTTTGCAACCGGGAGATCAGGTAGTTCAGGCTGACTTAGCGAAGGTGTTCAATGAACCTCTGCCTCACCTGAAATGAATGTCGGGGTCCCTGGTCAGAGTTGAGGGAGGAGGTATTTGGGACAGGTGTTGCATCTTCTGTGGTTGCAGGGGAAGGTATCTGGGGAGGGTGGGAAGGGATGAGTTAACCAGGGAGTTGTGGAGGGAATGGTCTCTGTGGAAGGCAGAAAGGGGTGGAGATTGGAAGATGTGACTAGTGTTGGGAACTCGTTGGAGGTTGCAAAAATGTTGGAGGATTATGTGCTGTATGCGACGACTGATGGGGTGAAAGATAAGGATTAGGGTGCTCCATGTCTGTTGTGACTAGTGAGGAGGGGGAGCAAGGGCAGAGCTGCAAGGTACCGAGAAGACAGGGGTGAAGGCCTCATCAATGATGGGAGAGGGAACCCCCATTCCTTAAAGAATGAGGACATCTCCTCATCTTGGGCGTAGACGGAGGAATTGGGAGTTGGGGATATAGTCTTTGCAGGAAGCAGGGTGGGAAGAAGTGTAGTTGAGATAGATGTGGGAGTCAGTGGGGTTGTAATAGACATCAGTCAATAGTCTATCACCTGTGATGGAGACTGTGAGATCAAGAAAGGGGAGGTGTCAGAGATGGTCCAAGTAATTTGAGTGCAAGTTGGAAATTGGTGGTGTTGTTCAATGTACCCTACAAAGATGCAGGCATAGCTGGGGCCCATGCGGGTGCCCATAGCTGTGCCTTTGACTTGGAGGCAGTGGGAGGAGCCGAAAGAAAGCTTGTTGAGGGTGAGGACCAGCTGAGGGAGTGGGGGCTCAGAAAACGGAAATCATTAAAAAGAGAAGGGCATGTGAGGTAGCTTGGACATAGGTCGGGAGATATTGGACCAGGGGGGATAGGATGAAGCCGAGGTACATGGAACTCATTTCAGTGGGACAGGAACATGCAGAAACAATGGGTCTGGCAGAGCAGTTGTGTTTATGGATTTTGGGGAGAAGGTAAAACCGGGCTGTGCGGGGCTGGGAAATCATAAAGTTGGAGGCTGTGGAAGGCAAGCAGCCAAAAGTGATAAAATAAGAAATGGTCTGTGAGATTATGACCTGGGGGGTGCTCATCTGTGGGATCATGGTGCAAGGATAGGTAGGAGGAGGTGTTCAAGAGCTGGCGTGAACTTACTTATTTTATCGTCAATGAAGGTTAACCTATCGCAGTTGCTGTTTTTGTTTCAGTCTTCCAGCGTGTCCAGTCGTTTACTCACTTCTCATAATAGGACTTGTATGAAGCAATTAGTGACATTCTGCTCTAATTGATTTTAACCATATAACCATATAACAATTACAGCACGGAAACAGGCCCTCTCGGCCCTTCCAGTCCGTGCCGACCATTTGTTTTCCCCTAGTCCCATCTACCTGCACTCAGACCATACCCCTCCATTCCCTTCACGTCCATATACCTATCCACTTTACTCTTAAATGTTAAAATCGATCCTGCCTCCACCACTTCTGCTGGAAGCTGATTCCACACAGCCATCACCCTCTGAGTAAAGAAGTTCCCCCTCACGTTACCCCGAAACCTCTGTCCCTTAATTCTCATGTCATGCCCTCTTGTTTGAATCTTCCCTACCCTCAATGGGAAAAACGTATCCACGTCAACTCTGTCTATCCCTTTCATCATTTTAAAGACCTCAATCAAGTCCCCCCTTAACCTTCTGCGCTCCAAAGAATAAAGACCTAACTTGTTCAACCTTTCTCTGTAACATAGTTGCTGGAACCCTGGCAACATTCTAGTAGTATTTTGACATCAATGTAAACAGCCCAATGTGAATTGTTATGTTAAAGGCAGATATTGGCTGCACAACACATACATATGTGTTACTCTGTTGAGCTTTCACAAGTGTAAGGCAGAGAGCATGCTGACTGGTTGCATCACGGCCTCGTTTGGATAATTTGAGCAATCAAGAATGGAGGCTGCAGAATGTAGTGGACATTGCCCGGTCCATCATAGGTATGATCCTTGCTATCATTGAAGGGATTGAGAGAAAGGCATCTCATAGCAAAGATCCACACCACCCTGGACATATTTTCTTCTTGCTGCTACTAAGAGCTGGAAGCTACAGGAGCCTGAGAACCATTACCTCCAGGTCCACTCTGCACATCTCGAACCACAACCCTACCTCAACACCAAACTACTACCGACGTTGCCTTACTATGGTTGCTTTATGTATTTTGGTATTTGCACTATCATTGTTTACTTCGAATAACTGATAATTTATTGTATATTTACTGTTGTTGTTACATCTAATGTGTCCAAAGCTGCAGCAAGTATGGATTTTATTGTTCGAGTTCATATCCAGTGCACGTGACAAATAAATATTTTTGACTCCTGGGTCTGTCGCCTCTCAAGTCAATGCATAAGCTTTTTCTTTAAACAAAGTGAGCTTTTTAAATTGCGCCCATTCGTGTGTTTATTTTTGATCATTTCTTGTTAGTCTCATTACTATACATACACTGGCACATAAAATGCATAACTTGGACGAGTTAAGCCGTAGAGCCTGTTTTTGCACTGTATAACTAACTCGATAAACAGAAACTAGTGTCAACCATTTGGACCTGAGGAGAGCACCATGCTACCCAGTGCACTTCTTTAAGCATGAAAAATAGTTTCAAGCCACTAAACTATCATTCATACACATGACCATACCGATAGGGCATGTCTCATTGAGAATTTGAAGAAGTCACTGAATAATGACAGAAGGTTATGAAAAAAAAACACTTAAGCTTCCTTCTGCTTTTAATATACCAAACATAATTTCACATTTGTTCACAGCCATTAGTTGTACATGCAGTTGTACAGGGTCTTGGTGAGGCCACACCTGGAGTATTGCGTACAGTTTTGGTGTCCCAATCTGAGGAAAGACATTCTTGCCATAGAGGGAGTACAGAGAAGGTTCACCAGACTGATTCCTGGGATGGCAGGACTTCCATATGAAGAAAGACTGGATAGACTCGGCTTGTACTCGCTGGAATTTAGGAGATTGAGGGGGGATCTTATAGAGACTTACAAAATTCTTAAGGGGTTGGACAGGCTAGATGTAGGAAGATTGTTCCCGATGTTGGGGAAGTCCAGAACAAGGGGTCACAGTTTAAGGATAAGGGGGAAGTCTTTTAGGATCGAGATGAGAAAATAATTTTTCACACAGAGTGGTGAGTCTGTGGAATTATCTGCCACAGAAGGTAGTTGAGGCCAGTTCATTGGCTATATTTAAGAGGGAGTTAGATGTGGCCCTTGTGGCTAAAGGGATCAGGGGGTATGGAGAGAAGGCAGGTACAGGATACTGAATTGGATGATCAGCCATGATCACATTGAATGGCGATGCAGGCTCGAAGGGCTGAATGGCCTACTCCTGCACCTATTTTCTATGATTCTATGATTATAATGAGGCAAAAAACATTTGGGCATATGCATTAATACATTGCTGAAAAATAGCTAAGAAATGCATGCAGTTTTCATTTGATCAATGGGGCTAAGCTGATATTTATATTCCACTTGAGCCACATCCAACCCTTTCACCTTTCTCCTCCATGGAGTTGTACAGCGTTCCCTTCAGATGCATCCTTCTCATTCATGCTAATGTCTCAGTATAATATAGGGGTTTCTCCTTCGTTTCTTTCGCTGTCATACATGTGCCCATCCTTTTGTTTTGCTGGGTATTTGCTTAATATTCCAATTGTTCATTTCTTTGGAATCAAATATCAGTGAAAATGCATCTTCATAAGTGTAATCCTGCTCCTTTAATACTTTCTGATTGACTTCCACATCCTTAAGTATTTACTTTTCCAATTGCCTCACTCATATTGTGAATTTGCAGTTGTGCTTAAATAAATACCCCACTATCACTGCAATGATATTTGTGATTATTTATAATTGATAAAGAATCTATCAATTGGTGCCTGACTTCTTCCTGTGACTCAGCCCAAGAGGTTCTTGCTTCTTAGTTTTGTTAATGGATATATATAAGATGTGGTCTTAATTCTGGGCAGTGGCCAATTGAATAGAAACCATTGCAGGGCATGCCTTAAAAGTACTGTAATTGATTTTAAAAAAAACTGAATGCCCCATCTACGAGTGTCTGATCTGCCCACATTTAGCTCATATCTCCCTAAAGCGTTTCTATCCACATAGCTGTCCAAAAATGTAACTTTGGTATCCAGGAAAATACTTGTTTATTCATCCTGGACTTCCCTCAACTAACCCAAAAATGTTGTTCAATAACCTCATCCTTTATTATTTAACGTGAACTACTTTATGAGTTTATTCAACATGTCACCTGAAAGCTCTGTTCAATGAAAAGGACCCACATTAAAATAATAAGTTATCTGTGGTCATCCTTGATTAACTGCGTATACTTCCATTAATCTCTCGTGAAACTGTGCTCGATTCCAGAATTCTGTCAGCAAATTTTCTTGCCACTTGGACTGTACTCAACGTAATTTATTAATCGTTTGATAAATTAATACTTCATTTAATGAACTAATTCAGTCATCCTCTTACTTGTAGATTTTTGTCATCCGGATAAGTGCCTATCAAATGTGTAATTCTTTAGTTACAATGATTTCCATCCTCACTCTTACCCAACTATTAACTGTGGTCCCTTGGGCTTTTCCCAGCTCAGACCGCTGAGTCCCTGTAATTGATTTGTTGATTATTTTTACCTCATTTTATAGTATGTATCATTAGGTTTAATTTTTTTATTTCTCCAATTTTTGAGTAGATGCTCTGTTTCTGTCCTGGCCCAGCCTTTAAAGCATTTTTCTTGATTGAGAATTTCTCTTTCTCATTTTTTTAATTAACATCTCTTTCCACTTTAGCCCTCAAGTCTGAGGATTTTTTAACCAGATTCCTTGGTACTTGTTCTTATACAATTAGTTGCTGCCAAAGTATATCAGCAGACTGCACCATCACCCTTTATTTTTATGGATTCATACTCTCATTTTGTCCATTGCATTGATTTGTACCTTTGCACCTTCCAACGGTATAGGTCAATTCACAGAGAAATGCACCTACCATGTGGATTCTTTATTTAATACCAATAGATAGAGCTCAGTAAGGTTTTTGAACCATGAAATCAATATACCTGGGGGTTGACTTGACTTGCCTCCTTAGTAAAAGTCTGAAGTTGTGAAAAACAATTCATTGATTTTATTATTTCCACTAAAATCAAATGAAATCCTTTCATTATCTTTCATTCACAATGAATATCTTCAATGAAGGAGGTACATTAATAATCATTGTTTCTTCAATGATTTTGTACCACCATAAAATCAGACGTGGGCTGAATGACTCAATACTCAGATCACTCACGAATTCTGAGACAATTAAACAGTATCTACATACAGACAGCAATATTTGAACACATTCGGATTTAGGTTGGTTATATAGTAATATTCATGCCACATGAGAATTAAGGGACAGAAGTTTCGGGGTAACGTGAGGGGGAACTTCTTTACTCAGAGGGTGGTGGCTGTGTGGAATGAGCTTCCAGCAGAAGTGGTGGAGGCAGGATCGATTTTAACATTTAAGAGTAAAGTGGATAGGTATATGGACGTGCAGGGAATGGAGGGGTATGGTCTGAGTGCAGGTAGATGGGACTAGGGGAAAACAAATGGTCGGCACGGACTGGAAGGGCCGAGAGGGCCTGTTTCCATGCTGTAATTGTTATATGGTTTATATGGTTATAAATGCCAGACAAAGATAATCTCCAACAAGAACTCCAACTCAGTGCTTTAGATAGGTATGCCTATGGTTATTAGTTCAATAACTTATTGATCAGCATCATCACATTGTCTGTCTTCCAGTGGCTATCTAGTGCCTCATTCTAACGATGGCTGTGAAACCAATTTGTAATTTAAATCAAAGTTTTGCCTGTAGCAACCATTTACATTCTAAATCTCCACCTGCTTTTTCTCTGCCTCTTGAGTCACTGCTTTGGCAAAGACATCGTAAAACCTATGCAACCAACACAATGCAGCGGAGGATTGGCACCCCTTTTGAAAACAATGGTGGTGTCAGCCTGAGGCTGAAATGGACAATTTGTCCAGCTGCAAGGTGGCATCACCAAAAGGTATTTTCAAGATTTAGAAACAAGGAACTTCAAATGCTGGTTTACAAAAGAAGCCACAATATGCTAGATTAACTGAGTGGGTCAGGCAGCTTCTCTGGAGAACACGGATAGGTGATGTTTTGGGTCAGGTCGGGTCGGGAGGGAAGGGCCCCGACCTGAAACATCACCAACTCATGTTCTCTAGAGATGCTGACTGTCCCACTGAGTTACTCCAGCACTTTGTGGCGTATTTCAAGTTCTAGATTATTGGGAGACAGAAACATGGTCCAAATAGCAGGCTGCTCGTGACAAAATTGTTGGGAATATGATGCAAAAAACCTGTTTTATGTAGCAATTTATTTATTCCGTTTAAAATTATTTTAAACTCTAATTTCTGTTAGTAATGAGCTATCCCTGTGGCTATGTTTAATATAAAACAATGTTTATTCATGTATGCATGGTTTCACCTTTTACTCCAGGCGTATGTAACAAAATTGCATTTTTGCCCTCACTCTAGGCTCTACCTTTATCCTGAGTAAGTTGTTCAAAGTAATGATTAACTTTACCACCTATTATTTTGATAGCATGGTCTCATATTAAATATTGATGAACAGTTCACTTTCCAGAGAGCATGAAATCATTGATGCTTGGACCTTTACTTATAATAGTAAGTAAATTATTGTTCAAGGGTACCCCTGGTTAACTTCTACCCCTAGGTAAATTGGGCTGAAAGACATCATAAAAATTTGACTTGTACCCCGGTGAAAGAAATACAATGTTGTGTATTAATCTGTGTAAGTTGAAGTATGAAGAAGGGCCCTGACCCGAAATGTTACCTATCCATGTTCTGCACTGTTGCTGCCTGACTCGCTGAGTTACTCTACGATTATGTCTCAGAAATGGTGTAAGTTGCTAAATTGTTTGTGATATTGTGCAGTGGATGGTGTAGCAATGTGTGAGAATAAGGATGATTGTGTTCAGTGGTGCACCATTCCAGGATGGCACTGGCTGGATGATGCAACTGATCTTCACCTGTCCTATCTTTTTGCTGCCTAATGACAGAATTTCTTTGTACAGTCCATGAGTTTGAATAATCCCAATGGTTCAATGGTTTCTTTATTGTCACTTATATCAGGTACAGTGAAAAACATTTTTCGCCTACAGCTCAGCAAGACATGAGCACAATCAGCGCATTCTGTACGTATGCACAGAACAGCCTACCGAGTCTGTAAGCATGAGGCACCATTATGGCATTGTTTTACAGTCCCAGCTGCAGCTGGCCACAAAATCCTGTTGCAGCCGTCTCCTCCATTTCAGTTGTTATCCCTCTCCACGCCTTGCTTTAATATTTTCCTCCTGCATTTATTGACTCTATTTTGGTGCTGTTTATATTCAGAAAGCTATCTCAGTGACTGAGAAATGTGTCGATTGTTAGCTGTACCCCACAATGGTCTGGAAAGTATTTTTTCCACTGGTGTTGTTCTGTCATTACTTGCCATGCTGAAAAATATGTTTGGTAAAATTCAATTATTCAATTGTTGAACAACCTGCATGGTACTACCAGTTGTAGGACTACTTGAGGACATAAGTGTGTTATGTATAGAACCATGGAGATGTTCAATATATTTAGTAAGGAGAGGAAGAGGGAAAGAATCTCTGTATTTAAATGAGTAGTGCTATCTCAGGCACTTTGCTCCTCTAACCATACCACAGAGCTGCTGCAGCTCCCTCTGCTGCCCCTCAGCTCTTGCTTCTGATACCTTAATTTCCTGAAGTTGTGTGCTTCTTACTTTTTCCTCTTTCGTTTCCATTGCTTCCATCTCTGCTGCCATTGCAACCTGAATACCTCCACTCCATCAGCATGGCATCGACCGTATCTTCAGCGACCCTTTAAACCTCTTGAATTCCCAGCATTGATCCATGCAGGCTGCATCCTTGTTTTGTCTTTCCACGTCCAATGCTCACTTTGGGGTCTTCTTACTTACCTGTAATTATCATGTTATTTATCAAGAAGACAGTGGAAATTTAAATCAGTTGGATGAGGCAATATTTAGCCACGCTACATCAGAAAATGTAATAACAAAGAACTGCAGATATTGATTTATACCATATAACCATATAACAATTACAGCACGGAAACAGGCCCTCTCGGCCCTTCCAGTCCGTGCCGACCATTTGTTTTCCCCTAGTCCCATCTACCTGCACTCAGACCATACCCCTCCATTCCCTTCACGTCCATATACCTATCCACTTTACTTTTAAATGTTAAAATCGATCTTGCCTCCACCACTTCTGCTGGAAACTCATTCCACACAGCCACCACCCTCTGAGTAAAGAAGTTCCCCCTCACGTTACCCCTAAACTTCCGTCCCTTAATTCGCATGTCATGCCCTCTTGTTTGAATCTTCCCTACCCTCAATGGGAAAAACATATCCACGTCAACTCTGTCTATCCCTTTCATCATTTTAAAGACCTCAATCAAGTCCCCCCTTAACCTTCTGCGCTACAAAGAATAAAGACCTAACTTGTTCAACCTTTCTCTGTAACATAGTTGGTGGATCCCAGGCAACATTCTAGTAAATCTGCTCTGTGCTCTCTCTATTTTGTTGACATCCTTCCTATAATTAGGCGACCAAAATTGTACACCATACTCCAGAATTGGCTCACCAATGCCTTGTACAATTTTAACATTATTTCCCTGCTCCTATATTCAATGCTCTGATTTATAAAGGCCAGCACACCAAAGGCTTTCTTTACCACCCTATCTACATGCGATTCCACCTTCAGGGAACTATGCACAGTTATTCCTAGATCCCTCTGTTCCACAGCATTCCTCAATTCCCTACCATTTACCATGTACGTCCTATTTTGATTTGTCCTGCCAAGATGTAGCACTTCACACTTAACAGCATTAAACTCCATCTGCCATCTTTCAGCCCACTTTTCCAAATGGCCCAAATCTCTCTGTAGACTTTGAAAATCTACTTCATTATCCACAACACCACCTATCTTAGTATCATCTGCATACTTACTTATCCAATTTTCCACCCCATCATCCAGATCATTGATGTACATGACAAACAACAGTGGACCCAACACAGATCCCTGAGGCACCCCACTGGTCACCGGCTTCCAACCTGACAAACAGCCATCCACCATTACTCTCTGACATCTCCCATTCAGCCACTGTTGAATCCATCTTGCTACTCCCGCCATTAACACCCAAAGATTGAACCTTCTTAACCAACCTTCCATGGGGAACCTTGTCAAAGGCCTTACTGAAATCCATATAGACAACATCCACCGCTTTACCCTCATCAATTTCCCTAGTTACCGCTTCAAAAAATTCAAGAAGGTTTGTCAAACATGACCTTCCAGGCACAAATCCATGTTGACTGTTCCTGATCAGACCCTGTTTATCCAGATGCTTATATATATTATCTCTAAGTATCCTTTCCATTAATTTGCCCACCACTGACGTCAAACTAATAGGTCTATAATTGCTAGGTTTATTCTTTGAACCCTTTTTAAACAATGGAACAACATGCGCAGTACGCCAATCCTCCGGCACTATTCCCGTTTCTAATGATATTTGAAATATTTCTGTCATAGCTCCTGCTATTTCTACACTAACTTCCCTCAATGTCCTAGGGAATATCCTGTCAGGACCTGGAGACTTATCCACTATTATATTTTTCAAAAGTGTCAGTATCTATACCAAGGATAGATACAAACTCAGCGGCTCTGAAGAAAATGAAGAAGGGTCCTGACCCAAAACATCACATGCATTTCCTCCAGAGATGTTCCCTGACCCATTAAGTTACTCCACCCGTTTGTGTCTATCTTTTCAAAACATTAATGCTCCAGCATAGAGCTTAAACTTCATCAAATCGCCAGGGCGCCAGAATGTTTCATTACCCTGATGCTTGTTGCTCATAGCAAGGTCATGCATAATAAGGTGGATATGGCAGAGGTTTTAAGGGTAGCACAGTAGTGCAGTGGTAGAGTTGTTGCCTTACAGTGCCAGAGACCCAGATTTGATCCTTACTGCCTGTACGGAGTTTGTAGTTTTTCCCTGTGTTCGTGTAGGTTTCTTCTGGTTGTTTCCTCTCACACTCCAAAGACATACAGGTTTGTAGGTTAATTGCCTTCGGTAAAAATTGTAAATTGTCCTTAGTGTGCAGGATAGTGATGGTGTACGGGCAATCGATGGTCAGTGCGGACTCGGTGGGCCAAAGGGCCTGCTTCTGCTTCCCTAATGTCTAAAGTTTGGATCAGACTTCATGACAAATATGTCTGATCTAAGCACTTCTATGTGTATTTTGTCATTCATGATTAGCTGGGCATGAGGCACACTGGCAGTCATTTATTAAAAAAGTTGGTGGTGTTGGGACCAAAAATCAAAAACAATAGATGCTGGAAATCTGAAATTATTACAGAAAATACAGATACATGTAGAATGAGAAGATAGACAGACATGCTGCCTGTACCACTGAGCTACTCCAGCATTTTGTGTCTATCTTTGGTGTAAACCAGCATCTGCAGTTCCTTCTGACACATTTGTAAAAAGCGAAATGATTTAGGAAATATTAGTTGATAAATGCAGATTATTTGGTTCATAGATACTTTTTGATCATAGCACAAGATAATTCTGTGAGCAGAATATGTTTGCATATGTAAAAAAAAAAATCAGAAACAAAATATCAGATATCAGAATCGGGTGAATAAGTATCAGTAAATGATTAGTTCAGCAACATACTGTATTGTGGCCTTAACTTTTTGTGAACAAAAAGATAAATTCATGATGGTGAAAGGCCCATAAATATTATTTAGTATTATTCTGATTTTCACAAATTTCATGTGCATCCTGGAATTTTCTATTTTGATGTCACCTTTTATTATTTGAAATTTTGTTTTATAAATTGCCTGACAATTCTTGTAATTTGAATATTTAACAAAATGAGCTCAGCACCAATTTTGTGCGGGATTTTGAGGGAACAATTTCCTTAAATGCATAAAGCTGGTAGAGCTGCTGCCACTCAGCACCAGAGTCTCAGGTTCGATCCTGACATCACGTGCTGTCTGAATGACTGTGACCCCGTGGGTTTCCATCAGTTGCTCTAGTGTCTTCACACCAAAAGATGTCAAGTCAAGTCAAGTCACATTTAATTATATAGCACATTTAAAAAACAACTCTCATTGACCAAAGTGCTTTACATTTGTTATAAGAGTACTATACATAAGCAGGCTACATACATATATACAAATAGCCCTCGCTCAGAGGACGCCAGGAAAGGTTTGGGAGAACAGATACATTTTTAGTCCAGACTTAAAGGAGTCGATGGAGGGGCATGCTGTTCCACAGTCTAGGAGCTGCGACCGCAAAGACGCGGTCGCCCCTGAGCTTATGCCTAGACTGCGGGACATTCAGCAACCCCAAGTCGACTGATCTGAGGGACCTGGAAGTGGTGTAGTGGGTGAGAAGACTTTTAATGTAGGTGGGTGCAAGCCCATTGAGGGCTTTGTAAACAAAGAGGAGGGTCTTGAAATTTATTAGGAACCACACAGGGAGCCAGTGGAGAGAGGCCAGGATCGGGGTGATGTGGTCCCTTTTTTGGGTGCCCGTCAGGAGTCTCGCTGCGGCGTTTTGGACCAGTTGCAGGCGGGACAGGGAAGATTGGCTGATGCCAGTGTAAAGGGAGTTGCAGTAATCTAGGCGGGAGGAGATAAATGTATGGATGATCTTTTCGAGGTCATTAAACGGGAGGATTTTTTTAAATTTTACCTATCATCCGAAGCTGAAAGAAGCTAAATATGTGTGGGTTTGTAGGTTAATTGCCTGTGTAAATTGCCCCCAGTGTGTAGGGAGTGGATGAGAAAGTGGGAAACATGGAACTGTTGTGAATGGAAGATCAATTGTCGTCGTGGATTCAGTGGGCCAAACGGCCTATTTGCATGCGGTATCTCCAAACTAAACTAAAAAGCACACATTTTGATTACATAATTAATACAGGTTCCATGATATCACATCACCACGTGCCAGATGGACCCAAGGCAACAGCTCTAAACACGTAACATGATTATAAGCATTTGGGCTCCTTTTAATGCCTGTCAGACACTGAAATGGAGTGGACTGGTGATTAAATATCTCATTGGAACCTCCATGGATAGATGATGGCAAACTGAACAGTTACCCTTGCCAAGGATCCGATTTATCAGAATTGCTCTTGCATTTAAGATCCAGATCACCTCTGAATAATCAAAATATCGTAAGATCATATGACAGGAGCAGAATTAGGCCATTCGGCCCATCAAGTCTACTCTGCCATTCAATCATGGCTGATCTATCTCTCCCTCCTAACCCCATTCTCCTGCCTTCTCCCCACAACCTCTGACACCCATACCAATCAAGAAACACCCATACTAATGTTTATGTGCTTAACTGTTGACAGAATATTAATTGCACATTGTATGCTGATTGATATGACTGTGTGCCGATTAGTTTCTGTGAGTGAGTGTGTCACGATCCTACAGAGGCTCATATAATCATTTCAGATCATTTACACTGAGCCTCTATGTGGAATTATTGAATAGTTTTTGTAATCAATTTTAATTTCAAATCTATCGCATGGGGCCTAGAACAATCAGTTATCTGTTAGAACTTCCTTCTTTGGTGTCCAGTGCAACCAATGAATTAATTTTTTAGTGTCATGAAAAATAATATATCTCAATTTTGTGTGTGATAAAATAAAGTCAGTGTGCGGTTAAATAAAATCAAAGCCAGGTATTTTTCATTTTTGGAGGATTTTCTCTGCTTGCAAAGAAATATGCAATCAGAAGCTTATTACATTCTTTCATAAATCTAGACTAGAAGAATGGAATTTTCAAAAATATTCCCTCCACAAATTTCTGATAAAAGCTACCTTAAAAAAAAATGTTTTTATTCAAATGTTTTTTCCATGACCCAGGTGCATTCATTCCTTAAGTCGGTAAACCACAAAATCGTATGTGTATTATGACCTATTAAATTAATCTAAATGAAAGGTGATTCATCAAATTAAATTAAGAATGCTTCAATGTAGAACTAACACTGCTGAATACTGAAAACTGCATTTCTTAATTATAGGAGCAGTAAGCTACTTACAATTTCGACAAGAAAAACTGGTTCCGGGGTAGTTTTTATATAACTCCTTATTCATTATTTTACTTGCAGCTTTGATTTAACTGTGCTCTTAAGTGAGACTGACTGTTCCTGCATCAATGAATCCAAAGCATTCTGGACATTAAGTAACTTCCATTCTGCTCACAGCAATGATAATTTGCTAAACAGCAACTCGTCTAGAACTGGCAACTTCACCAGCAGAGATACATTCTCCTTCAGCACAGGATGCATACGCAGGTGAGATGGTTAATAAATTATGACCTAAGGTTTGTTACTCCTATCATGCGATGTTCTACATCACCAATGTCACCGGAATTGTTCATGTACACATCATGACCACATCATGAAAAATGTTTTAATCTCTTTTAAAGAGATAATAATGATATTTGAGGAGTTAAATCTTTTTCAAAAATCTCCAAATTACTTGGTACTTGCTTCATTTCCTTTCAGATTATGGTCTCCATTGCAATAATTAAAGTGACTGAACCTAGGTCAAGCCGAACCTAGAACAGGTTAAATGGGCAGATTTAACATCAGAGTTATTGGGTTACTATTTCTCAAGGAATTCTGTGTTGGAGCACAATTGGCAGCAACTTCAATGTAGAAGTTAAGGACTTCCATCTTTTCCCACATTTGTGTGGCCATCCCAAACCCATGCACTTATGTGGAGGCAACAGCTTACAATCCTGTGTAAAACAGTATTTTATAGAAGTTTTGAGTTCTTATCTATTTAGTAGAATTATAAATAGGAACAACATTTTTTATTCAAAATCTTCAGTGTAATTGTCATTGAAAAAATCTATTTTTCTAATAGTGAAAACAAATCTGCAGGTTGAGTGATTCATGTACTATAGGTTATTAACATATTTAATCAATGTAAGGACCAATAGACATAAAAATCAAGGTAACTATTTCATCAGTGCATTTCGTAGGAATATTACAATCTCATGGTTTTAGAGATCGGTCTGAAATCGATTGTGGAAAAAAAAACTTCCATTCCATAATATTTCAAAAATGTTGGAGATGCTGCGCAGGAGAGGCTGCATTGTTGGGGGAGAGAGTTATTGTTTATGTTTATAGTGTCTTCTTTTATCAAAACTTCTCAAAGGTTATTAGCAAATCCTGCCTGATCGATTGAATATTTCAGTTGGTTCCCCGCATTCTGTTTCTGCAATGGGATAAGTGGTCAAGTTAACTTTTATTTTTAAGTGGCATTACAGTGTCTTTTGAGAAATTATGTTCTGAGAGCAAACTCCATTTGGACCCAACAGATTTTTATTCCACTTTTCCCAACCAACAATCAGTGTTGAGGTCTGAGCAATTTTGTACTGTGGCCCACAGGCTATTTTAAGTTAAGCTAAAGTTTATTAAACATATTACATGGACTCTTGTACATTGGTAATAAATAAGTATTTCTTCTTATTCTCATATATATGGTAATTTGGGCTACTTTGAAACCGAACATGAACTGCTTTCATCATTGCTCTAGTGAGTTTCGACCCGAAACGTTGCCTATTTCCTTTGATCCATAGATAACATATATAACATATAACATATAACAATTACAGCACGGAAACAGGCCTTCTTGGCCCTTCTACTCCGTGCCGAACACTTATTCTCACCTAGTCCCACCTGCATTCAGACCATAACCCTCCATTCCTTTCCCGTCCATATACCTATCCAATTTATTTTTAAATGATAAAATCGAACCTGCCTCCACCACTTCCACTGGGAGCTCATCCCACACAGCCTCACCCACTGAGTTTCTCCAGCATTTATGTCTACCTTCGATCTTCCAGCATCTGTAGTTCCTTCTTGAACATTATATTTGATTTCACTGTTTATTGATGAGTGCATTTCTTCTTTTGTCAACAGGTGTAATGGTTTTGTTTGCTTGTCATATGGAGACAGAGAAAGTAAAATGGCTGTGTATCAAGCAGTTGGGCCTTACATAAGGAACCTCAGTCTCACACTCATTGCAGACCAAGTACAAACGAATGAACCATTCATGCTGGAAGTATGTGGGTATCTGGCTGGTCCTGCAGAAAGTGCAAACAGTAAGAGGCAGTATTCTTCAAATATCAATTTATAGAAATGTTTGCACAAATATTAAATGTGGAGCTAATTGGCCCAATCTGGATCCTACCCAGGTTTGTAGGTTCAGGTCATTCAAATGAGACTGTTGTGTATTGGCAGGATTTATTAAAAACCTTGGACTTGAACGGTACATGTGGCACCTGGAATGCAGTGAGTCTTGTGCACTGACTCAGTGTGGTCTACTATCGTACACTATTGTACCTAGTAATTTTTTGCCTGATATATCGTAGGATTGCCACTGAACCGTATGCAAAAAAAAAATTACTGTACTTAGGCCACACTCACAAAGCCCAGCACCTTTTGCACTCAATCTGCTATCCACTCTCTATCATCTGGATGATATGTCTGGATCAACAAGCAAGACATAATCTTTCTCACCACCACTACGTGGGTAAATCTCCAGGATTTTGTCCCAAAGGATGGGCAAGCCTATACAAGCAGGAATTGTATTGAGGAAGGAAAATATGTTCCTGGAGAGGAGAAATGCAGAAATAGGAATCTGTTATTCGTAAGTTATGAAAATCATGTATTTAGCCTATCTACCTGCACCTCATCCCTCACCAACCGTCCTCCAACCACCCCTCATAAAAAACACTTTAGAAAATTATTGAAGATGAATTAATTAATGGAAATTGGTAAAATTAAAGATTAAAATAGTTACATTTTATTTTCTTTCCCAGAAGATTGCATCTCATATAAAGACACAAATGCATCAGGTCTAGCACCTTATTGATTTCACCAGCAAATTAATTTCATAATGTGTGTGATCCTTTTCAATTTCCCATTGAGTTTATCCATTGGTTCATTTTGGCTCTCTGTCTTTGGCTACTGACTCCTCTGCTCTTTTGGCAGTTTTTCAGGTTATTAAGCCCAGGTAATGGAACTGTTCCTTAACTTCACTCTCTTGCATTTTCCTTTCTATTCCAGCTAATCTTACACTCACTCTGAGGAAAACACAATCAGGGTAAATGGTAGAAATATTTTAGATATTGTAAACTAATAAATTGGTGAATATTCTATATTTGCGAAGTTATATGCCTGCCTATAGTAGCCAAATGGTCATAAACAAATAATACCTTTATTTCAGGTGCAGGAACTCTCATTGCAGTTAACCTGTCTTATGCATTGGTGAAAGTTCATTGGGATCGCGTAAATTACAGCAGCCAGAATGTTACTGTAATCTCCAATGGATTTTTTTCTTACTCTCCTGTTTGGAACTATACTGAGCCTGGAAAATATTTAATAAGTAAGTTCAATTATGATGTTATTGATAAACAGTTCCTAAATCAATATAGCTTTTCAGATTTTGAACATTCTTCACATTTATGAAGTAAATTCATAGGGAATTAGCTAGGAAAAGTGACTGAACTGACAGTGAGTGAGTACTTTGGGATCAGTGAGAAGATTATGAGGGGTAAGATATGCATGCATTTGGAAAGTAAGGGGTTGATTTGGAATAATGTCATTTATATCAACGATTTGGATATGATAGTATAAAGCATGATTCATATGTTTGCCGATAATAATAAAGCGAAGATAGTTATCAAGGATTCCAATGGGATCTTGATGAGCTGGGCAAGTGGGCCGAGGAATGACAAACTAGAGTTTAATTCAATTAAACATGAGGTGTTGCATTTTGGGAGGCTCAACCATAGCAGGACATGCACAGTGAACGATAGGGCTCTGGGGAGTGCTTATAGAGAAGAGAGATCTAGGAGTACATGGACATAATACATAGTTCCCTGAAAGTGCCATTATGGGTAGATAGGGTAGTGAAAAAGGCATTTGGCACATTGGCCTTCATCAGTCAGGAATTGATAGAAAAGATGCCAAAGAATGTGGAAGATATTGCCTGGACTTGAGGGCCAGTGCTACAGGGAGAGATTGAGCAGACTGATTATATTCCTTGGATTGTCAGAGACTGAGGGTGATCATGTAGAGGTGTATACAATTATGAGGGGAATAGATAGGTTGTAAGTTTTGTCTTTTTTCCCAGGGTAGAGAAAATAAGAACTAGAGACCACAGGTTTAAGGTGAGATGGGAAAAATTTAATAGGCAACCTTTTCACTCTGAGGGTGGTGAGTGTATGGAACAAGCTGTCAGAGGAGGTAGTTGACGTGGGTAGAATAATAACATTCAAAAGATATTTGGACAGGTACATAGATAGAAAAGGCTTTGAGGGAAATAAGCCAGGCACAGTCAAATGGGACCAGCTTGGATGGGGCAACTTGGTCGGCATGGATAAGGTGGGCTGAAGGCCCTGTGTCTGTGATTCAGGACTCCATTACAATGACTCCAAGAACAACTTCTAGTTCATTATTAATTGGTGTTTTCCAAATTTGTCTTCATGAACATTTGTCAAAAAGAGACCAGTGATTTGATTTGAAATACCTTCGAAAACTACATCATATTTTAATGTACATGTTAACCCTTTGGTTAAGAGTTTTGTTCTCAACTAGTCAGGTGTAATTGACTCTGAATCAGAAACATAAACTTGATTTTAATCATATTCCAAGTAAACAATTCAGAAAAAACGTTACACCTGCTATTCTGTAATCTTTACCAGAGCAGTTTATTACCATCGATACTAATGTCTTATTGAGTAATTAACAGAGAAAATATACTTTGGCATTTCCTTCCCATTTGAGGTGGTGACATTTCCTTGTATTATTGACTTGGAAACAACACTATGACCTTGACATCACATTCCTGTGAAACCCTTCCACATATTTTGAATTTCAAAGCAATTATGATTAATAACATTCTGGCTAAGTTAATTTTATCTGAAAAAGAAAAAATGCAAACAGCATCATGTCAACAGGGTACTGTACTGGACAATCAGCACTCAGTCACCAATTTTTGTTTTGGTGCCTTGACCAAAGCATGCCACTTATGAAAATAATTGAATAGTTGTAATAATAGAAAATAGTAGTAATTTTTTGCTTTTAATTCCTCAGCTGTACTTGCAGACAATCAAATTTCTCGGGAAGAGAAAAACATCAGCGTTGTGGTTCTGGATCCTGCACCCACTGCACTTGAGGTGAAGCTCATACAAATGATAGAGCAGATTCCATCCTGCATTCCATTTGACGTTGATGAAATGGATCCACTTGAGAAGGTTTTCAAAGGAGTTGCCTATAGCTTTGAGGCCTTTGTGGCGATGGGGATTGATTTGAACTTCTACTGGTACTTCAGTGATGACAACAGCACCCATTCTTCAACCAACCTGCAAAATTGCAGTGAATTTCAACAAATGGATTGTCTTTTGGATACGATGGTAAGTTGCTTCATATGGACAATAGCATACCGATCATGGTTGTGAACTGAAATATTCTCGTGGTGAATTAAGACCATAATAAATAGGAATGTGAGAAATATTTGACTCAATCTCAGAATTTTGCAATGTGCATTTAGGGAGCCTCTGCCTCACGTATACATCACACATTGGCATTAATTGAGAATGTTCAACTTCCTTGAAGTGTTTTCAATATTCCCCTCAAAATCTCCTGTCTTGATAGAATATTATGGTTGAGTGCTTGTGTGCAAGTTCTAGCATCAGTCATGTGATGCTAAAGTAGAGATTGATAGATTGTGTTGTGGTATTTCTCCAGTGCTTTGAGTGTCCACTGTGGGTTGTCCTCATCTTCAAGTGGTCAGGGATTATTATAGCTCGGTAGACAATGACTCGGTTGAGTCTGAGGACTTAATCGTCAAGCATTTTTTTCCACAAATGGCTGAGTACACAGGCACATTGGAGATAATGATGGATTTCATCTACAATGACTGATTTCATTGAGAAGAACTTCTGAGAGATCCATATATTTCCGGTCCTCACTATAGATCATGACTGTCATCTGTGACCCTGAATGACGGAACTTGGGGCAGTCTTATTTTTGGAATGGGAAATGAAAGAGTTTGATTGACTGATAGATGGATAGATGCAGCATAGAAACAGGCCGTTCAGCCCACTGTATCCATGCCGACTATCGATCAACCATTTACACCAGGTCTATGTTACCCCACTTTTGTATCCACTTCCTTTTACATAAGGGGCAATTCACAGAGGCCAATTAATCTACAAACCTGCATAGCTTTGGGATGTGGGAGGAAACCACAGCACCCAGAGGAAGCCCTTGTATTCTCAGAGCGAATGTGCGAACCTCACACAGGCAGAATCCAAGGTCAAGAGCAAACCCATGTCTCTGGCACCACGAGGCAGAACCTCTACCACCTGTACTGTTCTCTGTCTGTCCTGTTGATTAATTCCACTCCAGTGAAAGCTTGGTGAAACTGAAATATAAATGTCAAGACTGGAGTAGCGGTGAGATTGTCAAGGATGGCTCATGAAAGCAGGGAACGAACAACACGCTCGAGTTTTGGTTGAGTACATTTTCAAAGTGCTCATTCTGGCAGATGCTTACTTCCTCTCTTTCCTTGAAATGTTCACTTTTGTTCTCGGGTGTCAGCTGTGAGGAGAGATGTTACGCTACTTGGGATTGAGTGAAGAATCCACCCATGGTCACAGTTATTGATTCATTGCTGAATTTCCTACACTCTTTCCACCCACATTTGTTAGTTAGGTTCTGAGTTTTCTTGTTGACCCATCAGGCTTCAGATTTTTGTACTTCTATTTTATTTTGCTTGAACCATAATTATATTTTCAGCCTAATAAAGCTCTGTGTTCATTATGGCATCTGTCTGTTCTCATCCTCTTTCTCAGAGTTTTCTGGGAGAAAAGCTAATATTTACCACACTGCTGCTTATCATGGTGGCCTTCTGCTCAATCCAGATCTCGTGTCTGTGTGGCCCCTGTTGATTGGGGTTATCAGTTTGTGTGAGTCTCTGATTGAATGGAACCATTTTTGGGCTGCATTGAGGTTAGTTTATTATCACGTGCACCAAGGTACAGTGAAAGGCTTTTGTAGCGTGCTAACCAGTCATTGTCCACTGAGCTGCTTAAATTAAGTAGTGCAGGGACTCAAGTAATGTTTCCATGGATTAACATATTCTTCCAGAGAAATGTAATACTGTTGTTATGAACACACTATGCACTAAGAAGAAAAAAATCTTACTGTTTCTATCTTGTTTGTTTTTCAAAGTACTGTTTGTTAATTAGACTTCCTGACTGAGATCTCTGGCTCAAGAACCTTGTTTGTTTTTCTAATCTCAAGGCCTGTGCTCTGACTAATGATACAAGGTGTTCTCTTTATGCAGAATATGGTGCACCAGTTGGTGATGCAGCGTGTGAAAAGTAGTACATTTTCCAATACAAATTCAGTTTGCTTTTTATTCTTGCAATATATAAATCCATTTCCTACAAATGAATATTTTAACTTCAACTTCTACCTGAATGGTAGACATCAAAAGCTGGAGTAACTCAGTGGGACAGGCAGCATCTCTGGAGAGAAGGAATGGGTGACGTTTTGGGTCGAAACCCTTACCTGAATGGTGCTCCTTATCATAACCCAGGAACTCAATGGGCCAAATGGCCTAATTCTGCTCCTATGTCTTATGGTCTGAAAAAAGGTTTCAACCTTAAACCTTGTCTTCCATTTCCCTCTGCAGTTGCAGCACATTGCTTTGTATCCTTGGACCCAACAAATGTTGTATGTGTCTCACTCAGAGCAACCATGATAATGGCAAAGTAATTGAGTTCCTGGGCTATCATCACTGGAGTTGTCCATGAGGTCACATATCAAGAACTTCATATTGAGGAGTGGCAGTTGCTTGTGCATGTTTCCTTTTTAATCTGAGGTAGCTGTCGCACCCTAGCTACCTCACAGGATATACGGAACAAGGTTTTGAACAAGGAAGTCCAAGATTTTTCTTTCAAATACCCATCTTCTTTCAGATTGTCAGGGAACATCTTTTTTATATAAGGCAGAGATGCCAAGTGTCCCGGATTCGCCGTATTTTATCCCGGCGAAATAAACTTTTTACGGTGTTCCGGCAGCCAAACATGCTGTTACGGAACACCGCCGCGCCGGTGTTCCTCCCGTGGTGAACGCCGGCGCCATGTGTCCCCGGTTTGCCGGCCCGCGCGATCAGCGGCACTTTGCCGGGCCCTAGTGTCCGCGCCTGCGCATGGGGGAGGGTTTGCCGGGCCCCAGTGGCCGCGCGTGCGCAGTGGGGGAGGGTTGCCGGGCCCCAGTGGCCGCGCGTGCGCAGTGGGGGAGGGTTGCCGGGCCTGGCGCCATTTCGAGCCACGCCGAGCCCGGGCGGCGCCGGCCCGCGCGATCAGCGGCACTTTCTTGCCGCCAGCCGGCCGCTCGCGCAGCCCCATCACCGGGCCTCTCCCCCACCCCCACCCAGTGCGCAGGCGCAGACCCGCCGGCAACCTTGCCAAGTGCGCATTGCAGTTTACGGACAAATGGGTTAAATGTTACTGTGAACTAAATTTAGGGTTGGCATCTTTATATAAGGTGTGATGGTGAACTCCATGCTCCATCACTCAGCTTTAGCTTTTTTATTCTTGTAATATATACATTAATTTCCTGCAAATTAATATTTTAACTTCATTTTCTAAAGTTGTATGGCCCCTATATCTATAGTATTCTATATCTAGAACTATAATTTTCCATGCTTTTCCATATGTTTTCTTTGGTCTTTTCACTTAGTGTCTCCATATATTCTTACTTGTGAATAACATATATTGCGCAGTGGGTTGAGTGTGCCACATGACCTTCCGTTTGAATGAGTGCTCAGGGTTTTTTTTTAAACAGAGAGCTCATATAGTTGTTCACATTAGTTCACAGTAGAAAGGAGTTCAATTTTTTCTTCCTATTGTCCGTTGCTTCCTTTCCCAAGACTTATGTTCAAGTTCAAGTGAGTTTATTGTCATGTGCCCCGGATAGGACAATGAAATTCTTGCTTTGCATTAGCACACAGAACATAGAAGGCATTTACTGCAAAACAGATCAGTGTGTCCATATACTATATATAAATGTATACACACATGAATAAATAAACTAATAAAGTGCAAATAACAGATAATGGGTTATTAGTTATCAGAGTTTTGTCTGAGCCAGGTTTAATAGCCTGATGGCTGTGGGGAGGTAGCTATTCCTGAACCTGGTTCTTGCAGTCTTCAGGCTCCTGTACCTTCTACCTGAAGGTAGCAGGGAGATGAGTGTGTGGCCAGGATGGTGTGGGTCCTTGATGATGCTGCCAGCCTTTTTGAGGCAGCGACTGCTGTAAATCCCCTCGATGGATGGAAGGTCCAAGCCGATGATGGACTCGGCAATATTTACTACTTTTTGTAGTCTTTTCCTCTCTAGGGCGTTCAAGTTGCCGAACCAAGCCACGATACAAACGGTCAACAAGCTCGCTACTGTGCACCTGTAGAAGTTAGAGAGAGTCCTCCTTGACAAACCGACTCTCCGTAATCTTCTCAGGAAGTAGAGGCGCTGGTGAGCTTTCTGAATAATTGCATCTGTGTTCTCGGTCCAGGAAAGATCTTCAGATCTTCAGTGGGCGAGCGCGACTGACGTTGCAGCGGCCCCTACAGCCTGTCTGTCTTTTTTTGTTTTTTGTCTAGTTAAATGTAGTTGTTTGTGTCTTCCCTGCACGGGAGACCTGACTTTTTCACTGTCAGGTCTCCGTTGTCGTTGGGGCCTGGTGCCGTGGAGCGGCCTCCGACCGGGACGACCTGGGGGCTCCAGTCGCGGAGCTGAGAGCTTACCGTCGTGGGGCTGGCCGGCCTCGGAGCGTGGGGAGCGGTGGTGGGTGGCCGCTGCGGCCCGACTCCGGGCTCCAGTTCCGGCTGCTGCCCGACTCCGGGGCTCCAGCTCCGGCTCCAGCTCCGGTCCCGACTCCGGCTCCAGCTCCGGCCCGACTCCGGGGCTCCGGCTCCGGCCCGACTCCGGCTCCGGCCCGACTCCGGGGCTCCAGCTCCGGCTCCGGCTCCGGCTCCGGCCCGACTCCGGGGCTCCAGCTCCGGCTCCAGCTCCGGCCCGACTCCGGGGCTCCAGCTCCGGCTCCAGCTGCAGATTGCTGACGGTGGACTGTTGGGGTGTCGGGAGCTCGCGGGTCCGGGTGGGAGACCGCTCTCCGGAGCTCCGCAACACAACTTCTCCAGCCCGTGTCGCGGGGTTGGAACGACCCGGAGCGGGGCCGAGCATCGCCCGGCGCGGCTTTAATGGCTGCGGGACATTCCAGCGCCCGCCGGGGGCTCCAACTTTGTGACTTTGGGCCTGGAGCGGGGCCGTACATCGCCCGGCGCAGCTTCAATGGACATGGGACTTAACACCGCCCGCCTGGGGCTTCGACATCGGGGGAGAGATGGTGCGGGGGAGAGAGAAGAACTTTGCCTTCCATCACAGTGAGGAGGAGATCCACTGTGATGGATGTTTGTGTGAATTTAATCGTTTGCATGTTTTTCTATGAATTGTTCTGTTTGTTTGTTTGTATGGCTTGTAGAAACGGAGTTTCGTTCGAGCCTCTCTGAGGTTCGAATGGCAAGCAATAAAATCAAATCAAATCAAATTCAGAGATGTGCACGCCCAGGAATTTGAAGCTCTTGACCCTTTCAACCATCGACCCTTGATATAAACTGGACTGTGGGTCCCCATCCTACTTCTTCCAAAGTCCACAATGGTTTTGCTGGTGTTGAGGGCCAGGTTATTGTGCTGGCACCATATGGACAGTTGTTCGATCTCTCTTCTGTATTTCGACTCAACCCCATCAGTGATACGTCCCACAACAGTGGTGTCGTCAGCGAACTTGATGATGGAGTTCGCACTATGACGGGCTATGCAGTCATGAGTATAGAGAGAGTACAGCAAGGGACTGAGCACGCAGCCTTGAGGTGCTCCCATGCTGATTATTATCGAGTGACACATTTCCACCAATACGAACGGACTGTGGTCTGTGAATGAGGAAGTCGAGGATCCAATTGCAGAGGGATGCGCAGAGACCCAGTTCTGCGAGTTTGGTAACCAACTTGAGGGGATGATAGTATTAAATGCCGAGCTGTAATCGATGAATAACAGCCTTGACATATGAGTTTTTGTTGTCCAAGTGGTCCAGAGTGGAGTGGAGAGCCAGCGAGATCGCATCCACAGTTGATCTGTTGTGGCGGTAAGCGAACTGCAGTGGGTCCAGGTTTTTGTCGAGGTAGGAGTTGATTTGCGCCATGATCAACCTCTCGAAGCACTTCATCACCACAGGCGTTAGTGCCACAGGTCGATAGTCATTGAGGCACGTCACCTTGCTCTTCTTGGGCACCGGTATAATTGATGCCTTTTTGAAGCAGGTGGGAACCTCAGACCTCAGAAGTGAGAGGTTGAAAATGTCCGTAAAAACTCCAGCCAGTTGGTCCACACAGGTTTTTAGAACATGACCAGGTATACCATCAGGTCCAGGCGCTTTTCGAGGGTTCACCCTCAGAAGGATTTCCTGATGTCAGCCACTGTGACTAAGACTGAAATACCATCACAGTGAATGGGGGCTCAGGAAGGCACATCAGTGTGCTCCCTAGCAAAATATGAGTAAAACACATTGAGCTCATCAGGGAGTGATGTTTCGCCGACATTCGAGTTGCCTCCAGATTTTGCCTTGTAGGAGGTGATTGCATTCAGGCCCCGCCACAGCTGCCGAGCATCTGTCTCATCCTCCAGCTTGGAGCAGAAGTCCCTTTTGGCCTTTTTGATGGCCTTACCAAGGTCGTATCTGGACTTCTATAGACCACTGTATCATCAGACATGAATGCCCGGTGTCTGATCTTCAGAAGAGTGCGGATCTCACAGTTGATCCAAGGTTTCTGATTGGGAAACACTCGGAAGGTTTTTGTAGGGATGCAGTCCTCCACACATTTCTTACTGCTGTAACGACTGTGGCGTATTTGTTCAAGTCCGTTGCCCCTTGAACATTGCCCCTACAGCCTCCAAACAGTCCTGTAGTTGTTCCTCTGCCCCCCCCCCCCCCCCAAACAACTCTGTACTGTCCTCACCTCTGGGGGTGCGCTCTTTAATTGCTGCCTGTAGGCTGGGAGAAGCAGCACCGCGGTATGGTCAGATTTACCGAAGTGAGGGCGAGGGATAGAGCGATAGGCATTCTTGATGGTGGTGTAGCAGTGGTCGAGGGTGTTTGGTCCTCTGGTGCAGCAGGAGACATGTTGGTGGAAGTTGGGGAGTGATTTCTTTAGGTTTGCCTTATTGAAGTCTCCAGCAATGGTGGTAAAAGCCTCGGGGTAAGACGTCTGGTGTTTGTTGACCACAGCGTGCAGCTCCTCCAGTGCCAGACGGACGCCTGCCTGGGGTGGGATGTAGACCGCGATCAGGATGATGGAGGTGAATTCCCTCGGAAGGTAGAAGGGACGGCACTTCACCGCCAGATGTTCGAGGTGTGGAGAGCAGGAGCTGGACAGGACTGCCACATCTGAGCACCATGCAGAGTTGACCATGAGGCAGACGCCCCCTCCTCTCCCTTTCCCAGATGCCCGTGTACGGTCCATGTGGTGGATGGAGAACCCTTCAGGCTGGACCGCTGAGTTTGGGGAGCTGGGGGTGAGCCATGTCTCTGTGAAACAGAACACAGAGCATTCCCTCAGCTCCCTTTGATAAAGCAGTCTTGCCCTTAAGTCATCCACTTTATTTTCAAGGGACTGAACATTTACCAGTAGGATAGTAGGGAGAGGGGGTCGAAGTCCCCTGCCCTTTAGTCTGACCTGAAGTCCTCCCGCCGGACACATTTCCGGACACAATGGAGGCTTCCCCTTTGTTTCCAGGTACTGAGTTTACTGTACCTGCTGTTTCTGCGGACCAGCTGGAACGTGGATTCCTTCACAGACAGCAGCTCCAGCTCCTTCAAAGTTGGCAGCTGCAGCTCCAGTTTCATTGTTCCTGGGAGATCCAGCCCGTTGGCTCTGGAGGTCATCCCGGGGTTCCGAGGTACAGTACCTGGGTTCCTCAGTCGGGTCGGGTGATTTCCAGCGACCGTGGGAAAGTTTAAAGTCCGGGGCTCCCGCAAGTGCGGGAGATCGCAAAATTGTGAGAGCTTGAGGTGCGCAAGCAGCTTGTCTGAAACGGAACCCTTTTCTGCCGTTTTCCTGACCCAGGTGAGTTGATTGAAGTTGTATTTAAACCTTCTAGGTTCTGGAGCTCCGCAAAAGTCGCCGCAGGCAGGCGCCATTTTTCTTCTGGAAGTTGGTTGTTAGTACTTTCACCGTTTTCTTCTATTTACTTATTTCCTTTTTTCTATCACTAAGGAAGACATAAACAATTTCCCAGAAATACTAGGGGACTGGGAATCTAATGGGAGGGAGAAACTGAAGGGAGTCAGGAAATGGTGCAAGGTAAACTGTTGGGACTGAACATAGAAACATAGAAAATAGGTGCAGGAGTAGGCCATTCGGCCCTTCGAGCCTGCACATCCATTCAATATGATCACGGCTGATCATCCAATTCAGTATCCTGTACCTGTCTTCTCTCCATAACCGCTGATCCCTTTAGCCACAAGGGCCACATCTAATTCTCTCTTAAATATAGCCAATTAACTGGCCTCAACTACTTTCTGTGGCAGAGAATTCCACAGATTCACCACTCCATGTGTAATTTTTTTTTTCTCATCTCGGTCCTAAAAGACTTCCCCCTTATCCTTAAACTGTGACCCCTTGTTCTGGACTTCCCCAACATCGGGAACAATCTTCCTGCATCTAGCCTGTCCAACCCCTTAAGAATTTTGTAAGTTTCTATGAGATCCCCCCTCAATCTTCTAAATTCCAGCAAGTACAAGCCAAATCTATTCAATCTTTCTTCATATGAAAGTCCTGCCATGCCAGGAATCAGTCTGGTGAACCTTCTCTGTACTCCCTCTATGGCAAGAACGTCTTTCCTCAGATTAGGAGACCAAAACTGTACACAATACTCCAGATGTGGTCTCACCTTGGCCCTGTACAACTGCAGTAGAACCTCCCTACCCCTATCCACAAATTATTTTGCTATGAATGCTAACTTTATCATTCGCTTTCTTCCCTGCCTGCTGCACCTGCATGCCTACTTTCAATGACTGGTGTACCATGACACCCAGGTCTCGTTGCATCTCCCCTTTTCCTAATCGGCCACCATTCAGATAATAGTCTACTTTTCTGTTCTTGCCACCAAAGTGGATAACCTCACATTTATCCACATTATACTGCATCTGCCATGAAGGCAGATAAATCCACAGGGCCTGATGGCCTGCATCCCAGAGTACTCATGGAGGTGGCCCTAGAAATCGTGGGTGCCTTCGTGATCATTCTCCAATGTTTTCTCGACTCTGGATCAGTTCCTGTGGACTGGAGGGTAGCCAATGTAACTCCACTTTTTAAGAAAGGAGGGAGAGAGATAATTGGGTATATTAGACCAATTAGCTTAACATCGATACTGGGGAAGATGCTTGAGTCGATTATTAAAGATGTTATAGCAGTGCATTTAGAAAGCAGTGACAGGATCAGTCAAATGCAGCATAGATTTATGAAGGGGAAATAATGCTTGGCTAATCATCTGTAATTTTTTGAGGATGTAACAAATAGAATGGATAAGGGAGAGCCAGTGGATGTGGTGTGTATCTGGACTTTCAAAAAGCCTTTGACAAGGTCCCACACAAGAGATTAGTGTGCAAAATTAGAGCACATGGTATTGGGGGGTAGGGCATTGACATGGATAGAGAACAGGTTGGCAGACAGGAAGCAAAGAGTAGGAATTAACCAGTCCTTTTCAGAATGGCAGACAGTGACTAGTGGGGTGCTGCAAGGCATGGTGCTGGGGCCCCCAGTTACTTATAATATACATTAACGATTTAGACGAGGGAATTAAATGTGACATCTCCAAGTTTGCGAATGACACAAAGCTGGGTGGGAGTGTGAGATGAGAGGAAGATGCTATGAGGCTGCAGGGTGAATTGGATAGGTTGGGCGAGTGGGCAGATGCAGTATAATGTGGATAAATGTGAGGTTATCCAATTTGGTGGCAAGAACAGGAAGGCAAATTATTTTCTGAAAGGTGTCAGGTTAGGAAAAGGGCAGGTACAATGAGACCTGGGTGTGCTTGTATATCAGTCAATGAAAGTAAGCATGCAGGTACAGCAGCCAGTGAAGAAAGCTAATGACATGTTGGCCTTCATTGCGAGAGGGTTTGAGTTTAGGAGCAAGGAGGTCCTACTGCAGTTGTACTAGGTCCTGGTGTGACTGCACCTGGAGTATTGTGTGCATTTTTGGTCTCCTAATATAAGGAAGGACATTATTGGGATTGAGAAAGAGCACCGTAGGTTCACCAGGTTAATTCCCGGGATGATGAGACTGACATGACGAAAGAATGTGTCGACAGGGCTTGTATTCACTGGAATTTAGAAGGATGAGAGGCCAGATGCAGGAAAAATGTTCCCGATGTTTTAGGAGTCCAGAACCAGGGGTCAATAGACAATAGGTGCAGGAGTAGGCCATTCGGCCCTTCAAGCCAGCACAGTTTAAGAATAAGGGGTAGGCCATTTAGGACTATGAGGAAAAACCTTTTCACCCAGCGCTGTGAATCTGTGGACTTCTCGGCCACAGAAGGCATTGGAGGCCAATTCACAGGATGCATTGGACAAGAGAGAGTTAGATTTAGCTCTTAGGGCCAAGGGGATTATGGGAAAATAGCCAGAACGGGGTACTAATTTTTGATGATCAGTCATGATCATATTGAATGGCGATACTGGCTCGAAGGGCCGAATGTCCTATTCCTGCACCTATTTTTCTATGTTTCTATCCATATTCCCTACTTGTGCTGATAATTGATGATCTCCGTAGTTCTTCTTTTATGCATTATCACTGTCTCCCTTGATTCCCTTTACATTAAAAAATGGCCGTTTTGCATGAACTCAGTGGGTGAGCTCTGGAGTACCTCTGGGGGAGAGAATACTACGGACTTACCAGCCTCTCAGTGAAAAAAATTCTCTCATACTAAATTGCCTACTTCTTATTCTGGGTAATTTGAAGTGATTCCTGTTCTTCATTCCGTTGCTGAAGTATCTGGAACAATGGCTCAGAATTTGATTCCAGTTAGTTATTTTACTCTGCAATAGAGCATTGTATTCCCTTTCAGGTTAATGAATGAATAACTTTGTCTGAATTGTAATTTCTTTTGGGGTAAAATTTCACTGTCATTATGATGGGTCATATAAGATTCTTTATACACCATCTAAATCCCAACCAAGATACTTAAAATTGGCAGCTTACCCATTGCAGGCAAAACACAAAGTGCTGGAATAACTCAGCGGGTCAGGCAGCATCTGTGGAGGGATGGATAGGCAATGTTTCCGGTTAGGACTCTTTTATGAACCTGACAAAATGCTAATCTATTCCTTCCACAAATGTTACCTGACGTGCTGAGTTATCCAGTTATTTGTATTTTGTTCAAGATTCTAGCATCTGCAATTGCTTGGGTACCCATTACAGATATTGCTTCTCATCTGTGCTAATCTGCTGCAATTTACAGAATGAAAGAGGGCTGCAGACACACTGGCAAATATTTGCTGCCTTTGAATTCTCAAAATTTTAGTTTATTCATCTGAAGAAAATAATACACCAAATGTTATTGAGATGTCTGGTTCAGAGGCCATGATTGGCATGGTGATAAATTGTAGCATTTAGTGAAAAGCGATGAAGTGAAAGTTACATGCATTCTATAAAGGATGAATCATTTGCCCTTGTGTTTGATGGCAAACTAGAAAATGAGCCGTGAGACTAAAATATTTCCAAAACAGTCTGTGAGTGTAGCCATAGTTTATGTTTGAGCCTCATTTTGTGTTGAATGGCCTTTGAGCCTTTGGCTCACTTCAATGTGGTACTGAGCCTCAATCTCAGAAGTTGAGGCATTTCTGTTTTGGAAACAGTGAAACACTGTAATTTGTGATAGTGTATGCAGCTTGATATTAACTAATGCTGGCCAGTTTGACTTTATAGTTTTAGTTTAGTTATAGTTTAGAGAGTTACAGTTTAGTCAATGCTCTGTGTGAGCACCACACTGAATAATGTTGCAACATAATGCAAGCAATCATTTAAGTCAAAGTAAGTCACGTTTAAGCTACCGATTTCAAATTTGCAATGTGATAACCAAAAATAGAAAGACCAATTTTATTTTTTGAAATACAAATGGACTCCTTCAGCTTGTTTATAAAGTTTGGATGTTGTTTACAAAGTAAGTGGTGCATTGCAATAGTGCAGTTTCGAGATACAGCATGGAAATGGGCCCTTAGTCTCACTCAGTCCACACTGACCATTGATCACCCGTACACTAGTTCTATGTTATCCCAGTTTCACACTATGGACAATTTTCAGAAGCCAATTAACCTACACAACTCACGTCATTGGAATGTGGGAGGAAACCGCAGCTCACAGAAAACCCATGTTGTGGCTCTACTTTTTTGCTCATAGTGTTGTGATTTATTTTATTTTCAAGTGTACACCAATTATTTTTATAAGTTAAAATCAATTTGGCTCTACTGCCATTTCAGACACCTCATTCCAATCCTACAAGGGATTATTGTATCTTGTTTTACTGAAGAGAAGGGCGAATCAGGGGACACTGCTGAATCCCATCTTAATCAAATAGAAATGCTCAACAGGGCATTGCTGGTTCTATGAAATCATATGAAATCAAGTTTTGCTCTGGGTTCAGAGATAAAAGTAAAGGTGGCTTTAAATTATGTCTCAATCATGATAAGTGAACACTGCTTTATCTCAGGTCTCTGTTTTTGGCCTTGCACCTGTTTAAGTGGAGTCATTGTAGATAAAATGGGAATGCATAAAAAGTTATACTGTCTTCTGAAGCCAAGCCAGTCAGAGACGTGTGAAATTAATTTAGGTCAATTGTTTTTTCAAAAAGAAAAATTGAAACAGCTGACATGGTAAACCGCACAAGCGGTATTAAAGAAAGGTTATTTTTTTGATAAATACAAGTGATTTGGTGTCAGAAACGATTGTTGTACTGATGCTGCATGTGTTTCTCCCTCAGTGCACCGGAACGGAATGTTCAGTCTTATGTCAGATCAGTTCAAACTATCAGTGTTAAGGTCTGTTAATCTTTGGCCTCTCACAATGCTAAGCTAATAAAATATATCAAGTTAAACCAGCAAGCTAGAAAATCACATAATAGCACCTTTCGCTTGGTTAATGATAATGATTTCTAAACCGTATCTGATTGTTGGTTAATAATGTACATTCATTTTTGGATGCAGAGTCACACATTTCAGCATGAAGGAATCCATCAAGTGACTGTGAATGTGTCAAACATATATGACTGGATACAGAAAACAATTTATGTGGTAAGCACTCCGGAAAGCCATGACTTTTGTCTTGATTCTCTGATAATTTACATTGTAATCTCTATTTCATAGTTGTTTTATCAGTTCAGTTTGTTAATAGATTCTAGAAAATATATTAATCATTATGTGAATTCTTAGAGATGTTAACTTGAAGCATGAAATGTAACGGACAGTGCAGTTGGGGATTTTACTTTAACATTTAAATTGCATTTTGGAGAAACCATTTTGAGTAATATCAAACTGGGGTAAAAACTGGTAGTCACTGATCTATAAATGATATACACAAGCAAATTGGGATATATGATTAGTGGTCAATGAGAGAGGATTTATAAATTTATAATAGGATCTAGAACAGGTCGGAAGGTAGGCCAAGGAATGCAAAATATAATTTTTCTCTGACAAATGTGTGGTGTTGCGCGTTAGTGTTTCAAACCAGGGCAGGATTTACATGGTAGAGTCCCAGCTGGTGTTGCAGAAAAGAACTAAAACTGGCGAGTCAGGTGGACAGAGTGCTGAATAAGGCCTTTGGCATGCTTGCCTTCATTGGAGACGGTATTTTTCTCTCATTGTCCCGCTAACACCTCTCTTCTCCCCCCCCCCCCCCCCCCCCCCCCCACCCCCCACCCCAACATACTACAATCAGTCTGAAGGTTCTGACCCAAAATGTCTCCTATCCATTCCTTCCATAGATGCTGCCTGACTAAATTTCACCAACGCTTTGTGTTTTGCTTAAGATTTCACCATCTGTAGTTCCTTGAATTATTAATGTAGTTGTCATCTAGTTTTTTGAAAGGGGGACAGTTGTACTATTTTACCACCAATTACCCAATTAAGTATAAAGTTTCCTCTCGTGGGTTGTCATAAATATCGCCTCATCCCAAGCTGTTGCACTCATTGCAAAAGCTTTTCTCCAGATCTTCAATCCCTTTCATATCTTTAAATCCTTGAACAAAATGCCGCTTAACTTTTATATTTTAAAGAACACTTTGTTTATGTAATTTCTCCTGATAATTAAGCCCTTGATAACGCAAATAAAATAGTAACAAGATTATAATAGCCAGACCCCTCAAGCCTAGCGTGCCTTCCAATATGATCATAACTGATCAATGCTGTCCTTAATTCCTCTTCTATGTCAGTTCCCTAGAATCACCAATTCCTCAATCTTTCAATAATTTGCCGAACTTAAACTTAAATATATCTTCTGATCTGGGCTCCACTACATTCAACAGCAGTGAATTCCAGAGATTCGCTGCACTCATGAGAGAAGAAATTTCAAGAAACCTTAGTTTTAAATGACTGGCCCTTTATTTTGTAGCTCTGTCCCCTTGTTTCTGATACTCCCACTCATGAAACATCTCAACGTATGTCACGTCATCTAACGATCTTATATATTTCATCAAGGTTACTCCTCATTCTTCTCAGCTCCAAGGAATACTGACCAATTTATCTAGCCTTTTAGACTTTAGAGAAACAGCATGGAAACAGGCCCTTCGGTGCACCGAGTCCGCGCTGACCAGCAATCACCCCGTACAGTAACACTATCTTACACACTGGGGGACAATTTACAATTTTAACCAAAGCCAATGAACCTGTACGTCTTTGGAGTGTGGGAGGAAACTGGAGCACCCGGAGAAAACCCACATGGCCACAGGCAGAATGTACAAGCTCTGTGCAGGCATTACCTGTAGTCAGGATTGAACCTGGTTCCCTGGTACTGTAAGACAGCAGCTCTATCGATACTGCTGTGCCGCCCATCTAGCCTCACTATATTATTAGCCTCTCTAGATTATTATCTAATCTGGTGAATCTTTATATTCTTAAACTCTAAGCCCTTTGCAGTAAAGGTTAATGTATTTCACTTCTCTGCAATCTCTCTTCAATTCATAATAATCTGCTTTTGATCCCTTACATGGAAGAGCATAACTGTACATTTTCCCAAATTAAAATCCATCTGCCAGGTTTTCACCCAATCACTCAACCTATATATTTTCTGAAGAATCATGATGTCCTCAACACAACATGCTCTTCCACCTATTTTCATATCATCAGCAAACTTTCATTCCCTTCTCCAATTGTGGGCCAAGAACTGATCCCTGGGATGTTGCACGAGTTGCATCCGTCCAGCCTGAAAAGGACACATCAGCATCACTTCTTATTTTCTTTGTGTCTGGCAGTTTCCAATCCATGCTAACACATTTCTTTAAATACTTTGTGTTCTTAATTTATGCACCAACCTCTTAAATTATGCACCAGCCTCTCATGTGGTACCTTGGCAGATATCTTTTAGAAATGTATATAACTAACTACACCGGTTTCCCTCGATCAACACAACCTCAAAGATTGTCACAACCTCAAAGATTGTGAACATATTTTTCAAATGTAAAACTTACCTTTCATAAAACCATGTTGACGAGGCTTGATTACATACTGCTTTCCTAACATCAGTTATTTCGTCTTTGATTATTGATGCTTGCATCTTGCTCACAATCGACATGGAAACCAGCTGACATCTAACTTCCTTCTGTCTTTATCATTTTTTTGAACAGTGGAGTCACATTGGCTGTTTTCCAATCTTCTGATACTCTCCCCGACTAGAGAGTTTTGAACTATTTCCAAAATTGGGTCCACTGTTTTTATAGCCACGACCTTTAAAACTCTTGGGAGCAGATCATCAGGTCCCAATGATTTGTCTGTCTTTGGCCATTCTAATGCTTCTGTGCACTCATGCTGGTCTTTAAAGTGTAGAGCGCAAATTTGTGAGATATGTTCCAGATTTAACCCATAATTTGTACATATGTGGCAAGGTTTCCTGTCCTTTAAATACTAACCATGTAATCACAAAAATCAAAATTCTATTAGCATGGTCATTTTACTTTTGCTTCAGACCAATACATTTTGGTGATTTGTGCTCCCATATCTTATTACATCTTCCATATTCCTATCTTTTCACCAGTTGAGCAATACTTGGAGTCTGCCTCTCTTTGGTATAAAATGGATAAACTTACAGAAAGTTGAAATTCATCAACTACAGGTTTGCCTCCCTCTTCATTCATCAATGTCTTCTTTGTAATTGAATGCTGTCATCCGCATTCTTCATGATCCACCAATCACTATGTCAGAAGCAAAGCTGGAACGATGACTGTTCTGTCTAAATCTAAATCATTAATAAATAACCAAATAATTGAAGCCCCAGCATGGATCCTAGTGGGATATCACAGATCACTTCTTTCCAATTTAAATGCGTAATTATTAGATGTTTTGTACACTTAACCAGGAGTAATAGAGCAATACAGTATGGAAACAAGCCCTTCGGCCCAACTGAACAAGATGTTCGTCAAGGTCCATGCTATTGGCCAGAGTTTAGGACCCATATCTCTCTAAATGTTTCCTATCCATGTAACTATCCAAAAGTCTTGCATTTGATAAAATCTCCCATGAAAGCTGATCTAGAAGATTAAATGCGCGGAATTAACTGGTCATATAGATTCAGAACAGGTTTAGTGATGGAAGACAGAGGGTTGTGGTGGAAGACAATATTCAGGCAGGAGGTCAGTGGGCAGTAGAGTTTTGCAGGGATCTGTGCTGGGACTTCTGCTGTTTGCAGATATAAATAACTTGGATATAAACAAAGTTAGTAAGTCTGCAGATGATAGGAAGATTACTGGGAGCACATACTGTGAGGAAGGCTATCAAATTATACAGTAGGATATATATCAGCTACAGAAATGGTTAGCGAAATGGCAGATGGAGTTTAATCCAAGGAAGTGTGAGATAACCATATAACCATTTAACCATATAACAATTACAGCACGGAAACAGGCCCTCTCGGCCCCTCCAGTCCGTGACGACCATTTGTTTTCCCCTAGTCCCATCTACCTGCACTCAGACCATACCTCTCCATTCCCTTCCCGTCCATATACCTATCCACTTTACTTTTAAATGTTAAAATCGATCCTGCCTCCACCACTTCTGCTGGAAGCCCATTCCATACAGCCACCACCCTCTGAGTAAAGAGGTTCCCCCTCACGTTACCCCTAAACGTCCGTCCCTTAATTCGCATGTCATGCCCTCTTGTTTGAATCTTCCCTACCCTTAATGGGAAAAGCTTATCCACGTCAACTCTGTCTATCCCTTTCATCATTTTAAAGACCTCAATCAAGTCCCTCCTTAACCTTCTGCGCTCCAAAGAATAAAGACCTAACTTGTTCAACCTTTCTCTGTAACAAAGTTGCTGGATCCCAGGCAACATTCTAGTAAATCTCCTCTGTACTCTCTCTATTTTGTTGACATCCTTCCTATAATTAGGCGACCAAAATTGTACACCATACTCCAGAATTGGTCTCACCAATGCCTTGTACAATTTTAACATTACTTCCCTGCTCCTATATTCAATGCTCTGATTTATAAAGGCCAGCACACCAAAGGCTTTCTTTACCACCCCATCTACATGCGATTCCACCTTCAGGGAACTATGCACAGTTATTCCTAGATCTCTCTGTTCCACAACATTCCTCAATTCCTTACCATTTACCATGTATGTCCTATTTTGATTTGTCCTGCCAAGATGTAGCACTTCACACTTAACAGCATTAAACTCCATCTGCCATCTTTCAGCCCACTTTTCCATATGGCCCAAATCTCTCTGTAGACTTTGAAAATCTACTTCATTATCCACAACACCACCTATCTTAGTATCATCTGCATACTTACTTATCCAATTTTCCACCCCATCATCCAGATCATTGATGTACATGACAAACAACAGTGGACCCAACACAGATCATTGAGGCACCCCACTGGTCACCGGCTTCCAACCTGACAAACAGCCATCCACCATTACTCTCTGACATCTCCCATTCAGCCACTGTTGAATCCATCTTGCTACTCCACCATTAACACCCAAAGATTGAACCTTCTTAACCAACCTTCCATGGGGAACCTTGTCAAAGGGCTTACTGAAATCCATATATACAACATCCACTACTTTACCCTCATCAATTTCCCTAGTAACCGCTTCAAAAAATTCAAGAAGGTTTGTCAAACATGACCTTCCAGGCACAAATCCATGTTGGCTGTTCCTAATCAGACCCTGTTTATCCAGATGCTTATATATGTATTATCTCTAAGTATGCTTTCCATTAATTTACCCACCACTGACGTCAAACTAATAGGTCTATAATTGCTAGGTTTATTCTTTGAACCCTGTTTAAACAATGGAACAACATGCGCAGTGCGCCAATCCTCCGGCACTATTCCCGTTTCTAATGACATTTGAAATATATCTGTCATAGCTCCTGCTATTTCTACACTAACTTCCCTCAATGTCCTAGGGAATATCCTATCAGGACCTGGAGATTTATCCACTTTTATATTTTTCAAAAGTGTCAGTACTTCCTCCTCTTTGAATCTCATAGTTACTCTACTTTTTTTCCTTATTTCACATAGTTCAATATCCTTCTCCTTGGTGAATACTGAAGAAAAGAAATAGTTCAATATCTCCCCCATCTCTTTTGTCTCTGCAGATAGCTGTCCATTCTGTCTCTCTAATGGTCCAATTTTATCCCTCGTTATCCTTTTTCTATTAATATAGCTGTAGAAACCCTTTGGATTTACTTTCACCTTTCTTGCCAAAGCAACCTCATATCTTCTTAAGATTCTTTTTACATTCTTTATACTCCTCTAGCACCTCATTTACTCCATATCTCCTATAATTATTGTAGATATCTCTCTTTTTTCGAAACAAGTGTCCAATTTCCCTTGAAAACCATAGCTCTTTCCAATTTTTACTATTTCCTTTCACCCTAACAGGGACATAAAGATTCTGTACTCTTACAATTTCCCCTTTAAATGTCCTTCATTTCTCTTCTACATCCTTCCCATAAAACAGAGTGTCCCAATTCAGTCCTTTAAAATCCTTACGCATTCCCTCAAAGTTAGCCTTTCTCCAATCAAAAATCTCCACCCTAGGTCCAGTTCTGACTCTCTCCATAATTATATTGAAACTAATGGTATTGTGATCACTGGTCCCAAAGTGCTCACCAACGTATACCTCCGTCACCTGACCTGCCTCATTTCCTAACAGGAGGTCCAGGACTGCCCCTTCTCTGGTCGATACCTCTATGTACTGCTGCAAAAAACTATCCTGCACACATCTTACAAACTCCAAACCATCCAGCCCATTTACAGAATGTGTTTCCCAGTCTATTTTTGGAAAATTGAAATCTCCCACAATCACTACCTTGTGCTTACTACTAATATTTGCTATCTCCTTACATATTTGCTCTTCCAATTCTCGCTCCCCATTTGGCGGTCTATAGTACACCCCTAAAAGTGTTGCTACACCGTTCCCACTTCTCAGTTCCACCCAAATAGCCTCCCTAGACGAGCCCTCTAATCTGTCCTGCCAAAGCACTGCTGTAATATCTTCTCTGACAAGCAATGCAACATCTCCACCTCTGGTCCCTCCAATTCTATCACACCTGAAGCAACAAAATCCTGGAATATTTAGTTTCCAATCACAGCCGTCCTGCAACCATGTTTCACTGATTGCCACAACATCATATTTCCAGGTGTTAATCCAGGCTCTAAGTTCATCCACCTTTCTTACAATGCTCCTAGCATTACAATATACACATTTTATAAACCCACCACCTACCAAGAGATGTTGCACTTTGGGCGGTCAATTTGTCAGGGGAAAATATACAATTAATGGCATGACCCTTAATAGGTTTTGGGCTCCAAATCCATAACTTTGCAATAATTCAGACACTTCAACAATAGTCAATCAATAAGATTGTTTGACTCCTAAAGTTGCCAGACCTAACCCTGACCTAATCTGCATTATTACTTGGAAAAAATGTATAAACAGATAAACCTTTCTCAATTATAATGATATTAACCATTTTGAGTTCAAAAGCAAAATACTGTTAATGCTGGAAATCTGAAATAAAGTCTAATATGAGGTTGCTCTTTCCTCAGGTGCCACATGCTTTGCTGAGTATTTCCAACAACTTTTCTGTTTTGTTTTTGCCATGCCCTAATGTTAATTTATCATTTGTTCCTCCAGGCTGTTGTTAAGGAATCACTCTCAAGCCTAACATTTCAGCCAAGAAGGGGTTACCATGTTGCTGTTGGTGAAAACCTAACATTAGAATTGGAACTGTTTACTACAATTCGCCAATTATTAGTCTTTGACATTACATTTGAAACAGGAATGACTCATCGCCATACACTGAGTGACCATTCACCAGCCTTTGAAAGGCGATCTCATCTGCAACTGATGGAAGACTATGGCTTTCAGAATTGCACTTTGCGCATTCAGATCTTCCATACATACAGATTTGTTGGTGCTTACAACATTTCCATTGGCCTGCATAATGGTGTGGATGTTGTTAATGCAGCACTAGCAGAGCTCATACAGGTTTATGATCCCATAACAAAAATTGATTTATTTCTATGGGATCAAGTATTGCCTTCAAAAACAAATCTTACTTTTCGGGTTGTAAGTATAGTCAGTAAGATAGGTTCACATTGTGTTTGGACTATTCAGAAAGATAACAGTACAGTAAGTAGAAGAAGGACCGCTGATTGGCTTCTCCAGCACTCATTTGATGCACCAGGAATCTACGTGTTAAACGTGACAGCTTCTAATCCGATCAGCAATGCTTCGTTTAGTACAACTATTGAAGTCCAGGATGCAGTTGAAGGCCTCTCAGTGTCCAGCTCTAGTCCCAGATATTTACCAACAGGTTCCACAATCATTCTTCATGCTCATGTAGTCCAAGGAACCAACATTACATACACATGGACTTTTACTTCAAACTCTACAAATGTACATACACATACACCTCATGTGATGTATTCCTACTCAGAGCCAGGAGTTTACTTGGCCAGTGCATCAGCAAGAAACAGGTTAAGTGAAACAACTGGAAATGCCATCCAGTTTACAGTGCAAGATGTTGTGGGAGATATAACAACTAGCGTTCCCAACATAATTACAGTCAACCAAACAGTAATTATCTCTATTTGTGTGACCTCTGGTACACATCTGACTCTTGAAATATTTGTAAATGATTCCACTGTGTTTAACACGAGCAGTTATGTGGCAGAGAGTTCACTGGATTTGCCATTTACCTTCAATCAAATTGGGGAATTACAGATGTTGCTTCAAGTCACAAACCTAATCTCTTCAAACAATGTTACATTAACAACGTTGGTCGTAAAAGAAATTCACATTATCTCTATAGAAATACAACAACAACCTATTGTAGAAGAAAATATCATTCTTATTGCAAAGGTTAATGGTGAGTCTCTTAAATTTAATATTTTTGGTTTGCTATTTTGCGAATTTATAATGTATAATAATATGTCGTCTGCATATAATGACATTTTATTATTTGTGTGTTTGGTATTATATCCATGAATATTCGGATGACTTCTTATACTTTCTGCAAAAGGCTCCATCACAAGTGCAAATAGCAGGGGCGATAATGCACACCCCTGTCTATTGCCCTTTGATAATTTTAATTTCGGGGATAATATGTTATTAGTCAGTATTCTAGCCGTCGGATTATCATATAATAATTTTATCCATGAGATAAAATTATCTCACATATAAAATTTTTGCAATACTTTAAATAGATATTGCCAAACTACTTGATCAAAAGCTTTTTCTGCATCCAGTGAAATAATTGCTAAGTCTTCCTCTTCAGTGTTATGTGAGTACATTATATTAAACAGCCGTCTCAAATTGTTGAATGAGTATCTCTTGGGTATAAACCAGTTTGATCTGGATTTATTAGTTTGTTAACATATTTACTCAATCTTCTCGCTAGGGTCTTTGCTAATATTTTTTAATCTATATTTAGGAGTGCTATGGCTCTATATGAGCCTGGGTCTTCTAGATCTTTATCCTTTTTAGGTATAAATGTAATAGTTGACTCGGTTAGTGTTTCTGGTAGTATATTTTCTTTAAAAGCATGTATATATAAATTTTGTAAGCGTGGTGAAATTATCTCGTAGAATCTTTTATAGAATTCATTACTAAAGCCTTCTGGTCCTGGCGTTTTACCATTCTTCAACAAATTTATTGTTTCTTCTATTTCCTTAAGTGTAATCTGAGCTCCTAATTCCTCTTGTTCCAACGTATTGAGTTTTGGAAGATTACAATTGTCTAAGAAGTTTGTAATTTTAATATTATTTGCTGAGGTTTTAGATGTATATAAATTTTGATAAAATTGAGCAATTTTTTTTTATTAATGTCTTTAGGTAGTGTTAATAATTCACCTTTATCTGATTTAATTTTAGTATTTTCCGTTTCCCGTTTTTGCAGTTTGTGCTAAGAGTTTATGTGGTTTATCACTGAATTCGAAATTTTCCTGTTTTGTAATTTGAAATAATCTTATTTTATTCTTGCCGATAAAATTTTATTTAATTTGTATTTTAATATTGTTATCTTATTATGTTTATTTATGGTTGGTTCTTTGACATTTTCTAGATCTAATTGTCTAATTTGTTCTAACTGCAATTGGTCAGTGTTGTTCTTTTTATTCTGGAAAGCTTGATATGAAATTATAATTCCTCTAATAAATGCCTTGAAAGTTTCCCATAATAAGGAGGGTGAAATACCTGGTGTATCATTTGTCTCAAAGAAGAATATCATCTGCTGTTTTAAATATGTACAACCTTGTGAGTTGTTTAAAATTTGGGGGTTAAACCTCCAGAACAATTTTTTATCAGACATTACTTCTCATTTAAAAAAAAGTTAACGGGGAGTGATCAGAAATAATACTATTATGATATTTAGAGTTATATGTATAGGGAATTAATTTTGTGTCCACTAAAAAATAATCGATACGTGTATACATTTTATGTACCGTTGAATAAAATGAGTATTCCCTTCCTACTGGATTAGCGAGTCTCCATACATCTGTTATGTTTGTGTTTTTATGTATGTATTTAGTTCACTAGTTTTAGATTTTATGTTAGTCCTTTTTTGTTTTGCTGATTTCTCCAGATATGGATCTAGAACACAATTGAAATCCCCCCTATTATCACATTTTGATATATTTTTTTAAACTTCTTTTATTAGTACATCATTTTTTTTTATATGTAACAGTCATACATTATTAATATTGTCAATATTATCAATTATTACCCATATCAGCCATCTGAGGTATGGTTTTACCAAATTATATTCCCTTCCTTTTTACTGCCAGCAGGGCTAACAGGGGAATATTTTCTATATTCCCCTTTCTAGCCAACCCCTATGGAGTTTACCTGTTTAAACAGAATATAACCTATATTCCCTGGTCTCACATCCGGAACGTGACGCTGCGTGACGGCAACGTCACGCTGCGTGCGAAATTTAAAATTTATTCTCAAAAAAAAAAAATGGCTGCCGGTTGCGAGAAAAGGTTCCCGTTTTAAAACTTCGACCTTCACATTGTCACATAAATGAATGACATAAATTACATAAATGAACATAAATGTTACATTGTTTTAGTACCCTTATTTACAATGTTGCAATGGTTTTAGTACCCTTATTTACAATGTTGCAATGCATATTGCAAAATGTATAGATACATTCATATCATATGTAAGACATATTGACTGTCCTCTTAGATACGACATATATTGCCCTCACTAGATCCATATTGCCCTAACTCAATATCATCTAATCCTTAATTCGAGTTTCAGTCAGGTTCTCGTGTCGAACCAGTTTGCCCCTTCAGATAATCAATAAATGGAGACCATATTCTGATAAAAAGTTCTTGTTTGTCCATTAAGACAAGTCTGATTCTTTCCAAATGTGGGGTCTCCGACATTTCCATAATCCACATTTTGATTGTGAGGGTTATAGGGCCTTTCCAAAATTTTAATATTAATTTTTTTCCAATTATTATACTGTAATCGATAAAGTTTCTTTGGCTTGTCGTAAGTATTTGACTTTGTTCTAATATTCCTAATATTATTAGTTTTGAGTCGGGGTCCAATTTGGTGTTGACAACATCTGAAATTAAAATTTCCGTCCAAAAATGATTAATTTTTATACAAATTTACAGATGTATGCGTTAAGTTAGCCTCTAAATGCTGATATTTTTCGCAGATAGGAGATATATTTGGGAAGATTCTATTTAATTTTATTTTTGAGTAATGTAATCTGTGTAATACTTTAAATTGTATTAAAGAATGTCTAGCATTTAACGAGCATTGGTGTATATATTGTAAGCTTTCGTCCCAAATATCTTTCATTATTGGTTGGCCTAGTTCGTTTTCCCATGATTGCCTATATATTTCCGTCGTTGGTGCCTCACTGTCTGATAGGATATTATAGATATAAGATATTTTTCTGTATTAGGGTGTTTATTCAAACATTCATCAAGAGTTTCTGGATCTCTATTTTTATAATCCTGTGTATTTGATTTAGCATAATCTCTAAGTTGTAGATATCTGAGATAGTCATTGGAGTGAAGTCCATAAATTTGTTGTAACTCCTGAAATGAAAGGAATCTGCCTTTCCTATAGAGATGACCCATCTTTTTAATTCCGTGATTTTTCCATTGTAAAAAACCTTTATCCAACATTGAAGGTTTAAATGCAGGGTTGTTTACAATGGGGAGAAGGAGTGATAGATTATCCAAGTTTAAAGTATTTTTTAATTGTTTCCAAATTCGTATACCACTGTATATTATAGGGTTTTCACTATAGGTTTTTTTGCTTAATTTAGTGGTAGCAAACAGAATCGAACCAATTTCAAAGGGTAAACAGTCTTCCTTTTCCATTTTTAACCAATCTGGTTGCTGGTCCAATTCTTCCAACCAGAAGTTCATATTTTTAATGTTAACTGCCCGGAAATAGAACATGAAATTCGGTAAAGCTAAACCTCCATTTATTTTTGACTTACATAAATGGTTTTTGTTTATTCTGTGATTCTTATAATCCCAGATAAAATTAGTGACTATGGAGTCTACCTTTTTAAAAAAAAGTTTTTGGAAGATATATCGGGGTTGATTGAAAGAGGTACAATAATTGTAGAAGAAAAATCATTTTTATTGCATTAATTCTACCAAACATTGAGATAAGTAGTGTTTTCCAATATATAATTTGTTCAATAAAGGAGGGAAGTTTAGTTTAAATAAAGAAGTATATGTCTTTGTTACATAAATTCCTAGATATTTAAATTTTATATTAAATATTTTAAAGGGGGATTGTTGTAAAATATGTGGATTGATTTCCATTATTGGCATGATTTCGCTTTTATTCCAATTAATTCTGTATCCCGAGAACGAGCCAAATTGAGTTATTAAATTTAATAGGTTTGGGATACTAAGTTCAGGTTTTGTAATGTAGATTAATACATAGTCTGCATATAAAGAAATTTTATTCTCAATGTCTTTAGTATTATTCCCGTATATTTCAGGATGGGACCTAACACTTTCTGCTAGTAGTTCAATTGCAAGTGCGAATAGTAACGGGGATAACGGGCAGCCTAGTCTACAACCTCTGGATAAATTAAATTTAGTTGATAATATTTGATTTGTTGATATTCTAGCTGTTGGATTAGTATATAAGAGTTTTACCCATGTACTAAACTTCTCGCCCAGTTGAAAATTTTCCATCACCGAGAATAAATGGGGCCATACCACCTGATCAAATGCTTTCTCAGCATCTAACGAAATAATTGCTAAATCTAAGTTAGTAATTCTCTTTGAGTATATAATATTGAATAATCGTCTCAGGTTAAAAGAAGAGTAGGTTTTGGAATAAATCCTGTTTGGTCAGGGTGTATTAATTTATTAATCACTGTGCTTAATCTTTGTGCTAAGATTTTAGTTAATATTTTTTGATCAGTATTTAGGAGAACTATAGCTCTATATGAACCTGGATCTTCCACGCCCTTATCTGTTTTTGGTATGAGTGTTATTATAGATTTGTTTTGCGTTGTCTGGTAATTTCTGTTGAGTATAAATGTGCTCATACAGCGTCTGTAAATGTGGAGAGATCAGATCATAAAATGTTTTATAAAATTCAGAGCTTATACCGTCGGGCCCGGGGCCTTGCCGTTTTTTAGAGATCTGATAGACTCTTCAATTTCTTAAACTGTTATTTCAGCACCTAGTAATTCTCTATCTTTCAAATCTAAGCCTTTAAGGTTACATTTTTGTAAAATGCTTCCATTCTTCTTTAAAATTCAGCTTCTCATTAAAATTCTTCAATTGTTCCTTTATATTTTTAATTTCTTGAGATAGAAGAACTTCGGAATTTTCTATCTCAGATTTTTTAGATTTTGGTTTCTTTGATACATCTTCTTGGGGCGACATTGTACCTGAGCCCGAGGCTTCAGTCGGGCCTACTTCTTCCGGTGCTTGCTTAGGCTTAGCAGTCCGTTTCAGCTTGGGGGGGGGGGGGATGTTGCATAGACATACCATTGGAGTCGCGCGCCTGATGACGTCACTCACGTGTTGCAGGCAGGTAGTGCGATAACAGCAGGTAAGTCCTGTTCTTTTCCCCGTTTTCAGCGGATTTTGCGCTGGTCTCTAGCCCTACATAGCGCTACCGGAAGTCCTCGATATTTTGATCATTAAACTCTGAAATTATATCCAGAATTTTATTAACGAATTGGGGGTTATCAAAGTTGGGAGCATAAATATTTATCAAAGTAAGTGGGGTAGAGTGAATTTCTCCCGTAACTATAACGTACCTCCCCTCTTTATCTGCTGTGGTATTCTTTGGTTTAAATGGTATACCTTTGCGAATAATAATAGCCGTGCCTCTAGATTTAGAAGTAAATGAAGAGTAGTATGTTTGTCCAATCCAATTTGCCTTCAATCTTATCTGTGTTTGATGTTTCAGATGTGTTTCCTGTAAAACAATTATGTCACAATTGAGTGCTTTTAATTGGGCAAAAATCTTACCCCTTTTAATTGGTTCATTAGCGTCCCTTATATTCCAGCTACAGAACATGATTCCTCCAGTTTTCTTTTGTTTATCGTTTTGCATTGTAAATCATGTTAATACCCTTAAGTCATATGGAGCAACCAAGTACCTCAGAACTCCGGGTGGTCATCCACAGTTGTTAAATTTTGTTGGCATCTCCCCTTCAAAATAGACCTTAGAAAAGACCAGAAAGTACAAAGTGGTGAAAAGGTAATTGAAAAACAAAAAGTGATAATATAATATCTAAAAATAAAGATATTATTTGAAAAAATCCACCAAAAGGTGGTAGAAAAATTCTTGTGAACTTCCGTAGATGTTGTTATACATTCCGCTCTGCCCCCTTGACCAATTATTATTAAAAGGAAGAGAGGCCAGTTCAAAATTTAAAAAAAATATATATAAGATAAATCGCATTTCAAATCAAATCAAATGCATGTTCAAAAAATCCAACATTAAGTATACACTAAAATATAACAGTAACTATGTTAGTTATATACCAGTGTCTGCCGATATACCGACAGTTACTACATTTCACTCCCCAATTAAGTCCCATTCTTTTATATTAGAGAACAGAGAAATTTGGTTCTTTTTCAGGATATAAAATAAATTGGAATAAAAGCGAAATTATGACGATAAAGCCTCAAGAGCCGACAAATCTGTTGAAATTCCCTTTTAGAATTGCAACAGAAAAATTCAAGTATTTGGGTATCCAAATTACTAGAAAAGATAAATCATTATTTAACGCAAACTACATGTCTTTATTAACTAAATTGAATGTGTTGATTAAATTCTGGAAAACATTGCCAATGTCCTGAATAGGCAGAATAAATGCTATAAAAATGATCTTCTTACCACAAATACTGTACCTACTTCAATCATTACCAATATATTTACCAAAAAATTATTTAAAAAACTAGACTCTGATATTACAAATTTCATATGGGACTATAGATCACATAGATTTCAAAGAAAACATCTGTGTAAATCTAAAGAATTTGGGGGACTGACACGCCCCAATTTGTTGTACTACTATTGGGCAGTGAATATTAAAAATATAATTTACTGGTTGGACAGTTCTGCCCAACAAGTAGACTGGATAAGAATGGAGAAAGAGGATTGTTCCCCCTATAATATAGGAGCGATTCTTCTTTCTCCGATGAAAAGAGGAATCCAATTATTCACATCATAATACAATTTTGAAACAAATAACATTAACTTTAAAATTAAGAAACTTATCGCTTCTTTCCCCAGTAGTTATCAATCCCTCATTCAAACCATCTATTATTGATAAAACATTTATCCATTGGGAAAGAATAGGAATTAAAATGATTGGAGATATGTATGAAATGTGAAAACTTCTATCATTCCAACAACTACAACTAAAATATAATCTGAAAAGTAACCAATATTTCAAATACATTCAAATTCGAGATTATTTGAAAAAACATATACAAGCATATCAAACTCTAACCTCAGATTTATTAGATGAAGGAATAACAGAAAGGCAGAATCAAGCAATTTAATATCATATTTATATAATATAATTTTAAATATAGAAACACCAACGACAGAGGCAATTAGAAGGGACTGGGAACAAGTTATTGATAAAAATCCCGAAAGACAGATGGTAAAAAAACCTATTATATGTACATAAATGTTCGATTAATGTGAGGCATAACTTAATTCAATAAAAAAATTTACATAGATTATATTACTCGAAAACTAGATTGAATAAAATATTTCCAAACGTTTCCCCCATTTGTGACAAATGTCTAACTCAAAATGCCTCTGTAGCACATTCCTTTGTCTCCTGTACAAAACATCATAAATTTTGGAATGAAATCTTTGGAACTTTTACAAAACTATTTAACACAAAATTGAACCCCAATACAGAATTGATTATTCTCGGATCAATGGAAGAGGGACGTAAGCTAACTACGTTCCAAGAAGCTCTCTTTAATTATGGTTTAATAACAGCAAAAAAACATACTTACATTTTGGAAAAATGCATCCACTCCAACGTTTAAAATGTGGATTTCAAATATGGCAGAAAAGCTACATCTTGAAGAAATGAGGTTCCTCCTACTAGGCAAAGTAGACCAATTCTTAAAGATTTGTTCTCCTTTTATCGACTTCTTACAAGCATATGGTGCAACAAAACATAACCGTAGAAATTAAATGGTTCAGAACCGGATGACAGATGGGTAAAGATATTAAATAGGTCTATCTCTCCTAATTTATTTTCCTTTTTTTCCCTCTTTTTTTCAATTTCTTTAGCTTCTTATTTCTTATTTCTATCTCTCTCGCTATTCGTTTCTACTCTCTTGTCTATATATCTCGACACTCTCTATTTTCTTCTTTCTATCACTGCTCTTTTAATATTAAATTAAAAATAAGAAGTGTACAAGAAGTGTAACGTGTCTGTATGCATCAGGTACTTAGGTACCACATTACTGTAGTTCTAACTAAAATTTTTTTTTTAAATGGTGAGTCTTAATAAAATATTAAAATTGACTGTTGTTCAGTATTAAGTGAAGATTACAATTGTTACCTAGTTCTATGACACTTCCCATCCTAAAATTTACATAAACATGGAATGGAATTAATCAGTTTTCAATATATATAAGATGTAGTTGAGACGAACAATATTTGTTAACTGAATGATCAACGGTATTGCTTTACATTGGAGCTGCTTTTTGAAACAGGTTCTAGCCCTGCTTATTGACAGTGAGACCATGCATAACTATTTCTAGCTGTTATACCCATGACCAGAATCCAAATAAAATGAAACTAATTGAATTAACTGTAATTATCAATTTGCCAACGACAGTCCTTTGGGTTTTTTAATGCTCCCAGACTTGCTGATCCTTCGGTACTGCAACATTTTGTAGTCTTGTTTTTCATGAAAAAAAAAATTCCTTCCTTCCAAAGTGGAGTACGGCACATTTCCCACTTTATACCCCAACTGCCAACTTCTTGCCTACTCATTTAATCTCACCCACTGTATATGCTGCTGCAAATTCTTTGCATTCTCGTCCAAACGTACTTATCCACCCATCTTTGTAAGATCAGCATATTTTCCTTCAGGGCACTTGGTCCTTTCATCCAACTCATTCATTTACATTGAGTCTCCAGCAATGATCACTGTGGTACCCCACAAATTACTGTTTGCCAATCCAAAAATGACCCATTTTCCTAACTCACCTTCCAAATGTTATTAGAATTGCAAAAAAACATTTTTTAAGCTATCTGCAATGCTTCGTTTAGTACAACTATTGAGCGCATATTACAATCAACAACTCCAAGATTGTTTAGTTCAATAGATTTTATATTTTAGTTTCCTACTGAAAACCTAACTGAGTTGCAAATCTAGTCATGTTTCAAAATGGCCTTATCTTGGAAATTGCAAATTGAAAAAAAGAATAATTTTGGTGGAAGCATTGTTAGTGATATAAAATTTGAATGTGTTTAAATGCCTGTTGTGACAGAATATTTTCTATTTTCAGAATACTTGTGGAGAAACAGAGCATATATATACAAATGGACTTTGTTTGACAATCAGACTGTGACAACTGGAAGCCCGGTTATAATGTACAGGTGTAAAAAAGCTGGCCTTCAGAGGGTTGCTCTATCTGTTTCCAATCTGGCATCAGAAACTTCGAGTGAGCTTGTGCTAAATGTTTCCAAACAGACTCATGGTCCGCGACTCGTTCATTTGGCCAACACGGCAGCTGGACAGGCCGTAATCTTTAAATTCAAGGTAACATTTTTACAATTGTAGCAATATTATGTTTAGTAGCAACATTGTGGAAATGGAAAATTTGATTATTCCATGCTCAAAATGCAGCAGGTTCTCCATTTGAGAGCAATACTTAAAAATTGCATAAGATCTGCAAAAGAGAACTATAACAATCTTTTCTATCCAAGAACCAGAAATATTCTAAATGTTATATTTTCTGCATATTGGATTGTCAACTTTGAATATATTTCATAAGGTTTTATCTTGTAGCACCCTGTAACTTATCCTCAATCAAATAGGAGAATTGCAGCCGGAGCTTCAGGTAACAAACCTCATCTCTTCGAACAGTGTTACATTAACAGTTTTGGTGGTTAAAGAAATTCATATGATTACAATAGACAATAGGTGCAGGAGTAGGCCATTCAGCCCTTCGAACCAGCACCGCCATTCAATGTGATCATGGCTGACCATCCACAATCATTACCCGTTCCTGCCTTCTCCCCATATCCCCTGACTCCGTTATCTTTAAGAGCCCTATCCAGCTCTCTCTTGAAAGTATACCATATTATATATTACAAATTCGCAAATTAGCATACCAAATATACTAAATTTAATAGAGGAATTTGGTTCTTTTTCAGGATATAGAATAAATTGGAACAAAAGCGAAATTATGACGATAAAACCTCAAGAGTCGACACATCTGTTGAAATTCCCTTTTAGAATTACAACAGAAAAATTTAATCGCAAAAATACGAGATAGGTAGATCTCTCCTAATCTTTCTTTTCTTTACTTTCTCCTTTTCTTTCAATCTTTTAACTTCTCATCTCTATCATTTATTTATTTTGCTTTCTGTTTCTACTCGCTTGTCTATTCCGACACTCTTTATTTATTTTTTCTCTCACTGTTCTTTTATTATTAAATCAAAAGTATGAAGTTGTACAAGAATGGAAATATGTATGTATGTATTAGGTACTTAAGTACCACAATATTGTACTTCTAACAAAAATAAACAAACCAAAAAAAAAAAGAAAGTAGCCAGAGAACCAGCCTCCATCGCCCTCTGAGGCAGAGAATTCCACACTCACAACTTTCTGTGTGAAAAAGTGTTTCCTCATCTCCGTTCAAAATGGCTTACCCCTTATTCTTAAACTGTGGCCCCTGGTTCTGGACTCCCCCAACATCAGGAACATGTTTCCTGCCTCTAGCGCAGGGGTTCTCAACCAGGGGGGAATTCCCCCCGGGGGGGATTTCAGGTTTTCAGGGGGGGAATTGGGACCACAGATTAGCAAACTCAAACTGTTAGAAATAAAGGATTTTCAGTATTATATGCATATTATTTGGAATGCACTTTTTGAGGCAGACAATCTTGGAAATGAGGGGGGGAATGACATTCTGACATATGGTGAAAGGGGTGCATGGGGCAAACAAGGTTGAGAACCACTGCTCTAGCATGTCCAAACCCTTAATAATCTTATCTGTTTCTATATAAATACAACTGAAACCCATAAAAGAAAATATCATTCTTATTGCAGAGATTAATGACGATTTTTATTCAGGACTGTGTGAAGATTACAATTGTTACCGTTGTTTATGATATTTCCCATCCTAAAATGTAAATAAGCCTGGATTGGTTGTGATCAGTTATCAAGAAATATAAGCTATGGTAATGAATTTCAATATTTGTTACATGAATGATGAACGGTGCATTAAAATTGCAGGTTCTTGCCCTGTTTATTGAGAGCAAATTGTGGTTTTATCTTATAACCTTGCTCTTCCACTCTCTATTGTTTCAATTGTAACAATAAAACACACTTCACCCCACCCTTGTAATCGGCGGCAAGTGTACAGTGCACAACCTCCGCAGATAAGTTGGAAAAGAACAGACATCTGTGTCACCCAATAACTGATTTGTGGCAATCAGAAAATTAAAATGAAATTTCGCCTAGTTTGTTTAAAGAACAATAGTCGCTAGACATTGAAGTTTCCATCATAATCCGAGAGAGATGGTAACTCCGTATGTTATAAACTTAAAAGATTTTTTGGGACAGAGTTATCACATTTTGCCAACTATAGTAAGCTATTTGCTTAACCCTTAAGTTCTCACAGTAAGAAAATGGGGGGAAAAAATAGACATCTCAATTTACAAGGGCATGGTAAGTCGGCCTTGTGCAATGCAATCTTGTGGTGAGACATGGCACATGGATAGACATAGAAACATAGAAACATAGAAAATAGGTGCAGGAGTAGGCCATTCGGCCCTTCAAGCCTGCACCGCCATTCAATATGATCATGGCTGATCATCCAACTCAGTATCCCGTACCTGCCTTCTCTCCATACCCCCTGATCCCTTTAGCCACAAGGGCCACATCGAACTCCCTCTTAAATATAGCCAATGAACTGGCCTCAACTACCTTCCGTGGCAGATAATTCCAGAGACTCACCACTCTCTGTGTGAAAAATGTTTTCCCCATCACGGTCCTAAAGGAATTCCCCCTTATCCTTAGACTGTGACCCCTTGTTCTGGACTTCCCCAACATTGGGAACAATCTTCCTGCATCTAGCCTATCCAACCCCATAAGAATTTTGTAAGTTTCTATAAGATCCACCTTCAGTCTTCTAAATTCTAGCGAGTACAAGCCAAGTCTATCCAGTCTTTCCTCATATGAAAGTCCTGACATCCCAGGAATCAGTCTGGTGAATCTTCTCTGTACCCCCTCTATGGCAAGAATGTCTTTCCTCAGATTTGGAGACCAAAACTGTACGCAATACTCCAGGTGTGGTCTCACCAAAACCCTGTACAACTGCAGTAGAACCTCCCTGCTCCTATACTCAAATCCTTTCGCTATGAATGCTAACATACCATTTGCTTTCTTCACTGCCTGCTGCACCTGCATGCCTACTTTCAATGATTGGTGTACCATGTCACCCAGGTCTCGTTGCATCTCCCCTTTTCCTAATTTGCCACCATTAAGATAATAGTCTACCGTCCTGTTTTTGCCACCAAAGTGGATAACCTCACATTTATCCACATTATACTGCATCTGCCATGCATTTGCCCACTCACCTAGCCTATCCAAGTCACCTTGTAGCCGCCTAGCATCCTCCTCACACTTAACACTACCCTCCAGCTTAGTGTCATCCGCAAACTTGGAGATGTTGCATTCAATTCCCTCATCCAAATTATTAATATATATTGTAAATAGCTGGGGTCCCAGCACTGAGCCTTGCGGTACCCCACTAGTCACTGCCTGCCATTCTGAAACGGACCCGTTTACTCCTACCCTTTGCTTCCTGGCTGCCAGCCAGTTCTCTATCCACATCAATACTGAACCCCCAATACCGTATGCTTTAAGTTTGTATACTAATCTCTTATGTGGGACCTTGTCGAAGGCCGTCTGAAAGTCTAGATATAACACATCCACTGGTTCTCCCTTATCCACTCTGCTAGTTACATCCTCGAAAAATTCAATAAGGTTCGTCAGACATGATTTACCTTTCGTAAATCCATGCTGACTTTGTCTAATGATTTCACCACTTTCCAAATGTACTGCTATCCCATCTTTAATAACTGACTCTAGCAGTTTCCACACTACCGATGTTAGACTAACTGGTCTGTAATTCCCCGTTTTCTCTCTCCCTCCTTTTTTAAAAAGTGGGGTTACATTAGCAAAAAGTGGGGTTACATTAGCAGGTTATGGTGGTATTAGGATCACATGTAGACAGACGAGACTAGTTTAATTTGGCATCATGTTCAGCATGGGCCTTGTGTGCTGAAGGGCTTGTTCCAGTGCTGTATGGTTCTATGAGACATAGTCGTACTCTGTGGGAAAATGAAACAAAACTTCCCAAGTAGAGTAACTTGGCAAAACAGATCCCAGAAATACAAGACGCCCATTCTACAATTGTTTTTCCCAACATAGAGGAGATCAATTTATGTCTCGTGAAGACAATTTAGTATGTAGGAAGGAACTGCAGATGCTGGTTTAAATCAAAGATAGACTCAAAATGCTGGAGTAAATAAGTGGGACAGGCAGCATCTCGGGATCTCCAGAGATGCTGCCTGTCCCGCACAGTTACTCCAGCACTTTGTGTCCATCTAAGGCAATTTAGTAAATTAGAAGGAATACATGCAAATCACAATTTTACCAAGAAAGAGAGTTTGATTGGAGGGCAGGGTAACAGGGCAGGTGTTGGATCTCCTGAGATTACACAGAAAGACTCCATGAAAATGGGTGTGAGTGATTCTTAATATTGTATCTAGCATTGTTTGCAAGGCCAGCATCTACTGGTATGTGTTGGTCAGGAGAATTATTTCCTTTGTCCAAGTGAGGGCGTGAGAGGAAAGATGTTGAAATATATAGGCTCTGTCCACTATGGTTGAGGGAGAGCCATGTTTCAGGAATAAGGAATAGTTACAAGATTGGAGTAAAAGCAGTAGAGATGGAGAAACGAGTGGGGAGTCCTTTAATGGGGCAGGCAGGGTGGGAGGAAGTATAGTCTCAATAACTGTGGGTTTGCAATTAATTATTTTGGCTGGTCCATCTGCTGAGAAGGAGATGGCAGATCCAAAAAAGGAAGATAAATAAAATTGGTATTTTATCTTGAAAATTAAGCCCTTATCACAAAGAAAGTGAATCTAAACCAAAGCTGAAAGAAATTTGTGATCAGAAAGTATTTCTGCCTTTTCATGCTCGTATTGTCTTCCTTCACCACCTACCATTTGTTTCTATATCCTTCCCATTTACTCCTGTTTCTCTGCCTCATTATCTCCTCATTCCCTAACCATTATTTCTTCCTTTCCTTGGACATTGTCAGTTATCCCTTTACTTTCTTTCTTTTCCAGTCATCTGCTGCATTCTGTTTTATTTTCAAACTTGCCTTTGTTTCTCTATTTTTGTTTCTTCTGCCTCCCATTCTGATGCATGGTAGATATTTTCAATTTGGTCACGTTTTTGAATCTTCAGCTGAATTTTGCCTCAATCATACTTATTTTTCTTTCTATAGTCATCAGTCTCTTATCTTGACGTTCCCATTATCTTTCTTTAAATAACAAACTCTCTTCTCACAGAATATTTCGCTCGACGTGGATGAAGCTGTTATCCTGTTTGGTGATGGGACTACAACAAACATTTCAACTTCCAATTGTAGTAGGTACAGAAGTACCATTTTCACATTTAATAAGAAACAGAAGAAAAACATTGAGCAATAGGAAGAATGCAGACAAGAAAATAATAAGTTTTGGATGCAGATTCATCCAGGAATAGCTGAGTATATGCTGTAGGTGTAGCTGCAGTGCCGGATTTACCTATAGGCTTGGCAGGCTGAAGCCTAAGGCCTCAAAATCTAGGGGGCCTCCGGCCAAGGTGTATAATAATTTTGACACTGTCATAGGGCTTTCTTACATATGCTGTCACAATGTACTGTAGTCTCTAAACAACCATTCAGTAATTTTCCTTGCCCTCCATTACAGAATAATACTGTTTTAAGCCGATAACTCGACACTAGCACAGGCAATAAATAAATGTTTTAAAAGCGCCGCTTTCCAGCCCCTTATTTCATCGGCCATGCTCGGCTACACATCGGTGTCAATCTGGTGGCACCGAGGTCCGGCAAACTTTCACACGTGCTCCAGTAAGCAGCGATGGCGGGTGCAGGGAACATCTTTGGATACTTGCAGGCTTCAAAAGTCAAAACTCAGGGGTAAGTAGGAAAGTGCAAAGATATTTGAACTAGGAAGTTGGCCAGGAGCAATGCTAGGGGTAGAGCTGATAATCGTTGCTGGAAACCTACTGTGTAGTGCTGTGGCTGCCACTGTCAGGTTAGTAATAAAACTAAGCTTATTTGTAGCACCTTTATTAACAATAGGAAAAAGCATACTCGTTTTGTAAATGGTTTTTTGAAGCAGATGTGATTCAGATTTGATTCTGATTTTGAAATATAATTGTCAAAAAGGAACAATTCTTTAAGAAATATTTCCCAAATATACAGAATTTTTTTTTCTTCACTCAAGTGGAGTGATATAACAGTAAACTTACAGTAAATATAACAGTAAACTTACAATTTTATTTTCCTAAAAATTCCTGCTTATTCCACAAAATGTTTACGAAGTTCGGTTATAGCAAAAGCTTTTCACAGTGTTAATTTTAACATTTATGCAATTTTTTTCAATCACTATGGTATTTAACAATAACATTTTATGTCCTTTAGAGAAGGAATTGCGAATTGCGGAATTTTAAACACCCGTCATCATCCTTGGCTTTACTCAAATTATTTAAAACACTCTTCCATCTTCCTCTAGTCGTGGGGGTGTGGATTGGGAGGGGCCTCACAAGTGGAATAGCCTAGGGCGAAGAGAGGCCCTAGACCGATCTAAATCCGGCACTGTGTAGTTGTACAATATAGCTTCCGTTTTATCATGTTTGAATATTATCATCTGTTTGGTTTCAATTTGATAATGAGTGTCTTGTTTTTCAACTTATGGTTTGCTTTGTTATACAATAATTTTAATTTGAAAAGACAACCGAGGATGATTACTTCAGGGCAATTATAGTTTTCGAGATTCTTAGTTACATTGATGTGGCTCCGAACATGTTCATAAATGTTCCTTCAAAAACACCATTGCATAGCTCTTGAGACTAGAAATCCTAGGCCAAACTGGTCATGAAACTAGATGCATCTTTCATCTTCATTATTAGCCTAAAATTGATCAACCTCCTCACTGGTAAATGTTTGATTTTTCAAATTCGAGGCAGCTGAAAATTCTGGCCTTGCCAATAGGCATCAAATCTCATTGCAATACTAAATCAGTATGGCAGCCTCTCACAGTTCATGAATCATTATTGCACAACATCACCCCATAGCTTTGTTCAACATAGAAATATAGAAAATAGATGCATTAAAATTGTATGTTGCTTCGTTTCCCAAGACTTATGTGGAAGTTGGTTGTTAGTATTTTCACCATTTTCTTCTGTTTACTTGTTTCCTTTTTTCTATCACTAAGGAAGACACAAACAATCTCCCAGAAATACTAGGGGACCGAGAATCTAATGGGAGGGAGAAACTGAAGGGAGTCAGGAAATGGTGTAAGGTAAACTGTTGGGACTGAACATAGAGACATAGAAAATAGGTGCAGGAGTAGGCCATTCGGCCCTTCGAGCCTGCACATCCATTCAATATGATCATGGCTGATCATCCAACTCAGTATCCTGTACCTGCCTTCTCTCCATACCCCCTGATCCCTTTAGCCACAAGGGCCACATCTAACTCCCTCTTAAATATAACCAATGAACTGGCCTCAACTACTTTCTGTGGCAGAGAATTCCACAGATTCACCACTTTCTTTGTGAAATTTTCTTTTCTCATCTCGGTCCTAAAATACTTCCCCCTTATCCTTAAACTGTGACCCCTTGTTCTGGACTTTCCCAACGTCGGGAACAATCTTCCTGCATCTAGCCTGTCCAACCCCTTAAGAATTTTGTAAGTTTCTATAAGATCCCCCCTCAATGTTCTAAATTCTAGCGAGTAGAAGCCGAGTCTATCCAGTCTTTCTTCATATGAAAGTCCTGACATCCCAGGAATCAGTCTGATGAACATTCTCTGTACTCCCTCTATGGCAAGAATGTATTTCCTCAGATTTGGAGACCAAAACTGTACGCAATACTCCAGGTGTGGTCTCACCAAGACCCTGTACAACTGCAGTAGAACCTCCCTGCTCCTATACTCAAATCCTTTTGCTATGAATGCTAACATACCATTCGCTTTCTTCACTGCCTGCTGTTCCTGCATGCCTACTTTCAATGACTGGTGTACCATGACACCCAGGTCTCGTTGCATTCTATTTCCATCTGTCCAACTGTCTCTTAATTATCCCATGAATGTCAGTGGCTTGGGCAACTGGCAGCAATCTCTCCACTTCTCCACAGCTTTATCTCCAGTTTTCCTTTCAACACTCTTGGGAAGCCTTCTTTAATTGCTTAATCACATCTCTTAAGTGCTATGTGTGTCAACATCTATTTTCTCAGGCATTTATCAAATACTGGACATATTTAAGTATTTAGGCAGTAGCTGTTGTTTAGATAAACTGTATTTTACGTTTAATATCTGCCAAAAAGTCTTCTAGAGTTCCCACTTTTAATTGTTAGCGATTCATCACCATTGAAAATTATGCATATGGCTGTCACAGAATAAGGTTTACCAGTCAAAGCTATCTTCTGTCAATTGGGTTACTTGCACGCTAAAAGGAATTATGGATAACACAAGGTTATATGCTGACATGTAGTGCAAGAGAATTAAAAAAAAACAATGTCTTCAGCAGTAAATCTGTTAAATTGTTGTAAAAATGTACTATTTTGTAAATGCAAATCTTGGTGTGTTCACTTACTTCTTACAAGTGCACAGTGTATAATTGTACATTCAATGTGCTTCTGAAGGAGTGATCATTTTTCATATCTGATTGTTAAAAGGATTTTATAGAATAATATGACACAATTAGCCAGAATATTATGGTCACATATAAATTGTTCTGGAAATTCTGTAATTATTAACTTTCTCAATTTACTTGTTCTGTTTTTGCTGACAAAAATATTTTATAGTTTCAGCATCAACCACACTTACTCATTTGCTGGAATATACAGTGTTGTTGCCTTCTTCAGTAAGAATTTTGCTACACTGTCTTCAACCATTGTAACTCAGGATGTTATTGGAGACCTCCGCCTTACTGGTCCAAAATTCTTGAGCCTATCTACAAGGTAAACTCAGATCAGCACTTAGAATAACCTACATTACTGCGAACTACATCTAAGAATTACTCCCATGGTAAATATAAAATGACATTTATAAAACCTTGAACCTGTGCTTCTTTGGACTTGTATTTGGCTTATCCCATCGCAAATAAATAAAATCTGCAAAGTATATCTTTTTAATTGTGGTATTCACAAAATGCTGGAGTAACTCAGCTGGACAGGCAGGATTTCTGGAGAAGGAATGGGTGACATTTTGGGTCAAGACCCTTCTTCAGATCAGTTTAATTGTGGTGTTGCACCAGATAATCTCAATTTATGGTGGAAAGGGTGCTCTTGGTAACAATATCAGATGAAAACATATCAACTGTCAATGGCTGAATTCATCATAGTATCTTTGATGTGATAACGAGCCCATGCTAGATTGGGGTAAAACACTTAAAATAAAAGGTCAGATTATGTTACCCCTCAGTACAAGTTATTCCAGTCAAAGTGGGAGTAGAGATAAGAATGTCAAGATTGCACATAGAAAGGAGGTGCTCATAAAAGTGATGTCCCTCCATTCCCTTGTTTAAGGAATTACGTGAAAATCTTTGTGACATATAGAATAATTGTTTGGATCTAGGTAGTGGTGCAGGAGGAAATTAATGGGCAGTTGGTGCCTCTCCTTTGCTTACATGGGATATTGCTGGGAGAAAGGACAGAAAATAAAGCAGTTCACTCCTTGAGGCAGCATGACCAAGACAACAATCAGCCATGAAATGACAAGTAGAATGTGTGCCACAGAAACAAATGCCAAAACCAGGCAAGTAGAAGGTCATCTTTTACACTCCACACAGATGATAGAAATTCATTGTGGATTTTAAAACACAGTGTACATGGCTGATCTAGCTAAGATTTTGGTCAATGATGAGCCCCCATATGTTGATGTTAGGGAACCCAGGGACAGTAGTGTTACTGTATGTGGAAGGTAAGCAATGAAAGTTACTGCATTACTGTGCTCCTGTGTTCCCTGGATATTACTTATTACATATCTATTCATGCCTGAAAGCAGCAATGCAGTTTGAGTATTGATTCATTGGCATGGACTGTTTCATTTCATGGGATGATGTTCCAGGATTTAGACCCAGCAAGTTGGAAATACATCACCATTCGTTCACCAGTGCTAAATCTAAATTTTAGACCTTCATGCCTACCAGTACTGTGAGTGTGCGGCACCCACCAGAAAAACTGTAGTAATTCAAGAAAACAGCACATCACCACTTTCAACTGGGCAATTAACAATTGCTATTAAATGCTGGCCTTGTGAAATATTCATATTCCATAAATTAATAAAATTGACATACATCCATTTCATGGGTCTGGGCCAAATTTATATATGTACTCTACATTAGCTTGTATGAATTCTGCTCCTGAAACTAATGTCATGCATTCAAACCATTCTAAATTATTTTAGCATCCAATCTTACTGACATTTTATACTGCCATAAAAGAAATGTCATCTGTTCATTCAAGTGGCTAGAAATAATCCTCCATTTAAATTGATGTAGATAGTTCCAACCGGCCTTGCTTGTTTTAATCTGTCTTCTCTAAATCTACCTCCATCTTTTTATTTCAATAGCCCACTTCAGCCTTCTGTTGTAAAATGGACTGCAAAACTTTCAAATGGATCAAACTATATATTTCTGTGGCTTTACTCAGACGGCAAGATGAATCATACTGTCGTAGGTCCAAACCAGGTATGATGTAACTGGAGTACGGACTGTACTTATGAAATGCTGACATGGTACTATGAATGATCAAGGTGTAAGATTGATTTCCAGTTCATTGAGTGCCTAACCTTGCCATTTAGGCAGATATCCTTTGGACTAGGTTAATATTTGTGATGAGGTGCAGAAACTTTTAAAGTGTTCAGGACCCATTGATACAGCTACCGCATTGGACCAGGTCAGAGATGCCACAAAGACTTGAAATGGACTAACTGCGGCTAGTCTGCCTGGGATCAGGCATGTCATTGGAATATAGGAGGAATACTGGAATGCTAGAAATAGGTTAAATGTAAGAAATCTGCCATTGATCCTGAATCAGTAAAGTGTTTGGTGGGGTTGAGCAATTACTGATGGAGCATCTAATGGACTGCTGTAACAAATAGCAATCCAGATTAATGAATGCAGTGTTCAAATTTAGCACCTCGCTCCCCTCAGTATGATTTGTTCATCTCTGCTGAGTGTTAATAACTAAATTAAGCACAGTTTGTATTTCTACGTAGATCAGCCCTTAATAATTAAAAATTACTGTATTTATTAGTACTAGGTTTTAGTGTAAATGTTTTGTGTTAATAATGAAAGAAGAATATGTCAACATAAATGCATAATTCTCTTCACAACCACAAAGAAAACATTTTTTCTGGATGTAAACAATTTCCATTCATAACCATTTTATGAGCATAATGTAAAGGGATGCTATGAATTATCAGAATTTTAAAAATATTTAAATTCCTTTCCCTGCTGGTTGAAGGAATCTGTTTTTGTTGAAGATCCCACAATACTCAGCAGTTATATTTTGGATCATCATGCAGCAATCAAAATATTTGATTCCAACTTAATCTTTGTAATCATTGAATAGTTCAGTTCTGCAGTAGCATTCAGTCAAATGACAGCTATCCATGAGGTTGCAAAGTGCAGATCAATCACCAAATGTAACCAATCTTAAGTGATCATTATATGTTACATTGTCAAAATACAACCAGGCACATTCAAAAATACTGAAAAAGAGTGCTTTAAATGGGATTGGTCAAAAACACTGGGTTTATGAAAGAGAAATCAGAACTTCATAACTGAGATCAAGAGAAATATCCCACCCAGGAGATGGCGAACCTGTGGAATTCTCTACCAAAGAAAGCTGTGGAGATAAAGCATTTTAGAATGACATGGACATTTTTCTTAATGCTAATGACATTTTTGTGAGATTTAGAAATAGATAAAAGAGGCAATAGATGTAGTGTATTTGGGGTTTCAGAAGACTTTTGATAGGGTCCCACCCTGAAGTGCAAAATTAAAGCACATTAAGTTAGGAATAATACACTAACCAGGACTATAAATTGGGTAATGATCAAGGAAAGCAAGTAGGATTACCATCTATTTTAGGCCTATCATTATGCCTATGTCTATCTTAGGCATACTGGTCGACAAGCAGAGAATAGCAGGCTGTTAAAGGGATCAAGGCAAAGAGTTGCAATAAAGGGTTTTTTTCTGGTTGGCCGCCAGTGACTAGCGGAGTTCCACAGGGCTGAGTGCTGGGGCCACTGCTCTTCCCGTTGTATATCAATGATCTGGATGAGGGGATTGAAGACTTTGTGGCAAATTTTTGCAAATTATACGAAAATAGGTGAAGGGGCAGGTAGTGTAGAGACAGCAGAGAATCTGCAGAAGGATAGGTTGGGAGAGCGGGCAGAAAAGTGGCAGATGGAATATAGTGTAGCAACGTGTGGTCATGCATTTTATAGTAGGAATAAAGACATAGATTATTTTCTAAATGGGAAAATAATCCAGAAATCGGAGGTGCAAAGACACTTGGGAGTGCTGGTGAAAGATTCCCAAAAAGTTAAACTGCAAGTTGAATCGATGGTAAAGAAAGCAAATGTAATGCTAGCATTTATTTCAAGAGGGCTTATATACACAAACAGGGATGTAATGCTGAGGCTCTAGGATTAGAGGTCATAGCCACAGAATTAAAGGATGTTCTTTTAGGAAGGAGATGAGGAGGAATTTCTTTAGTCAGAGGGTGGTGAATCTGTGGAATTCTTTGCCACAGAAGGCTGTGCAGGCTGTCAGTGGATATTTTTAAGGCAGAGATAGATAGATTCTTGATTAGTACGGGTGTCAGAGGCTATGGGGAGAAGGCAGGAGAATGGAGTGAGGAGGGATTGATAGATCAACCATAATTGAATGTCGGAGTATGGGCTGAATTGCCTAGCTATGCTCCTATCTCTTATGATCATTGTTTGGTCCCCATATATTTACATCATACATCGGTGATTTGGGTGAGGGAATAAAATTGAATATCTACAGGTTTGCAGATAGTGCTAAAACCCCTGTCTCACTGTGCGAGTTGGCCCACGAGTGACCCCGAGTTTTCACTCGTGGTGATCACGTAGCGGGAACGTCGGAACTCGCGCGTTCAACTTGTCCACTCGTGGCGCTAACGGCAGGTACTCGGGAAACTTGTTAACTCGTGAAAAAAATCAAACATGTCAAATGAGTCAAATTAACTGTTCAAGTTAAAAATGGAAACATTTAAACTCGTTGCAGTAACGTAATGGCCCGTGCGTTTACCATAGTGTCTCGTGAGTCTATCGTGGAACTTTTTTATAATCTGAAAGGGACTGAACCAAAGTAATATAATATGTATATACATATTATATATATTATATATATTTCAATTCCAACCCCGAAGCAATTGAGAGGCGATTTCTTGGGGCCGTGTAATTTAACGTGTGTCTTTGCTTTTAAAAGTGAAGCTGTTTAATTGTTTACGCTGCGCTGTGTTTCGTGTTGGGGAGAGTGCTGCTGTACAATGCTTTCGATTTTATACTGCCCTCCCCCTTCCACAGAAAAATGCCTAAATTTTTCTTTGTGCCCGCTCTCCTGGGAGCAATCCAAACCAGGGGAACAATGAACCCTCAGAGGCTTCGCGTTCCTTGCTCCTATATATGGACCTCGCTCGCTCGCAACTGTATGAGCGCTCGATCAACCAGGCATCGGCCAACACGGAGGCCTGATTATTGAAAACAAAGTCAACTTGTACCAGACCTCATCATCTTCCTTCCGACAACCCGTAACCACGGCACCACACTTTCAACAGAAAACTTAATATTTAAAGAATATATTATGGGACATTGGCTGAAGAGGTCCCGAGCAGAAACGCCACATATGTGTGTGTGTGTGTGTGTGTGTGTGTGTGTGTGTGTGTGTGTGTGTGTGTGTGTGTGTGTGTGTGTGTGTGTGTCTGTGTGTGTGTGTGTGTGTGTGTGTGTGTGTGTGTGTGTGTGTGTGTGTGTGTGTGTGTGTGTATCTGTGTGTATCTGTGTGTATCTGTGTGTATCTGTGTGTGTGTCTGCTGTCGGGTCCCGGCGGCCGCTCAAAGTCAGTCACCCGAGCTGCTTCCTTCCTCTGAAGTGGCGGCCAGTCCTGCTGTCTGTGTGTATCTGTGTGTGTGTGTGTGTGTGTGTGTGTGTGTGTCTCTGTCTGTCTGTGTGTATCTGTGCTCTCTCTCTCTCTCCCTCTCTGTCTATCTGTGTGTATCTGTGTGTGTGTCTGCTGTCGGGTCCCGGCGGCCGCTCAAAGTCACCCGAGCTGCTTCCTTCCTCTGAAGTGGCGGCCAGTCCTGCTGTCTGTGTGTATCTCTCTCTCTCTCTCTGTGTGTGTGTGTGTGTGTGTGTGTGTGTGTGTGTGTGTGTGTGTGTGTGTGTGTGTGTGTGTGTCTCTCTCTCTCCCTCTCTGTCTATCTGTGTGTGTGTCTGCTGTCGGGTCCCGGCGGCCGCTCAAAGTCACTGAGCTGCTTCCTTCCTCTGAAGTGGCGCCAGTCCTGCTGTCTGTGTGTATCTCTCTCTCTGTGTGTGTGTGTGTGTGTGTGTGTGTGTGTGTGTGTGTGTGTGTGTGTGTGTGTGTGTGTGTGTGTGTGTGTGTGTGTGTGTGTGTGTGTCTGCTGTCGGGTCCCGGCGGCCGCTCAATGTCAGTCACCCGAGCTACTTCCTTTTTTAAAATTATTTAAAATAGAGATCCATTGCAAAAAAGTATTTAAAAACATAAAACAACAAGAAATGCTTGGTTACTGGAGGATGCGCATTTTCCCATTGTAGGTCATATCAATAGATGCCGCCGCGCTGAAATAACTCAAAACCACAGGATGGAGATGTATTTTAACATTGTTGCTTTATTAAAACATACCTTCATTCACGGTTGGCTCAAGAGTAACAGGAGAGGAACTTGGTAACTCGGGAGAGGAACTTGGAACATCGCAGCAATGACATACCCGTGGGAACTCGGTTACACACTTGATCATAAACTTGAAGTCTCGTGCACAGCCACGAGTCTGTCACTCGGGGTACCTCGTGGGTCAACTCGCACAGTGAGACAGGGCCATAAGTGGGAGGGGAATGTTAGCTGTCAGGTGAATGCAAGGAGGTTCCAGTGTGAATTGAGCAAATTCAGAGATTGATCAGATACATGACACATGTAATTTAATATGGCTATATATGTTTTCCACTTTAGTTCAACAAAACATAAAAAACAATTATTATCTAAATGGTAATAGATTAAGAAAAGGGAAGTTGTAATGAGACCTGGATGTCCTTGTACATCAGGCACTGAAGAGAAGCATTCACGGTATGGCAAGCAAATTAAATATTGTTTTTCATTTGTAAGAGGGTTTAGTTACAAGAGCAAGAATGCCTTCCTGTTGGTGTGCAGCCCTTGGCAAATATCCTATCTGGAATTTCTATGTATCTTGATACAGAGAGGATGTCCAATGGCTAGTGAATCTGAATTACGGATCAGCTGCAGAATATTATGCGTACAATTTAGAACTGAGATCAGAAGAAATTTCTCACCAAGAAGATGGTGACTGTGGAATTCTCCACAATTGAAGGCCACGAAGGCAAACATTTTATAGCAGGAAGTAGTTTTTCTTAATATTAAAGAGATCAAGAATGGATGGTCAGATTAGATAATGCTAAATGGTGGTGCAGGATCAAAAAGCTGAATAGCCTCCACTGCTTGTCATTCTGCACTTCCATTAAACTGCAAGGGTAAACCTTACATCACAATTCCAAGTGTAAAACCATTGCAATTGCCATCTCATTATTTGGGATTGCACTGTGTTTTCGATTTATATCTACCGGCAAACAAAAAAAAAGTGTTTTTTTTTGGTATACATTTGTTAAACATTTTTGATGGAACACCCACAATTATAATGTACATTTAATATTTTAACCAGCGTTTTAACTCTTTTCTTCCAGTTAATTATGACGATAAATTCAACTGGTTTAATAACCGTGGAGGTTGCGGCCCAGAATGAAGTGAGTCATGCCAGATCCAGCATGACCACAGTGGCTCAATATCCGATCATGAGCATCGTTGTTACTGTGGTTCGTGTGGCTCTGAACAAGGCCAGTAACATCATGCTGAAAATAAAGCCCAAACAGGACTACATAATTTCAATAGATTATGGCGACAGAACAAATAACCTTTTTGAATCACAGCAACTTAATTCCCAAACCAGTTGCTTGGAGACCCCATATCATTGCTCAAATTTTGTTTTTCAACATATGTACAAAGCTGTTGGTCAATACCTTTTGAATGCCACAGTATCCAATAATATTAGTACTATTGTAGCAGCAGCTGTTGCTGTTGTTGAGGAGCCCATTACTGGTCTTCTGTTGATTCTCAATTCACCTAGAGTGATCAAGTTTAAAGATTACATTAATGTGACAGCATTAGTACAAACAGGCACTGAGGTTACCTTCCAATGGATCATTTCAGTACCTCATTCGAATCCTTTTACTTTTATGCAAGAGTAAGTATATATTGTTTTATATAATGATGTACCTGCATTTATATTTGAACTGCAATGTCGATGCATTTAATTATCTTGAATGATCATAATCGATTATTGTCAGAGCGTAACAATTGATTTTTTTCTCGTCGATCATTTTGTTTTATCATAGACTTGAAGTGTTAAGTCTTCAATATGCAAATGTAATGAGACCGTTGTAAATCTTTTTAAACTGCAAAATGTCTCAATTACTCGATATAAGCAGAGGACTGGAAACCAGAGGATGCAAATTTAACGTGATAGGCAAAAAGTATTTTGCACATAACAAGCTGTTTATGATTGCAATAGCCCTTCCGCACTGAAGACCCATCAAACAGAATCTTCGCCTTCCAATTGTACATTGATTGCTATTAGCTAGGTAATTTCTTTGCAGGTAGTTTGTGTTTGTTATAACCTTATCTAATTTGTTCATCTTTATGAGTGTGCAAACTATATACTGTTTCCAATTATTATAGGCCCCTGTGTCATAAAAGCATAGAAGGTGGTAATTTGCCCCAATATGTCCATGGCAACAAAAAAAAAGATTTATTATATTAATCTGGCTTTCCAGTTCTCTAAGTTTATCTTTTGCTGTTGTGGTACATCAAACACTCTGCCAGGTATTATAGCTATGATGAGATTTCTGCCACAGTTTATCTTTCAGGCTTGAATTCCAGATGTTTGCTTTACTTTTAGGTGAACTTGATTCCCTCAATTTTCCTCCACTTCAACACCCTCCAGTTGTTGACCCCTGACAAGCAGAACTGGTCCATCTGGTTCACACTGTTGAACTTATATACGTGGATGAAAAACTCCCCTCAACCGCATGTATTTCCTGCTTCCTCACAAGTAAACATCTTCCCCAGCGACAATCTGCCAATTTTCTAATGAATCCTGTCTCGTGTTATCACATGCTTGACTGAAACTACATTAAGTTCACAGTTGCAATCTACCTCTTTCTTTAACCGAGTGAAAACCAGTAACAAATCAGGCTGCTTTGTTGTCCCAATACTTAAAAAAAACTTTTCACCAGCAATGCCATAGTTTCCTATGGCTAACAAGCTTCCCCTGGGAATGAAACTAATCTTCAGATCGAATGGGAAACAGTTTACTCTATGGTGACTGCATACACAGGATTACCCAACCTCAGCAATGAAGCTGCAGAGTGCCGATGACTCTTTCATTTGTGGACACTCATAGGCCAAGCTCTAACACATTGCCAACTAATTCACTGAACCAGACAAAAGGATGGGTCTTGCATAAAATCCGCAAAGCCAAGTCCTCTACCAATCTGCCTCTGCTGCATCACACTGCCCTCTGATAATGTGGACACTTTTCATGTCTTGGGAGCAACTTCTCAGCTAAGGCAGCTGCGATGACAAAATTCACCACCATATTAAATGTGTCAGCATAGTCCTTGGTCAACTGAGGAAAAGGTCCCATTTTACTGCCAGCAGTCTAAAAATGATCACTTTCTTATATTGTTTCACAAATTAGTCTGAAGAAGGGTCCTGACCTGAAACATTGCTTTTCCATTCCCTCCACAGATGCTCCAACACTGTGTTTTTCTCAAGATTCCTGTATCTGCTGTCCCTTACATCATAATTTCACTTTGATGTGTTTGCTGAACAACCTGTGGTTGTCCCCGCATTGTCTGAAGTTTTCTAGTTCCAAGCACAGGCACCTCAAATTTTACACAGGACTTATGGGTTGAAAAACAGCACATAAATTAAAAAGCACATAAATTACATGTGCATAAAACCCGAGGTGTCTGCAGATATTTTTCTGCACTGTTCAGATCGTTTTAATGCAGGTGCTGTTGAACAATCTGCCTATTTCCCATTAAGAGTGCTTCCCTTTCTTCATTTCCCTAATAAGTGAAAATTCTAAATAGTTATGTGAACTGGATTATATTTTTGGAAGTATCCATACTCCAGGGAGACATTCGTGCAGGTCAAGAAAGTTTCCAGGAGATTCATTTAATAGTGTTGTGCAATCGTCTGTGAGAGATTAAAATAATCAAAAATGAACCTTTTTACACCTTGTCCAAGTCACTGAAAATGGGAGGAGACTAATATGATTTGAGTTATAGCCTTCAGATAATTTGAATTAAATATTCACCAGCTTAACTCCTGTGCAATTATTATAGTTTTTATAAGGAACAAGCAAAAACCATAAAATGCTAAATGAAATATGGAATAATGTTATACAGTATCCATTAATGTTTCCTGGGCATAACAAATGATTACTGCTGGTTCTTGTACTAATTTTTGGTTTCTTCTTACAGGGGCAATCTTATCAGCACGATTAATTACCAAGCACTTGCCGGAGGCAACTACTATGTAAAAGTAATAGTTTCCAGTCCACTGTACAACACTCCTTTCAGCCGATTGCTTCCAGGTCTGATAAAAGTAAGAACCCCAATTGTGGGTTTACAAGCTTCATTCCCCTTCAGCAGTAATAGCGCCAAGCTTCTGCTGCAGCCAGATGGCACCTACACCACTCAAATCCTGGGCTTCAGCGTTCATACTTTTGCTGAAGATGTGAAGTTTTCATTTAATTTTGGAGATGGTTCACCACTACTGATTGTCAGTGGAAGACAGAGTAGCTTTGATGGCACATTTGCAAATGGACGTCACAGATTTACCAGAGGTGGGTGTGCATTGCTTTTAAACGACCATCACTTCTCTTCCACTATTTTATTTCTAACCTTTCCCATGGGTGATTAAGCCCATGATATCTGAAAGTGTTTTCCCACAGACTTGGTCAGTACTTTGCCAGACTGCAGCTCTTTGGCGCAAAGATGTTCAATCCTGAAATTTTTTTTTAGATCTGCCAGGTCACTCGGTATGGAATGGCAAATAAAGCCTGCAGATTTCACATTAGCTCTTTTATATTCTGGATAGTCAGTTTCCTTACAATGAGTGAAGACATTGGATTGGAAGAATATATCGGGGGTCAGATGCAGCATCAATGTGGGGACATTTTAATTCAGCCTTGGGCAGATGCCAAGGAAAAGGATGGATTCAGAAATTGTATGGAGGAGTGAAGAAAGTGACTTTTGACTCCCATCTCTTAACTGGAGGGCAGTTTGGTTCATCTGGAGCAGCACAGTGACAAGTGAGAGGCATTGCAGGGAATCGTGGGAGATGATGACAAATTAGAATTTTGTGACATCAGCTACAAGTATAGGATCTGATTTGGATTTGGATGATTAATCAAACAGTGCCACAAAACTGAGAAATAGGAACTAGGCTATGGCCACGTTGATGGAAGATTCAGATATAACTATGGGACCAGCAACAGAAGCTATTGCAGATTGTTTTCTGGGTATTTGGGTAAGAATTGAAGGAAATTAATGTAGATTAATCCAGAGGACAGTGGAGGATTGGGGCTGCAGGAAGGCAGCATGGCCAACTTTATCAAAGACTATAGAAAGATGCAGAAGGGTGAAGCTGGATGGATTTCAATTACCTTACTCACATGATATGCTTTTTTACTTTATTAAGGACTATTTTATTGGTTTAATCACTGATTGGCAGGAGTGGTGGGCATAGAGTTATGCGGCAATAATAAACTTGAGGACTTCAGAGAGGTTGGAGAGGCAAGAATGTTTGGAGCTGAGGCAAGCTCTGAAAATGTTCCCTGCCAGATAAGAAAAGTTAGATTTGTGATAGCAAGTTATTTGCTTGTAAAATATTTCCTGTTCATTTGTATATTGATAAATGCAGACTTACTTATTGCTATCTGATGTATTATAATCTATATTTGAACTTTGATTTGACAGAGGGTGTGTTCCACATCACAGTGTCGGCCTTTAACGAGTTCTACAATTCTACCAATGAACTTGGTGCATATTTTGTACAAATGGTTCCAGAAGGCTTAGTGCTTAACATGAATTCCAGTGTGATTCATAAAAACGAAATCATCCTTTTCAGTGCAAAGCTGACTAGAGGAACAGCTGTGACATACAGTTGGAATATGGGCGATCAGACTTCGTATGTAGATGAAGGTAAGAATGTTTTATGTTGTGATGCATAAGGTGATTTGTAGTTTGAAGGCAAGGGGCATGATATGTATTTAAAAGGCATTTGATTGTTGCTATTGAGGTGTTGGTAAAACAATAGGACTTCTGTACAAAGAAGATGCAAAATATTGAAGTACTATTTTTTAACATTCCACTGTTATTTTTTTTAAATTGTGATTCATGTTTGGACCTCCCTTATGTTTCAGGTCCTGTAATTAAACACAAGTTTTTGTCGGCTGGAATCTACAATGTCACAGTAAATGCATGGAATAAAGTTGGAGCGGACCTGACCTACGTCATTGTGGCTGTACTTTACAGAATGCAACGTATGAAATACCTCAGTTGATTTGTGATTGATTCTAACTGTCATCTCAAGCCAGAAGTAGGAATGGATAATATACTGTATGCTTGCATTCCTAGCAATCTGTATTCCAGTAACTGGGATAAATCCCTTTATTCACCTTCTATCTGTCAAACCCCCACCTACCACCAATCCAATCCCCTAAATAATCCTGGCCCTGTCTCCCTCCCAATTTCTTAAACCTTTGACCACTCTGACTGAGCCCCCAGTCCCCAAACTTCCCTACACAAGCTGCTAACTTTATCCCGCCAAACCCATCTACTTTTCTTATCCTGATCTTACCTCAGTATATACAGCCATTCCCAAGCATTAAATCAGCTTGCAGTCTGCACCATCCTCACTAATGCCGACTGGCCATTTGTCTTTACAAACAACAAATAGTCCACTTCAAAGCTTATCAATATCAGTTATGTTCAGAAAGTAGTTATTGAAAGAAAGAGGCAATTAGAATTTATAGTTAATGAGATACTATAGAAAATGCTGCCGATTCATACAAGATATTTTGACTTGAACTGTGGGGACTAGAGGATAGCTACATGCACATGATATGTTGGAAGGAACTGCAGATGCTGGTTTAAACCAAAGATATACACAGTGTTGGAGTAACTCAGTGGGACAGGTAACATCTCTGGAGAGAATCAATGGGTGACGTTTCGGGTCGAGACCCTTCTTCAGACATGATGTGTTTTAATTCAATCGGACTTGCTGAAAAACCTTAGTGCAGCGCAGGATATGTGTAGAAGTTGGGTCAAATTGATCACCTATTTAATATTGATGAATATTTTCCTCAAATTCAATAGTTCAATTAATGCTAGATAGCTGTTAGTGTAAGATTACAAATTAATTAACGATTCAACTTTAATTTGTTTTACAGCTGTTTCTGTCTTTACAAACAAGACAATATATGCCACGTATTCTGACATCATGTTCACAGCTATAACTGCAGAGGATGAGCCACTGCAATTTGTCTGGTATTTTGGAGACAAACTACCAGTGAAAACTACATCACGCAGCATAACCACAATATATTCAACACCAGGGAAGTATGTACCGAACTACTGGGATTCAATAGTTCACCAGCACCAACACATAGCACCTATGAATTTTAGGTATTTAGGTAATATTGCAAATTGTGTTCTGATCTCAGCTGAGATGGAAACAAAAAACCCCAACTCAGATAGACCTGCTCTGTGAGCAGCAGTTTGATTGTTAAAAACTTTGCGGAAGACTGGAGAATTTCTCCTGCATATTATGTCTGTGCAAATATCTTCCAAAGTTTTATGCACTAGTTTAAGAAACCATATGGGAAGCCAAGCCTGTCTACAAAACCTGACAAAAAAATCTGAAAATTAATGAATTACATTGTAAGTTTCCACTAAACCAAAAGTGCTGGAGGAACTCAGCGGGTCAGGCAACATCAGGGTGCATATGCTGCCTGAGCTGCTGAGTCACTTCAGCACTGTGTGTTTTGCTCAAGATTCCAACATCTGCAGTTCCTTGTGTCTCAGGGAGTTTCCACTAGTTGATCTTTTTGCAGCCTTCAACCAGACTCTTAAATTTCGCTTTTTAAAATTTAAGGCATAGGGAGGTAAACTAGCATTGAAAACATTATGTATTTATTTGATTTAATGACACACTGAACACTGTTTATCAAAATAGCCAGAAAGTGGTTCTGTCTCATTCTTAAGCACCCATCAAATCCCTTCTCAATCTTCTATTTTAAGTCGAAAGAACCATAGTAATTAATCTCCCATCATATATCTCTCTGTGAGTTCTGTGGTTAGCCAAAATCTTCCATTGATTTCAATATCACACACACATTGTTTCTATACACACATACACACAGTGGGGTCAGAGTAGGATGCATTTGAAGAATTTAAAATTAAAGTAAATGGAAGTTTGTGGGCTGGATGGAAGTGTTCGACAAAGCTGTTGAATATGCAGCAATTAATCTCTTCCCCTTAAAGAAATTGCATCTAGAGTGTGTGTTAAATTTAAGGAAGTGCAATTAAGTTAAGTTCTCTTGGTACGTCTGAGTATTTGGGGACCAAGTCTATTAAAATGGAGGAAGTAAAAGAGCAGCAGGATATCTCCTTCAATACAAGTACATAATCACCATTACTGCAGTTTGTACTATCACCACAACCTTTAAAATTAATGTTTCAGTGGAACGTTACCAAATAAAACATTGATACCATCCCATCTCAGTCAGTGTGAGGGCAGATTGCCATAGGCTTGTCACAAAGGTACATTTAAAAGAATGTTAATAGGCAGGAGAAGCAGTGGGGAGGATGAGTGTATTTACAAGGTAATTCAAGATCTTGAGGCCTTCGCAGCCTCAAGGTTTGCTCATCAGTGATGAGCAATTACATTTGGGGACAGAATTTGATGAGCAGAACTTGATTGCAGGGTTAATAGGATGGACGAGATTATAAAAAAATGGAAGGATGACACCATGGAATTATTTCAAAACAATCTTAAAATATAAATGCAGTTTTATGCAAAGCAGTGTAAATTGACAAGCACAGAGATTTGGTATAAGGATGGGAAAGTTTGGGATTATATCAAGTTTAAACAATAAAATGAAAAGTGAATTTGATTAATCAAGAACGGAGGCACCAATTATACAGATGAGAGTTTCTGCTGTAAGTATCCTATAAACTGGTTGGTAAGATGATGATGAGTCAGGTGTCTTATTGAGATGAAAATAGGTAGTTGTAGCACAATCTAGGTAAATGCCAGAGGGACATGTAGGCATGAGGTAGATATTAATCCAACACACTGTTACATCATGCAAATATGAAGAAATGGAGGGTGAGAAGAGCAAGTGAATCAGTGATGGACCATGTAAAGACAAAACAAAGGGGTGGAATTGGCAGCAAAGATGATGAAATGCTGCAGTTTTGGGCCAAGCTCGAGAAACTGTCAATCCATAAACCTTTTAGCCTAAAACCTATAACTTTCTGGATGTTACATTATAACCAATTTACACAAATAAAATCATATTATCACAAAATAAACATAAGATGTTCACCAAGAATATGTACTGGATGTGTTTAGTTAAATGTAACTGAAGATGTTTTTGCTTTGCAGGTACAACGTGATAGTGAATGCATCGAACCAGATTAGTTCATTCACGTCAAACATCTATCCGATAGAGCTGCAGCAAGCAGTTGAACCAAACAGACTTAGAATAAACAATCAAGATCTTACCTCAGTTCTCTTAAACTCCAGTGTTGCTGTGGAAGTACGCATTAACTACGGGACCAAACTCTCGTACTTGTGGAATTTTGGTGATGGTACCGTGAGAACTGGGAGCAGGAGGGAATATCACCGTTATGATAGGTAGGTAGATTCTGAGATTAGGCCAAAAACCTAACGTGCGCTCATGTTCTTAACACAAACCTTAATACACAGTGTTGATAAATATGTCAAAATATATTTTGTTCAAGTTTTACTTTTTACCATTGAAGACAATTATTTAAAGTTAAGAGCCTGTCTACTTAGGCGATCTTTTAGGCGACTACAGGCGACTAGGCTGTTGCCACATGGTCGCTGGGGTGTCGCCTGTATGGTCATAGGTAGTCTCCTCAGTTGCTCAATGAGTCGTATCGTCCTTCTGGTTGCCGCAGGATTTTCAACATGTTCAAAATTTTTCAGCGACAGTGGGTTTAACGCCAATGAGCGTAGCTTGACTTCTCCTGACATAGGTGCTATCGTAGGTTGTCGCCAGGTATGAAGTTGTCGCCGGTGCTGACTTTGGTGAATTCCATTGGCGATTCCATTCTACGTCATTCCGGCGACAGGTACTGGCGCCTGAATTGTCTTTAGTTGTCACCGACAGGGTCGTAGCTTGTCGCGGGTGGACGTAGGTTGACTTCAGTTATCGTTGGTTGTCGCCTGTGTGGTCGTAGGTTGTCGTAGATGTGGTTGTAGGTGGACGTCCTAAGTCATGACGATTGGGTCGCCGGTTGCTTGACATCGACTAGGTGGTAGGTTGCCACAGACATTGTCGTAGGGAGGTCCAGTCGCCGGTTTTTTGGTGACCTGCTACGACTGTGACAGTCGCCGGCAGTTGCCTAAAAAATCACATGTGGGACAGGCCCTTTAGAGTCACACAGTGTGGAAACAGACCATTCACCCCAACTTGCCCACACCGACCGACATGTCCCATCTTCACTCACCTGCATTTGCCCCATATTCTTCTAACCTTGTCATATCTATGTACCTGTCTAATTGCTTCATAAAAGTAATTGAGATAGTCCCTGTCTCAATTACCTCTTCCGGCAGCTTGTTCCATACACCCACCACCCTTTGCGTGAAAAAGTTACCCCTCAGATTCTTATAAAATCTTTCCCCCTTCACCTTAAAACCTATGGATCTTGTTCTCCACTCTGGGCAGGAGACTCTGTGCATCCACCCGATCTATTCCTCTCATGATTTTGTAACTTCTTGTGATTTTCAAATTTATAAACCTATATCTTAACTGGCAAATGTATTTTGCAGAGCTATATCAATTGGACAATTGACTGACTTTGACTCAGATTGTTAAAGGTTGGGATAATGTTTTTGCACTCAATCTCCAGCTGGTTACTCCTGTTGATGCTGCATGAGTGGACATCATGCAAATATCCAATTAGCATAGGTTATGACTTCCCATCTAGCTCGCCATCAAAATGCTTATTTATTTGATGTATGAAGATGATCTTACATCAAAACAGAAAAAAAATAGGTGCAGGAATAAGCCATTCAGCCCTTCGAGCCAGCACCGCCATTCAATGTGATCATGGCTGATCATCTAAAATCAGTATCCTGTTCCTGCTTTTTCCCCATATCCCTTGATTCCTTTAGCCCTAAGAGCTAAATCTAACTCTCTCTTGAAATTAGACAACATAATCACAGAGCAGCAATGACTGTTCACTTTGTTGAGGTCTGGCATGTACAGCATCAGGAAATATTCTAATTTAATGACAGTGGCTTAAAAGACATGATTCAGGGACTTGGAACAGATAAACAGATTAATCCCAACACAAATCAGGTATAGTAGACCATTCCAAGACCTTTGAAGCTCCATGGCCAGGTGCTCTTGGGGACTGAGACTGAATCATAATATTCAAGTGTAACCATCCTCCACTCCTTGTATTTTGGTGAAAACTAATCTGTTAAATTTCATAGATTTCATTGTAGTTTCTTTCATTTCAATGTCTTGACTGCTGATCACGCAGTTCTGAAAATGCGCTAAACTAAATAACAGTTAGAAGCCCAAAGCCGTTGTGAGTTTCAGCTGTGGTTCCAGAGAAAGTCATATAATATGCATTATTAACATTGTACCTCCTGTATAAGTAGAAATCAAATCAAGGAGTCTAATATTTAAAATTCTTTTTTTTATTGTTTTTTTTTGTTTATTTTTGTTAGAAGTAAGTACAGTAGTCTGGTACTTAAGTACCTAATACATAAATACATATTTTCATTCTTGTACAACCATACTTTTGGTTCAATAATAAAAGAACAGTGAGAGAAAAAAGAAATAAAGAGTGTCGGAGTAGATAGACAAGCGAGTAGAAACACAAAACAAAAGAAATAAAGGACAGAGGTGAGAAGTTAAAAGATTGAAAGAAAAGGAAAAAGTAAAAAAAAAGGGAATAGGAGAGATCTACCTATCTCATATTTTTGCCCATCCGTCATCCAGTTCTAAACCATTTAATTTCTAAGGTTATGTTATGTTGCACCATATGCTTGTAAAAAGTTGATAAACGGAGACCAAATCTTTAAGAATTGGTCTACTTTGCCTAGTAAGAGGAATCTCATTTCTTCAAGATGTAGCGTTTCAGACATGTTTGAGATCCACATTTTGAATGTTGGCGTGGTTGCGTTTTTCCAAAATTTAAGTTTTTTCGCTGTTATTAGACCATAATTAAGAAAAGCTTCTTGGAATATAGTTAGTTTACTTCCCTCTTCCATTGATCCAAAGATAATCAGTTCTGTATTGGGGTTCAATTTTGTGTTAAATAGTTTTGTAAAAATTCCAAAAATTTCATTCCAAAATGTATGCAGTTTTGTACAAGAGACAAAGGAATGTGCTATAGTGGCATTTTCAGTTAGACATCTGTCGCAGATGGGGGAAACATTTGAAAATATTTTATTCAGTCTTGTTTTCGAATAATATAATCTATGTAAAATTTTAAATTGAATTAGGTTATGTCTTACATTCATTGAACATTTGTTTACATATAATAAATTTTTATCCCATCTATCGTTCGGAATTTTTATCAATAACTCTTGTTCCCAGTCTTTTCTAATTGCCTCTGTCGTTGGTGTTTCTATATTTAGAATTATATTATATAAGTAAGATATTAAATTGCTTGATTCTGCCTTTCTATTCATTCCTTCTTCCCATAGATCTGGGGTTAAAGTTTGATATCCTTGTATATACTTTTTAATATTTAAAATTCTGATACTTGTTGCTCTCTTATACAGAATAATCTAGTAATTACATCATATGCTGAAAAGCTGCCTTTTCAAGTAATCTGTCATGTGCGAGCTTCCTTGCAGAAATGGATGCTCTGTGGTTGAAATTAATGCTTCTATTATTGTTTCTGTTTACAGTGAAGGAGAATTTACAGTTGAAGTCATCATCTTTAACAATGTGAGCTCAGCTGTAATCTCTGGCCAGCTCTTTGTTATTTCTGAGAATTGTCAGCCTCCTCCAGTGAAAACCTATGGGCCATCTAAAATAGAGGTACGGTGCGCTATGATATCCTCTTAAGGAGATTAGAATTAAAGTCTGTTACTCCTATATTATCCATCTGTTACTTTCCCATTACGACATAATTAGATAATTGTACATGGCTCAGTGAGACAAGACCTTGAATGCTGTGTACAGTCTTAGGATTCTTATCTGAAGAAGGGAGTGTTGCTATGGAGGGAGTTCAGAAAACTGAGAGGCAAATGTCATCAAATCCTACAAAATTCCAGCAGGCTGAGACTTTATTCCTTGGAGTACAGATGGATGAGGTGGTGATCTTATGGAGATGTGTGAGGGGAATAGGTCAAGGAGATAAATTGAGTGTTTTACCCAGAGTAGGGGAATCAATAACCAAAGGATTTAGGTTTAAGGTGAGAGGGGAAAGTTTTAAAAGGAATCTAAGGGGCAACCTCTTCGCACAGAGGGTGTGGGTATATGGAATGAGCTACCAGAGAAGGTAGTTGAAGCATAACACAAGCAGGTTGGACTATTGTAGGTGGGGCAGCTTGGTCAGATGAGTATGTCAGGCTGAATGGTCTGTTTCCATGCAATATGACTGAACAAATTTTATGAGACAAGGATCTTCCTCACAGTCAGAGTGTTCAGGGCTAGAGGTCACAGTCTAAGATTATGGATTAAGATTAAGATAAATCACAATCATTTTGAATGCAGAATAGGTTCAAAGGGTCAAATGTCCTGGTCCTAATAGTTTCTGTGTTTTTATATGAAGAATCAAGATAGAATGCAGTACTGAGGTAAAACAAAGAAGGAGTCATGATAAAGAAGAATGAACTACATGTGAGAATGGGGAATTTAACCTTTGGTTAAATGAGCAATGGCGGTGCTCTGTCAGGTTGCATTCTCAGCCCTTTACTCCCCTGTACAGTGACAACTATGCAGCCAAATTCTGTTCTAACTACATTTACCAGTTTGCAGTTGGTGCCGCTATAGAAGGCCGGAGCTCAAACAATGACAAGATGCAATACAGAAAGAGAGAGTAACATGGCATCAAGACAACAATATCCCCCACAATATTAGAAAGATGAAGGAGCTAGTTATTGATTTCAGGAAGTCAGGTGGTGTACGTACCCGTCAATATCAATTGACTACCTGTTGAACATCCATCCACCAGGAAGTAACTCATTCACTTCAGTAGAGCTGGAGTAATAAGCCTTCTACTATTCACTGTTAATAGCTCAAACAGTTTTCTACATTGGAATATTTTAAGATAAGAATATCTGCTCATTATGTAGATTACAGGTTAGTAAAGGAAAGTATAATCTGTGTGGCTCACATCACATTCAATAACTTAAATAAATTGTCATGAACCTATTAATTTTCTGAAATGTTATGGTAAAAGCATCCACTTTCTTGCAGGTTAGAAGATACCAGTCCTTCAACCTTGGGGTTACATTTGAGAGTGAGTTTGTCTGTAATATCTCAAGAGGTATACAATACAGTTGGTCCTTCTTTGAACAAGATGGTTCGCTGGTCACACTGGCACAGGTTGATGTTAATAAACAACTTATAATTATTCCAGGATATCTATTGAATTATGGAATCTACCTTGCAATTGCCAGGGTAAGAAATGTTTGAAAACATAATATGATTGTGGTATCATGACAAAACTTCTAATTTAATAGCAGCTGTTTCAAAATATTTTTTTATAAGAGGAAAATAGCAGGTTACTTGGTCTGGAAAATGATACCAATGTTATTGAAATGTTTTGAATAATTGGTCGAGAAAATCCAGGAGATATTTTAAAATGTGAAGATCATGATTTCAGATTTATAGTGAAGCACACATCTGTAACCAGGCATTACTACTTCCTCACTTAATTCTGCTAAGTAAAATTGGAGCTACTTTACCTACATCATAACTGTGACCCTTCAAAAGTAGATGGTTTAGGTGTGCAGCACTTAAGGTGTGGTTTAATATCTGATTTGAAGACGAGGATTCAGACAACATGGTATTCTTTCAGTCCTACACTGAAGGTATTCATACTGAGTTAACTTCAGAAATAAAAATAATACAAGGGAATTTGAATTTAGTTTTGTTAATATTTACTGAAATTATGATTTGACTACAAAATAGTAGTAATGTGGGGTATTTTATTTTTTTCTTTAATTTCCAACTCTAATTTCTCAAACATCTATTGCTCTATTTATCATTTATGTTACCAGTAAGAAATAAGTTAAAATAGTAATTGAAAAAAAATACTCCAAAATCTTATCAATTTTGCAGATGAGTAGACTATTGTGCAATTTACAGCTCACAAATGCTCTTAAAATTACTTCCCAAATGCAGGTTCAAATTGTTGGCAGTGTGGTTTACAATAACTACACTGTTAGTGTTGCAATCCTTGCTACTCCGCCAGTGAGTGTGATTTCAGGTGGCACACACCTCTTCATAAGTAACAAGCATCAATCCATCATCAGTTTGAATGGATCAGAATCATATGATCCAGATTACCCAGGCACTACAGACCTAAGGTGAGTCATAATTGGAGCAAGGCTCAAGAACCAGTCGTACAGAAAAAATAGCAAAACCCTGCACTTAGAAAATACATTTAACACAAAAAGATCTCAGTATAGAAAATAAATAGGATTTGTGAAGAAAACATTCAGCTAAGGATCACGCAGTCAAGGTTGAATGCTGTTGAGGTGATTGAAAGAGTTGGTTTTGGTGATGGGCAGCATTTGAAATTTTAAACTTAACGTCATTTTAAATGAAGTATAAAATTGCGTGTTTGGTTCAGCCCATATAAGATGCTATTATTCTTCATGGTCAAGTAATGTAGGCGTTGCATCAAGGTCAATGGTAGGATGTCTGTGGATCTCTGGATGAGAAAGACGAGAGGCTTTGTGAGAGTGTAGCATGGACATGTTGGCCGGCATGGGCAAGTTGGGCCAAAGGACCTATTTCTGCACTGTATCACTATGACTTAGATGACTCTATGAGAGATGTTATGATATCTAAATGGCCTCCGAAAGGCCATTCACGATGTACTGGGTTGAGCAAACGCATGGCAGTGCAAGTCTCCATGGAAAGCAAACTGTTAGTATAGAAAGAAATGTAAGAGTCAGCCCAGGAGAACAGGAAAGACGTAGAATCCTTCAACAAGGACATGAAATCGGCAATGTTAAGTGGCATTTATTGCACATTCAAAAAGGTTGAAAATCATTTAAAGGCCACTTTAAAAGACAGAACCTCTGTCTCAACAAGTGCAATGTGGCCTCCTTTACATCGATGAGATCGATCATAGACTAGGCGACTATTTTGCTGAACATTTGTGCTCAGTCCACACAAGACCTGTAACTTCTCCTCATTGATAACCATCTTAACTCCGTTCCCGTTCCCATCCTGACCTTTCTATCCTTGGCCTCCTCCCTTGTCAGAGCAAGGCCACATGCAAACTGGAGGAGCAGCATCTCATGTACTGATTTCCCTCCCCCCCCCCCTCTTGTCTCTGTGCTCCATCTGAATGCACAGACATTTCTCCCTTTCCTCTTCCCTCCCACCATTCCTTTCCACCTACATTCCTTCTTCTAGCATCACATTTTACAGTTCTTCTCTCCTTATCTCACCATGTTTTGTCTTTTCATTTTTGGCCTTTGTCCAATCAACTGCCAATCAAAGTCCCCCTCACCTTTATCCACCTATCATTTGCCAGGCTTTGTCCATCCTCTTCCATCTCTCTTCCAGCTTTCTTACCCTCAACTGCAATCGGTCTGAAGAAGGGTCCGGACCAGAAAAGTCACCTATCCATGTTCTCCAGAGATGCTGCCTGACACGCTGAATTACCCCTGCACTTCTGAGCTTTTTTTTTGTAAATCAGCATCTGCATTTCCTTGTGTCTATATATTATTAGATGTGTGTCCCTTTTAAATTTTGTAGCACTTGATTAACTGCTTGATGCATATATTGCAACATTGTTTAGTTAAAAGTTGACAGAAATTATTTCTGTATGGAAGATGCAGCTTAGCACTATGTGGCAAACAAAGTTTGCATTCATCTATCAATGCCACAGAAACGGTATCTTGTGTTTTATCAATGTGGAGAGGCCTCGTCTTCCCCTCTCCACTTATCAATAAAACTTTACCCACTGCTTGATTTCGCTCCTTGAGTAAAACACAAGGTGCTGGAGGAACTCAGGAGGTCAGGCAACATCAGTGGTCAGAATGGACAGATGACGTTTTGGGTCGGAACCCTTTTTCAAACTGATTGTAATAGTCGGGAGAAAGTTGGAAAAGGGAGTTGGGGAAGGGACAATGGCTGACAAATGACCGGTGTATTTTGCTTGGGCAACTTACAATGCAACGGTATAAAAAATGGGGGTAAAAGGGGTTAACTGAAACTACTCACCAGAGGAGAACGGGTGTGAACGGTTCCGGTAGCGTTAAAAAGGTGCGTGATGTCATCAGGCGCGTGACTTTACTAAGAAAATGTCGATGCATCGCTCCCCCCCCCCACCAAGGGAAAAAGCTTGTGGAAAGGGAAGTAGGCCTCACTGGAGCCATGGGCTCGTGTTTGAGTGCCTCCCAGGAAGATATTTTAAAGATGGATGACCTCAAAACAATTATTATGGGTGAGCTAAAACAAATGCTTAAGGATATGAAAAAAGAATATAAAGAGGAAATAAAGACTTTAAGAGCTGATATTTTGGTGTATCATGAAAATTTGAAAGAAGAGTTCAAAAAAGAGGTTATAGCCACTGTAAAGACTATGATAGACGAATGGAAAGATAAAGCGGGTACTGATTTGCAACAACAGGTGGATGACGTAAACCGTAAAACTGGTGAGATGGAGTTGCTGCTGGATACCAACTTAGAACCTATTAGAATCTCACTTAACCAACAAAATGACGCAATAAAAGAATTGACTGAATCAGCCGAGAAGCGTCTTGCTGAGAACAAGCGTTTATCAGAATTATTACACAAAATAACTGAGAAATGCATTGACTTGGAGGGACGTCAAAGGCGTCAGAATCTGCGTATTGTTGGATTGAGTGAAGGCCGAGAGGGAGATCAAGACCCTCGAAAATTTGCTGCAAAACTCCTAAAAGATATTCTGAACTTGGACCAAGAACCTCTGCTGGGCCGAGCACACAGGGCATTGAGACGTACCCCTAGGAGGAATGCTCCCCCAAGACAGATGATTGTGAAGGTGGCTTACGATCATGTTTTTGAGGATATGATGAAGATAATAATACGTAAGAAAAATCTCAAATATGAGCGAGACAACATCAGTATCTTCAGAGATTACCCTGCGGAAGTGGCCAAGAGAAGATCTTTATTTACAGAAACAAGAGGTATCCTGAGGAACATAAAGAATCTGAGATATGGCCTGATGTACCCAGCAACATTAAGAGTAACTTATGATAACAAGGAACACCACTTCACCAAACATACAGAAGCTCTTGAATTCGCTCGAAACTTTCAGAAGAAACTGGAAGAGGAAGAAGTATAGGAAGAAGTAGATGAAGATGAAGAATACTGAATATTATTGATCACTTACCTGATGATGCTGCCCACCCACAGAAAATGAGGAGGATTCTTTATCGGTAAAAGATATTGAAGAATCAATTGGATCATTAAATAATGGAAAAGCCGCAGGCCCTGATGGCTTAAGTGGTGAATTTTATAAGAAGTTTTATGATCTGATCTCTCCACGTTTACATATAATATATAAATTTGCTTATGAACAAGGAAAGTTACCAGAATCATTAAATTAATCTACAATTACACTTATCCCTAAAGCTGATAAAGATTTGGAAGACCCTGGGTCATACAGAGCAATAGCTCTTTTAAACACTGATCAAAAAATACTAACTAAGATTTTAACTCGGAGGCTAAGTTTAGTGATTAATAACTTAATACATCATGAACAAACAGGTTTTATCCCAAAGCGCTATTCATTTTATAATCTGAGACGTCTATTCAATATCATATATTCAAAAAGAGTGAATGATATTGAACTAGCTGTCATATCCTTAGATGCTGAAAAAGCATTTGACCAGGTTGAATGGCTATTTAAAATAATGCAGAAATTTCAACTGGGGGATAGATTTTCCAAATGGGTAAAAATCATATACTCGAATCCAACTGCAAGAATATTAACAAATCAAATGTTATCAGCAAAATTTAATATCTTTAGGGGTTGTAGACAAGGATGCCCGTTATCACCATTACTATTTGCTCTGGTAATAGAACCATTAGCCAAATTGATTAGATCAGAACCAGAAATATATGGATATAATACCAAAACTACAACGAATAAAATATCTTTATACGCAGATGACATCTTAATTTATATCACAAAACCGGAGATTAGTATTCCCAATCTACTTAATGTTATAACTAAGTTTGGCACATTTTCTGGGTATAGAATTAACTGGAATAAAAGTGAAATTATGCCTATAACTGGAATAAAATTAAATATATTAGAACAATTCCCACTTAAAATAGTCACGGACAAATTTAAATATCTAGGAATTAATGTCTAAATCCTATAAATGTCTATTTAAATATAATTACCCTCACTTGTTAAATAAACTAAAAAAAAAATATTTTATATTGGAAAACACTACCTATTTCAATGATCGGTAGAATAAATGCTATAAAAATGATTTTTTTGCCACAATTGTTATATTTATTTCAAGCCACCCCTTTATATCTCCCTAAAATGTTTTTTAAAAAAAATAGATACTTTGGTTTCGGACTATAAAATCATCGAATAAGTAAAAAACATCTATGTCAATCTAAAATAAATGGTGGACTAGCACTACCAAATTTCTTATATTATTTCTGGGCAGTTCAGATTAAGAATATGAATTTTTGGTTGGTAAATTTAGATTATGAGCCAAGCTGGCTAAAGATGGAAAAGGAAGACTGTTTGCCTTTTGATGTAGGTTCGATTCTTTTTGCACCAAGGGAAGTACAAAAAAAAACGTATGGTGATAACCCTGTAATTCATAGCAATAGACGTATTTGGAAACAAATAGTTAAGACCCTACATATGGATAACTTGTCACTTTGTTTGCCAATTATGAATAATCCTTTGTTTAAGCCCTCTGTATTGGACAAGGGGTGTAGACATTGGAATGATTTAGTAATTAAAAGGATAGAACACCTTTACAAGAAAGGAACATTTCTTTCATTTCAAGAGTTACAGGATATCTATGGATTGCAGTCAAATAACATATTTAGGTATTTACAAATTAGAAACTATATTAAGTCAAATACGCAAGATTATAAAAATAGAAAACCAGGATTATTAGATGAATTGTTTAATAAACACCCAAATACAGAAAAATTAATAGCGTATATATACAATATTATCTTGGATAGGGAAATCCCAATCGGAAATATATCGACAAACATGGGAAAATGAAATAGGTTTATCTATAACGAAGGAAACTTGGGAAGAAAGCCTACAACGCATACATCGTTGCTCATTAAATGCTAGACATATATTGATACAATTTAAGGTATTACACAGATTACATTATTCAAAAACGAAATTAAATAGAATTTATCCTAACATTTCTCCTATTTGTGATAAATGTCAGAACTTGGAAGCTAATTTAACTCATAGTTTTGTAACATGTATAAAACTTAATTATTATTGGACAGAAATCTTTAGAGTTATCTCTGAAGTTCTTAAAATTAAACTGGACCCAGATCCAAAATTAATAATATTAGGAGTTCCGGATTCAAATCTAATATTAACAGTAAACCAAAGAAATTTATTGGATTACTGTTTGATAATAGGGATAATTATATTTATTTAATAGGGATAATAATATTGAAATTTTGGAAGGGAACATTATCCCCCACAATTAAAAATGTGGACAGTGGAAATGTTGGAGACGTTGCATTTGGAAAGAATCAGATTTGTCCTAGTGGACAAATACGAACTCTTTGAACATATATGGTCTCCATATACAGAATATTTGAAGGGGTAGCTGTTCTTGGCATCACAACTCAATGGGTACCCGGCAGGATTAGATGAAAATAATTCCTTTTTTTTTTGATTTGTATACATGTCTCTATTGATATCGTTATTTGAAATTGTGTTATTCACTATTAAAATGTATACTATAATTTTTTTAAATATATATATAATACTTTGTTTTAATTAAATATATATAACAATTATTTTATTTATTTATTTATTTTATCTTTCTTTTCTCTTTCTCTCTATGTAATCAAAATTATTATTTAATCACCATTCTTATTGATTAAAATCTATTCTTTTATTTTTTCTATTTTCTAAAAAATAGAAGTTTATAAGAATTATTCGTAACATCCGTATACTTATTGAAATAAGTTGGTTGTGTATTTGAAAAGTTGTTATACCGTTATTATGATGGATTACTTCTAATAAAAATATTATAACAACTTACAATGCAACGGTGTGTATATTTATTTCTTTAACTTCAAGTAACATTTGCTTTCCCTCTCCATCCCTTCCCCATCCTAGTTCTCCGACTAGTTCTACTGTCCTCCTGATTAAATATTACTGATTGTATTCCGCGTGGTCACCTTCCCCTCATCTAACAATGAACCATTCTACATTTCCTTACCTTCATCTGCTTTGATCTGTTGTTTTCACACATTACGCTTCAATATCTTCAGGCTCTCTCTCCCTGCCTCTGAGGGTGAAGAAGGGTCTCGATCTGAAATGTCACCCATTCCTTCTCTCTAGAGTAGCTGCGTGTCCCACTGAGTTACTCCATCTTTTTGTGTCTGTAAATTGTGTCAAATGGGTGGAGAAGGTGACACAGGGTGTCAGATGAGGTGGAATGTAAAACCAGAGGGAGGGATTTGTGGAAGGGACGGGGGGGGGGGGGGGGGGGGAATAAAAGGGGAATGAGGGACTCAGAGTTCGGAGAGTATGTATGTATCCATTTAGCTTCTTGTTGAGGAAATCAGTGCCATTTTAATCTCGGGAAAGCCCATCCCAGTCGCTTCAATACGCATGATGTGAGCCTCTCCCTTCCAGCACTCAATTTGAAATTGCACATTTACCTTCTTATTTCTTCTTCCCCTTTGAAAATATCTAGAAATCAATTAAACTTAACAGGAGAAATTTGTTTTTCTTCATTAGCGTTTGAAGTTGAGAGTGTCTTAACAGTTAGCCATACTTGTATCTCAGACATGAATTTCCAGTAAAGTTACTGGAACTGAATGTACGCAGCTGAGTACAATCAGCAGCCAATGCCCTAGCTATGCTTTAACACTAGCAATTAAAATGAATTTCTCACGCAATTATTTCTTATCAGGTAACTTAATGGTTTGTAAAAGTTAATTTTTAAATTGTAATTTATTCTGTTGTAACATTAAATTTATTTTACCTCTGTCAACTCTTCACAGGTTTTTCTGGTCCTGTGAAACAGTGAGTAGCTTGGATATCCCTTGTTTCAGACATAATCTGAACAAAACTTTGGACACAACTTCCAGTATAATCAAGGTCCCACTGTCGACCCTAAAAGCTGACATTGACCAGTTTCTTTTCAAGTTAACAGTTAGCAGTGATAACAGAAATTCTTCAGAAGCGCTTCTGTTTATAACAGTTAAGAAAGAAGATCATTTAAGGCAAGTTCACAAATATCATAGTGTTCCAATTATTGTTGGGAGAATGCCTGCCAAAGCACCTTACGCATATCGAAATGTATCTAAGATTTGGGAGGTTACGTCACTCCCTTTCGCGATCTAGTGATTTGAAACAAAGTACCAAAACAATCCATGTGAGCCCAGTGGGAGATGGTATTTGCTGACTAACAGGCTGCATAGTGTGGTCCCAACACAAAAAAAAGTTTGCACAATATTTTACTTCAGACTTTTGAGAGTGCAGAAACAGGCCCTTCGACCTGTGATCACCCCGTACACTAACACTATCCTACACACTAGGATCAATTTATAATTTTTACCACATGTTACTGATATATATCATGAGCATATCTGACCTTCAACATAGCGATCAATTAATGGTTGACAAAAACATGAGTAATCTCTGTCAAGATCAAAAATAACTGAGCTTTCTGTTTGCCTCCCTGTGGTAAAGTTCATTTTCCAAAATATAACAAATTATGCAAAAATTATCAACCAAATGAAATACCAGGATCCGTCTCAATGTAAAATGTGCCTTTGCGAGTTATGAAACTACAGCAAGGAGATTGCAGAAGCCTCAATGAAGATCTTTGCAGGAGATAGCAGCAGCCTACGTTGAGGGAAACAACTCTCCACTACCACCCTGTGACTCCTTCCTGCAAGACAATTTTGAATCCTGGATCCTGGCTCACCCATGTGATCTAACCTTCTGGACTAGCCTATCATATGTGATCCTGTCAAAAGTCTTGCTAAAGTCCATACAGACCTCAACCACCTTTGCCAATCACTTTGGTGACCTCTTCAAAAAAACTGTCAAGTTCTGAGATGTGATTGACAATGCACACATCTGTGCTGACCATCACCACTCAATTCCCTCAATTCCTTTGATTCCATGACTAACCTTAGTAAATACGGATCAGAACTATTCATTTAACACCTGACCCTTCTCCTGTGGCTCAACACATATACTCCTCTAACCAATTGATCTATTAAAATTATCGAATTAGAATCTAATTTCTGGTTCTTCATTTTGCAACCTGCTATTCAGTATCAAGATGCTCTTAATCCATACAATCCAATTTATTTGAAAACACTTGAATACATTTTAACAGTTTAATTTACTGAACTAATACCGCAGGGCAATGACTACGATCCAAATGTAAATTCAAAATCTACCATGACAATGGGAAATTTAAATTAAAGAATTAAATTAAATCTGAAATGTTAAAAAATGATTTATTAATGGAGAATTTGAAACCATCAGATTATCACAAACTGACTGTGGGGAATGACATTTTCTGTTCAATATATGATCCAGATACACAATCTGTTGACTCTTAAATGCCCGCTGAAATGGTCTGGGAAGCCAGGCAGTTCAAGGGAATTCAGAGGATAGTAGTAAATGCTGACTCAGCAACATGTACAATCATTGAACAAATAAAGATGCACAACTGGATATAAAGAAAATCTGTCTTAAATAAGCTATGGTCAATTTGCTGCAAGTTGATGAGAGATTTTTCAGTTACCTTGTTTAAATTATATTTTACTGCTGACTAATATCTGTAATCTTTGTAACCCACAATACTTTTTACAGGCTGGTAAAACTCTTTTGTGTTGACTGTGTGAATAATTCAGTCAATTGGAATGATGCATTTTCTCTCAAAGCTGTGTGTGAGGAGTGCTCAGAAACTGTGGATCTTTCATATTCTTGGAAGTTATTCCTTGTGAATTCAACAGAGACAGAACTTTTTGAAGGTCAGTCACATAAAGTGTTCCAGAACATTCCACTATCTTCAAAACACTAGAATTCTAAAAACAAATTTAATTAATATTTCTGTAATCAAGTGAATAGCAATTCAGTCAATGACGTGATGATATCAGTCGATGACAGGTGATTTGTTTTTTATTGCTAAGTATATCAGCAAATGCAAAGCTGACATTCTAAATAAAAGTGAAGATAAACTAATCATGATTTGCCCAAAAAATATTTAATTCAGTAATTTAAGATTAATCCGTTGATCTTTCCCTCATGTCAGGCAAAAACATTTAAATATATTGTGTGTTTGTTTTATAGTTCCCTTCTGCAGACTGGTGGTGGACAGCTTGCAGTCAAATTTGCATGGCCCCATTGTGGTTAACGATTCTCCTGCACTTGAAGCGACTACCAGCACACAAACATCAGTGACAGCAACTATTCACTCCAGCATTCAATCCACAGCCAGTCACAAAATCAAAGGCACTCACGGTTCTTGGATTGGTCCATTTGGTCAAAATAATTCTGGTAATGTTACCAGCACCACTACAGTTTCAACTTTCCCTGTTACTCCAATTCATACCTCTCTAACCAATGCAACAAACAGAATAGGAAGAATGACTACTTTAAAGGGTCCATTCCCCTTTCCAGTTCCTGAAGAGCAGTTATCAGCAGGAAGACCTCAGAGAAGAATTACTCGAGCTGTTCAGTCAATAGGTTCTTCACTCATCAATGCTTCAGGTAAAGCTTGCAACATCCAGAAATTCTCCTGCAATTTTCAAGTCTTCATCTTTTTATTATCACAAAGATATATATTATTGTGTTAGTTGTATTTGTCTTTGAGTATTTTTTCTGGAAGGCTTGTGAATGTAAGATGCAAACTTGATTGGACTAACTGCAACTTGCTGGGTCAGAGTATATGATGTTATGAAAGGTTAGGAATACAATATAGTCCATGTTTTGTTGAAGCTGTTGAGAAGAATCCTGTAAAGGGCAACATAACATATTTACAAGCCGTGTTTGAGTTACATTTATGAGAACGGTCAAGTTTGGCAATATTAGCTCCCTTCTTGAGGTACCACTTTCTTTAGAACTCTTTGTTGGTGGAGAGGTCATGTCATCAGTTGAGAAACGGATTTCTCTGTGGGGGGAAAAAAAGCTTTAAAAACAAATAAGACCATTTGCATAAGTCAAATCATTTTAACCTGGGATGCCGTTGTGTTTATTTTGGTTTAGTTTAACTTAGAGATATAGCATAGAGGCAGGCCCTGTGGCCCACTGAGCCCACACCGACCAATATACTACATCATAGTTCACACTAGTTCAATGTTGTCTCCCTTTCTCATCCACTCCCTACACACAAAGAGCAATTTACAGAGGCAAATTAAAATACAAATCCACGCATCTTTGGGATGTATTTGAAAACCGGAGCACCCGGAGAAAATCAAGACAGTCATGGGGAGAAAGTGCAAACTCCACACAGACAGCATCTGAGGTCAGGATCAAACCCGGGACTCTGGCACTGTGAGGCAGTGGCTCTAGCTGGAGTGCTGGAGGAGGTACATCAGTTTTTGTGTGACTTGCTGCATCTCCAATATACAATACAGAAGAAGCGAACAACGCACTGTAAAATGCCTAGACTCGCCTTTCAAATACAAACCCAAATATAGGCCTGTCACCATGATATCATTTCATTGGAAATGTTAGAGAGCTGTGTCAGAATACAGATTGGGAGAGGTGCGAGAAGATGATTAGTTGATCGGGGAAAAAATGTTGGGGCTTGAGTTTGTGTAGTTCACGGAAGGGTTAGGATCAGAATGGCAGAAAATAATCTTTGCTGCTGTGATCACTCTGGGGAGATGGTTACCGAAGGAGAGGTGGATAGTTGGGGAGATGACAGGTATGACATGATAGCAACAGCATAGAGTGGGATGGTGAGAGGTTTAGACTTTAGACATTAGAGATACAGTGCAGAAACAGGTCCCCTTGGCCCACCGAGTCTGCACTGGCCAGCAATCACCTCGTACACTAGCACTCGAGACTATTTACAATTTTTACCCCAAAGCCAATGAACCTACAAACCTGTATGTATTTGAAATGTGGGAGGATAAAATCCACATGGTCACAGGAAGAACGTACAAACACTGTACAGACAGCACCCATAGTCAGGATCGAACCCGGATGGCTAGCGCTGTAAAGCAGCAGTTCTACCACTACGACACTATGCAGCCATTAAGCATTAAGTTGTTAAGCATTACATCTTAAAAAAGGCTCCTATCTGGAGTAAATGAGCTACTTCACTTATCAGCTACAGTAAGGATAAATCAGGACCCTTCAAACACTTCAAGTAGTCTTTGGTTAAAACAAAACATAATTTCACAAACTATCAGGAATGTTGTTATCACTGCTCAAAAACTCATTGTTTGCAGGGCTCCAAATAGTTAAGAAAGAAGCATCTGAAAAATATCAAAAGAGGCTTTGGATCTTGTGACACACCTGACATTGTAACAGCTAACATTGTTAGTAAATTAGCAGATGACAACAAAATTGGTGGTAGAGTGGACAGATATCTAAGTTTACACCAAGATCACGATCAGTTAGGAAGGTTTGTACTATTGATTAATGACATGGTTTTGTAAATATTCCACTTCTTATATCCGCCAACTATCAATGGACTAAGTTAAAGCCAAGGCTGTTGATACCAGAACTCTATTCCTTTAAGGGCCTGTCCGACTTAGCCTATTTTCTGGATGTTGCTGAAAGAAATCGCCTGTCGCCACATGGTCACGGGGTGACGTGAGTTGTCTCCTCAACTGTCGTAACTATTTTCTTGTCGCCGCTGGATTTTGAAATGTTCAAAACCTTTTGGCGACAGTTGGGCTTGACGATGCATGTCTTCTCCTGTCGTAGGTGCTGTCGTAGGTTGTCACCTGGATGACGCCAGGTGACATTGGTTGTCGCCAAGTGATGACCTTGGTGAATTTCATTGGCGACAACCTATGTCATCCTTAATCAACTGGCGACTGAATTGTCTTCAGTTGTCGCCCGATGGGGTCGTTATTGTCGTAGATTGTCGCTGGTGGACATAGGTTGACTTTGGTTGTCATATGACTGGTGGATGTCCTATGTTGCGACGATTGGGTCGCCGGTTTTCGGTAGCTTGCCATAGGTTGACGTCGACTAAGTGGTAGGTTGTCGTTGACATTGTCGTATGCGGGGTCCAGTTGCCACGTTTTCGGCGACCTGCTACGACTGTGACAGTCGCCGAAAAAAATCGCCTGTGGGCAAGCCCTTTTGGTGTTGAAATGATTGTAAATTTGTGACATTTTGTTTGGTTTCAGTTATCAATGGGGCTGTGAATGCTACTGGAAGTGAGAGCTTCTCCTCAGTTTATGAGAAATTGAAGACCACATCATTGCCTGTGTCTAATTCTCCCAAAGTGAATGGTTCTCGCATGGAAAGAGGTGGATCACAACTTGAGATCTCAGAGAGTGGAATCATTGAAAGAGGAGGTAAGGAGGAGAATTAAGTGCAAATGTCTATCTTGGACAATAAAAGGCATCCGTCTTTTTTAATTGCAGTATTGATTCCATGTTCTCAAACAAAGTCAGAATGATATAATTTTAGTGCACATATTGATGTGCATAATTCTTTTTCAGGCAAAGGAATCTCTGTAATTTAACCACCTTATTTAATGCTGAGCTCCAGACCCCTTCGCTTTTCTCCTTTCCTACCACTTCCTCAGCCCAACTGCTAAGTAAACCATGTTTTTGCAACTGTCAGAATTACTAATCTGGCTCGGCATCCATTAGCAGATTTGTTGGAAATTACAACAAACTGGTAAATTGTTGGTGCAGTAAAGAACAGCAGATGCTGGTTTAAATCAAAGGTAGACACAAAATGCAGGAGCAACTCAGCAGAACAGGCAGCATCTCTGTAGAGAAGGAATGGAACTCAACCAGCACTTTCAGGCTGTGCCTATTCACATGGGAATCCCAAGCTTATCAAGATTCAATGATTCAAGATTCAAGTGTTGTTTTCGGTGTGGAACTGTTGGCCAAAGGCAGAAACATTTGGGCCTGAGTCTCAGATCTAATGATGTGTTGAGTTTAGTTTGCAATGCAATTTCTGCTTTCCAATCCTCAGTCAGACATTTTCTCATTCTGTGTTTACACAGGTGGAAAAGCAATGTAAAGTCAGATAGTTCTTTCCTCCGTGCCAACATGTACCCTGTTTTTGAAAATTGTACAATTTTAGTATAGCAATTCAGTGAATTCTGAAGAATAACTAGAATACAATCTCTAAGTTTTCATGAAAAAGTTTCTGAAGTTCTTTGTTATTGTGAGTTCTTTTGGATCCTTTTCCGGAGGAGGATCGAGCAGCTCGACACCATTTCCAGGATCGCCAGTTGTTCCAGGTACCCAGTACACTTCTTATTCTACCCACTGACATTATGCACCAAGCTGCTACTCAATTCAGAACCAACTTGCCATTGGTGTTTGTGTACACTGTAATGTAATAATCTCACAGTAAAACTGGCAGGGAGTGCACCACCTGCCCATTTGTGGCAGTATCTGCAAGCCCCACATTGGCTGCAACTACCTCAAAACCCACAGAACTGCAGTGAAAACGAATCATCCACACCACCAAAGGACTGCCTGAAAAGACGATCATAATTGCTGGGTTTTTTTCAAATGTCCAAATAGCTTTTTCCTAAACTATTGATCTATTATTATTTTCCAGAGGCCAAAGACTCATAATTATTATGTGCTCCATATTTCATAGCCCCAGGGTCATGCAGCATAGGAATAGGTTCCATGGTCCAGTAAGTGCACATCAAACACCAACCGCCCATTTCATTTCCAAGGTTGCTGATAAAAAAGATGAATATTGCAAGCACATGCTCCTATCTTAATTCCTCCCTTTTTCGCCCTCTCTTTTAAGTCATCAAAAAGCAAAAACAAAGAAAGAGGCTGGAAAGCAACATTAAGAATCTAGAAATACATACGAGTCATACAGCATGGAAATGGGCCCTTTGGCCCAACTTGCCCATGCCAACCACCATGCCCCATCTACACTCGTCCCATCTGCCTGCATTTGGCACATATCTCTCTAAACCGATCCTACCCATGTATATCAGTGAAGAAAAAACAGAGAAAGTTCAGTTTGAGATCTTTTATCAGCTGAAAGGTCATTCAGCACCTTAGACATTTATTCTATCTGCCATGTGCCCTGTCCGCCTCCACTGCTGCAACTCTGCTCATCTTCTTCGGCAACACATTCCACAGCTGCTTTCTCTATCCCCTTGAAGGATAAGGGAAGCTGGGCTACAGAAATATTTTCATGTAAAAAGCCCACTCCCATGACATGACATTCTGACTTGGAAGTTTACCTTTATTATTTTATTGTCTTAGGATCAAAATCCTGTTTCTACTGCTAATTGCACTGTGGCAACTTCACTTTGTAGACAGCAGTGCTTCAATAAGATGGTTCACAACCATCTCCACAAGTGTAAGAATGGATGGGCAATAAATAGTTTTTGTAATGACATTTCCATCCCCTGAACGTGTGAATCCAATTAATCCTATTTGTCCTATTCTGGGCAGAACACAAGATGAAATTTCTTGATTAGTACAGGTGTCAGAGGTTATGGGTGGAATGCAGGAGAATGGGGTTAGGAGGGAGAGATAGATCAGCCATGATTGAATGGCGGCATAGCCTTGATGGGCTGAATGGCCTAATTCTGCTCCTGTCACATGATCTAATGAAACATTATGCTTGAAAGCCATGCTGTCTGTGGAGGGAAATGGACAGATTGTGTTTTGGGCTGGAACCGCCTAAAACTTTGTCTACCTGACGTGACCTACCTGACCTAGGCTACCTGATCCGCTGAGTTATTTTTATTCACAATTTCAGAATCTGCAGTTTCCTGAGTCCCCATTCTTTCCTTCTGATTTCCCCACAGTATACAACTGTGTAGTGGACCTGAGTCTTTTATCTTCTTTTTCCATTCAAAAACTTGAGTGAGACTTAGATGATTGCAATTAAAAACTAATATGCACACTTATCTTTTCTTTTTTCACCTTCCTCAGCAACCGTCAGCAACAACACCAATATGACTATTAGTGGAAGTGTCTTTGGAGAAGGTTCTTCCAACGCAACAGAGAACACCACTGATACAACAGGTAAAGAGTTCTGGGAAAAATATTTCAGCATATTTTTGCACACTGAAAATGTTATTTGTCTGTTTCCACTGTCTGTTATTGTTCAAGAATGGTATATACCAACAATTTATGTATAACTGTATTCAACCCTCCTTATTTTCATTCATCATGTACAACATCTCAGTTTCTTGATTTGCACAAATGAAAAATAGATGCATAAAGAGTATTACATCACAGCCCAACATGTGTTTCTTAGACAGTGGAAAGACTTTGGCAACTTGAGAGATGAGTCACTGATACAAGGGACTGCAGATTAGGTCACCTTGAGTAAGAAACAAAGTGCTAAAGAAACTCAGCAAGTCAGGCAGCATCTGTGGAGGGAAATGGCCAAGCAACATTTTGGATCAGAACTGTTCTTCAGACTCAGAGTCTGCCCATTCTCTCTCAGCATTAGACAGATGCCTGACCTGCTACGTTTTTCCAGCATTTTTTTTTTTGCTGAACCATCAATCCTTGATATCTAGAGCATGATTATTGCAGTTGGCTTCCCATCAACTTCATGGTATTACTGTGACCTGTAAACTTTAAAAAATCCCTACCACATAAATGCTGTCATTATAAGAATAAATTGGAAACTGAATTTCTTGTGACAAGTTATTCATCTCTTGAATTCCCAAACATTTTGACCATCTAAGAGGCAATTGTTAAGGCTGTGGAGTAACATTCTTCACACCTAAACCTAACTCCATCTGTAACTGAGCAGCTCACCTAATTGGGATGCTGTCCACAAGACTAAACATCAATTCACCTGAGCACCAAAACTGCCAAGTGTGCTATCTGGCATTGGTCAGCAGGGATATTATGAATAAGGGGTATGCCATTTAGGACTGAGATGAGGGAAAACTTTTTCACCCAGAGTTGTGAATCTGTGGAATTCTCTGCCACAGAAGGCAGTGGAGGCCAATTCACTGGATGTTTTCAAGAGAGAGTTAGATTTATCTCTTAGAGCTAACAGAATCAAGGGATTTGGGGAAAAAGCAGGAACGGGGTACTGTTTTTGGATGAGCAGCCATGATCATATTGAGTGGTGGTGCTGGCTCGAAGGGCCAAATGGCCTACTCCTGCACCTATTTTCTCCGTTTCTACGTTTCTCTATTGTTCAAAACAATCTCCACCATTAAAAGGATAAAGCTGATCTCTGGCAATGCCACTATCTGGAGATAGCTTTGCAAGTCACACACATACTGTAATTCTGGCAAGGGTATATTGGTCTTCTTCAGCATATCTGGGTTTAAATTCTGCAACCTACCAAGACTGTTCTATGGGAATATTTTCACAACAAAGTCCACAGTGGTTCAGGTTGATAGCTCATAATTATTTTCTCAATTACCATTTGAGGTGGGAAATAAATGCTGACAATTCATGTGAAGCTTCACTTTGTAAATTAACAAGAAGATGAATCTCTATGGGAAATTCATCTATGGGAAATGACTTGGGGTTTTTTCAGGGTCTCAACAGTCTTAAAGATACAATGTGCTGATTAGAAGTGATGGATATTGTTATGCACAAATATGTTTGAATAAGTGTGTGATCTTTGCATGATACAATTAATGTACAGATTTGTATTTGAGTGACCCATAAATAATTATTACTGGTCATTAATACATTTTCTACCTGATCTTATAACCTGGATTTTTATTGGAAAATTGTTCCTAATCCTTTCACAGTCTAGACTATGTAATTCAATACTTGTTCTACTTTTGCTCTAAATGTATTCAGTGTCATTTCATTTTTTTGCAGAATATGACACACATTATAATACAGTAGAAGGGACTTTCGGATCTGGTGGGAGACCAGGATTTCAAGGTACAGGGTTGTAATTATATTGGTATATCAGTTTTGGATGTGTAAAATGCTTTATCGATTAACTTTCGTCTCTTCTGTCTCTTGCTGTACTTTAGCTACATGGATGAATGATCAGATCTGCAGATTCTTTGAGAGAATCTTATTTTTTTCCCTTCCAATGGATATTTCTGTCCTGGCTGAATACCGATAAATTAATAATGCCGCATGAGTTTGAAATGGTATCAGCAAAGTCTTTCTTTGGTGATGGAAGCTTAGGGTCAACGAGAACAGTTATCATGCACCCATTTTTGTGGGTGTTCCAAAACATATATCATAGTCTAAGTAATTTATTTCATGACATGACCACGCATTAATTTCACTTCTATCATTGGGAAGAAGGTATAGGAATCTGAAAATTGTGACCGCCAGGTTTAAGAACAGCTTTTTCCCAACAACTATCAGACTGTTGAACATGACAAAACACAAACTAAACTAGGAACTGTGAACTGTTTTAGTTGGACTATAGAACTCTGGCTTTTTGTACTAATATTGGGATTTTTAATTTATGATGTTTTTTGTTTGTCAAGTCAAGTCAAGTTATCTATGAGTGCTGTGCTTGCAGGCCTGTTCTGCTGCTGCAAGGAAGAATGTCATTGTTTTGTCATCAGTACACATGACAATTAAACACTCTTGTCTCTGGACTCTTGACTTTCTTTTTGTATTTGGAATGACATTTGTTTAAAGTATGTTTTGGAGGATTTTTTTAGCATTTTATGTGGGGGAGGGGGGAGGTTAAGGGGGAAACCGTTTCCCAGTCAATTCCTGGCGAGGATGCGACTATTCTCCGAGTCGTGTCCTCGCCCCCTCCTCGCGGCCTACCAACTGGATTGGCGCGGCCTTTCCTGCCGGAGACCGGACCAGAACTTCAGCAGCGGCGGCGCAGCGCTGGATACATCGCAGAGCGGGCGATGCCTTACCTGGGATCGCCGTTTGAAGCTCCAGAGCGTTGGGCCTGCTGCATCAACATCGGGGAGCTGTGGTTTGCAGAGCTCCCAGCGCGGGCGGCGCTGACCAACATCGCGGAGTCCTGGGACCCTTTGCCGAGGGCCGCCAGCGTTGAATCTCAGCCCAGCTCGGCCTGTGGACTTCGGGAGCCGCGGACTCCGGTAGGAAGTGGCCGATTCGGAGTCCAAGCCGCTGAGGATGCTCTTCCATTCCGACGTCGGAGTTTCATCATCCCGGCGAGAGGGCCTGAACATCGGGCCGCCCGTAGCGGCGATTGCGGGGGGCTCGGGAGGCCCCGACCACGGGTGAACATCAAAGAACATCAAAGAGGAGGTTGACTGCTTTGGTGCCTTCCCTCACAGTGGGAAACTTTGATACCGCTGTGTGGGGATGTTTATGTTATAGACTATCGTGTTCAGTGTTCTTAATTTTTTTAATTTGTATTGCTGTGTGGTGAAAAAAACATTTTGTTGTCTCAGTACTTGTACTCTGCACAATGACAATAAAGTTGAATCTAATCTAATCTAATCTAAATCACATTTACCAAGAAAGGGTCTGCGATGTCAGACGGGTTTTGGTTGTTAGTTGGTGGGATCATAAAAGAAAATTGGCTTTTTTCCCCTGAGGATGTCATTAGCAGTAATTGCAATGTGCGATATTTAGCTTAAGGGAAAGCCTTACTAAACATTTATTTTGGAACAAAATATTGCATCTGAATGTTTACTTTTAATCTTTCTAAATTGTTGATTCACAGGAGGTGGATCCAGTGGGAATAGCATTGATACAGGTGCCGGTGGAAATGAAGGATCCAATTTTGGATCGGAAACGGGAGGTGGTGATGACGTACTTCCAGACATTCCGCCTCCACTTGCATCCAGACCCACTCCCATGATCGAATGGACTAAAGTGCAAATTAATAACGAGAAGTTTGAAACATTCACCACCACCGGTAACTAGTCTATTTGAAAACAGTAAAGGAAATGGTCTTTATTTTATTCAAAAACTTGTGAATTTTTGCACTTCCCTGCATCTAGTGCATTATTAAAATGTACAATCAGTCCTGCTCTTTCTCTTCTGAAATAGATAACACAGTAGCTTTCATGACAAGCTCACCAAGAATTTGGCGATGCCAAGCCCAGTGTGGACTTCTGTTCTGGCTTATTTCACTAATGTAACCACTGCATTCTCCTTCCATATTCCATGGAATGCCTCAACATAGTTCTCATAGAAATCCCATTCTCTACCTGTGATGGTTGCTCTATTGGTTGGGGAGCTGGTGCTGTCCCCAGCACAATTCTCTTGTGGAATTCCAGACATTGTGTCACCCCAGCTGTCTTCTTGGAGTTATGCTAATTATATTTCAATGCCAGCAGCAGGGTTTTGATTTTTAACTTCTCACATCAGACCATATACATATCCAGTGTCTCTTTCTCTCTAGCGGCTGGTTTTGTAACTTCTCGGGGTCACATGCTGGATATATTTATTATTGATCTCTGCAAATAGATGGTACCATTGGTGAAAACAGCCTTTCGAAGGGCTCAGTTTGTGGTTGCATTGTTTTGAAGATTAATGGAATGAAATGTTTATACAAAGAACAATGAGGTGTTTTACAATATCTATACCGATAAAAATCTAAATTCAAGCTAAATATAAGAATTCAAAATATATGGCAGATTTGGAAAAATAAGCAGTTATATGGTTGGAAATATATGGTAAGCAAAGCATAGATGGTAAGCAAAACACATTGGTTACAGCTGGGTCAAAATTGGTTATTAAATAAATCCAGCAATATACTTAAGCATAATTCTTTCTGATGGCAAAGCAAGTAATGGGAAGTTTGAACTGGAGAAAGTATTGCAGCTCTTGATCAATGGGATGCTGATAAAATAGAGATCAAAACAGAATCCTTCTGGAATTGGTTCGGTTGTATCAAAGAATATGTTGTGTGCCATTGAGCAGTGGACTGAAATTGGACACAGTAACAATATCAGCAATAGATAACATATTATAGAAGATTTTCATTGTCTAAAATTGTTCTGGAGTTTAAAAAAGAAACAGTCCTTCATGCAGCTCAGGTACTCTTTCCAGTCAATACATTGTGATGAACAATTCTTTTTTGGCAAGGTTTAGTAGAAAGGGAAAACCTATGCCACCAGTCAATTCTAAAGCTGAGTTATTTTGAAAGCAAATTGCTTTTTGACTTAAGAATGAGAACTATTAAAGAAGGAAATAGGAATAGACAGTATTTTCAAACAGTGGAAATATGGTGCCACATGATGGAAGAAAAGGGCGTGTTTATTTTGGTTTAAGATTTAGCTATTTAGTTTTTGTGCAAGGCACCACCCCACCTCCTTCCCCCCCACCACCCATCCTCTTCTCCCCCCCCCCCCCCCCCCCCCCCCCCCCCCCACATTGATTAATTAATCAAATACCTTTTTCCACAGGTACAAAATCACAAACACTAACATTCAAGCCTTTTGGCCTGCAAAGTAAGAAAGTGTACATGCTAGAAGTTATTGGTGAGTAAGACTTTTAGATAAAAAGGAAACAATAGAAATTCTCAACATTTTGAAGTACATTTTGATTCTGTTTACATTAGATATGTCTATTGAGTTTGTAATATTTTGTTATCTCATCTCAACACACCAACTAGTTAGAGGCCATAGAGAAACAGGAAAAGCACAACATTTTCTTTTCACCAACGAGGCTCCTCGGGGATTGACATGTGAAGTGCGACCCAGCAAAGGATTAGAGATTCAGACAGATTACAGTATATTCTGTACATCAGGGAGGAAGGTGAGTTTGTCGCATTCAAAAAGTAGTGTCTATTGTCTTGAAAAGCATTTCCTTTATATTTGTGCTGTATCAGAATATGGACTGCTGTTGCTCAAGCCTCTAACAACGTATTGGTTTAGGTTTAGGTTTATTATTGTCATGTGTGCTGAGGTACAATGAAATGCTTTGTTTTGCATGGTATCCAATCAAATAAGATAATGCTATCCATAAATATAATCAAGTCAAACTCAAGTACATTATCACTGTGTACCGTCTTTAAAATCAGTTGAAGGAGCAATATGAAACTGTAGGTCATATGTCCTGTACCCTTGCCTCATGTAGCTATCTTTTTTCAACCTTAAGATAAAGTAACCTTGAAATAATTAATGCAGAGACATGTTATCTCAAAGAGGATCTAAAATTACAGTTGGAGGAAACTAGTTAATTCTTAACCTTGCAATATATTCTATTAAATTAATGATATTGATATGTCAACAACTCCTTTAATGGTCTGTGATTTAGAATGCAGCCAGCCAGCCAATGATCATTGACACTTTAAAAATAATTTTCTATTGGAGAAGGCAGCTAAAGGGCCTGTCCCACTTACGTGTCCTTGGCACGCGAATTACGCGACTTCAAAGGCATCGTGGGGCCGGTCCCACTGAGAAGCACGGAGGAGTATGTAGTTGTGCGCGACATCGCGTGGGGCTCTGAAATTTCTGTAGCAAACTACATCTTTGCACGCCAACAGCCTGTCACGGAACCAACGGCAGAAGTGGGATAAGCCCAAGACCCTGGCGCGGCGCAACGTCTCACCTCTAACAGCAGCAGAAGCAGGCAAACAATCGCCGAGCTCGGCCCGGGGCTCACGGCTGTTGCGGTCCGGATCCGCCCCCACTTCTACTCCCAGAGCTGGGCCATGAAAATTGAAGATAGACACAAAATGCTGGAGTAACTCAGCGGGACCGGCAGCATCTCTGGAGAGAAGCACTGGGTGACGTTTCGGGTCGAGACCCTTCTTTCCGACTGAATAAGAGTCTCGACACAAAACGTCACCCATTCCTTCTCTCCAGAGATGCTACCGGTCCCGCTGAGTTACTCCAGATCTTGCGTCCATCTTCAAATGATGTCACTCGCTCCAGACGACTGTGCGTACGCGTGAAATCGCGGGGCTGTCGCGGCTCAACGCGACCATGATGTAGCGTAATTTGCGTGCCAAGGACACGTACGTGGGACAGGCCCTTAAGTGTTTGCTTCTGACGGTTACTCTTTCTATTTACTTCATATTTAAGTCTCTTCTAAATAATATCACTTTAGGATGTGCATTTAATGGTCTGAAAATACAGTCACTGTTGCCAACATTCTGTAAGTTGCCAATTTTATGGCTTGGTTTTAAATCATTGTGAACAGATTGGAAAAGTAGTTCCAACTCACCCATCATGTGAGCAACATGAAATGTAATTCAGAGATCAGAATGAGCAGAGCTAAATCAACTATATTTGTTTGATACCAAAGTTGTGCCTTTAATTGACATCTAATGAATTCTAATGATTGGAAAAATAGTCATAAAATCAATGTAATATTTAACTGCATTTTCTTTTCTTATTCAAGGATCTGCATTATGAGTACAGCTACAGTATTGGTAATGCAGCTGAAACTGTTCTATATGATGGAAGGGACCATGAATACTATTTTCACTTACCCGCTGGAGAACCAACTGATGGATATAAGTGTGAGTCCCATCTAAAACAAAGGCATACAATTACATCGAATGCTTAGCGCAGATAATGTACGAAGGACCATATGGAAATAGACAATGGGTACAAGGTCTGTAAGTTAGAGTTAGGGGCGGTGATTAAAAGCATGTTCAAAAGGGAAGATTTTAGGACTGCTGAGGATGTGTTCAGTGTGATTCTTCCATGGAGTTGGGCCAAAAATGCTGATATCGTAAAGAAAAAGATGGATTGGGGCTTGTAAAGGAAGCTGGGATTAGAAAAATTGAGAGGAGTCACAAAACACAAGGCTGAAGAGGGTTCAAGTCAGAAAAATCAAGTTGAGTTTATTGTTATATGCAGAAATACATTGGGGAACTGGTACAATGAAAATATTGCATCACCAACACATAGACTTGGAGAACATACAAAACATAAATTAAACATAAAGTATCCAGACAGTAAAAATAAAAGGACTATGCAAAAACAAGGCTTTAGTACAAAACACCATTAGAAACCAGACCCAGATTAGTACAAGAGGTGTTCTATAGTTTCTTTGCTGAGATAGGATTCGGGTTGGCTGGGCCAGTTCAAAACCCAGATAGTTGTAGGAAAATAGCTGTTTTTAAACATGGTGGTGTGGGACTTCAGGCTTCTGTAAGTCCTGTCCAATGATCGCTGTGAAAAGAGGGCATGGTTTTTGATGATAGATGCCGCCTCCTTGGAAGGGCTGAAGCAGGCCATGAAACAACCATTCAGTTGTAATGGTTAATTTAATGCAGGATAATGAAGTTTGGACAAGAATGCACTCCAAAGTGTAGGGAAATCTACTGGAGAAATCTACAGTGTTGAAGGCATGAATGCAAACTCATTGGTTAAGAAGCATGTTGCAGATGTTGAGAGTTGCAGCGTGACAGTGGACAGGACCATGTGAATTTCTAGCCTAGCCTTGGGGAAGATGGGGTGCCAATACTGTATTTGTTGTGCAGCAGCTACAGGAGGGAAGAATGATGCCAACCAAATGTAATCTTTCCCAATTTGATTTATGGCATTGTTATTTTATACACTTTTCTTTTTGGAGAAATTAGCAAATCCAATAAAAAATAAGAATGGTACAAATTATTGATTTTTTTCCCCATTGGGACATGGATCTGAGATTTTGTCAAGAAAATGAGATCTCAATAAATTTCTCAGGTTTCCATATTTTCTATGAGCTTTTCATTGTTTCATGCTACTCCAACTCTCTTGGTCTTCCTGCCATTCACAGTCTCTGCTCCAATCAATTCTGAAAGGGACAAGCAGTGTAAAAGACTCTCTAACTCAACATAGTAGGATGAAGGAATAGGAGCAGTGCACTTGGCTGCTTCAGCCCTCTCTACCATTCAATCAGATCTTAGTTAATCTTATTATTGGCCTCAACTCAATTTTCTTATTCTTGATTCTCGTAGTCCAGTCATCTGGCCTTGAATGATTCAGCCTCCAATGTTCATAACCATATAACCATATAACCATATAACAATTACAGCATGGAGACAGGCCATTTCGGCCCTTCCAGTCCGTGCCGACCATTTGTTTTCCCCTAGTCCCATCTACCTGCACTCAGACCATACCCCTCCATTCCCTTCACGTCCATATACCTATCCACTTTACTTTTAAATGTTAAAATCGATCCTGCCTCCACCACCTCTGCTGGAAGCTCATTCCACACAGCATTCCACACAGCCACCACCCTCTGAGTAAAGAGGTTCCCCCTCACGTTACCCCTAAACTTCTGTCCCTTAATTCTCATGTCATGCCCTCTTGTTTGAATCTTCCCTACCCTCAATGGGAAAAGCTTATCCACGTCAACTCTGTCTATCCCTTTCATCATTTTAAAGACCTCAATCAAGTCCCCCCTTAACCATCTGCGCTCCAAAGAATAAAGACCTAACTTGTTCAACCTTTCTCTGTAACATAGTTGCTGGAACCCTGGCAACATTCTAGTAAATCTCCTCTGTACTCTCTCTATTTTGTTGACATCCTTCCTATAACTAGGCGACCAAAATTGTACACCATACTCCAGAAGATTGATAACCCTCTGAGAGAGAAAAAAAATTCTCCCCATCTTTGTGTTAAAAGGCAAAAACTTTCATCACGATACCTTGCCCCCTAGTTGCAGGGTCTTACACCAGGAGAAATATCCTTGCCCCATCTACCCTACCAAGCCCCTTCAGAATTCCTTCTTAATCTTTCCTCAGAGATCAATCTAGGAATTAATCTAGTAAACCTTCTCAATGCCAACTCCAAAGCTTACCAATCGCCTTATTTAAATATCAAAACTGAGCTCAGCACTCCCATTGTGGACTCACCATAGATCTGAACAGTTGCCAGAATTGTTCCCTATCTTTCTACTCCAACATCCTTGCATTCAGTGCCAATGTTCTATTTGCCTTCAGTATGCCAATTCTCTGTGTTTCTTGTACAAGGCCACCAAGATCTCTCTGAATATCACAACTTGAATTTAATTTTCAATTGTTTCAAAATTTGAAAAAAAATCACATTTCTTAAAGTTTCCTCTTCCATCCTTGTGCCCATTTATTTAACCTATCCATGTCCATTTGCAGACTCTCCGTGGCTTTTCCACAAATTATTTTTCCACCGATCTTTATATTGCCAGAAAATGTGATGCAATATGCACAATCCCTTCATCTACATTCTCGCAATATTTGGATTTGTTGTCCAGTTTTTCACATTTCTCTTCCATTGTGGCTATTTAAGTTAACTTTTGAATAACATTTGATACGTATAATCTACCAATAATTAGAAAACATTTAAAGTAATCACTACTTTTATGGATTGTGCCAACAGTAAGGCTTTACATTTGATATCTCTTCACTTTTTTATGATTATAGTGAAAATCAACACTGTGATCACTGATCTACTCGGATCAAAAACAAAACTGTGTTCCGTTACTCCAATTGTTTTACCAACTATTAAAACAAATGAAGAACTGTAAGTAAATCAGTCTATTCTGAAGTTTGAATCATACTTCCTTCTGAAATATATTTTAGGTTTTAACCTTGTCAACTTATAGCAAATAAATTAATATAGCTTTAAAAATGCATAATTGACTGAAATGTCACTTTAGAAAGTTATGCAAAAAATATAATGCAAAACATTTTATTCCAAAATAACGTCCATGTATTTATACCTGTACATTTATCAAGCTAACAGTGCATTAAGCAAGTATTTTTCGTTAATTCCTGGATATGTACCCATTGAAGAAATAAACTGAGTTTTCTGTACACCATGAGAAGCTCCCGAACTAATGCTAATCTTTTCTTCTCATATTCAGGTACATCCAGACGCTTCAGAATCTTTCAACTCAAATTTTGTTAGGTAATCAAAAAGAAACCAAAAATAACATTCTGTTATTGACCATGGTCCTCCATCGACTTCATAAAAAGGGGAGTGCCAGACAAGATTTGCAGAAACAAACCAGAAATGCTTTAATCACAGCTCTCTGCAATCTACCTACATCTAATCAGGTATGGTTCACGTAAGCATATGTTTTCCGGAATGATAGTAAGCCTTAACTGGATCACTTCTGCTTTTGCCACTTCTTTGAAATATTTTTCACACATACTGATAATTTAGTCAACATTGCGAACTACATTGCAAGACAGCAAGAAATTATGGGAAGTTGTGAATGCAGCTCAACACGTTCAAGTTCAAGTGAGTTTATTGTCATGTGTTCCCGATAGGACAATGAAATTCTTGCTTTGCTTCAGCACAACAGAACATAGTAGGCATTGACTACAAAAACAGATCAGTGTGACCATATACCATTATATTAATATATACACACATGAATAAATAAACTGATCAAGTGCAAACAACAGATAATGGGTTATTAATGTTCAGAGTTTTGTCCGAGCCAGGTTTAATAGCCTGATGGCTGTGGGGAAGTAGCTATTCCTGAACCTGGGAGTTTCAGTCTTCAAGCTCCTGTACCTTCTACCTGAAGGTAGCAGGGAGATGAGTGTGTGGCCAGGATGGTGTGGGTCTTTGATGATACTGCCAGCCTTTTTGAGGCAGCGTCTGCGGTAAATCCCCACGATGGAAGGAAGGTCAGAGCCGATGATGGACTGGGCAGTGCTTACTACCTTTTGTAGTCTTTTCATCTCCAGGGCGCTCAAGTTGCCGAACCAAGCCATAATGCAACCGGTCAGCAAGCTCTCTACTGTGCACCTGTAGAAGTTAGAGAGTCCTCCTTGACAAACCGACTCTCCGTAATCTTCTCAGGAAGTAGAGGTGCTGATGAGCTTTCTTGATAATTGCAGCAGTGTTCGCGGACCAGGAAAGATCTTCAGAGATGTGCACGCCCAGGAATTAGAAGCTCTTGACCCTTTCAACCATCGACCCGTTGATATAAACGGGACTGTGGGTCCCCATCCTACTCCTTCCAAAGTCCACAATCAGTTCCTTGGTTTTGCTGGTGTTGAGGGCCAGGTTATTGTGCTGGCACCATATGGACAGTTGCTCGATCTCTCTTCTGTATTTCGACTCAACCCCATCAGTGATACGTCCCACAACAGTGGTGTCGTCAGCGAACTTGATGATGGAGTTCGCACTGTGACCGACTATGCAGTCATGAGTATAGAGAGAGTACAGCAGGGGGCTGAGCACGCAGCCTTGAGGTGCTCCCGTGCTGATTGTTATCGAGTCTGACGCATTTCCACCAATACGAACAGACTGTGGTCTGTGAATAAGGAAGTCGAGGATCCAATTGCAGAGGGATGCACAGAGACCCAGTTCTGCAAGTTTGGTAACCAGCTTGGAGTGGATGATAGTATTAAATGCCGAGCTGTAATCGATGAATAACAGCTTGACATATGAGTTTTTGTTGTCCAAGTGGTCCAGAGTGGAGTGGAGAGCCAGCGAAGATCGCATCCACCGTTGATCTATTGTGGCGGTAAGCGAACTGCAGTGGGTCCAGGTTTTTGTCGAGGTAGGAGTTAATTTGCACCATGATCAACCTCTCGAAGCACTTCATCACCACAGGCGTTAGTGCCACAGGTCGATAGTCATTGAGGCACGTCACCTTGCTCTTCTTGGGCACTGGTATAATTGATGCCCTTTTGAGGCAGGTGGGAACCTCAGACCTCAGAAGTGACAGGTTGAAAATGTCCGTAAAAACTCCGCACAGGTTTTTAGAACACGACCAGGTATACCATCAGGTCCAGGCGCTTTTCGAGGGTTCACCCTTCTGAAGGATTTCCTGACGTCGGCCTCTGTGACTGAGACTGAAATACCATCACAGCGAATGGGGGCTCGGGAAGGCACATCGGTGTTCTCCCTATCAAAGCGTGCGTAAAACGCATTGAGCTCATCAGGGAGTGATGTTTCGCCGACATTCGAGCTACCTCCTGATTTCGCCTTGTAGGAGGTGATTGCATTCAGGCCCCGCCACAGCTGCTGAGCATCTGTCTCATCCTCCAGCTTGGAGCAGAAGTCCCTTTTGGCCTTTTTGATGGCCTTACCAAGGTCGTATCTGGACTTCTTATAGACCACTGTATCATCAGACATGAATGCCCGGTGTCTGATCTTCAGAAGAGTGCGGATCTCAAAGTTGATCCAAGGTTTCTGATTGGGAAACACTCGGAAGGTTTTTGTAGGGATGCAGTCCTCCACACATTTCTTACTGAAGTCTGTAACGACTGTGGCGTATTTGTTCAAGTCCGTTGCCGAGTCCTTGAACATTGCCCAATCTACAGCCTCCAAACAGTCCTGTAGTTGTTCCTCTGCCCCCCCCCCCCCCCACCAGCTCTGTACTGTCCTCACCTCTGGGGTGCGCTCTTTAATTGCTGCCTGTAGGCAGGAAGAAGCAGCACCGCGGTATGGTCGGATTTACCGAAGTGAGGGCGAGGGATAGAGCGATAGGCATTCTTGATGGTGGTGTAGCAGTGGTCGAGGGTGTTTGGTCCTCTGGTGCAGCAGGAGACATGTTGGTGGAAGTTGGGGAGTGATTTCTTTAGGTTTGCCTTATTGAAGTCCCCAGCAATGGTGGTAAATGCCTCGGGGTAAGACGTCTGGTGTTTGTTGACCACGGCGTGCAGCTCCTCCAGTGCCAGACGGAAGTCTGCCTGGGGTGGGATGTAGACCGCGATCAGGATGATAGAGGTGAATTCCCTCGGAAGGTAGAAGGGACGGCACTTCATCGCCAGTGCCACAAAGCAGCATCCCACAAAGCAGCCTTCCCACCCCTCCACCTCCACCTCCACCCGCACCCTCTTACGAACTCAATCAACACTTCATGCTGCATCAGGACGGCAGTCAGCATAGTTATGGACCTGTCCCACTTAGGCTACTTTTTACTGCAAAGAGACTGCAGGAGACTCTGCTGTCGCTACATGTTCGCGGGTGGTTGCCGGGGACTCGCCTTCATGGTCATGAGGAGTTCCCGCTTTCTGTGAAGTCGTCGTGGCCTCATTATTGTCGGCGCAAATTATTCAACATGTTGAAAAATTAACTGCGACTAGAATGAAGCCGCCATGGAGAATTGCGAGAATTCTCATGCCGTGGTTGGGTCGCCAGGAGGTCCTAGTGGGTTGCCAGGAAATCGATGGTTCTCGTAGTTTACCGTAGGTTATAACCGGTGCTTACCGGTGAATTTCATTGGCTCATTGGGAAAAACAATGTAAGCAGTAGTTTTCAGAACCAAAGATAACCGACCGGTAATGTTAATATCCGCCGAGCTTCACAGCCGTGCATCTCTGGCTTCTTAAAAGTTGTCTCCACTCCTTTCCCCCCCCTCTCCTTCCCTCTTTTTAAGGATTACCGTACACTGCGCTTTAGCCGAATTAATTACAGCGCCAACCTTCCTGTTTATTGTGGTGTGTGTCTGTATCACCTTGGCTTTGCACCGTGGAATTTCATTCAGGCAGCGGTCCCCCGCTGTGTGTGTGGCTTTTTTTTCACTCTGACAATCGCCGTTCCAGTTGCCAGTTTTTCAGGCGACTGCCGGTAACTTGACAGTCGCTGGCAGTCGCCTGAAAAATTGCCTGTGGGACAGGCCCATCAGGGACCTGACGTCACAGGTAGATGGTTGCTGAAGAAGGCTGACTCCCAATGACATTTCTTATGTTCTTATGACAAATAAAACAGTCTGAAAAAGATTTATAAAATTAGCAAAAACAGTTGATAGTTTATTCATGCCTTGCTAATTATCCCTTTCTGTCAAAACGAAGTGCATAGCTATTGTAGCTAAGGATAACAGTTGAATTTTGGTTTTCTATGATGACCTTTTGTATGAGCTTTATTATCATTGTTTATTACAGAGAGAGCTGATGGGAACTGTCTCTGCCTTGCAAGACCTTATTCATGTGACCAATGAGGTAAAGAAACTTGCATCGCATTAAAAAAATCTGAATATTGATCAAGGAGAATTGAGAGCCTGACCATTGGGCAATTGGGCAGGCTGGAGGGAAAGAGGATGAGGGGTAAAATTACAGGTGTGGAAGATCATGAGAGGAATAGATAGAGGGAATGCACAGTCGTTTAGCCACGGTAGGGGAATCAAGAACCAGATCGGGACATAGACTGAAGTTGAGAGGGGAAAGAGTTATTAGCAACCTAAGTGGCAACCGTTTCCCACAGATGGTGGGTATATGGAACATGCTGCCAGAGGAGGTAATTGAGGCGGTTACTATAACAACACTTAAAAGATGGTGGACAGGAACATAGATTGGAAAGTTAAGAGGGTTCTGGGGAAAACGCGGGCAAGTGGAACAAGTGTAGATGGGACATTTTGGATGACATGGGCAAGTTGGGCCGAAGTTGTTTCCATGCTGCCTGACGCTCTGAATCTATGATTCTAAGACTCAAATTGTTTACTGCTTGTTATTTTTCCGCAGTGATGTTTTGGGAGAATTGAATTACAATAACAATTGGCATTCAAGACATATCCTAGATTGAAATGCTATATTGATTTTTAAAAACCTTCTATTTTAGAGATGGTCAATGCAAATGAATTTTATTTAGTTTCCCAATGCTTACTGTTGCTCTTCATGTTGTGACTGCTCATGCTAAATTTACCAATGCAAACTGCCATTGCCAGCTTGTGCCAACCCTTATCCAGAGTGTACATGTATATACACTGAAGTTGGAGAAACCAGATTGGAATCAAGTTTAGTTTAGTTTATTGTTATGTGTACAGTGAAAAGCTTTTGTTGCGGTAAGACAATACATGATTACAATCGAGCCAGCCACAGTGCGCAGAGAGATTTAAAAGAGTGGAGTGATTGTAATAACTAGTTATTACTCTGCAGTAACTAGTTAACTACAGGTAAATCAGAATAAGCTGCTCAGGAATCATATGAACCCATTACACCAATTTGTCTGTTAATTATTTATTTTCCCCCATCGTCAATTATTCATTAAAATAGTCAGAAATTATGTATCACCAAATAAAACGTTGACCTGTGTGCAAGGCGTGATATATTATCTTAAAGCACTGTTAGATATGATATGGGATCAGTTCATTCTTCAGTTAAAATTATAATTTTCTTTTGGCATGATAGGTTACTTCAGAAAGTGCTCTGACTGTAACAAGAACAGTTAAGGAGATGATTAAACTTTTTAATGAATCTGGGAATTTCAGACTGCATGAAGAATTAGTGAAGAAAATGGTTCATCTAGTTGCTGATGTGATGGGAGTGTCTGATAACAGAACAGTAAATTCAAAGAACCTGTTTCTTGATGGTCTCAAAGTGACAACTGACCTTTTATTGGTAAGAAAATACAAATTTTATAGGTAAGAAAATACAAATGTCTTACGTGGCATATTCTCATACAAAGTTCAATTTTATAAGCAGGGATATCGAGAGTTACTAAGAACAAATACTTTCCTGATTATTTCAATTCCATGTGGTCCTTCAAAGTAAGCGTCTGATTATTTAATTTTTGAAATCATACAATGATAATGCAAGGTAGACAAAAATGCTGGAGAAACTCAGCGGGTGAGGCGGCATCTATGGAGCGAAGGAAATAGGCAACGTTTCGGGTTGAGATCCTTCTTCAGACTGATGTGACCATCCACTCTAATCCCACCTGCCCACAGTTGGCTCATATCCCTCTCAACTTTTCCCATGCATATACTCACTACCCTCAGGTTCCTATTAAATCTTTCCCTTCTCACCTTAAACCCATGTCATCTGTTCCTCTGATTGCCCGACTCTGGATAATAGATTCTGTGCATTCAAACTATCTAGTTGCCTCATGATCTTATACACCTCTATAAAATCACTCCTCAGAATACAACACTCCATGGAATAAAGTCCTCACTTGCCCAACCTCTCCCTGTAGCTTACGTCCTCAAGTCCTGGCAACATTCTCATTAATCTTTTCTGCACTCTTTCCAGTTTAACAACATCCTTCCTATAGCTGAGTGACCAAAATGAACATAGTGCAGCCTCACCAACATCTTGAATACCTATAACATAACATTGTAACTTTTATACTCAGCACCCTGACTGATGATGGCAGGGCTGCCAACTCTCATGCATTGAGCGTGAGACTCACGCATTTCGGCCAATTCTCACGTTCTCGCGCTGATCACAAATTTCTCACGCTCTGCCGTGAGAAATTCTGTGATGAACGAGAATTTCAAAACTCATATCAACTGCATGGGCCACGGGTGTTGGAGAGCCGGGGCTGAGGGAGGGATGGAAGCAGAAGCAGTGGCGGGGGCAGATGCGGACGGGGAGCCGGGGCTGGCGAGTGTTTGCTGGGCTGGTTAGTGTTTGCCGGGCTGGCGAGTTTCTCGCTGCAGCTCCGGAAATGGAGCAGCCTCAGTGCAAGAGTCCCATGTCGTCAGAGGGGTCGGAAGCGTTGCCGCTGCCGTGAGAGTCTCTGTGCCGAATTCGCCCTGGTGACCGGCATGGATCAGGCTGCGGCTCGGTGCATCATGGAGGACAACCAGTGGCTGCTGGAAGTAGGTACCAAGCACTGGGTAGAAACGGTGGAAGATAGTGGCCTTCAAATGGAGGTGGTTGGAGAAAGCATCCTGCTTGCCTGCGAGATTTTCACTTACTGTAACTGCTGGGAAAATGTTCCCGGTGTTGGTGGAGTTCAGAACCAGGGGTCACCAGTTTAAGATTAAAGGGTATGCCAGTTAGGACTAAGATGAGGACAAACTCTCCTCACCCAGAGAATTGTGAATCTGCAGCATTCTCTGCCACAGAAGGCAGTGGAGGCCAATTCACTGGATGTTTTCCAAAGATAGTTACATTTAGCTCTTGGGGCTAGCGAATCAAGGAATATGGGGAAAAAAATAGGAAAGATATACTAATTTTAGATGAACAGCCATGATCATATTGAATGGCACTGCTTGCTCGAAGGGCCGAATGGCCTATTCCTGCTCCTATTTTCTATGTTTCTATGCTTGAGTATATGGCAATAAAACTTGACCACTTGATTTTGAAGCATTCATGCATGGTGAAGTGATTCAGTGTGAAAACAGACCCTTCGGCGCAACTTGCCAACATGTCCCAGCTACACCACCTGCTTTTGGTCCATATCCCTCCAAATCTGTCCTATCCATGTATCAGTCTAACTGTTTCTTAAATGTTGGGATAGTCCCTGCCTCAACTACCTCCTCTGGCAGCGTGTTCCATACACCCACCACCCTTTGTGTGGAAAAGGCTACCCCTTAAAAAGTTACCTCTTAAAAATACTTCAAACAAAAACATTGAAATCATATTTCTACAATGCACTAAAAAATGATTTTAATACATCAAATTTCAAAAAGTCCCTACCGTGGAAGTGGGGACATCTCCCTCCCCCTACTCGGTTGCTCCACTCCCTTGCCGGGTACCCCCAAGGCCAGTGATCAGTGATCGCTCAGCCCCCCCCCCCCCCCCACTTTCAAAAACGTTCCGTGGCCCCTGGTTCAGACAGAGAGCACTGCCAGATGTGAATGCGGAACTGAGGCCAGTTGTCCGTGATGTCTAGATCCCAATGCCCAGTGCTTCATGTTTCAGAGTTGGCTAATGTTATTGATTTGTAATTAGCCTGATTTGTAATTAGTTGACAAAACCTCAATTTACCTGATTTGTAATTAGTTGACAAAACCTTAATTTGCTAATCCGGAATATCCGGGAGATGGGATAAGTGTAATATTGAAATGACATGCAAGGTCAGAGCATACCCCCGATAACCCATTATTTCCTTCAGTTAAATTCTGTGAATGTAGCACTATTGTCATTTGCCACTCAACTATTATGTTTGTTTACCTCTCTGACTATTTCTACCCCCCCCCCCCCCAAATTCATTTGACAGGTTGAATAGAAATGTCCCCAATCTCAATGTTTTATTAATTGAACACATAGATGAACATCCTCAAGGAGTGTAATCAGATGGAAACTGATTCAGATGCGATGTTCAAGAGCTCGTTCAAAGAAGGGCATATTTTAAAGGAGTGACAGAGATACTTGCAGGGAAATGTGTGAGGAGATTATTATTTGTCTTTAGTTTTAGCTAGAACCAGGACATCTGAAGATTCAAAGTTTAATATAATTTTGCTGATACTGATTCCAACCAACCACGTAATGAATATCATCCATTCCGGAGGTTTAATTTTTCTAATGCCATTTAAAATTCACTTGGATTTCAATCACTTCAATGTAAAAGTAATTGAGAATGGGGAGCATTGGAACAAAAAATTGCCCTCGGTACATATTAACTGTAATATAATAATGTATGCATGTTGGTAGGTGCAATCAAAACAAAGATCTTTTTATTATTGTTGTGTTATGAATACCACAGAAAATATTATGTACTCTCAAGATCACATTTAATAGAATAATATTGCTTAAATATATAGTTATTGGACTTTGCATTTTGGAAAAGTGCCAGCTGAGTGAAGACAACAAAATACTGAAAATATTGGGGGTGAAAATGACTTTCAGGACAGTTTGTTAGGAAAATAAAGGAAATGGTAACAGAATACTTATGCAGCTGAATGAGTTGAGAAATTGTGTTCAACCAATTGATGACTTCTTTGACAAAGTAACCAGCAAGTTAGATAACAAGGAAGCCAATGGATTGTCAGTGCAGACGGGCTAGGAGCAAGGCCAAGTGTGCATCCAGAGTCAAGGTCAGGAATAGTACTAGGTATGCAGTCAAAGCTGGGACAATGGAGGTGTTCAGCACTGGGAACCTAAGCAGGTAAGCAGCTATGATCAGGGTAGAATAGGGGGCGAGGTGTAAGGCTGGACTCAGGGTCAGTTGCAACGCTCCCTTGGGCTTGGTCACTCGCAATTTCTCACTCCCAACTCTCACCCAATGTTGGCAGCCCTGTGAAGGCCAATGTACCTAAAGTTTTCTTGACCACTCTACATATCTGCGATGCCTCTTTCAGGAACCCGCACTCCTACACCCCTGTGCTCGACAACATTCATACACTTTAGTAATAGGAATAAAAGTACAAAGTGAGGAGAGGATCCAGAATTCAAACATGCAAAGGGATTTAGGAGTGCTGGTACAGAATTCCCAAAAAGGTTAATTTGCAAGTTGTATTGGTAGTAATAGTACAATGGTAGTATTTATTTCATGAGAACTGGAATATAAAACAGGGATGTAATGCTGAGGCCCTAGTCAGACCACATTAGGAGTATTGTGATGACGTTTGGGCCCCATATCTGAGGAGGGATGTGCTGGTGTTGGGAGGTAGTTTTCAAGAATAACCTGGGAAATGATTGGGTTAACGTATGATGAGTGTTTGACGGCACAGGGCCTGTAGATGCTCGAATTTAGGATGAGGGTGGACCTTATCGAAACTTACTGGAGAGAGTAGATGTGGAGAAGATGTTTCCACAAGAGGGTGAGTCTAGGACCAGAGGCCACTGGGTATTTTTAAAATGGAGATTGACAGATTCCTGATTAGTAATAGTATCAAAGGTTATCGGGAGAAGGCAGTGGACAGCAATGGGTTTGAGAGGGAAAGATGGATCAGCCATGATTGAATGGCGTAGTAGACATGATGGGCTGAGTTGGCTGATTCTGCTCCTATGACTTATTAACCTATGAAGTTATTCCCCAGGACCCTGCCATTCACTATGAAGATACTGCCCTGGTTTGACTTCCCAAAATGAAACACATCTGCATTAAACTCCACTAACCATTCCTCAGCCCAGCTGAGTAAGGTCTGCTCCGATGCTCCTTAATCCACATATTAAGATCCTGCTGCAATTTTTTATTACAATCTTCACTATACAATACCACCCGCTTTAGTGTCATCTACAAATTAATGGTAATATTCATCTGTTTCAGCATTATGTGCTAATCAGCAATCAATCACAGTTTTATATGAACACCAATGTAATGGAGCTCCAGACCTCTCAAAACCACGGCTTTATGAACACAGTGCAAAGTACACGTTCTGCCAAGTTTTTCCTTCCTGACTTTCTGGATAAAGAGATTGCTGCAAGAACTGGTGAAAGTAAGAGTTGCATCATCAGCCATTTGATAAGCTTCAAAAATAATCCATATGTTTGGGGAAAGTCGCCAATGGAGGTGAGTTGATGCAACAGAACTATGGTACTTTGATCTGAGTGTGGTTTTTGTGACAGTTACATTTTGAAATGGTTAAGATTAGTTAGAAGCTAATTAGGACTATTATGGATAGTAATGGAAGCCACATGAGATGAGACGGAAATAACATGATCCAAGGGGTGGTACATTGGCACTGAGGTAGAGTTGCTGCCTTACAGCGCCAGGATTTGTAGGATAATTGGCCGGTAAAAATTGTGAATTGTCCCTAGTGTGTAGGATAGTGCTAATCTACAGGGATCGCTGGTCGGCACAGACTCCGTGGCCGAAGGGCTTGTTTTCATGCTGTATCTCTAAACTAAACTATCAATTAAGCTTTTCCTGGATAGAAATTGCAGCTTTACAAAACCCTTGTTAAACCACTGAAATGTTCTGTGTTCCATCATTGAGGAAGTATAGATCAATCATCTTGACTTACAGGTTACAGGTCTAAAGGTTGAAATAAGAGAGTCATGAAATCATATAGCATGGAAACAGGTCTTTTGGCCAACTTGTCCATGTCAACCAATGTTGACCAAGCTTGTCCCATTTATTTACAATTGGCCCACTGGCTCATAAACTTTTCGTATTCATGTACAGTACCCGTCCAAAAGTCTTTTAGCTGTTATTGAATCATAAGATACATTTATTTGTCACATGTGCCAATTGGCACAGCGAAATTAAATCACCATACAGCCATACATTAAAAATAAAGAACACAACATGGAGTAGATAGGATTCAACATAAAACATCCCCCACAGCAGGATCAAAATTTCCCACTGTGAGGGAAGGCACCAAAATCAGTCTCTTCCCCTGATGTTCACCCGTGGTCGGGGCCTCCCCAAGCGCTCTGCAGTCGCCGCTACGCGCGGCCCAATGTTCAGGCCCGCTCCCCGGGGTGACGTAAGTCCGACGTCGGGGCTGGAGGACGTCCTCAGCGGCCTGGACCCTGAGTCGGCCCCCTCCTACCGGAGTCCGTGGCTCCCAAAGTCCACTGGCCGCGCCGGGTGGAGATGCAATGCTGGAGGCCCTCGGCAAAGGGCCCCAGGACTCCACGATGATGGTCAGCGCCGCCCGCGTTGGAAGCTCTCTAGACCAGAGCTCCATAATGTTGGAGCAGCGGCCCAGCGCTCCGGAGCTCCAACGGCGACCCAGGTAGGTATCGCCCACTCCGTGGTGACTCAAGCGCCGCCGCCGCTGTTGTAGCTCTGGTCCGGTTCCCGGTCCCCGGCAGGAAAGGCCACTTGGATCCAGGTGGTAGGCCGCGAGGTGGGGGGCGAGGACGCGACTTGGAGAAATAGTCGCGTCCCCGCCAGGAAGCGACTGGGAGTTAGTTTCCCTCTTACCCTGCCCCCCTCCCCAACATAGAAAAGTTAAAGATTCCCCCAAAAACACATTTTTAACGGACTAAAAATAAAAAAAAGATGGAAAGACAAACGGGCTGCAGGCAGAGGCTGCTGGCAGTCCAGCGCCCCCTAGCGTCCTGCCTCAACTACCTCCTCTGGCAGCTTGTTCCGTATAATTACCACCATCCATTTGAAAAAGTTGCCCCTCTGATTTCTATTAAATCTTCCCATCTCACCTTAAACATGTGTTCTCTATGCTCGATTACCCTACCCTGGGAGAAAGCGTCTGTGAATTCACCCTATCCCTTTCATGATTTTATACACTATAGCAAAATATCAACTCTCTCGTTTCTCTCAGAATTTAATTGTGAATAGCTTTGACTGCAAAGAACAATTTTTACATTTGTGTGTAAACAAATGATATTAATTACAACTGTTTAACCATTTAGTTCAGTTGGTGTTATTTTGTCTCCTTGTAGATTAATGGCGATGTTGCTGACCTCACACTGTATAATTGTACTAACAGAAGAAAAGTTGAAGTAAAAGGGCTCAGTACACCAGTTCTAATTGAGTTTCAAAGGAAAGACTCGACTGTAAGTTTCTTTGAAGCCAAGTAATGTTAGAAATCCACATTATTGATAATCACAAGTTTAAAGTTCCAGTGTTATTCAATTTGTACACCTGAAAGAAGTTGCTGCTACCCTCAATTCTTTTCAATATTCATTTTTGGGGCTCTGAGCATTGCCAGCAATTGTCCAACTGCCCTTGAGAAGATTACGAGTATATATTATCAGGCCATTAGTTTGGTGTTATTTGCATGAGATCCTACTATATACTAATGGCCCTGTCTCACGGTGCGAGTTGACCCACGAGTGACCCCGAGTGACAGACTCGTGGTTGTGCACGAGATCCCAAGTTGATGTTCAAGTGTTTGAACCGAGTTCCCACGGGTATGGTATTTTGCCGTTTACTGCGATGTTCCAAGTTCGTCTCCAGAGTTAACCAAGTTCGTCTCCCGAGCTGCCAACGTCTCCTGACGTACTCTTGAGCTGACAACTTCACCTGAAAAGTGACACAGTATTTCTAACGGGCCCTTCGGCCCACCAAGTCCGTGCCGACCAGCGACACTAGCACCATCCTACACACGAGGGTCAATTAACATTTTTAGTTACATTTACATTTACTAAAATTTTTAGTTACATTTTTAGACAAGTTACAACCAAAGCCAATTAGCCTTCTTCAGAAAAAACCAGAGATTTGAAGAATTGTCCGAAACGTCTCCTGCCCATATTCTAGCCGGGCCCACTGAGTTCCTCCAACATTTTGGGTTTTGAGTGAAATTGGTAGGATTGCTCTGATAGCCACCATCAGGGCCAGTCCTAGGCCGATTGGACCGATTTTTCCAAATTGGGCCCCGTGCCCAAGGGGAGCCCCGCGTTAATTTTCCGTATTTCATATGGAAATACCAATTTGCGTTGTCAAATAAAGATTATTTTTTAAACATTTCCCATACGGATTTTTTTACATGGAATACAAGCGCTGTATGGTCATCAGACACAAACTATGTGTTAACCACTGTGGTGTTAACAGCCAGTTGTGTTAACAGCTAGTAGTTAACAAGTAGTTATCCAATGCGTCAACAATGCATCGATCCACATTCCTCAGTAAATGTGTAATTGTGTTTTAGACGAAGTATTAATGACGTTGTGATCCTTTGAATACAATTCACGCGGCGTCATTAACACTTCTTCAAAACATAATGACATTGGAATGTAGAATGATGCATTGATGACACATTGTGTCTCTCCGTCTTTCGCTCTCTCCCTCCCTCTCTCGCGCGCGCTCTCTCTCGCCGGTTCCCCACCTCTCTCTCTAGCTCTCTCGGCATTCCTGGAATCATTGACGCTTTGCGGTACACAAAAATGCTGGAGAAACTTAGCGGGTGAGGCAGCATCTATGGAGCGAAGGAAATATGCAACGTTTCGGGTCGAATCCCTTCTTCAGACCCGGCTATTTCCTTCGCTCCATAGATGCTGCCTAAAGCCCTGCCCCACTGTGCGACTTCATCCAAGAGCTTAAAATCTTTGTGTAGCATCTCTGTTCCTATCTTCAAATTCCCATTTTGAAATAAAATACAGTTTTCAACTTAAACATTTTGCAGCAGGATCGCGATTCGTCGATTCCCACGCATTTTCAATCATCGTTCGATTCGGTGTAATTTTCACACCTGGTTGATGTCGTTCTTTTTAAAGATATACAGTACATTACAATTGCGAAATTTTTGTCGAAAGTTTTATTTTATTTCAAAGTGGGAATTGGAAGATAGGGACAGAGATGCTACAGTGATGGCTGCATCTACGCTTCCTTTCTGTTGGGGGGAAGAGTCCTGTCCTGTGGCGGCTCCTGATAAGTGATATGTTCCCCCCTCGGGTGCTGCCTTGCCCGCTGAGTTCCTCCAGCACTCTGTGTTTTTTGTTTGGCTCTGAAGTTGAAGGTGGACCCCCCTGTGTCTACGTTCAACTCCCTGTCTGTGGTGGCTCAGCGGGACGGGCTGGGGCTTTGGGGAGAGAGTCATCCAGCTCAAGAACGGGTCAGCGGGCGATGGATAACAGGACAGCGGGCGGTGGAGCTTACTCCATATGTCAGTGCGAGTAACCTCAATTGATCCCTTGATCGCGCTGACACAGGAGTAAGCTCCACCGCCCGCTGTGATGTTATCCATCACCCGCTGACCCACTCCGCTCTATGATCTTTGCTCTTGAGCTGGTCTCCCTCACGGTTCGGCCGTTTTTTTACTCTGTCCAGCTGCCGATTTAAGAGTGCCCACGGGCTAACACGTTAGACTCACGAGACACCAAGGTCAACGCACGGGCCCTACGTTATTACAACGAGTTAAAATGTTTCAATTTTTATCTTGAACAGTGAATTTGACTCGTGGAAAAAATCAAACATGTTTGATTTTTTTCACGAGTTATCAAGTTTCACGGGTACCTGCCGTTAGCGCCACGAGTGACAAGTTGATCGCGCGAGTTCCGACGTTGCCGCTACGTTCCTGGTACGTGATCACCACGAGTGAAAACTCGGGGTCACTCGTGGGTCAACTCGCACTGTGAGACGGGTATAACTTGTTATGTTGCCACATTACAACAGTAACAATACTGAGGAGTGCTTCATAAGCTGGAAAGCATTCTGGAAAACACTGAAACACGGAAAGGTGCCACAAAAATGTAACTCTTGAACTCATTCTGGAGACTCTGGTGTCACAGAGGTTAAATGTGTGTACTGGTATTCCGAGACCTGGGCTATTGATGCAGGGACCTGTGTTCAAAACCCAAACTGGCAGCTGAGGACTATAAATTCAGATAATAAAACAAATCTGAAATTTAAAAAGCTAGCATCTCTAACATGCTTGTGAGGTCGTATTCTAACTGCAGATACCAAGAATATATATAATCACTGGATTAAGTGGTCACATGCGAGGCCTGGACCCCAGGGCGACCCGTTCCCCAAAGCAATATTCCACCACTCACCCGTTCCCCCAATGCAACCCGTCCCCCCAACGCCATATTGCACCACATGCATAGCCCCGAACTGCTCTGGCACGGCTTATTTCCCCTCATCTCCCAGCACTCCCTCCCTCTCCTCTTCACCCTCCCTCTTCTTTCCTCTCTTCTACTCCCCTCCCCCACTCACTCCCACCTTTCCTCTACCCTCAGTCACTCCCTCCCTCCATAACTCCTCTCCCCTCCCTACCCCCTCCTATCCCTCTATCCCCCCGATCCCCCGCTCCTTACCTCCCCATATCCCCCCACGATCCCTCCTGACCTCCCCCACCCCCTCCTCTCCCTCTATTCCCCCTCCCCATTCTCCTCACCTCTCCCACTTTCCCCCTCCCTCCCTACCCCTTCCTCTCCCTCAATCCCCCCACACTCCCTCCTCACCTCCCCAGGATCTTTCCCCTCCTGCCCTCCCCCAATCCCTCCCTCTCCTTTCCCCTACCCTCAGTAACTCTCTCCCTCCCACCCTCTATAAAAAGTAACATCCTTCCTCCACAGGTCATTCATTGTTAGCTGTGGTTTTGATCCAGTTGACTTGACGATTGGACCAGTTTGCGTTGTGTGTGTGAGTTACTTAAACTGCTCGGCCACCCTACAACCCAACACTCCTTCCCTCTTTCTGCCCACTCCTGCTCAGCCACCGCTCAGCCCGTCCCTGTCCTGTCTGACTGCCTGCTGCTCCGCTCGGCCCGTCCACGCCCTGCTCGCCCACCCACTGCAACCACTTGTCCCATCCCCGCCCTCCCACCCGCCTACCTGCCTGCCTCCTCGCTCTAGTTATGTATTGATGGTCAGCTTCTTTCGTAACCCATTGCAATTCTCCATGTGAAGGTGCACCCTTAGTGCTATTGAGCAGGGAATTCCAGGATTTGGACCCAACAACAATGAAGGACCAATTATATATTTCTAAGCCAGATATTTAAACCTTGTCATTTTTTAAACCTTTTTTTCATTGCCCTATATTTATTTTTTTCCCGTCAGTCATCTCCTGCAAACTATAACTGTTTTGTTTCGCAAGTATTTGGTGACTTTCTGGTATCTATATAATTAAAAGTCTCATCTTGACCACTTCCTGTCTGCGCTGTATATTGATTTTAGAAAAAATGCTACCGTATTTGGCTGTGATTTTTGGCCATCTTACTCACAGTCCTCCTCCGCTGATCAGGCCCCGGGGATTTTTCCCATCGATGAAAAATGAAAGAGTTATGAGTGTTTAAATAAGCTTGAGATCCTCTCTCCTGTCAATCACCGTGATTAAGGTAACGCCCCTTCCTGGGAGGGTGGGGCAGGACTATAAAACCCCGGATGCCTGGACTTGACTCGCTCTCTCTGCAAGATCGCGAGGGAGAGGCCACAACTCGCATTCTTCTGTGAATCAACTGAACTGTGAGTGTGCAATGTACTTGAATAATTGATTTGTTAGCCCTTAATGAAAATGAGATGAAGTTGTTTGGCCTTGAATGTCAATGGAAATGAAGTGAAAACGCAATCAGCTGTTTGGCTTGAGCCTGCCCCGTGCTTGAAAGTGCAATGGCAATGGAGGTGAAGTGAAAATGCAATCAGCTGTTTGGCTTGAGCTTGCCATGTGCTTGAAACAGCAATGGGAATGGAAGTGAAGTGAAAATGCAATCAGCTGTTTGGCTTGAGCCTGCCCTGTGCTTGAAACTGCAATGGCAATGGAAGTGAAGTGAAAATTTAATCAGCTGTTTGGCTTGGCCTGCCCTGTGCTTGAAACTGCAATGGCAATGGAATTAAAATGAAAATACAATGAGCTATTCAGCCTGCCCTGTGTTTGAAACTGCAATGGAATTGGAAATGAAATGAAATGAATTGTTTGGCCTGCCTAAAACCATTAATTTCGGCCCACAAAGCCCCTATTAGCTGAGAAACCAGTCCCTTTTGCCAAAAATGCCTGTATTAGCCCAGGAGGAGCATTTTGACCCAAAAGGCCCGTGCCAGGCCAGGAAAAGTCCAGAAAAAATGTATTTCACTGAGATTTCACTCAGATTTATTTTAAAGAGCCCCTTCGGTCCATCCGGCCTGTACTAGCCCAGTAGTCCCTTCGGCCCATCAGTAAGTATTCCCCCTGCAAGTATTAAATCACACCCCAGTATTTTTCTCCCTTCATTTGCTCCCTGTGAGATCCAGGCCAGGATAGACTTTCTGCCTTCATTGCTGTGATCTGCAGAAAAAGATGAAAAATGTCTAAAATTGATTCTCCACCCTCTCCTCCTTCTCTCTCACAAAGTCCCTCACCTGTTTTGGGCAGAATTTCTGCCAGCTCACCAGGCCTGAGTGACTGAGCTGCCAGCTCAAGAATCCATTCGGCCCACGATGTCATAGAAACATAGAAAATAGGTGCATGAGTAGGCCATTTGGCCCTTTGAGCCTGATCATGGATCATCCAACTCAGTATCCTGTACCTGCCTTCTCTCCTTCCCCCCTGATCCCTTTAGCCACATGGGCCACATCTAACTCCGTCTTAAATATAGCCAATGAACTGGCCTCAACTACCTTCTGTGGCAGAGAATTCCACAGATTCACCACTCTCTGTGTGAAAAATGATTTTCTCATCTCGGTCCTAAAATACTTCCCCCTTATCCTTAAACTGTGACCCCTTGTTCTGGACTTCCCCAACATCGGGAACAGTCTTCCTGCATCTAGCCCGTCCAACCCCTTAAGAATTTTGTAAGTTTCTATAAGATCCCCCCTTAATCTTCTAAATTCCATATGTCCATTCCAGCCCTCTGGAAACCAGTCCCTTCGACTCACAACATCCATACTAGCGCTCCAGAAAGCCCCCCACCCCGCTGGCCAGCAATATTGGAATTGGCGGAGAGGTCCCACTTAGTCTAGTAATTAATAAATTGCTATCTTACATTAGAGTCATAGAGTTGGGCAGCATGGAAACGGGCCCTTTGGCCTATTGCATCTATGCCAACCAACATGCCCATCTATACTCAACCCACATGTGCATTAATTCCATATCCCTCTCCATGCCTTACTCATTCAAGTGCCTGTCCAGATGTCTCTTAAATGTTGTTAAATGTTGCAATTTGTCAGGGATTGCTGGATCAACTTACTGTCCAGAAATTTTAGTCTTTCCAATCTGTTTTCTATAGTAAAATGCTCACAACCCTTCACCTATTAGACCACGGAACTTGAATTGTTGACATACTCAGTGGATATTTTTAAGGCAGAGATCAATATATTTTTGATTAGTACAGGTGTCAGAGGTTATGGGGAGAAGGCAGGAGAATGGGGTTAGGAGGGAGAGATAGATCAGCTATGATTGGATGGTGGAGTAGACTTGATGGGCCGAATGGCCTAATTCTACTCCTATCACCTATGACCTTCCTGTTCTTCTTCTCACCAATGTTAACTTGTGAAGATGTTTTGCCTTCTTCCAGTGTATAATTTCACTAAGTACAGAGAACATGAATGGGGTGAATAATCATGAATAACCTCTCAACTCTTTAAATATTAAGTTGTTTAATCAACTGAGTATCAGTCCCTGAGCGTTGTCTGGCTTTGGATACATGTATGCTTCAGTATAATTTTACAGTGAGCCGCAAACTCCCCATGTTCTAAACATGTTCATGACCTAATCCTAAAACCTCAAAACCAATTACCAGTCTTCCAAGGTCAATTAAAGGGCCTGTCCCACTTGGCCGGCATTTGGTCTCATTTACGCGTCATATGTAGGTTGACGCGCCGTTACGCGCAAATCACGCATCATCATGCCGTCTGGTGCGCATGACGTCATCAGAATACCCTGCGTCCCGACGTCTCACGTGTATCGCGCGGAGACGCATGGTTACGCACGGTGACGTAACCATGCGTCACCACGCGATACACATGAGACGTCGGGACGCAGCGTTCGACGTCAATGCGTCAGTGTGCGAACCCCATGCATCAGCGTGCGTAGGTGGTGCGCAAGGATTTTGTGCAACACAAAATCCTGGAGCACCGCGCGATACCGCGTACGCCCACACTCCTCCACGCCTCTCCATGCGCCCATCTGAAGCGTTTTCTGCGGTTCGGCCCGTTTTTTACTCTGTCCAGCTGCCGATTTAAGAGTGCCCACGGGCTAACACGTTAGATTCACGAGACACTAAGGTCAACGCACGGGCCCTACCTTATTACAACGAGTTAAAATGTTTCCATTTTTATCTTGAACAGTGAATTTGACTCGTGGAAAAAATCAAACATGTTTGATTTTTTTCACGAGTTATCAAGTTTCACGGGTACCTGCCGTTAGCGCCACGAGTGACAAGTTGATCGCGCGAGTTCCGACGTTGCCGCTACGTTCCTGGTACGTGATCACCACGAGTGAAAACTCGGGGTCACTCGTGGGTCAACTCGCACTGTGAGACGGGTATAACTTGTTATGTTGCCACATTACAACAGTAACAATACTGAGGAGTGCTTCATAAGCTGGAAAGCATTCTGGAAAACACTGAAACACGGAAAGGTGCCACAAAAATGTAACTCTTGAACTCATTCTGGAGACTCTGGTGTCACAGAGGTTAAATGTGTGTACTGGTATTCCGAGACCTGGGCTATTGATGCAGGGACCTGTGTTCAAAACCCAAACTGGCAGCTGAGGACTATAAATTCAGATAATAAAACAAATCTGAAATTTAAAAAGCTAGCATCTCTAACATGCTTGTGAGGTCGTATTCTAACTGCAGATACCAAGAATATATATAATCACTGGATTAAGTGGGACCCGTTGGGTCCCTGTCACATGCGAGGCCTGGACCCCAGGGCGACCCGTTCCCCAAAGCAATATTCCACCACTCACCCGTTCCCCCAATGCAACCCGTCCCCCCAACGCCATATTGCACCACATGCATAGCCCCGAACTGCTCTGGCACGGCTTATTTCCCCTCATCTCCCAGCACTCCCTCCCTCTCCTCTGCACCCTCCCTCTTCTTTCCTCTCTTCTACTCCCCTCCCCCACTCACTCCCACCTTTCCTCTACCCTCAGTCACTCCCTCCCTCCATAACTCCTCTCCCCTCCCTACCCCCTCCTATCCCTCTATCCCCCGATCCCCCCCGCTCCTTACCTCCCCATATCCCCCCACGATCCCTCCTGACCTCCACCCCACCCCCTCCTCTCCCTCTATTCCCCCTCCCCATTCTCCTCACCTCTCCCACTTTCCCCCTCCCTCCCTACCCCTTCCTCTCCCTCAATCCCCCCACACTCCCTCCTCACCTCCCCAGGATCTTTCCCCTCCTGCCCTCTCCCCAATCCCTCCCTCTCCTTTCCCCTACCCTCAGTAACTCTCTCCCTCCCACCCTCTATAAAAAGTAACATCCTTCCCTCCACAGGTCATTCATTGTTAGCTGTGGTTTTGATCCAGTTGACTTGACGATTGGACCAGTTTGCGTTGTGTGTGTGAGTTACTTAAACTCCGCGCAAACTGCTCGGCCACCCTACAACCCAACACTCCTTCCCTCTTTCTGCCCACTCCTGCTCAGCCACCGCTCAGCCCGTCCCTGTCCTGTCTGACTGCTGCTGCTGCTCCCGCTCGGCCCGTCCACGCCCTGCTCGCCCACCCACTGCAACCACTTGTCCCATCCCCGCCCTCCCCACCCGCCTACCTGCCTGCCTCCTCGCTCTAGTTATGTATTGATGGTCAGCTTCTTTCGTAACCCATTGCAATTCTCCATGTGAAGGTGCACCCTTAGTGCTATTGAGCAGGGAATTCCAGGATTTGGACCCAACAACAATGAAGGACCAATTATATATTTCTAAGCCAGATATTTAAACCTTGTCATTTTTTAAAACCTTTTTTTTCATTGCCCTATATTTATTTTTTTCCCGTCAGTCATCTCCTGCAAACTATAACTGTTTTGTTTCGCAAGTATTTGGTGACTTTCTGGTATCTATATAATTAAAAGTCTCATCTTGACCACTTCCTGTCTGCGCTGTATATTGATTTTAGAAAAAATGCTACCGTATTTGGCTGTGATTTTTTGGCCATCTTACTCACAGTCCTCCTCCGCTGATCAGCCCCGGGGATTTTTTCCCATCGATGAAAAAATGAAAGAGTTATGAGTGTTTTAAATAAGCTTGAGATCCTCTCTCCTGTCAATCACCGTGATTAAGGTAACGCCCCTTCCTGGGAGGGTGGGGCAGGACTATAAAACCCCGGATGCCTGGACTTGACTCGCTCTCTCTGCAAGATCGCGAGGGAGAGGCCACAACTCGCATTCTTCTGTGAATCAACTGAACTGTGAGTGTGCAATGTACTTGAATAATTGATTTGTTAGCCCTTAATGAAAATGAGATGAAGTTGTTTGGCCTTGAATGTCAATGGAAATGAAGTGAAAACGCAATCAGCTGTTTGGCTTGAGCCTGCCCCGTGCTTGAAAGTGCAATGGCAATGGAGGTGAAGTGAAAATGCAATCAGCTGTTTGGCTTGAGCTTGCCATGTGCTTGAAACAGCAATGGGAATGGAAGTGAAGTGAAAATGCAATCAGCTGTTTGGCTTGAGCCTGCCCTGTGCTTGAGACTGCAATGGCAATGGAAGTGAAGTGAAAATTTAATCAGCTGTTTGGCTTGGCCTGCCCTGTGCTTGAAACTACAATGGCAATGGAAGTGAAGTGAAGTGAAGTGAAAATGCAATCAGCTGTTTGGCTTGGCCTGCCCTGTGCTTGAAACTGCAAATGGCAATGGAAGTGAAGTGAAGTGAAATGAAAATGCAATCAGCTGTTTGGCTTGGCCTGCCCTGTGCTTGAAACTGCAATGGCAATGGAAGTGAAGTGAAGTGAAGTGAAAATGGCAATCAGCTGTTTGGCTTGGCCTGCCCTGTGCTTGAAACTGCAATGGCAATGGAATTAAAATGAAAATACAATGAGCTATTCAGCCTGCCCTGTGTTTGAAACTGCAATGGAATTGGAAATGAAATGAAATGAATTGTTTGGCCTGCCTAAAACCATTAATTTCGGCCCACAAAGCCCCTATTAGCTGAGAAACCAGTCCCTTTTGCCAAAAATGCCTGTATTAGCCCAGGAGGAGCATTTTGGCCCAAAAGGCCCATGCCAGGCCAGGAAAAGTCCAGAAAAAATGTATTTCACTGAGATTTCACTCAGATTTATTTTAAAGAGCCCCTTCGGTCCATCCGGCCTGTACTAGCCCAGTAGGTCCCTTCGGCCCATCAGTAAGTATTCCCCCTGCAAGTATTAAATCACACCCCAGTATTTTTCTCCCTTCATTTGCTCCCTGTGAGATCCAGGCCAGGATAGACTTTCTGCCTTCATTGCTGTGATCTGCAGAAAAAGATGAAAAATGTCTAAAATTGATTCTCCACCCTCTCCTCCTTCTCTCTCTCACAAAGTCCCTCACCTGTTTTGGGCAGAATTTCTGCCAGCTCACCAGCCCTGAGTGACTGAGCTGCCAGCTCAAGAATCCATTCGGCCCACGATGTCATAAGAAACATAGAAAATAGGTGCATGAGTAGGCCATTTGGCCCTTTGAGCCTGATCATGGATCATCCAACTCAGTATCCTGTACCTGCCTTCTCTCCTTCCCCCCTGATCCCTTTAATTGCCACATGGGCCACATCTAACTCCATCTTAAATATAGCCAATGAACTGGCCTCAACTACCTTCTGTGGCAGAGAATTCCGCAGATTCACCACTCTCTGTGTGAAAAATGATTTTCTCATCTCGGTCCTAAAATACTTTCCCCTTATCCTTAAACTGTGACCCCTTGTTCTGGACTTCCCCAACATCGGGAACAGTCTTCCTGCATCTAGCCCGTCCAACCCCTTAAGAATTTTGTATGTTTCTATAAGATCCCCCCTTAATCTTCTAAATTCCATATGTCCATTCCAGCCCTCTGGAAACCAGTCCCTTCGACTCACAACATCCATACTAGCGCTCCAGAAAGCCCCCCACCCCGCTGGCCAGCAATATTGGAATTGGCGGAGAGGTCCCACTTAGTCTAGTAATTAATAAATTGCTATCTTACATTAGAGTCATAGAGTTGGGCAGCATGGAAACGGGCCCTTTGGCCTATTGCATCTATGCCAACCAACATGCCCATCTATAACTCAACCCACATGTGCATTAATTCCATATCCCCACTCCATGCCTTACTCATTCAAGTGCCTGTCCAGATGGTCTCTTAAATGTTGTTAAATGTTGCAATTTGTCAGGGATTGCTGGATCAACTTACTGTCCAGAAATTTTTAGTCTTTCCAATCTGTTTTCTATAGTAAAATGCTCACTAACCCTTCACCTATTAGACCACGGAACTTGAATTGATGACATACTCAGTGGATATTTTTAAGGCAGAGATCAATATATTTTTGATTAGTACAGGTGTCAGAGGTTATGGGGAGAAGGCAGGAGAATGGGGTTAGGAGGGAGAGATAGATCAGCTATGATTGGATGGTGTTAGACTTGATGGGCCGAATGGCCTAATTCTACTCCTATCACCTATGACCTTCCTGTTCTTCTTCTCACCAATGTTAACTTGTGAAGATGTTTTGCCTTCTTCCAGTGTATAATTTCACTAAGTACAGAGAACATGAATGGGGTGAATAATCATGAATAACCTCTCAACTCTTTAAATATTAAGTTGTTTAATCAACTGAGTATCAGTCCCTGAGCGTTGTCTGGCTTTGGATACATGTATGCTTCAGTATAATTTTACAGTGAGCCGCATGTTCTAAACATGTTCATGACCTAATCCTAAAACCTCAAAACCAATTACCAGTCTTCCAAGGTCAATTAAAGGGCCTGTCCCACTTGGCCGGCATTTGCGCCTCATTTACGCGTCATACGTAGGTCGACGCGCCGTTACGCGCAAATCACGCATCATCATGCCGTCTGGTGCGCATGACGTCATTAGAATACCCTGCGTCCCGACGTCTCACGTGTATTGCGCGTGGACGCATGGTTACGCACGGTGACGTAACCATGCGTCACCACGCGATACACGTGAGACGTCGGGACGCAGCGTTCGACGTCAATGCGTCAGTGTGCGTACCCCATGCATCAGCATGCGTAGGTGGCGCGCGAGGATTTTGTGCAACACAAAATCCTGGAGCACCGCGCGATACCGCGTACGCCCACACTCCTCCACGCCTCTCCATGCGCCCATCCTGCGCTACCCATGCGCTATCCGTGCGTCACAACGCGACAACCACATTTTTGGAGGTTGCGTAAATGCCGCGCAAATGACGACCAAGTGGGACAGGCCCTTAACTCATCCAGGAGGTGGATTGAAAGTAGCATTTTCTGCTCATTCCTCAAATGCACTGAAAAAAGGCTGGTTGAGCATAGGGAAAAAAATTATTGAATGTCGATGTGTTTACCTGCAAGAATACAATTCACAACCATCTTTCAATGCAATCTGATGTTTCCGAATGTACTTCGGCTGACTATTTTGATACTTGATTTGCAACAGGAGCAGTTTAAGGTTCACGTCCTCAATCGAACCCAGATGAATGTCCATATCCTGCCAGTGACACCAGCGAACCTGCAGCAGGCTCTGCAGCTTACTGTGAATTTCATCAGATCAAACCAGGAGGGGTTTCCCGTCATGCTGCTCGTTAGGTATGAAACAGTTTACAGTTTTTGGATGTGGGCACTGTTGGCAAGGTCAATATTTGTTGCACAACCCCATACATTTGGGAGTTGGGTGAAAAACCTGTCTGAATCGGTGCAGCAGAGCTACTGGAAACTTTAAGTGTTTCTGGTTGTCGAATTCCAAAATATTAGCCAATAATGAAGCAGATATTTATGTATAGTATGTGAGCTTGGAGCTTGGAGGTCATTCCCATATGGCTGGAGAAAAGGAATAGATGACGTTTTGTGTCGAGACTGAAGAAAGGTCTCAACCTGAAGCGTCACCTATTCCTTTTCTCTAAGGATGCTGCCTGACCCTCTGAGTTACTCAAGCATTTTGTGTCTTTCTTTGGTATAAACCAGCATTTGCAGTTTCTTCCTGCACATTTCCATATGCCTATTGCTCATGTCATAAGGAAGATCATGGGGTTTGCTGTCATCAGCTTTTTTAATGACAGAACCGAACAAATTACTTATTTTAAAGATAGACACAAAAAGCTAGAGTAACTGGGTCAGGCAGCATCTCTGGAGAGAAGGAATGGGTGACGTTTCGGGTCGAGACATTTTGACCCAAGACGTCACCCATTTCTTCTCTCCAGAAATGTTGCCTGTCCGGGTGAGTTACTCCAGCTTTTTGTGTCTATCTTTGGTTTAAACCAGCATCTGCAGTTCATTCCTGCACATTACCTATTTTACTTTTGTTTTGATGTCAGCGTTTTAATTTTATCTATTTCTAGGTCAAATAAAGAGCCAACTCCAAGTAAATATAACTTAAAACAAATCCATCACTGGAATGGAGATGCAATCCGGTTATTTATTCCAGCATCATCACTTTTGGGTTTGGCACCATTTTTATACATTTTATACATTAAAGTTCAAAGTTTTTAATATTTAAACCATGTTGAAAAGAAGTAGGTACTAAGAAATACAAATTAGATGCAAGAGGTGTATGAAATAGTTTTCTTGTGTTTTAATTTCTTCTCGTTAACAAAACCATATTCTTCTTAAAATGAAGTATTGTGGAAAATATCACAACAGCAATAAAGAAGGTCTAGTTTATATTTACAGTACTTTGGGAATCCAGAAAGAGACAGTTTATCCTGTCCACTGGTTTCTATGTGATTTATAAAGTTTGCTTTAATGGTTTTGCTTCAAAATGGTTACAATTATTGATGTGCTTACAAAGACACACATTGCCTGTTTAATTTTGAGCTTGGCTATGCTATTTGTTGGATATGAAACGATGGGATCCTGTCCAGCACAAATTTCATGGTTGATTAGTGTATTGAAATTGACTAAAATAACATGATTAACAAAACTAAGACGTAAAGACTGCTATTATCATTTAACTTTGGTAATCAATTATCCATTACCGTTTACCCCAGGTACAGGAATATATTATCTTGGTCTCTTGGATGCAAACTATAATAGAAAACCAAAAAATAATTATCTTGCCAACAACGTGAGTTACACTTTGAGTATCCAGTGGACTCAATGCTTGTACTGGGATGATATCCACGAGTGGAAATCTGATGGCTGTTCGCCCCAGCAGGAATCAGACTCACAGAAAATAAACTGCAGGTATGATTAGTCTTAGCAATTTGTCATATAATTTGAGGATGGAATTTGAGGATTTGAATCTATGGGATTTATAGTCCCATATAAAATTTGTGATATCAGAATCCAGTTTTTTGAAAAACATTTTGGGTAAGTATATTGGTATTGATTGAAATAAATATACAATTTGTGGTAAGATCATTTTTATGGCATTTATTCTGCCTATTAAAAGTGTTTTCCAAAATTTAATCAAGGCATTTAATTTAGTAAGGGGATATAATTTGCATTGAATAATGATTTATATTTTCTGGTAATTTCAATTCCCAAGTATTTACATTTTTCTGTAGCAATTTTAAAAGGGAATTTTTAAAGGTGTGTCGATTTTTGAGGTTTTATCGTCATAATTTCACTTTTATTCCAATTTATTCTATCTCCTGAAAATTATCCAAATTCCTCTATTAGATTTAATATATTTGGTATACTGATTTGCGATATATAATAATACATCGTCTGCGTATAGTGATATTTTATTATTTGAGTAATTTGTAATATAACTGTGGATATTCGGATGTATTCTTATGCTTTCAGCTAAGGGTTCTATTACAAGAGCAAATAGCAGGGGTGATAGTGCACATCCCTGTCTATTGGCCCCGGATAGTTGAAATTTCGGAGACACCATATTATTAGTTAATATTCTAGCAGTTGGCTTGTCATATGATAATTTTACCCATGAGATAAAGTTCTCTCCCATTTGAAATTTTTGCGATACTTTGAAGAGGTAATCACATTCCACTTGATCGAATGCTTTTTCTGCGTCCAATGAGATAATTGATAGGTCTTGCTCTTCAGTTTTGTATGAGTGCATTATATTAAACAGACGTCTCAAATTATTGAATGAATATCTCTTGGGTATAAACCCCGTTTGATCCGCATTTATTAATTTGCTCACATATTTGCTCAATCTTCTTGCAAAAGTTTTTGCCCAAAATTTTTTGATCTGTATTTAACAGTGCAATGGCTCTATATGAGCCAGGGTCTTCTAAATCTTTATCTGTTTTAGGTATGAGTGTAATCGTTGATTCCGCTAATGTTTCTGGTAATGTTTGTTCTTTGAAAGCATATGTATACAGCTTTTGTAACCGTGGTGAAATTATCTCGTAAAATATATTTTTTAAATTCATTACTAAATCCATCCGGTCCTGGTGTTTTACCATTCTTCAGTGAATTTATTGTCTCTTCTATTTCCTTAATTGAGACCTGAGCTCCTAATTCCTCTTGTTCCAGCAGATTAAGTTTTGGGAGGTTACAGTTATCCAAAAACTTTATAATTTTAGTACTATCTGCTGACGTTTTAGATGTATATACATTTTGATAAAATTGAGCAAATCTTTTATTGATATAATTGGGTAATGTTAACAATTCACCTTTATCTGATTTAATTTTTTTAATCGTATGATCTTTTCCCATTTTTTCAATTGACGTACCAAACGTTTATGTGGTTTATCGCTGAATTCAAAGTTTTCCTGTTTTATAATTTGAAATATTCTTATAACCTTTGCAGATAATATTCTGTTTAATTTAAATTTCAATTTTGTTATTTTATTATGTTTATCCATGCTTGGCTCTTTAGCATTATCTAGGTCCAGTTGTCTAATTCGTTCTTCTAACTGCGTTTGTTCATTCTTATTCTTTTTATTTTGAAAAGCTTGGTTTGAAATTATAGATCCTCTGATAAATGCCATAAACGATTCCCATAGTAAAGAGGGTGAAATACCTGGGGTGTCGTTAGTTTCAAAAAAAAGTTCCATCTGTTGTTTTAGATATATACCACCTTGTGGGTCATTTAGAATTTGAGAATTAAACCTCCAAGACGATTTTTTATTAGGCATTCCTTCTAATTTTAAGAAAAAAGTCAACGGGATCGGAGATAATGCTGTTATGATATTTAGGATTCTTTGTGTGAGGAATTAATTTCATATCCACTAAAAAATAGTTGATACGTGAATAAGTTTTATGTACCATTGAGTAAGAAGAGTATTCCCAACTGGGTTAGTGATCCTCCAAACATCTATTATATTTGTGTTTTTTATGTATGTATTTAGGAGTTCACTAGTTTTAGATTTTATGTTACGCCTCTTTTGTTGTGCAAATTTGTCCAGGTAAGGATCTAAAACGCAATTGAAGTCTCCCCCAATTATCACATTTTGATAATTAAACTGAGACTATATTCAGGATTTTATTACAAAATTGGGGATTATCAAAATTAGGCGCATAAATATTTACCATAGTGATTGGGGTAGAGTGGATCTCTCCGGTAACTATGAGATGTCTCCCCTCTATCTGTTATGATATTTTTTGATTTAAATGGTATACCTTTACGAATAATAATTGCCGTACCTCTAGATTTAGAGATATATGAAGAATGATATGTTTGACCTATCCAATTTGCCTTCAATCTGGTCCGGGCTTGCAGTTTCAGGTGTGTTTCTTGTAAGAAAATTATGTCTGAATTAAGTGATTTCAATTGTGCAAAAATCTTACCCCTTTTAATTGGCTCATTAGCACCCCTTATGTTCCAACTGCAAAACGTGATTCCTCCAATTTTCTTTTGTTTATCGTCTTGCATTTTAAATTACTTTGATAGCTTTAAGTCATATGGTGCAACAAGATACCTCAGGACTCCAGGTGTTGGGTGGGCATTCGCGGCTGCTAGGTTCTGTTGGTACATCCCTTTTAAAACTGTCCTTAAGAAAAAAGACAAAGAAGTGTGAAATAGTGTGAAAATAAAAAAGTGATATTACAGTGTCTAAAAATGACGACACTGTAAAAAATAGCCACCTATTGGTGGTAGTTACGTGTTTAGCGACTTCCGTTGCTGTTAATATACATTTAGCTCCGCTCCCTTGACAAACCTTGCAAAGGGGGAGAGGGGCCAATTCAAAACCGAGTGATATACAGCAGAATTACAATTTGATTATCTAATTAAGTGTTATCTAATTAAGTCTTCAGATTGTCTACCATTTACTATATCCTAACAGTTTTTATGTTTACTTCACATTCAGATCCTGGTCTCTTGTAATAGTAAGCTGCTGGTTGGAAGGGGTTAACCAGATTCAGACACAAAACACATTGTAACATAAACATCCATCACAATGACTCCTCCACAATGCTCACTGTGATGGAAGGCGAAAAAATAATTAAAGCTCTTCCCTTTGCTCTCCCGCGGTGGGGGGACTCAAGCCCTCCGTTGACGGGATGATCTTGACTCCCGTAGCCGGAGGCGGGCCCTCCACGTCGAGGCGATCAGCTCCTGCATCGGGGGGATGTCAGCTCCCCCGCGCCGGACGATCGAACCCCGCGTCGGGTCTGGTCGAACCTTCCGCGACGTTGAAGCTCCCGACATCCACGGCCTCTCTCGAGACTGTAAAGTCCACAGGCCGCGGTCTGAGCGATCCCAGGCAAGGGATCGGCTCTGATGTAAGTCCACGCCCCATGGTGGGGCTCAAAGTCAGTCCGAGCAGGCCTCCAGCTCCATCAATGGTGGGCCACAGAGCGACCAGAGAATGTGATTCAAAAATTTAACGCATCTCTGGCAAGGTAAGAAACGGGAAAAAAGGTTTCCGCCTCCCCTCCCCCTCTCCCCACATAAAACAAACCGGAGAACATTTGAATAAAACTTTTAACACACACTAAAAATTAAAAAAAAGACGAAAAAACAAACAGATTGTTGGCAGGGCTGCCAATCATGCGGCGGCCCTGGTGGACCTTTCTTCTGTCTCCAATGGTCCTCCAAATGATCATCTCCAAATGTTCAAGAAGGAACTGCAGATGCTGGAAAATCGAAGGTAGACATAAGTGCTGGAGAAACTCATTGAAGCTCCATAGATGCTGCCACACCCGCTGATCATCTCCAAATTATGCCTTTCTTCTGTCTCCATTAGTCCTCGTTCTCTTGGATACCCATTTTAGGCTTTTTACCCACTTAGGCTTTAGACCATTTCAGTTCCAACTGTCAACACAGCATCAACTGCCTTGACCTCAACTCCTCTCATCTACTCCAACCTCACTCCTCTGAACATTCAGCCCTCCGCTCACTCTGCACCAATCCCAATCTCGTCATCAAACCTGCAAACAAAGGCAGCGCCATTGTGGTTTGCTAGACTGACCTTTACTTTGCAGCCAGCAGCTCTCATACACTTCCTCATATCTACCCCTGAACCATGACTTCCACATCATCAGAGATCTCATCACTTCAGGAGATCTCTGCTCAACAGCCTCCAACTGATGGTAATCCCCATACTACCCGTTTCTAACTCCAACCCAAGATTCACAGGTAGTCCTGCCTATTCTTTTCACTTCTCACACCTTAACTCTGTCTTATCCATCCTCCCATTGACCCTTCGCACCTACATCCAGTATATCTTACATTCACTTACCATTTCAACAGCTTCCAATTTCCTGACCCCTGACCCCTGAAAGAGAAGTTAGGATAGAATAAAACTAAAAGAAAAGATGTATAACACAGCAAAGAGGAGCCAGAAGCCAGAGGATTGGGAAACTTTCATAGAACAGAAGGAAACAAAACGAGCAATACGGGTTGAAAAGATGAAGTACGAGGGGAAGCTGGCCAGGAATGTAAAGGACAGTAAAAGTTTCTTTAGATATGTTAAGGGAAAAAGAATAGCAAAATCAAATGTGGGTCCCTTGAAGGCAGACACGGGTGAAATTATTATAATATGGAACAAGGAAATGGCAGAAGAGTTGAACAGGTACTTCGGATCTGTCTTCACTAAGGAAGACACAAACAATCTCCCAGAAGTTCTGGAGGACAGAGGATCTAAGGGGGTCGTGGAACTGAAAGAAATTTTCATTAGGCGAGAAATAGTATTGGGTAGGGTGTTGACGTGGATAGAAAATTGGTTGACAGACAGGAAGCAAAGAGTAGGAGTGGACGGGTCCTTTTCAGAATGGCAGGCAGTGGCGAGTGGTGCCATTAGATCTTAGATCCAATCAGTTCCCTTCTATTAATGCTCTCCTCCTGTGAACTTCTGCTTACCTTGATCAACGTCTCTATTAATTCCTCTCACTTTCTACAAATCTACTAGTTACAAAGGGCTGCTTATTTTGTTTTAATGTCCAGATTAAAGGTCCTAAAGCATCAACTGTCCATTTCTTTCCACAGCTCCTGCTTGACCTATTGTCTTCTTCCAGCAGATTGGTTGTTGCTTCTGTAAAATACAATCTGCATTTTATTGCAAATGTTGGCACATTCCTACAAAAGTGTGGGATGATTTGCGAATTCTATGCATGCTTATCACGTATGACCAAACTTGTTTGACTTCAGCCCCAGCTGGCCACCTTAAGTAACCCAACATAGAAGATGTAAAATGATAGACATTCTCTTCCACTTACAGTGGGGTATCCAGTTAAGCAACCAGTACATGTTGGCTACATGCCAGGGAGTTATTTTCTATTTATTCTACGAGGAGATTAGCTTGTGGCAAAAATATACGACTAAGGTGCATTTCAGTGTTTCAGACTGTTTTCAATAAATAAATTAATTGTTTTGAAAGACATTTTTTCTTTATTTTTTGATTCGTATTTGTCATTTAAAATTTTTTGCTGAAAACAATTTTAATAGCTTTGACCAGACCAAGTGCAGACCCTTTCATCTCCGTGCTCGTTGCTGACCCCGGACCCAGGCTCATCCCTGATTCCAGCGGCGGCTTCTTTCTCGGCCCCGGTCACGGCCCCATCCCAAGCCCCGGGCTCACTTGAGATAGGTAGTGTTTTCCAATATAAGATATTCTTATGTAATTTGTTCAATAAAGGCGGGAAGTTAAGTTTAAATAAAGAAGTATATGTCTTTGTTACATAAATTCCAAGATATTTACATTTTTCATTTACTATTTTGAAGGGAAATTGTTGTAATATATGTGAATTACTTTCCATTATTTGCATGATTTCACTTGTATTCCAATTAATTCTGTATCCTGAGAACAAGCTAAATTGAGTTATTAAATTAATAGGTTTGGGATACTAAATTCAGGTTTTGAAAATGTAAATAATACATCATCTGCATATAAGGAGATTTTATTCTCAGTGTCTTTAGTATTATACCCATATATTTCAGGATGGGACCTAACACTTTCTGCTAGTGGCTCTATTGCGAGTGCGAATAATAACGGAGATAACGGACATCCTTGTCTACAGCCTCTAGATAAATTAAATTTAGCTGATAACATTTGATTTGTTGATATTCTAGCTGTTGGATTAGTATATAAAAGTTTTACCCGTGTACTAAACCTCTCGCCCAATTGAACATCTTTCATGATCGAAAATAAATAGGGCCATTCCACCTGGTCGAATGCTTTCTCAGCATCGAACTAAATAATTGCTAGATCTTCGTTAGTACTTCTCTTTGAGTGTACAATATTGAATAATCGTCTCAGGTTATATGAGGAGTAGCGTTTTGGTATAAATCATGTTTGGTCCGTGTGCATTAATTTATTAATCACTGTGCTTAATCTTTGTGCTAGGATTTTAGTTAATATTTTTTGATCAGTATTTAGGAGAGCTATAGCTCTATATGAACCTGGATCTTCCAGGTCCTTATCTATTTTTTGTATGTGTTATTATGGATTCATTTAGCGTTTCTGGTAGTTTCTGTTGGGTATAGATATGTTCATACAGTGTCTTTAAACGTGGAGCGATCAGATCATAAAATATTTTATAGAATTCAGAGCTTATACCATCGGGACCCGGGGCCTTACCGTTTTTTAGAGATCTGATAGACTTTTCAATTTCTTTTACTGTTATTTCACGTCTAGTAATTCTCTATCTTTCAAATCTAACCCTTTAAGGTTGCATTTTTGTAAGAATGCTTCCATTCCTGACCGGTGATCTATCGTTTTAGCTGAGTAGAGGTTTTGATAATATTGCAGGAATCTCTCATTAATATCCTTAGATTGTACTAGTGGTTCTCCTGTTTCTGATCTAGTCCCCGTCCAGTTTCCGAAGCTGATGAGCCAATAATTTTTTGAGGTTTATCGCCAAATTCAAAATGTAGTTGTTTGGTGTATTGGTAAAATTTTATAACTTGGTCTGAATATATTTTATTTAATTTATATTTCAATGCTGCAATTTTATTGTGTTTTATCATAGTTGGTGCAGCTGCATTTTCTATGTCTAATTGTTTTAATTCCCTTTCCAATGCCTGTTGTTTAACCCGATTCTCTTTATTGTGAAATGCTTGGGAGGAGATCATTGCTCTTCAAGTAAATGCTTTAAATGTTTCCCAATGTAGGGAAGCAGACGTTTCAGGGTTATCATTGATTTCAAAGAACATATTAATATGTTTAGTTAGATATTCCTGACATTTTTTCCTTTAAAATTTGTGGGTTAAGTCTCCATTGTGACTGTTTCTCCGTCCTTCCATTTAATTTAATCATAAATGTTAAGGGAGCTTGGTCCGAGATTATAATATTGTGATATTTCGAGTTGTAAGTAAATGGACTAAGCTTGGAATCCACCAAAAAATAATCTATTCTTGAATATGTTTTATGTACCGATAAATTAATTGTTTTGAAAGACATTTTATCTTTATTTTTTGATGCATATTAGTCATTTTTAATTTTTTGCTGAAAACAATTTTAATAACCTTGACCAGACCAAGTGCACTGCTCCCCCAATGCAAGATTCCACCACTTACCTGTTCCCCCAACGCAAGCCGCTCCTCCTCTTCATCCTCCCTCTTAAATTTCTAGAGAGGGAGGGGGTAGAGATAGGGGGAGAGAGGCAGAGAGGGAGGGGTGTAGAGAGAGTGAGAGGGAGGGGGGTAGAGGGAGAGAGTGGGGGGAGGGAGGGTAGAGAGGGCGAGGGGGATAGAGAGGGAGGGGGGTTGAGAGGGTTGGAGTGAGGGTAGATAGGGAGGGGGTATCGCCCTCCTCCACCCCTCCCCATCTCCCTCCCCCACCTCCCCCCCATTTCCCTCTGCCACCCCACTCCCCACCCCATCTCCCTCCTCCTTATTTCCCTCATCCTCCTCCCCTCACTCCCACTCCCAGCTCCAGCACCTACCCATGTCACAGAGCAGCGCCAGGGCCTGGAACTCAGCTTGGTTCTTGTACTCGGCCCGGCCCTGGCTGTAGACTCCAGCCGTCCGCTCGGCCGCCACCTGGGCTCCAGTCCAGGCGCCGACTTCATCTCTGTGTTCGTCCTTGGTTCCAGCGGCGGCTTCTTTCTCGGCCCCGGTCACGGCCCCATCCCAAGCCCCGGGCTCAGCCCTCACTCCAGCTCCTGCACCACACTTCCCGTCGGGCATCGTGCATCAGAAGCCCCTCCCACCTGGAGTGTCCCGTCCTGCCTTGCGAGTGCATTGTGACGTCACTGGGGCTTTTTTTCCAAAATGGGTGAGTTTTCGGTCTGTTTTAATCGATTATTAAGTTCGGAAATATAGGTGGGAATGCGACGGAAAGCTGTTTATTGCCACGACGGAAAGATTGTGAGGAGGATATGTGAAAATGGGAAGGCTGTGGCCTAGTTTTTGGAAGAAGATCGGAAAAGTAGATTGACACATCGTTGGCACAAACACAAACAATGGGAAGAATTTTAGTATTATAGAGATATTTCCAAAATATTTAGTTTGGACAAACTTTGTAGCTGGTTTACGCAGGAATAAAACTAAACAGAAACTACTTACTTTTTTTTGTGAGTAAGATTTGTTATATACTCAATCCACTCAATCCACAGTGCTGTTTATAATTGGAAGTCACTGCCTCTGTATTGTGCCACCGACTGCCGGCACCCGTCATAGGTCGTTACAGGTCGGCGTAAATGTTCAACATGTTGAAAATCCCGCGGCGACCAGACAAGGTACGACTCTTTGGGCGACTACTCATGGCCATACAGGCTTCATCCTGCGTTATGTCATCAGGGTGTCGCCTGTATGGTCGTGAGTAGTCTCCTCAGTTGCTCAAAGAGTCGTAGCGTCTTTCTGGTGGCCGCTGAATTTTCAACATGCTGAAAATTTCGGCGAAGTGGGACAGGCCCTTTACTGTTTTTATTACAATCAATGCTTTTTATTGTGATTAATTTACAATCTCACTGAAAATAAGAATTACGAGAAAGGGAAGAATGCATCTCGGATGAGTTCCACAAATGCTCTCGCTGTTTTATTTTATCTGCAATCTGCAATCATGTAAAATACATAATTGATGCACACGAGTCCTGATTAATATGAAATAAAGTTCATGTTTTAAGTAAGTAGGTAAGTAAGTAAGTTTATTGGTCAAGTATTCACATACAAGGAATTTGCCTTGGTACTCCGCCCACAAGTAACAACTTGTTATGAATGACTCAAAAAATACTAAACATTAATAATAATAAAACATTAATGATAAAAGACCATTGATCAAGCACGTGAACCAACAAAATACCAGATCAAAGGGAGGCTACAGCTTTTTGGCTGTTGAGCAACTACTTGTGGATAAAAACAGTTTTTATGTCTGGCTGTGGCAGCTTTGACAGTCCAGAGTCGCCTTCCAGAAGTGATTCAAAGAGTTTATGTATTTACATTTCTCTAAGAAGCTTTTTTCTTTCATCTTTTTGATAAGTATATCATCTTTTATTTTTCATTAGTTGCAACCACATGACAACATTTACAGTTGCACATCAGCCAGTTGAAATCCAAGATGTCAAGTTTACTGATATCTTGATATTTATCAGGTGCGTATTACTACACTGAAGAATGGTTGTATTGATTTAATATCTATACACTCTGGAGCATGATTGGAGGCGTAATCAATTAAATATATAATCAGTATTATATAATCTCTCTCTCTCTCTCTCTCTCTCTCTCTCTCTAAGTGGGACTCTCACACGGGAGGTCCCTTGCAATATTCCCTCTCTTCCAATATTGCTGGCTCTGCCTCTCTCTAGTATTGGATATTGTGGGCTGAATTAATTCTTGGGCTGGCCCTCAGTCTCAGTCACTCTGGCCAGGCAGCTCAGTCACTCTGGCCATCTCTCATCTGGCATATATATTTTTGCATATATATAGAGGAGAGAGGGAACCAATAGAGACACTTTCTGGGAGAGAGGGAGTATATATATACTAGACTAAGTGGGACCCGCAAGCATTTTAGGGTTTCCCAGCTGCACACGGGAGGGCAAGAAGCGAGGCACTGGTCTAGAGAATTATTGAGAAGATGGTTTTGCCACTTCTCACTGATCATGGTCTGTGGGTCAAGACGTCGAGGATCCAAATGCAGAAGAGGTGCTGACTCTTGGGTCCAGTAGTTTGGAGATGACTTTGGTTGGGTTTATGGTATCAGTTTAGAAAATCTGAAGTAAAGTTGAAGCCCCATTGTCAGGAATAACTTTTTTTATCATATAATATTGAACTGTTCAATTGAGATTATATAGATTGTAAACTGTAATGCATTGCTACATTTGTAAATATTATATACATTGAATGCACTGATTCTCCAATTATTGATTCACTATGTTGATTACTGATTGTACATTATATGGAAAATGCATTTAGTATTGCTGCCAAATCTCTAAAGGGCCTGTCCCACTTAGGCAACTTTTTCGGCGACAGCCGGAAAATAGGCTGTGGCCACATGGTCGCGGGGCGACATGGCATGACGCCTGTATTCTCGTGAGCTGTTGACTCAAGTATCGTGGCCTTTTTCTTGTCGCCGCTTGGTTTTCATATGTTCAAAACCCCTCGGTGACAATTAGCTTGATGTTGCGTGACTTCTCCTGGCGTAGGTGCTGTCGTAAGTTGTCATAGAAACATAGAAAATAGGTGCGGGAGGAGGCCATTCAGCCCTTTGAGCCAGCACCGCCATTCATTGTGATCATGGCTGATCATCCCCTATCAATAACCCGTGCCTGCCTTCTCCCCATGTCCCTTGACTCCACTAGCCCCTAGAACTCTAATAGAAACTCTAATAGATTGTCGTAGGCTGTTGCCAGCTTGACACCATCTGATGTTGACTGTCGCCGGGTGTTGACTTTGGTGAATTTAAGTGGCGGCAGCCTACGTCATGCTATGTCAACCGGCGACAGTATCGGCGTCACGAGAAGTCACGTAGCGTCATTTGAAAAAAAGTGCACTGCTCCACCTGACTTCAGTTGTCGTAGGCTGCCGTCTATATTGTCGTAGGCTGTCGTGGGTGTTATTGAGGGTTGACGTCGCGTGTCGCAAAGAATTGGGACGCCGGTTGACGTAGTTTGTCGTAGCTTGACGTCGATTAGGTGGGGGCCGGTTTGTCGCCGGCCATCACCGAAAACGTCGCCTAAGTGGGACAGGCCCTTAAGTTGGCTACTTTGAATCAGTACTCTGCTTTGTCGTTTCTTTTTAATCTCAGTAAGCAACGTGCAAGTTTATTCGTTTCTTGGTGTTGTTTCTTCTTGACCTTTATTTGACAGTTTTCCTGATCATGACATTGATAAACCCACATCTGATATTAAAAATAGGCCTACATCCAGATGATCTAATTTATTAAAATTATTCTGATATTTGATACGCAATGAATAAATACTTTAAAAGGACCCAGACAGTGAGCATTAAATATGTTCTTAATGCAGGCAACACAGTAAAAATAACTAATGTCTATATTTCGATCATCTTTTTTTGGAGAATAATGATTGTATCATTGGTTTTTCAGTGCTTTTGAAAGCTATGTCACTTGCATCACAGTTCTGTTTGCACTTACCTTCTACATTCTACTGGTTATCTTGTGTAAACGTAAGGACCTTTACCTTGAGACAAAACCTGGAGTCATTGTTTTGCAAGACAACGCTCCCACTGACCAGCATCTGTATGAAATCACTGTTGAAACGGGCTTCAGGACAAAGGCTGGAACCACTGCCAAGGTACTTTCTATCCGTCTTACAATCATTGTATTTTTATTTAACTTAACGTGGAACATAGAAAATTCAGCACAGGCCCTCAAGATATAATGCTGAACATGGTGCGAAGTTAAACTATTTTCCTTTGCCTGCACGTGATTCATATCCCTCCATTCCCTGCCAATTGATGTACTGTACTTATCCAAAATCCTCTTAAATGCCACCATTGTGTCTGCCAACACTGCCACACTTGGCGATGTGTTCCAGGGACCCACCACTCGCAGTATAAAATGACAATGGCAGGATTTATATGAGAAAATAGACAGTACAAAATACATAATTACATTCAAATACTCATCCTGATAAACGATGAAACAAAATCTCTGAAATGTTTGAAGTTATGTTTACACAGGATTATCAAGCAATCTGGAGCAAAGGGCCTTGCTCATCAGTATTTTTTTTACAATGCTGTTAGAATTTTATCAGTTTGATTTTTTTTAATCCAGTGCAGTGGGAACACATGCAAATTGCTGTTGGCTAAAGCAAGTAAACAGTTGTGAAAATTTGTCACTATCCCCATGAATTCTGACTTACACCAGATGCGTGTGACCTATCAGAATTAAAAGATCTAATTGCTATGCATTTGGTTCTTCAGAATGCTGTAGTTTACTCTTCTGTTAAAGCCCTGTCCCATGGTACAAGTTCATCCCAAGAGCTCTCCCGAATTTGCACTGATTCGAACTCGGAGATTTATGGTAATGGCCACTCGTCGGTACTCTGGCCGCTCGTGGACATTTTTCAACATGTTGAAAAATCTTCATGAGCCTTCACGTGCTTACCTGCCATTAGCGAGTCTTCCCGAGTACCTGCCGTTAGCATTGCGAGCCGCTAAGGAGACGTACCCGCTATGTTCATTCTCCGTGCTTACCATGAGTTTGATTTTTTATCACTTTTTATCACGGGAGAGCTCTTGGAATCAACTCGTACCGTGGGACAGGGCTATTACTGTTATACTTGTTATCAATCATTTATTGTAATTACCCATTTCCAGGTGTACATCAAACTTTATGGAGAAGATGGTGTATCCGAAACTAGAGAGTTATACCACTCTGAGAAGCAATTATTTGAGAGGAATTCCAGATATACATTTATAATGAGGTATTTTTGCACTATACATTTATAATGAGGTATATGCTTCAGTTACAGTAATTTAAACTAAACATTTTATTGAGGTCTAATTAGTTGAGTTAAGGAAACCTTAGGTCCTTTACTGATTTAGTGTATGTTTTTAAATGATCTCCCATGATTTTAAAACAAGGAATTTTTCAAATAAATTACTCCACATTCTCCAGTTTATTGGCAGCTGAGCCTCACCTGATGGAGTGTAACAATAGAATAGTGCCTAAACAAATAATTGCTTTCCTCTTCCTTTGAGTCAGTTGACTGAAGTAATATTTCCTAAGTATCAAATGGGGACACAAGAAATTAGGTGCAGGAGTAGGCCATTCAGCCCTTCGAGCCTGCACCGCCATTCAATATGATCATGGCTGATCATCCAACTCAGTATCCCGTACCTGCCTTCTCTCCATACCCTCTGATCCCCTTAGCCACAAGGGCCACATCCAACTCACTCTTAAATATAGCCAATGAACTGGCCTCAACTACCCTCTGTGGCAGAGAGTTCCAGAGACTCACCACTCTCTGTGTGAAAAAAGTCTTTCTCTTCTCGGTCTTAAAGGATTTCCCCCTTATCCTTAAGCTGTGACCCCTTGTCCTGGACTTCCCCAACATCGGAACAATCTTCCTGCATCTAGCCTGTCCAACCCCTTAAGAATTTTGTAAGTTTCTATAAGATCCCCTCTCAATCTCCTAAATTCCAGAGAGTATAAACCGAGTCTATCCAGTCTTTCTTCATAAGACAGTCCTGACATCCCAGGAATCAGTCTGGTGAACCTTCTCTGCACTCCCTCTATGGCAATAATGTCCTTCCTCAGATTTGGAGACCAAAACTGTACGCAATACTCCAGGTGTGGTCTCACCAAGACCCTGTACAACTGAAGTAGAACCTCCCTGCTCCTGTACTCAAATCCTTTTGCTATGAAAGCTAACATACCATTCGCTTTTTTCACTGCTGCTGCACCTGCATGCCTACTTTCAATGACTGGTGTACCATGACACCCAGGTCTCGCTGCCTTCTCCCCTTTTCCTAATCGCCACCATTTAAATAATAGTCTGCTTTCCTGTTTTGCCAGCAAAGTGGATAACCTCACATTTATCCACATTATACTGCATCTGCCAAACATTTGCCCACTCACCCAGCCTATCCAAGTCACCTTGCAGTCTCCTAGCATCCTCCTCACAGCGAACACTGCCCCCCAGCTTAGTGTCATCCACAAACTTGGAGATATTGCCTTCAATTCCCTCATCCAGATCATTAATATATATTGTAAATAGCTGGGGTCCCAGCACTGAGCCCTGCGGTACCCCACTAGTCACTGCCTGCCATTGTGAAAAGGACCCGTTTACTCCTACTCTTTGCTTCCTGTTTGCCAGCCAGTTCTCTATCCACATCAATACTGAACCCCTAATACCGTATGCTTTAAGTTTGTATACTAATCTCTTATGTGGGACCTTGTCGAAAGCCTTCTGGAAGTCCAGATATACCACATCCACTGGTTCTCCCTTATCCACGCTACTAGTTACATCCTCGAAAAATTCCACAAGATTCGTCAGACATGATTTACCTTTCGTAAATCCATGCTGACTTTGTCCAATGATTTCACCACTTTCCAAATGTGCTGCTATCCCATCTTTAATAACTGACTCTAGCAGTTTCCCCACTACCGATGTTAGACTAACTGGTCTGTAATTCCCCGTTTTCTCTCTCCCTCCCTTCTTAAAAAGAGGGGTTACATTTGCTACCCGCCAATCCTCAGGAACTACTCCAGAATCTAAAGAGTTTTGAAAGATTATCACTAATGCATCCACTATTTCCTGAGCTACTTCCTTAAGTACTCTGGGATGCAGCCTATCTGGCCCTGGGGATTTATCGGCCTTTAATCTATTCAATTTACCCAACACCACTTCCCGACTGACCTGGATTTCACTCAATTCCTCCTTTGACCCACAGTCCCCTGCTATTTCCGGCAGATTATTTATGTCTTCCTTAGTGAAGACGGAACCAAAGTAGTTATTCAATTGGTCCGCCATATCCTTGTTCCCCATGATCAACTCACCTGTTTCTGACTGCAAGGGACCTACATTTGTTTTAACTAACCTCTTTCTCTTCACATATCTATAAAAACTTTTGCAGTCATTTTTATGTTCCCTGCCAGTTTTCTTTCATAATCTATTTTTCCTTTCCTAATTAAGCCCTTTGTCCTCCTCTGCTGGTCTCTGAATTTCTCCCAGTCCTCTGGTATGCTGCTTTTTCTGGCTACTTTGTACGCATCATCCTTTGCTTTGATACTATCCCTGATTTCCCTTGTTATCCACGGATGCACTACCTTCCCCGATTTATTCTTTTGCCAAACTGGGATGAACAATTTTTGTAGTTCATCCATGCAGTCTTTAAATGTCTTCCATTGTATATCCACCGTCAACCCTTTTAGAATTAATTGCCAGTCAATCTTGGCCAATTCACGTCTCATACCCTCAAAGTTACCTTTCTTTAAGTTCAGAACCATTGTTTCTGAATTAACAATGTCACTCTCCATCCTAATGAAGAACTCAACCATATTATGGTCACTCTTGCCCAAGGGGGCACGTACAACAAGACGGCTAACTACCCCTTCCTCATTACTCAAAACCCAGTCTAAAATAGCCTGCTCTCTCGTTGGTTCCTCTACATGTTGATTTAGATAACTATCCCGCATACATTCCAAAAAATCCTCTTCCTCAGCACCCCTGCCAATTTGATTAACCCAATCTATATGTAGATTGAAGTCACCCATTATAACTGTTTTGCCTTTGTCGCACGCATTCCTAAGTATCAAATGGGGACACAAGAAACTGCAGATTCTGGTATATTGAGGAATAAACAAACTGTTTGAGGGCAATGGACAGACGGTTCAGAACCCTTCTTGCGTCTGGCAAAAATGAGCCTTGCTGCTGATGCTGAAAGAATTCAATATAGTGGATATAAATATTCCTCCACAAAGCTTGTTTGAATTGCTCATGCCCTTATTATTCATCCTCCCCATGACAATTATTTTCACTATTATAAATTACTTTCCTTTCTTTCTTATACATTTTAAATTCTTCTTCTTATCGAGCCCACTCACAAGATTAGAAGTTGTTCAGCCAGAGCTGAACACACTTCTCGGCATCTGCATACAATGGTGTCTGTCTTGTCGTTACTTGTGCTTCATGTTCGTGGCGGTGGAAAGATTGGTGGAAACAGGGCCACGACGTGAACGCTCTTTCCTTGACCCCATTTTGAATTGAAATTTTTAAAATTATTTTGGTATAAAAAATATGAATCAACCCAGGCAAACATAAATGATTTAAGTGACATAAGAACACCACAGTTTTCCAGATATAATTACCTTAAACCATATCAGCCTGTTCCAGGAGATTGGGGCTTGAGATGCTCCTGACAGTTATTTTACCTGCTTCTGATTCTCCTGGAACTTAAAGAAAAATGATTGTTTCATATTTTGGTACAGCATCTTTCTAAATGTCCTTCACTCTTTCCCTCTCTCTCTTTTTCATGACGTGAAGATATCATTTATCTTTGCTATCTTCCACTTATTTCTATCTTACCATGCTTCCCCCATGTTGTCAGTGACTGATGTCATAACAACCTCAGAGATAGGAGGCAGAGCTGGCCAAAATGCACTGGGGTCTGCCTTACTCCACCAGTCGATCGATCAGGGCCAGTCTGATCTTGACATTTATCTTCTTCTCCCTCATAACACTTTCTTTTCCTATAGTCCCCAAATGTTTGTCACATTCTTGGATATATTCAGTAACTCATCCTCCATAGTTCCATGGGTAGAGAATTCCTAAGATTTGTGACCTTCTGAAAATTCTTTCTCATATCCGTTCTAAATTTGCAACCCCTTATTCTGAGACTTTGCCAGCTCATCAAGTTTTATATCTGCCCACCAGAAACATCATCTCAGCTTCAAAGTCAGCAGCTCTCTCTGAATGTTATATCTATCTGTGAGATTATTTCAGCAGATCCTCTTCAGCAAGTGATATCACGAGACGTCTTTATTTTGCACAATGTGTTGGTTCATTGTGAGCACAGTTTGTTTCATTGATAGCACTATCTGGTCTGCCTGCAGTTGACTGGGCATAAGAATAATAAAATGTGGTGCCCTGACGAATCCTACCATGGAAGCATGCAGCATTTAATAATACACAAAGTACTGGACTCAGCTGGTCAGGCAGCATCTCTGCGGAGGACATAGATAGTGCCGTTTCAGGTCTTCAGATGAAGGATCCCGATCTGAAACATCACTTATCCATGTCCTTCAGAGATGATGCTAACCGCTGAGTTACTTCAGCACTGTGTTTTCTACACAAGATTCCAACATCTGCAGTTCCTTGTGTCTACACTACATTTCATGATTGTTTTAAGATTATTAATCTTTATGCTACAACTAATACATCGTGTGAACTTCCTGCTTGTTAAACCATGTTTTGCTTCATCGTATTTTATAACACTTGTTGAAATTTTAAATACCCATATCCTTATTTATGGTGGAAATAGAGACTTGGTTTTGTCCTTCTTCCTCTCATCGCATCTTAAATGAAAATCATGTCTGACTATAATTTTAAGTTCCATGAAAGTTTTTTTTTTCTTCTTAGTGCTCCAGAAAGTCTTGGTCCAATTTGGAAGGTTCATGTTTGGCACAACAATGGTGGTCTTTCCCCGAGCTGGTATGTCACCTCTGTGATTGTCAAGGACGTGCTGAATGGTATGTGCTGGTTCTTTCCTGCTGAATGCTGGCTTGCCGCAGATGAAGGGGATGGAAAAGTGGAACGAGAACTGAACTCGCTCACCCACGGGCCTGGCTTTAAGAAAGTAACGTATTATTTTTCTCAGCATACATGTTATCTTTAACATGTGTTCTGTCATGCAAATTAAGTGTGCAATTGATGGCCTAATGCATGTACAGTGACCAGAGTTTTGACACATTGTTTGACCATTTGAAACGTTGCAAGGCAGGGCAAAGCATTTAGCTACTGACTGTTCCCATCAGTTTTGAGTTGAGTTTAGTTTATTGTCACGTATACCGAGATACAGTGAAAAGCTTTTGTGGCATGCTAACCAGTCCACAGAAAAACAATACATGATTACAATCGAGCCATCCACAGTGTGCAGATACATGATGAAAGGAATAACGCTATGCAGTCAAATGTTCGCCTAGTAGTTGTATTTAATATTCTGGCAGAAAGCTTGATTCACAGCTGAAACTGCTACCACAAAGCCATTAAAATTGCTATTAGCGATGGTTCAAGGTGCAGGGAGCACAAGTTTAATATGCGGACCAACAAATACAGAGGAGACAGGAGGGTAACTCTTTTTCATGGAGGGTGATGGTGATCTAGATTCTAGAAATTATGGCTTGCAAGAGATTTGGAAAATTAATCAATCAAGCTTTCAAAAGGGAATCAGATAGGCACCAGAGGGATAATTATTTATGTGACTATGAGGAGACAGGAGAAGGGACTGAATAGGTCCTTATAAAGGGAACAGTCATAGACCCAATTGGCCAAATACCTTCCTCTGTGCTGTGACAATTCCATGATTCTATACACTATTGCTGTCCCTTTGGCAAAATCATTTATGATATCAAGACAATTTTCTTGCTTAGTGACTGTTTAAAATTATGCATTTTTGTACTCTGCACCAATTTGCTTTCATATGTGTTATATAGTAAATTAATTATTGATAAGAATAAACTAGATAGAGGCATAGCCCTACAAAATACTGAGACATTTGAAAGTAAAGGATCGAGGATAAGTATTGTTTTCTATGTGTTGCAAACCTTGATTTTTTTTTCTCCTTGTCAAACAGGTTTTATTGAAACATTTCAGGTTTTCATTGGATTAAATATTTTTGTTTTCCGCAGCTTCTATATAGCAAATTAACTGAGTATCTGGAAGACTACCACATTTGGGGATCAGTATATTGTCGCCCAAACTACAGCTCTTTTACACACACTCAGCGTCTCAGTATCTGCCTTTGCCTTCTGTTCGGTTATATGTGTCTAAATGCTGTGCTGACCAGCCTCAAGAACGAGGAGGTAAAAAATCTTACATAACTTCAATATTAATCTTGCTTTGAAAGTTATGGTTATGTTGTGCAGTACTATTAGCTGATCCATGTCTGTTGTGAAAATTGTAATCTAACTGTAATTTTGGTCAATTGACAAATTTCTAAACAGTAGATCAAAATCTTCAGATGCGAATGTTAAATGCTGACCTTTTCTAGTCTGATGACGGATAAAGCCAAAAAAGTAAACACTTCGTAAGACAGGAAATCATCTTCAACTGGCTTCATCGGTTGGGGGAATTGTGTATAAAAGTTGGGAAGTCATATTGCTGCTGCACAAAGTTTACGTGTTGGAAATAGAAGGATATGGATCTAGTGAAGCAGACGGAATTAGTTAGATTAGCATCATGGTTGATGCACACATGCTGGGGTGAAGGGCTTGCTTCCATGCTGTACACTGGTATGATCTGTATTCTGTTTTCTATCACTAAATGTAAACAATGGCATAACATAGTTCTTAGTCCTGATATTTCTGGATGTTTTTGTACAGTTGATAAGTTTCCAGATTACGTGAGTGCATGATCTTTTTCCCAGGGTAGAGACAGATGTTTAAAATTAAAAAGATTTAATCTGAATCAGGAGCTGTTTTGGGGTATATGGAACAAGCTACCAAAGGACATAGTTCAGGCAGGTACAATAACAACATTCAAAAGACATTTGGACACATAGATAAGAAAGGTACAGAGAGTCAAGGGCCAAATGTGGGCAATTGGAACTAGGTTAGATGAGATTAGGTGGAAAGGAGGAATTGGTCGGCAAGGAGGAATTGAGGGGCTTGTTTCCAAGCTGCATGACTCTATGACTCAGTGATTAGGAAGGCAAATGGTGTGTTGGCCTTTATTATGAGAGGGATTGAATAAAGATGAAAGGAAGTCATACTGCAATTATATAGGGCCTTAGTGAGTCCGCACTTGCTTTACTGTGTATAATTTTGTACTCCTTACCTGAAAGCAATTATATATACAGAGCAGCAGAGATTCACTAACTGTTTCCTGGCATGGTAGGTTTACTATGTGAGGAGATATTCGATAGACTTGTGTTTTTGATTTTCTTTTGGGACAACCAACAGGATATGGGTTTAATGTTGCAAAATAGTGGTGAGATAAAAGATCAGCCATGAACTTGATGTAAGTTGGAGCAAATGAAGGGCGAAATGGTCAACTCCTGCTGCTATTTTCTTTCTATAATCTCCCTTGAACAGTATTAGTGCAACATCAACACTATCCAGTGCCACTCTTGAAAAAATGAAGATTGAATAATTATGACCAATGCCTCAACCATTTACCTTTTTCTTTTCTCCATGACTCAACTATGTTATCATCACATCCTCTTTTTCGTATTTAAAAACAAATGCAAAAACATAATGCAATTATTATTGATATAAGATAATAGATAATAGCCAGGTTATTTGCCCTTACCTGATATTTTCAGGTTCATTCCTACTCCTAAATCCTTTCATTGTCTTACAGATCATTCTTGTATTATTAATATTTCTTTTTATTTCTAGTACACTGCTGAACTGGGTCTCATTGATGTCTCAACTGCCTCCTTGGTTACTGGCTTGATTTCAACTGTGGCAGTTCTGCCAATTGTATTATTGCTGTCATTGCTATTCAGATTTAGCAAGGTGAGATTATACATTGTTCTTAATTTATATCTTTCACTGATTAAGGACATGATGATGGTTTTAGCCATTTTGATTTGGCAAACTACACAGAAAATTACAGCAACATCTTTCTTGTGATAGATCAAAGGACAGGGTTTTAGAAAATGTTTTTCCTGCTACATTTATATGTAGGCCAAATCTTCTGATTCACACCAGTGGTAATGACAGGATCTACGCTCCTTTAACTCTGGAAGTCCTGATGTCCAGTGCAGATGATGGCCTAAACCAACACTTGCCCTGATGCCACTTCCCTGCTCAGCACCAGTAGATTCCGCATGGAGTCCGACAAGACAGTGTGAACCTCCACAGGCTTCCCCTTTCAGCCGGGAAATCTGCACATGTAGAATTGAAACGTTAAAAAACAGATGAAAAAAATCCCTCCCTTAGGGCGGTATTGAGCACTTTGTAAAGACACAAAGTGTTGGAGTAACTCAGTGGGTCAGGCAGCTTCTCTAGAGAAAAAGCATCTGCAATTTCTTTATATCAAACCAGCATCTGCATTTCCATGTGTCCCCATTTCACTGCTCCATTGTGTTCCAGAGGTGCTACCTGACCTGCTGAGTTATTCCAGCACTTTGTGTCTTTTATTGTAAACTAGCATCTAATATCTCCATTTTTATCCTTACTGGTCAGTTCTAATGTTTCTGTCTGTCTTGTAGGTTTCTAACTTCAAAAAATATTAAGATTTTTAAAAAAATATTTTGTGATAGAGCTCATGTTAACCATATAACCATATATGATTGTTGATGAAAGTTGGTGCTGTAGCAGCATTACGTTTCTCTGAGTTAAAGATGTTGCCTTGGGCACTCGCATGGCCCCAGTTATGCCTGCAATTTTGTTGGTTACATCAAACAGTCCTTGTTCCAGGTATACACGGGCACCATCCCCAAATTCTTTCTCCGCTATATCAATAACTGCATCGGCACTGCCCCTTGCACCCATGCAGAACTCGTTGACTTTGTTAACTTGACCACTAAGTTTCACCATGCCCTCAAATTTACCTGGACCCTCTCTCAATGTAATGCCCCTGTCCCACTTAGGTGATTGTAGGCAACTACATGCGACTAGGCTGTTGCCACATGGTCGCCGGGGCATCGCCTGTATTGTCGTGAGTAGTCTCCTCAGTCGCCTGAGGAATCGTAGCGTTTTTCTAGTCACCGCTAGATTTTGAAATGTTCAAAACTTTTCGGCGGCAGTCGGCGACAGTTGGCTTGACGACAATGACTTCTCCTGACGTAGGTGCTGTCATAGGTTGTTGCCATGTGCTGACTTTGGTGAATTCCATTGGCAACTGCCTACGCCAATTGGCGACAGGTACCGGTGACTGAATTTTCTTACCTTGTCGTAGCATGTGGATATAGGTTGTCGTAGGTGTGGTCGTACGTGGATGTCCTAATGGGTTGTAGGTAACTTGCCATCGACTAGGTGGTAGCTTGACTTCGACTAGGTGGTAGGTTGTTTGGAGACATTGTCGTAGAAATTGTCGTAGGGGGGTCCAGTCGCCGGTTTTTCGGCGACCTGCTATGACTATGACAGTCGCCGGCAGTCGCCAAACAAATCGCCTAAGTGGGACGGGCCCATAACAGTGAAGCTGCAAGGCAGATGGTCAGTGATCTGAAGGAAATGGAGGATTTTCCCATGTATTCATTGATGTAGTAACCTGGTGCTGTTGACATAGAAATTTGTACAGTTAATCAATTTTCAAATCATAGTCATACTGCGTGGAAACAGGCCCTTTGGCCCAACTTGCCCACACACACCAATTGTCCCACCTGCCTGCATTTAGCCTATATACCTCTAAATCTATCCTATCCATACATAAATTAAACTGCTAGAATGAGTGGTGACCAGTGTGTCTGCATGCTTGCTTTCATCAGTAAGAGTATTGAGTGTAGGAGTTAAAACTAGCATTAAAGCTTACAGAAACTCTATGCTGTATGTAACTTGTATTTCTGAAATGTATTAAATTGAGCTGATTAAACCATTCCAGATAGAAACGTGAGATATGTACATGGTTTACATGTAGTTTCTTTATATTTAGGTGAAACTGCTGAGGGAAACTTCTGTTGAAGAGCAATACGGGACTACAAGAGAATCCAATATATATTCTATTGAAGGTAACATCGAATCATCTTCAATATAATTGTCAATATAGAAATACATTTTTCTAAAGTGAAAACAAAATATATGAGATTATATTTTTTGCTGGAGTCATAATTTAATAGCCCCAAATCAACCAATGAAGGTCCATGAGAATCCACAAAATATTTGAAAATGTTTATATTTTGCTACTTTTGAATAAGCAGCGGGGCTTTTCCAGACTGTGTGTAGCAGATGTATGCTGCTGTAAACTCACCTTTCATAACAAATTGAACACAGTACAGCACAGTAACAGGCCCCTTGGCCCACAAAGTCCATGCTGAACATAATGTCAGGTGTCTGCCTGCATGTGGTCCATGTCTCTCCATTCGTTGCATATCCACGTCTAACTACTGTAAAATCCTCTTAAATTACACTTTCATATCTGCCTGTACCATCACACTGGCAGTACATTCTAGGCACCCACCATGTATAGTCATGTACAGTCTTTGCTTTGACTGGATAGCACACAAACTAAAGTTTTTCACTGTGCTTTGGTACACGTGACAATAATAAATTAAACTACACGACCTCTTTTAATCTTTGCCCCCTCACTTTAAAGCTATGCCCTTTGATCTTTGATATCTTCGCCCTGGCAAAAAGGTTGCGACCGTCTACTCTGTCTTGTCCTGATCACCTAATTTCTCCAATCTATTGCCATCCCAAATGGCACAGCGCTGGTTGATTCTAACACTCAAACTGTGGTGATTAAAGTGAGGAGCCTGAGGAAGGGCTGTAGCCCTGGAAGATCGTGTCAGGGAGGACTACACAGTGCAGTCTTTGTATTCTTCCATTTTACACATCTTTGCACCCATTCAGCTTGATCCTATGAGTTGGAAAAAAAGTAGTTAAGAGCGATTCTAGACCAAGTCTAGAGCGATTGGGCAACTTCCTTAATGCAGCTGTGAGTAGCAAACTATGTGATTTGATGTGGCAGAGATCTGAAGAGGCAGCCTGAAATGACCTTCAGGTTAGGAAGCTAAGTATAACCGTGACCCATAAACATTGTATTCTGTAAACACCATATTAAAAAAAACAGACAAACAATGCAAACACATTATTCCAATGTCTTTCCAAGTACTTGTTTTATAAAGATGGAAAGGGGGAAATTTTATCCCCAAATTCCTATTTTGTTCCGAACTTGATGCTATCTTTTGGCATTGTTCAGAGGTGGAAGAAAGTAAAACGGATACCTGAACCACTCACTTCCCCATTTCCTGTGTTTGCATTCCAGCATCTGATCCATATGAATCATATGAAACCTGGGAGGTGGGGTGTGTTATAGCGTCAGAGAGTCATCTGGTTATACAGCATGGAATCAGGCCCTTCGGCCCAGCTTGCGCATGTCAACGCAGGTGTCCCATCTACACTAGCCCCACTTGTCCACGTTTGGCCCATATCCTTCAAAACCTTTCCTATCCACATACCCGTCCATAGACACAAATAGCTGGAGTAACTCAGCGTGACAAGGAGCATCTCTGGAGAGTAGGAATGAGCGAACTGAAGAGGGGTCTAGACCTGAATACATCATCCATTCCTTCTCTCCAGAGATGCTGCCTGTCCCGCTGAGTTATTCCAGCTTTTTGTGTCTATCTATGGTTTAAACCAGCATTTGCAGTTCCTTCCTACATATTCCTTTCCAAATGCCTTTTCAATGTTCTGATAGTTTCTGCCTCAACTATCTCCTCCAGCATTTCATTCCATATACCCACCATTCTGTGTGAAAAAGTTTCCCCGTGAATTTTTATTAATTCTTTTCCCTTCCACTTTAAATCCATGTCCGCTGTTTCTTGATTCACCTACTCCAGGTAAAATACTCTTTGCAACTGCCTTATCCATTCCCCTCATGATTTTATGCACCTCTATAAGATCACCTCTCATCTTCTGACTCTGCTAGCCAGCACAACCTTTCCCTACAACTCAGGCCCTCGGGTCCTAGAAACAAGGAATAGAAAATTAATTATATGAAACATTGTACAATGCATAAATTAAAAAGATTCACACTCTGTCATCAAACAAATGTTTTTGAAGAGTTTAATAATCTTCTGTTGCTGTGATGCACCTTCAGCTCATCGAGATGCTCTGCTATTCTCAGACAGCACATTTGAATCCTTTCTGTCCTGGCAGAACCTGCAACAGTGGGCACAGGAAGCATGGAGGAAAAAATATGAGGTGAGAATTAAGTTGCAGATCAGATAATTGAACAGGAGCAATTTGTATTATTATAGTGAATTTCACTTTGTAAAATGTCTCAAATTGTTTCACAGAAGCATTTGCAAACAAAATATGTTACCAAGCCACAGAAGGAGCAAGTGGGCCAGAATTTCTGATAACAACAAGCTGGCCATGCCCTCAATCTTCACATATACTATATTCACATTTAACGTCATTGCCAAATCTGGCACACTGCATAAAAACACAAGCAGATAAGAAATAGAAGCGGGTGTTGGTTATTCGCCCCATCTGACAGCTCAGCTATTCAGTATGATCTTTCACTTTGGCGCTATTTTCATGAAATGTTGACATATCCATAGATTTGCTTAATATTCAAACATTTACATATCCCTCAGGTAAAAACCTATTAAAAATTAATTCCAAAACTGAAAATAACTTAAATGACTGTAAAAATTAAAAAAAAACAGATAAATAATTGCAATAATTTAAGGAATATATTAATTAAGTATATTGTGGATTGCACTATATATATTTCAGATCCTTGTGTATTTGTTGAGAGATTCTCGGTAGTTCATCCCTCCATAAGAAGCATCCTCACACATATGTGTGATAATAGTGCCAGTATAATACAAGCAAAAGCTAAGTGAAGGAGAGTTAGAGTAGGTTTAGAATGGATACCCTGAGTTTAGGACCTGGGTGGCTGAAGAAATAACTGTCAGATAATTTGATAAATATCAATAAGTTAAGGTAATAAAAATCAAAGATACACAAGGCTGGAGAAGTTACAAACATAGACAAGGGCGAGGCTAAATGGGATTTGAAAATCAAGACAAGAATAATTAAATTAATTCACTGTGGCCTCGTGTTTGCCTTTCCTCAGCGTGGTATGTTGGACTCTCAAGCTCCCAGCATTCATTCGGAACAATACAGTGATGCAAACAACAAGAAGGGAGGAACTTGCTCATCTGAAGGCAGCTCCAGTGGATTTGAGGATTGCAGTTCCAGAGCAAATGTGAAACCAACGCCAAAGATCTCCAAACATAGCTCCAGTGACCTACGATCAGATTATTCATCAGGTGAAAATAAATTATGGGTTTTCATTGAGCATTTCATACGAAAGTAGACACAGACTAATAATATTGCAATAAAATAGTACTGCTTAGTAATAATCTTAACTAATTGATACGTATAATAATCACACTGCATTAATTCATTTTCACTTGTTAAATTAGCATTGATCTTTATTCAAACATGCATTCCATGTGTAGAGTTTTATTTTGAAACAGTTGCACTACCCTCTGCTCCAGATACATTCCTGACATGTAGAGTACTAGCTTTCAGAGAGTTGTGGACAATTTGCATTTCTCCCAGCCAATCCTGAATTCTTTTTAGATTATTATAAGCAGCCTGCATTCTCTGTTTTGTTTTTGGCTGCCCATTGAAAAATTCCAAAATTAGCACGAATGATTAGAGAAGAGGAACTCATCAATAAGACTTCACAACTCATGTGAAATACTACAGCAAAACATGGAAGAGCTGCTGGAGGAAATTAGTGTCTAGCAGCTGTGGAACGACATGGACGGTCAATATTTTGGGTCCAGATCCTTCATTTTGAATGTTCAGAGAGGGGAGGAGGGTGAGTTTGAGTGGGCGAGGGGAATGAAGAAGTCAAGGCAATTAGAAATGAAAATGTCAAGAGAAGATAAAAGACCAGAGGTGGGTGTCCAAGAGGAAGAGGAGTGTTGGAGGTGTGAGAAAGAGTCATCAGTAGAGGGTGGGAACTCCTTGCCAAGGCACGGAGGCATATGTGCCGCTGGGAAATTCAATGATGAGTCTAAATTATTCATCAGGAAACTAAATTAAGGAAATGTTTCTTTAAAATCTTTTTTTTTGTTTGTAAATTTTTCTAGAACATAGCAGCTTGTTTGAACAACCTGTGGTGAATAGAGCCAGCCACTTCCTGCCATCTTGGTGCAGTTATCTGGCGTGGGTCATCTGCCTTTTGATGACCTTGGTGTTCATGTTGATAACAAGTCTGTTGGGATTGCGGTAAGGAGGATCAATTGCTGCATTGCCACTTTTTTTTTAATCAGAATTTTGATTTTTCTAAATTGTAAGCACAAAATATTCACGCAATCTGTCTTCTTGATTACAGGTTTGGACCAACCAAGTGTATATTGTGGTTACATTCGCTGTTTTTTTCTCTCTTATACTGCATCTTTGTCATCCAGCCTATTGCAGTAAGTGATGTAAAATGCATTTGTTTAGTTTAGTTCATTATTGTCGCGTGTACCGAGGTACAGTGAAATGCTTTTTTGTTGCATGCTATCCAGTCAGTGATAAGACTATACATGATTACAATTGAGCTGCCCACAGTGTATAAATACAGGATAAAGGGTATAACATTTAGTGCATGATAAAATCCAGTAAAGTCTGATTAAAGGTTCTTCAATGAAGACTTGTAAGCGCCAGTCCATTTATGTGGTTTATTTTACCAGCCATGATTGCATCCTTTTAATATCAGTTCCCCAGCATTAGGAAGCATAACAATGGTCATCAAGGTAAAGTCTCCCTTTTAGCTATAATCATCTATTTTACCATAACATGAAGTGAGTGCACTGCTTTTAATTCTGGCTCACATTATTTTTCACATATATTCGGTTATTAAATGGTTAAATGTCATTTGGTTATTAAGCTCCTTCAAATATTGAACTAGTTCATAGCTACCCTGTATTTATCAGTCACAGTCAAGGAAATATGTAGCATGAAAACAGATCCTTCAACTCGACTCATCCCCGCCCGCCAAGTTGCCTAACCGCACTTGCCTGTGGCTGGCAAATATCCCACCAAACTTTTCATGTCTACATCCCTGCCCAAGTTTCTTTCCTATTGTCATACCTGTACCCGCCTCTCCTATTTCATTTGGCAACTCATTATAAATACACAACACACTCTGCATGAAAAAGGAGCAGCTCAGGTCCCTTTTAAACCTTTCTCCTCTCACACAAAGTCTATGCCCACTATTAGATTCCTCTACCCTGGGGTAAAGAGTGTGGCTATTCATCTTATCTATGCCCCTCATGATTTTATAAACCTCTTTCAAGTCATCTCTCAGTCGTATATGCTCCAGGGAGAAAAGACCCAGCAAACCAAGTCACTCCTGATAACTCAGACCGTCCAAAACTGGCAACATTTTTGTAAATCTTTTTTTGCACCCTTTCCACCCTTCAGCTCTGCTTTTAACACAATCATTCCGCAGCAGCTGGTGGAGAAGTTGGAGTTATTGGGGGTTGATGCTGGCACATGTAACTGGGTCCTGAACTTTCTATCACAATGGCAGCAGACAGTCAGGGTGGGCAGTAGGACATCAAAAACCATAGCCAGGAGCACTGGCTCGCCCCAAGGCTGTGTCCTAAGCCCCCTGCTGTTTAGTCTGCTTACACACGACTGTACTGCTAGACTCAACAACACCTTCATCAACAAGTTCCCTGATGACAAAACAGTGGTGGGTCTCATCAGTGACAATGATGAGTCGGCGTACAGGATGGAGGTGGAGCTGCTCACAGGATGGTGCAAATCCCACAACCTCATTCTCAACGTGGGAAAAACAAAGGAGATGGTGGTTGACTTCAGGAGGGCGGGAAAACAATGCCATACACCTCTGCACATCGATGGAGCTGATGTGGAAAGGGTCAGCAGTGTGAAGTTCCTAGGACTCCACCTGTCAGATGACCTGACGTCCACGACCAACACCACAGCACTGGTCAAGAGAGCCCAGCAGCGACCACACCCTCTCCGAAGACTACGGAAAGCAGGTCTCCCCACTGCACACCTACGAATTTTTTATAGGGGGACAATCGAGAGCACATTAACCTACGGCATCACCTCCTGGTTCGGGAGCTGCAAGGCGTACGAACGGCACCAACTGGACAGGATTGTGAAGACCGCCAGCAGGATTATTGGTGCTCCACTCCCTTTATTGCTGGACATATACAGGAAGAGATGTATTAACAGAGCCATCTCCATCATCAAAGACCCCTCCCACCCATCGCATCACATATTCTCCATCCTGCCATCTGGGAAGAGGTACAGGAGCATCAGGTGCAATACCAGCAGGATGCTCCTCAGCTTCTTCCCACAGGCTATAAGACTGATAAACGGACTTTGCCCCCTGCCAAAGTATCGCGCACCAAACACCAACCTGGACACACTGAAGCAGAGCCATTGTCGTGCCACTGCCGATCGGAACTCGTGATATATGTACTTTTATTCTTTATTTATATTTATTTTTTACCACACACTGAATGGACACTGGTTGAGAAACGCTTTTTCGTTTTCCTCTGGGTATGTAAGTACTCAGAAAAATGATAATAAAGATATACAATCATTAATGACATACTCCCACAAAAACAGGAAGATCAAATGTGGCCGCCATATCAACTACTTCTGCAGCTGTAACGTGACATTCCAACTCCTGTATTCAATACCCTGGCCGATGAAGGAAAGCGTGCCAATGCCTTTTTCACCTTTTCAACCTGTCGCAACTTTCATGCAACTATATACCATCGCATTTATCTGACAAACTCTGCTACAATTCCTTGGCCCTTTGGAGCAGTTGGTCACAAACCCATTGTAATCTTGGATAATCTTCCTCACTGTCCATGAGAACATGAATTATAGTGTCATCCAAAAGCTTATCAACCATGCACCCTAGATTCACATCCAAATGGTTAGTATGAAAAATGAACAACAGTGGACGCAGCACCAATCCCTGTGGCACACCACTTGTTACACGCCTCCAATCTGAAAAACAGTCCTCTACCACCCACTGCTTCCTACATTGACGACAAGTTTATATTCAATTAGCTCTGAATCCCATGTGATATCTTCCAGAGCAGCCCATTCAGCGGTACTTTCTCGAAGGCCTTGCTAAAGTCTGTATAGACATCATCTACTGCACTACCCTCATCACTCTTCTAGATCAGCTCTTCAAAATACTCAATCAGTTTGGTGAGGCACCATTTCCCACACACAAAACCATGCTCACTATTACTATCCCTTGCCTTTCTAAATGCATGTTGATCCTATCCCTCAAAATCCCTTCCAATCACCTACCACTGATATTTGGCCGATGAGTCTGCAGTTCCCAAGCTTTTCCTTGCAGCCTTTGTAAAATAGTGGCACAACAATTATATTGATCCACATTCCTTGAATTGTCCACTGGTTTAAATTAAACAGTATCAATTACGTGGCATAGTGAATCGATGGATAACTTGCAATCAAAGAAGACTTTGCAGACTTGGTCTTCTCAGTCATGAAGATAACTCACAAAAGATTTATCCTTTATCCATTAATTTTAATCTACATACAGGAAAAAATACCACAGTAAGAATGCAAGTTGAAATTTGTACTTATGAGTAATTAGCTACATCTAGTGGCAGGAATGCAATAATGTGCTCTTTATTCATTCATATATCTGTCAAGCCAAAATACCTCAGAATCAGTTTTTCATTGAAATTTACCTGTTTTGGTCCAATTCCCACACTGATCTAATTCTCCCTTCAAATTCCTTTCCAGATTTTTTGTACAGCAGCTGTAGTTGCACTGAAAAACAAGGATTGCAGTGACTTTTACTTCAACTTTATTGATTCAAATGCTTCATCAGATGTCTGCAAGCAATGGAATCCTGAGAGCTATCCAATTGATACCCATTATAATCCATACTCTGCCCCAATGGATCTTGACAGGGTAAAAACAAATGTATTTTACTCACAAAATATTTTACATAATTTGGTTATATATTGCCTTTGTTCCAATGAATATGAGTCTGTTAAAAACAAGGAACTGCAGGTTCAGGTTTACAAAAAAAGACACACAGCCCTGGAGTAAGTCAGCAGGTCAGGCAGCATCACTGGAGAAATGGGTCGGTGACGTTTCCGGTAGAGATTCTTCTTCGGACCCTGCGTTTGAAGAGGGGCCCTGAAAGGTCCCTGAAATGTACCTGAAAGGTCACCCTCATCAGCCGGTTATAGAGAATGCAGTAGCTGCTTTGCTGCTATGAACCATAGCAAGGCAGTCAGAAATTAAAAGAACCCTCTATGGCAGCCTGGAAGCAGCTGCACGAAAGACTCCCACAGAAGTGAAAAAATATAAGGAAGATGGGGTTATTTTGGGACATCCTACAATATCATAAGAGAAGTGCTGAGCAGAATAGTCAAGGGTAACCTGCAGAGAGAAACACATTGATGGAACATTGCTAGCCCTGTCATTCACTTTCACATGGAACATAGGACAGTACAAGCCAGGAACAGGCCCTAAAGCCCACAATGTCTGTGTAAAGACTAACTCATATCTGCCTGCACATAATCCATATCCCTCCACACCCTGCATATCCACGTGCCTACCCAAAAGCTGCTTAAAAGCCAATAACGTATCTGTCCACATCACTGCCCATGGCAGCACATTCCATGCACTCGTCACTCTTTCTGTAAAAAACTACTTATTAATCTATTGTGGAAGTATCCCCTGGTTTTGCTGTGAGTGGGGCACGTTGCACCCGTAGCACCCAATTTCAGTCGGTAAATGTGGAAATGGATGCTGGGCATCAGATATCATCACTGAATGTGTGTTTGATATCGGAGAGACATTGGGCTTTGCATCATGAACAGCGCTGGATAATTTCCAGATGGTCACTGTTTGACCTGGAGAATATCTGTCATATGCAAAGTGGCTTTTATGTGCAATTCACAAATTTTTAATCAGGTGTGTCATTTTGCTTAATTGCACATAGAAAAATGATATTTTAACTGGAAAAACACATACAATATAAGAAATCAGCTTGATATTTCCATTTACGATTGAATAAATGTTTGTTTTTATATTTCCGCTGATCAGATTGTGGCAGCACGTCAAAGGGCTCGATATTTACGATTAGCTCGACCTCCAACTCCAGTACAGCTGAAAGAAGCCAAAGACCGTATGAGAAAAGAAAACCTCATTCAGCAGACATTACAGTATTTAATCTTTAGCTTTAAAATAAATTATTGTCCTATTTATGAAACTTTTAATTGCTTAGCTGCGCATAATTAATGCTTCATTTTCCTTCTCACTAATCATTCTGCTTTTCTTACATGTTACCCTTTCTTAATGTGTCATTATTTTCCCTGTTGCAGAGAATTTGTGCTTCACATTGTTATGCTGATACTACTACTGTTGATAACATTTGGTAAATTTCCCAAAGATGAATATCGCCTCAATCAAGCCATCCGCATGGAGTTTACAAGGTATGCTGTGTCAGTTTGCTTTTGCAGTTGTCACTCAAGTGCATTAGACCAAGTGAAGCCAAAAGAAAGTAAGATTTCTGTCTAAACTAAAATAAAGATACAACATGTGCTAAAATCTGAATGGAACATAAATGGCAAGGACATCAGAAACTCAGGAGGCACTGTGGCAGAGTTGCTGCCTTGCAGTGCTAGAGACCCGAGTTCGATCCTGACTATGAGTGTTGTCTGTACGGAGTTAAAACATTCTCCCTGTGACTGCGTGGGTTTTCTCTGGTTTCCTTGAAGGGAGTGAGCTATTGAGGGAGTGCAGCGTAGATTTACAAGGTTAATTCCCGGAATGGCGGGACTGTCATATGCTGAGAGAATGAAGCAGCTGGGCTTGTACACTCTGGAGTTTAGAAGGATGAGAGGATATCTTATTGAAACATATAAAATTGTTAAGGGTTTGGACATGCTGGAGGCAGGAAACATGTTCCCGATGTTGGGGGGGTCCAGAACCAGAGGCCACAATTTAGGAATAAGGGGTAAGCCATTTAGAACGGAGATGAGGAAACACTTTTTCTCACAGAGAGTTGTGAGTCTGTGGAATTCTCTGCCTCAGAGGGTGGTGGAGGCAGGTTCTCTGGATGCTTTCAAGAGAGAGCTAGATAGGGCTCTTAAAAATGGCAGAGTCAGGGGATTTGGGGAGAAGGAAGGAACGGGGTACTGATTGGGAATGATCAGCCATGATCATATTGAATGGCTGGCTCGAGGATGGCTCGAAGGGCCGAATGGCTGACGAAGGGCCGAATGGCCTACTCCTGCACCTATTGTCTATCGTCTATTGTCCTACCACATTCCAAAAACGTACAGGTTTGTGGGATAATTGGGATCAGTAAAATTGTTTGCATACTGTATCTCTAAACTAAACTAAAAGCGCTGATGACCTTTCGTTAAGATATATTCAAACCAGTTGTTTTTATGGCAGTCTAATCCTTTCCAATGCTCATTTAAAAAAACATGTATTGAATTTAGCTGCATGACTTTCTACCGAATGAGTCTGGTATCAAAACTACTGCGATGCTTTTATAGTATCCTAATCATGATTGGTTAATTTTCATTTCTTTAAACTAGATTATTCTTCTGTGTCAAGAACAGAAAAGAGCCATAAATCTGAAATAAATAGGGATATGTAAGGATTTGCATTTATATATCATCTCATCATTTCTCTTATGGAGAATGACTGAATTGAGATTAGAATGCAAAATGTCAAGAGGAAAAAATAGGAAGCACATATTGGTAAGGATAAAAATAATTAGGTTAATTAAAACATTTTTTTTTACATGTTTCAGTCAGTCTCATGCATGCTGATAACATTTTAATTGAACTTTGTTTAAAACATTTGAATCAATAATACAATTGTTCAATGGTTTCTTTATTACCACTTGTATCCAAGCACAATGATATCCAGTTTTTGCATTCAGAACAGCAAGACTATCACCATATATAAACATAATCGCCCGGTTTGTCTTACACAATGAAATTACTGAAATAAACTACACTGTATCTTGGAGCGGATTCTAAAGTTGATGATATTCCCGTCCACGTACTGTCCACGCTTTCCTATGGGGTGCACATTTGCAAGCTAAGGGAAATGCTTCCCATAGAACCAAGGCAAGACTCTATGTAGCATCCTATAAATATTCCATACGCCAAACATGGCTATTTAAATTAATGAATGATCTGCCAAAAATGGAAATGCACAGTGTTGAACTTCTTGAGTGTTGTTGTACTCAGATTATCTGGACAAGTGGAGAAAATGCCACCACACTCTTCACTTGTAACTTTTGGATGACAGTAGATCTCTTGGCTTTGAGATGATTAACCACTTACAGATTACTCTGCCTTTATAGATTTAGAAAATTGACTGTTTTCATGGAGGAGATATTTCAGTTTAGTTTATTGTCATGTGTACCAAGGTACAGTTAAAAATGTTGTTGCCATGCTAACCAGTCAGCGGAAAGACAGTACATGATCACAATTTGAGTCAGGGGTCGGTAACCTTGTTCTGCATAGGGGCCGGACGCATATCTGTGAGCGGATGGCGGGCCACATCTACCACGTGTTCACATGGATCCCGCTCCGGATGGCAGGCATCAAATCATGTGTTCACATAGATCCCACCCCTTCGAGGATGCCACCCGGAGCACTGGCCCCTAGTTACGGGCGCTCACGAACATGGCGTCCATTGTCTTGGCTCTGTCCTGAAGGCGGTGGCTCAAATACTCACTCACTCATCCCCAGCCTATTGACAATCCCGATCCTGATAGTGAAGCCTAGACACAGAAAGTGCAGGGCCTTGCCGGTGGCTTTGCACAGGATGCGGTACAGCCAGAGTTCGGCACTTGGCCCCGCTCGAGCAATCGGTGGCTCCGCAATTCCTGCCGCCAGCGCAGGCCTCCTTGCCTTCTTGTGTCACCGCGCCTGGGCGCCTCGGGCCCAGGAGATACCGGAGATGAAGGAAGTCAGCAGGCCGGATGACTACGGAAAAAAAATACGCCTGCAGGCCGGATGATTTCGGGTTACGGGCCATAACATGCCGACCCCTGATTTAAGCCATTTACAGTGCACAGATAAATGATAAGGGAAAAATGTTTAGTGCAAGGTAAAGCCAGCAAAGTCCAATCAAGGAGAGTAAAAATGGACTGGAAAATATAACTCTGAAACATTATTTTTACTTGACATTTTATTTCACACATGAAATTGTTCTAATATTTAGGAATGTGAAAAATCCTTTCATAAATATTAAATCAGCTGATGATTGGTGGAATTGGAGTTTTACTACCTTGTTACATGGATTATACTGGAGCACGTGGTACAGCAATGCTGCAGCCAAGAACCAGGTAACTTGTACCCATAATCACCAATGTACATCGGAATTTGCTTCAGTTTTTCTTGATTCATGTTTTCCAGAGTAGGTTCTGCACATTATTACACTGCATCTGTAAACAATTTCATTGAACGGATAGATGTTTATTATTTTATTTTCAAGAAAGGGTCGTAAATACAACAAACTTCTTTGTTTGGATGCACAATTTATTAATGAGATTGAACATTGCGATTTTATGGGTGTTTGTTAAATATTTATTTATTGGCCCTTACAAAGATTTATCTGGATATGTTTCTTCATGTTCCCGATGTTGGGGGAGTCCAGAACCAGGGGCCACAGTTTAAGAATAAAGGGTAAGCCGTTTAGAACAGAGATGAGGAAACACTTTTTCACACAGAGAGTTGTGAGTGTGGAATTCTCTGCCTCAGAGGGTGGTGGAGGGTGGCTCTCTGGATACTTTCAAGAAAGAGCTAGATAGGGCTCTTAAAAATGGCAGTCAGGGGATATGGGGAGAAGGCAGGAACGGGGTACTGATTGGGGATGATCAGCTATGATCACATTGAATGGTGGTGCTGGCTCGAAGGGCTGAATGGCCTACTCCTGCACCTATTGTCTATAAATAAATTGTAAACCAAAAATATTAATATTTTAAACATAATCAGTAAAAAATGATCACAGATGTCCCCTTTTATGGGTTGGTTAATATGTCTTCTCCTTAGATCTAACATCCCTAATGTCCCTTGTTAGCTATCACTGTCCTCTTCCTGTTAAAGAAGGAACTGCCGATGCTGGAAAATCGAGGGTACACAAAATGCTGGAGAAACTCAGCGGGTGCAGCAGCATCTATGGAGCGAAGGAGATAGGCAACGTTTCAGGCCGAAACCCTTTGTTTCTGTCCCATATGGGAATTAACCATTTTAGAGATAGCATGGAAACAAGCCTTTTGGGCCACCGAGTTCACATCGACCATTTTTCATCCACACACTAGTTCCATATTTATCCCTCTTTCACATCCCACACACTCGGGGCAATTTACAGAAGTCAATTAACCTACAAACCTGCACGCCTTTGGGATGTTCGAGGAATCCGGAGCATCCGGTAGAAACCCACTCGGTCAAAAACTTACAAAATCTACAGAGACCGCACCCGTAGTCAGGATCAAACCCAGGTCTCTGGTATTGTGAAGCAGCAGCTCTACCGCCACAGCACTGTGCCGTGACTTGTGTGATTAGTCCATGCTCTCCTTATATATTTGCATTGTCAATCCACCATCAACCCCACAGGTTATGCTTCCCACTCTATCATAGTCAACTCTCATTTCATATCATCACTATCTCTTTTGTTTAGGTTCAGGACCCTTCTCTTAGAATACATCATTATCTATTATGGAGAATAATTCTTATCATGTTATGGCAGCTCCTCACCAGGTAACAGGCCACACAGTATTGCTAATATCTCAATACACAGCACCCAGACCAGGATGACCTATGCTTGAGTTGGTTGCTCAACATATTGGTGCAGAGAGCCCATCCAATACCTTCCAGAGGCTCCTTTTCCACAATCTCCGAACCGTGATTGGCCGCGATCACCCGCGATTATTGTTGTATCCTTATTTCATGTATCTCTAATTTCTTACTTGTAACTACCCCCAACATGATTGTTTAGGGGTGGCCATATAACTTTCACTAACATTTACTGCCCCATGGTATTTATTAGCTCCAGCCAGACAGATTTACTTCATCCAAACTAGTAGTATTCTTCACTGTTGTATGAATCTCCTCTTGAATCAGCAACCTTGCCCTTCCTGAATATCCCTGGATATTGTTTTCATATCTGCCCCCCCCCCCCCCACCCTATACCCCATTCTACCCATATTCTTATCTCTGTGATCTCAATTAAAACATACCTATTTAATTCATCATCCTTATTATAAGCACTGCACATGAAGACAGACATACTGCCTGATCTTTTACTATTCTTAAACACTTCAGCGTTATTTTGCACTGTGGCCATGATGTCTCCCCCACGCATACATTCCTCATCTCCCAACAATCCTACTAATTATTCTCCTGTGATATTAGTCCCAATTTGACCAGCTGTAACCCATCCTACTTATACAGAACCTACCACCCCTAAAACCAGTTACATTGCCCCAGGAATCTATTCTATCCCTCCTGAAATCTCTCTCCAGATACTTCTTCATCTGGTCTATTTTTCTGTCATTATACAAAGAGCCATCACACAAAGAGTGGTGGGTGTATGGAACAAATTGCCAGAGGAGGTAGTTGAGGCAGGGACTATCACGATGTTTAAGAAACAATTAGATAGGTACATAGTTAGGCCAGGTTTAGAGGGATATGGGCCAAACGCAGGCAGGTGGGACGAGTGCAGCTGCGATATGTTGGCCGGTGTGGGCAGGTTGACTAGAAGGGCCTGTTTCCACGCAGTATGACTCTATGACTCTACTCATCAGCACATGACATTGAAAGTAATCTTGCAATTACTACCTTTGATGTTCTAATTTTTAACTTGTATCTTGATTCCTTAGGTTAATTTTGCATGACTTCATCCTTTCCTTTGTTATGTTGTTTATAATGTAGGTGTGATAATGGCTGGCTGTTCACTCTTCCTCAAGGAATACTGTGTTGGATTTTAATGTGATTTTTCTTATTGTTAATGTTGCTCTAATTTTCCATATGTTGTGGTCATTGGACAATTGCTGTGCCATAATGACATGAATCTAAAAAGTGTGGCGGCCCCTGGTGGTTAGCCACTTGTGGTGCGAACCCTCACTCTGGGGGTTGAGACATGTGACTTGGTTTGGTGGGAAGAGCGGGTCATGGGTCTCCCCTGGGGTCTATGTACTGCTGGTAACACCCTTGCCCCTTGTTGTGGTTCTGAGAGCTGTTCTGGGTTAATCTAATAAAGATCACTTGTTTGACAACACGTGTCTCGCTATATTGGTGACCCCGACGGTCCAAAATAGTAATTTTGGATCTCAAATATGGACGCTGACATTGCTCAACGCTGCTCCGGCCCAACAAAACGTTGTCGCACTTAAGCTGCAAGGTTTTCTGGACCTTGCAGCCCCAGATATGGTTCCAGCAGACCGAGGCCCAGTTCCACATCCGCCGAATCACAGCCAACGACACCCGCTACTATTACATGGACGGCATGCTCGATCAGGAGACGGCCGGTCACTTGCTTCCTTACCTATGCGAGCTGCCAGCTGCCGATAAGTATAGGGCCTCAAGGCGCTGCTTCTCCGCACCTTCGGGCTCAGCCGCCTGGATCGAGGGGCGCGGCTCTTCCACATGGACGGCTCAGCGACCGCAAGCCATCGGTCCTCATGAGCGAAATGCAGCTAGCAGAACGCGCCGAGGAACTGTGGCTGTCCAAGCAGCAGAGCAGCGGTTCGCTCGATCGGGTATCGACAGTGCCTTGGAAAACAGCGACCAGGGGCCGTGCCCACGGGGGGCACAGCTGATTCTCCCGCTCCAGGGGAAGCCGATAAAAATAAGTGAGGCTTCTACCACCAACGCTGGGGTTCCGTGGCCCGCCAATGCCGCTCGCCCTGCTCGTTTCCAGGAAATGCTGGGGCCGGCAACCAGTAACCACCTTGGCGGGCGGCCAGATACACTGCCTACACGCATGGGACTGGCACTCAGGATGACGATTCCTGGTGGACACAGGGGCGGAAATCAGCGTTTTGCCCCCATTGGGGTGGACATTCGTTCTGGGAAGCGGGGGCCCTCGTTAACTGCCGCGAATAGCAGCACCATGTGGACTTACGGAGTCCGCACAATCCCGCTCATCTTTGGCATGACATTTTACCTGCCCGTTCACTGTTGCAAACGTGTCCCAGCTGATTCCCTGCAGGCTCAATCACTGTCAGTCGATGTGAGGAGGCAACGCCTTGTTCGTCTTCCCTTTCGGTTCTGTGCCTCTGGTTCTGGGGGGGGGGGGGGGTCCTGTGGCGGCCCCTGGTGCTTAGCCACTCGTGGTGCGAACACTTGGCTCTGGGGGTTGGGTCACGTGACTTGGTTTGGCGGGAAGAGCAGGTCACGGGTCTCACCTGGGGTATATATACTACTGGTAACACCCTTGCTCCTTGTGGTTCTGAGAGCTGTTCTGTGTTAATCTAATAAAGATCGCTTGTTTGACAACATGTGTCTCACTATATAAGTTTACTTTTTGAAGTGTGTGGCTTCAAAGTGTGTGGCTGATTGCAATTTCAATTACTTCCAATAGGCCGGTGCACTTTATGGGAAGTGCTATTTAATTGGTGCACCATCACTAAGGAAAATCCAAGTCACAAGTGGATCAACCTGCAATGTAAGTAGTTTATGATCCATTCACAAAACGTATTAAGATTATCTGATATTTTTTGATCATTCTGGAAACACTCAGCAGATCTGATAACTGATGGAGAAAGAGAAACATAATTAGCTGTCATTGACCTGAAGTATTATGTCTGCTTTTCTTTCCAATGGTCCATTTTATGAGCTTCTATAATTTTGAATACTTCAAATAGTTTGAAGGTAAGATGAATAAAATCTAAAGGAGATTTACAAGGCATGTTTTTACGCGGAGAATGTAAAATATCTGGAACATACTGCCAGAGGGAGTGATGGAAGCAAATACCTTTAAGAGGCAGTATAGACATATGTGGACAGGCAGGAATTGAGGAATAAAGATTATGTGCAGGCACTTATGCAGGTTAGATTGGCATTAAGGTTGACGGACCTCATGGGCCAATGGGCCTGTTCCTGTGTTGCACTCTTCCATTTTCTGTGCCCTGCATCCTGCATTGCCCCTTTCTCTTTCCTGTGCTCCCAACCATCCACCTCACCCTAGTATGCACCCATTTCTCCCCCTATCTTGCCCATCTTTATCCTACCTCCACCCCACCCTATTACCCATATGCCGCTCTCTGGCTTTGTATTTCCCTCATCTTATCTGATACCTTTATGTTTCATTTTCATCTCTCCTTTTGTCCCCTTCAATTATATCCGCCAATCACTTGCCAGGCTTTGTCTATCTCCCCCCCACCCATCATTTCCAGCTCTCCCCCCTACAATGATCACTGAAGAAGGGTTCCAACTTTTTTGATCCAAGATAGCTGTAGAGATTTCAGAGGCTTAATTAGTGATTTTTCATTAATCAATAGAGTCAGGAATGGTTCCAGAGGATTGTAAAATTGCAAATATAACTCCACTAGATAGAGTGGACATGGAAAGGATGTTTCCAGTATTGAAAGAATCAAAGAATCTTAGAGGCACAGCCTCAGAATAAAAGGACAGAACTTTAGAATGGAGATGAGGAGGAATTTCTTTAGCCAGAGGGTGATGAATCTGTGGAATTCATTGCCACAGACAGCTGTGGAGGCCAATACATTGGGTATTTTTAAAGCAGAGATTGATAGGTTCTTGTTTAGCAAGGATTGAAAAGGTGATGGGGAGAAGGCACGAGAATGGGGTTGAGAATGAAACATAGATCAGCTGTGATGGAATACCGCCTCTATGTCTTATGGTCTTTGGACAAATGTCATATTCACCCAAAACATCACCTTCCCTGATCTTGAGAGGTACTCCAGCACTTTGTGTTATGCTCAAGATTCCTTCATCTGCAGTTCCTTATGTCTCCATAAGCTAGTGAGTGTTGCCCGCAAAGCTCACTTACACGGAAATTGGATTCAATGTTGTGATGTCCTCCTCCCCGAATTTTGTTTCTGGATGGTTATGCGAGTTGATGCCCTGTACTTCAAAAACATTGTGTTAGGCAGTGGAGATTAGGTGCCAAGGGACATCCTTAAGACCTGTTCTCAGACCCCTGTCCTTTGATATTTTGCTACTATAAGAGACATTCAGACTTTTTTTAAATGTCTGATCGTCAAAGGCACTTAAAAACAATTCAGATAAATTTAAATAATTAAAAATATAGACTTAACTTTAATTATATTAATTTAAATACTTTCAACAACAACAAATAATGAGAGCATTACAATAATATAAACCAGCTCTCTTACTTGCTCTGATCCTTTTTTACAGGATCAGTAATCTCATACAAGTGAGTAGGGTTGCTGTTCATATGCCCGCCCTTCCTGATGTAAAGATGAGAGGCCGGTTTTAAAGAGTGTCCACCTCTCTCAGGGCAATAGCAGTCAATTCACATACAGCAAGCTCCCAGAGACATCAAAATGAAACTGACCAGATAAACTGTTTTAGTAATGTTAATTGGTGGATTCTTGCTGACCAGATTCTGGGGATAAGTCTCCTGCTGTTCATTAAAATAATGCCAAAGGACCTTTTACATCCATTTGTGGGAGGAGATGAGGCTGAAAGATTCCTTCACAGGGGTTTAAGTCAAAATTTTTGTGTCCAAATCCAGAGAGGCTCGTAAGGCTGGGAACCTGTGATTCAGAGATGGGAGCGCTAGTATCGAGACACATCTGGAAACTATGTTGCTGACAATCTATGACCGAGAACCTTTCTGTTGCTTTGATTCACTTCTTAAAAATATGTTTGACCTGATCTCTGCTTCTAGATTCCAGAAATATTTTCGGGGCTTGTACGAGACTGTGTATCTCCACATACCACTTTGGATCACCATCCACAGCACTCAAACTCCACAAAACCTGCAAGAAGTGATAAGTTCAGTCAATGTGGCCAATTTAATTGCGACAAAGGGAAGGGAACCATTATTAGCCTTGGTCAAACATGGTAAGAGATGCAGATGCCTTTCATAATATGTGTCTAATAAAGAATAATCTTAACTCTTGTTAAATTTACTTGTTAAATTATCTTTCAACAAATGATAACAAAATCCACAGGCTCCTGCATTTGGAGCTCTGAGGTCGATGTCTGACATGGATCGCCAGCGGTTGGAGCTCCCAAAGTCGGTCTTCAGCAGAGGCCGCCAGCTCCTTGATATTAGGCTGCAGTGAGGATGTAGATACGATACGGAAAAACATCACATCTCTGTCAACATAAGAGATTTTAAAATGTTTTCCCCAACCCCCCCCCCACATAAAACAAAGCTAAAGAACACTAAAACATACATTTAACACATACTAAAAAGTAACAAAGAAGGAAGGGACGAGACAGATTGTTGGTGAGACAGCCATTACGGGCGCCACCCGGTGGATTTCATCTGGTATACTCGGAATATTAGTTATGAAGGACTGGCTGATTTTCCAGATGTTTGGATGTTGTTCCAAGTAAAATCCCAATATATTTTTTTCTCACTTTTAATTCAATGTTGCACAGCAGCATAATACATTTTCCATTGAACATAGTAAGCTCCAACGGATCACGGGGCCTCAGTGATTTAGGGCACAGGAGAAATGGGACCCCATTGAGTTTCAGTGGAGTGCATAAAACTGAATCCCATTGAGTATCAAGAGAGTGCTGGAAATGGGGGCCCCACTAGTTTAAATGCAGTGTCATTTAAATGCCGAATTACTTCCAATTCGTGGGATAGTGGATTGTCAGAACTTTACTGTAATGTTCTGGTGCAAAGATTACTTGGTATTAATAATCTTGTTTATTTCTCTGGTGTTCTCCAACTGCACTCTGTGCCTACAGAATACAGGGAGAGAGTAAGCAAGAATCAACCGAGATGAAGATTACTAAAATGTAACCTGAAATCATATGAAGTTCATGTTTTGGTCTCTAATATGTAAAGATTACAAAAGTATATTGACCTAATATTGAATTGCCACATTAAAAGAAATAATATTTTGTTATCTTTCATGAATGTTGCTGAAATAGGAACAGTGAATTCTGCAATGACATGAGTGTTGTTTGGGAAATTTAATTATAAAAGACTGGAAAAAAAATTGTTTTCCATTTGAAAGACAATGCTAAATATTTTGGGAATTTATTAAAATTATGTATGAATACATTTCTGCAAAAAATACAGAGTACATGAACATTCACTATATTTTTCTCACAAATACCTTCTTCAAAATTTAGGAAGGAGGCCTATGCAACACTATTGACATTGAAGGAAGCCAAGTGGATTGATTGGAGCACCAGAGGAGTGATAGTGGAATTCACCCTCTACAATCCCCCCACCAACCTCTTCAGCATTGTCTCTCTGTTGGCAGAGCTTCCACCATCAGGAGGTGTTCTTCCAATAGTTAATATAGAGTCAGTCAGTATCTACCAGGAAAATTCTCTTCTGGACTATTTCCTCATGGCCTTTGAGGTGAGAATTTTAAGTAATTAATTAAAACATATATTGTCTATTTGTGCATGGATTACAAATGAATAAGATTTCTTGAAACTGGCAAACACTAGCCAAACAAAATACAAACAAAGAATTTATGGATGGCCATGGTATGTACCTTTTCAGTTTTACAACACCATGTCTACTTTTTGAAGTTTTTTTTTGCCTCCTTTGGCATACATTTAAAATACATTAAATCTCAAGCATAATCTGAATCAGAGACATATAAAATATTGCATCTCAACCCAGATTACAATGGCCACCCCCTCCTGGTCAGTGGGTTTGATAACAACATTAGGACTGCTACTGAGTGAGTGAAGGGCTGCTCACTTGGAGGAGGTGAGAATGAATTTAAACAACCTGTTTAGGAGAGAAATTGTATCTCCATTGTATTGGAATTAGTCGGCTGACATCTTTTCCAGGCTGTAACACTTTTAGATTCAACCTAACATCTGTGACTTCATCGAAAAGCAATCAACATTATTAAAGACTTGTCCCATTCCTTCTTCTCCCTGCTCCCACCCGGCAGACGGTACGGAAGCGTGCACCACCAGACTCGGGAACAGCTTCTTCCCCTTCTGTTATCAGGCTACTGAAGTCCTTCCTTAAGCTAGGGTAATGTCCGATTCGCCTCTACCCTAATATAGACATTGGAATTTGACTAAGGAACTGATGTGTTAAAATTTTGAGAACTATTTTCTGCACTCTGTATCTTCTCATTTGCTCTATGTAATTGAGTTTGACTTGATTGTATTTATAGTATATCTGGGGCTAGTGGAATTAAGGGATATGGCGAGAAGACAGGCATGGGTTATTGATTGGGGATGATCAGCCATGATCACAATGAATGGCGGTGCTGGCTCGAAGGGCCAAATGGCCTCCTCCTGCACCTATTTTCTATGTTTCTATGATCTGTTTGGATAGCATGTAAAACAAAACGGTTTACTGTACCGCAGCACACATGACAACAATAATGGAAACCTAAACCAGAATTAGATCCCTTTCATGATCCCAATCATGATCAGCCATGTTTGAATGGTGGAGTAGACTCGATGGGCCAAATTGCCTAATTCTACTCCTATGACATGAACTTCGTATGAGTAGTTCTGAACTGTGGATAGAGGACTTCTTGGAGTTGGGTTGAATGCCCAACATGTTAATCTAACTTTGATTGGAATAATTTCAAGAAACAGAATCAGCTCTTTATGCAGCATGAAAATGTCACAACCCTCATAATTGCACAACAGTTTCAATTATTTAAAGGGTTTCGTGTGATGTGGTTAATTATATCCATGTTTGTATCTGCACAATGTTATTTCAAGATGCGAGTGTTTGTGCCGCCAGACTTCTAAAATGTCATTAGTTAGATAGTTTAAATTGAAAATATCACTGAGAATACATGACTATGCCATCTCACACTGAACACTCAGAAGGGCAAGTTAAGAGCTTTAATGTATTGGTGTAAATGCAGGTCACAAACTAACAACTCTCATTTCCTCCAAATTGTTGGAAAAACAGAGGTAAAACATCACTTCAGGGCATAATATACAACTGCTGCAGTAAAACATCATTTTATTGCAACTAACAGACATCAAATTGTTCACTTACGAAACCTGCTTTGATTTCTATAATGCGTATAATTCTATAATGAGTCAAAAAGTAAATCCACTGTAATTTTAAAGCTAGGTTTCATAGGTTTAATTGCGGTACCTTTTGTACGTTCAGTTAAATGGCAATACATTAATGATTTAGATGAAGGGATTAAAAGTAACATTAGCAAATTTGCAGATGACACGAAGCTGGGTGGCAGTGTGAGCTGTGGGGAGGATGCTATGAGGATGCAGGGTGACTTGGTCAGGTTGGGTGAGTGGGCAGATGCAGTTTAATGTGGATAAATGTGAGGTTATCCATTTTGGTGGCAAAAACAGGAAGGGAGATAATTATGTGAATGGTGTCAAGTTGGGAAAGGGGGATTTACAACGAGATAGGGGGGTCCTTGTTCATCAGTCACCGAAAGTAAGCATGCAAGTAAGCAGGCAGTGAAGAAAGATAATGGCATGTTGGCCTTCATAACAAGAGGAGTTGCGTGTAGGAGCAAAGAGGTCCTTCTGCAGTTGTACAGGGCCCTAGTGAGACCGCACCTGGAGTATTGCGTGCAGTTTTGGCCTCCAAATTTGAGGAAGGATATTCTTGCTATTGAGGGAGTGCAGCGTAGTTTCACGAGGTTAATTCCTGGGATGGCGGGACTGTCATATGCTGAGAGAATGGAGCGACTGGGCTAGTATACACTGGAATTTAGAAGGATGAGAGGGGATCTTATTGAAACAACTTTTTCACCAGAGAGTTGTGAATCTATGGAATTCTCTGCCTCAGAAGGCAGTGGAGGCCAATTCTCTGGATGCTTTCAAGAGAGAATTAGATAGAGCTCTCAAAGATAGCAGAATCAAAGGATGTGGAGAGAATGCAGGAACGGGGTACTGATTGTGGATGATCAGCCATGATCACAGTGAATGGCAGTGCTGGCTCGAAGTGCCTACTCCTGCATCTATTCTCTATTGTCTTTTACAGCAGTATTTTACATTCTACTTTTATTGTGCTTTTCAGCTTTTGTTCCTGGTCCTTATCCTGCTTCACCTATATTTCCAGGTGTGCAGGATGACTCAGCGAGGTGTTCTGAGTTACTGGAGAGAGCCATGGAACTGGCTGGAGGTCAGAATCTCATTACTTTAATTAAACCACAATAATTAATTGCAAAGTCTTTGTTTTTACTTTGTCAGTGAACAAATCAAGAAATATTCACAACAAATTTAAAGAAGCTGAGAAGTAACCGTTTATTTTTGAGGAGCTGAGATTGGGGATGAGAGAATGGAAGGAAACTAAAGCCATGACAAGTTATTTCTGCCTGTTTTATATCCTATGTTTCAAAAGTGCTTAATTGTCCATAAATCTGAATGGGATATCCAGAAATAATAATAGGATCCAGTGAAATTAGAGGAAGGCGTTTCTACCCGTTAAGTTATATTCAATACACTTGCAATTTAAGCCATAATAACCGTGCCCAATTGTGAGTGGTCGTTATAACTACTTGACTAATTTGATATTGAATGCCGTTTCTATAACCTTAACTTCTTGAAGTAGTTTTGACAGCTGACAACATGGGAAAGTCCATGTGACAGCTTGGAGAGACAGCTGACAGGAGGGAACAGACCCCACTGGGGCCATCATGGGCTAGCTCCCCATGACAGCAGTCCCCAACGCTGTTTCAGCTAGTTGGAGACACCCGCTAAATGCTACAAAAAGTAAATTAAAGGAAATACCCCTAGAGCCTGTGAAAGCGGGGGCGCAAGATGGCTCACCGATAGATAACACAGTTACAGACCCAGGAACGGAAACGACCACGGACAAGGAGAGCATGGCACATGAGACATCCACAACAGCTGCGGGACACAAACTTCAGGTGTGCATCTGTGGTTGGGAGAAAAGAACATCAATGATGGGCTTGAAGATCCACCAAGGGAGGAAAAAGTTGAGAGAGCAGAGACATGGGCCTCGCATTGACCAGTACTTCTTACGAAGCAACCAGTCAAATCAGTCGAATGAAGCACAGCGACGGGACACAAACCAAAGTTCGCAGAGCATCAGCACCCATGTCACTGAAGAGGGTGATACAAGCACAGAAATGCTGGTGGAGGAGCCCACGCAACAACTATAAAGACCTCCATTGGAGGGAAAGATCAAAGGGCACAAACCTGGAAAGAAATGGCCCAAAGCTGTTGAATAGAAAGAGTGGGAGACAGTCAACAGTGACCTTATACATATCTTGGAGCAACAAGTGGGGACAGCAGTGGAAAAGCTTGAGAGGATGGGCAACACAATCTACAGCTATGGAGAAGAACGGTTTGGGGTGAGTAAAGGGAGAGGTGGAAAGAAATTACCAACACCAATCAAGTCCAGGAGGCAGCAGGAGATCGAGAGGCTAATCAGAGAGAGGAGACAGTTGAAAAAGCAATGGAAAAAAGCAACTGACGCAGAGAGAGAAGGTCTCATGCTACTCCAAGAGGACATCAAGAGCCGATTGGCAACCTTGCGAAAAGCAGGGAACATGAGGAAACTTCGCAAGAAGAAAGAACACACAAGAACACGGTTCTACAATGACCCTTTCAAGTTCATCAAAGACCTCTTTGCAAAGGAAAAAAGTGGAACTTTGAAAACATCAAAACAAGAATTGGAGGAACACCTGGAAAAGGCCCACCAAGACACGAAAAGGCATGAGCAGTTAGTCATCCCACATGACATCCCGCCTATTCAACCACCTGAATTCAACCTGGACACCAGCCCTCCGAAATGGAAAGAGGTAGAGAACACTGTCCGGCGAGCAAGAGCAGCATCAGCTCCGGGGCCAAACAGAATACCATACAAGCTCTACAAGAATGCACCGGATGTGTTACGCTTTCTATGGAAGCTCATGAGGGTGGTGTGGAAGAAGCAAACAATACCTAAGGCATGGCGAAGGGCCGGCGGCGTACTAATACCTAAAGAAAAGGATGTATCAGACATCAGCCAATTCCGGCCAATATGTCTCCTCAACGTCGAGGGAAAAATCTTTTTCAGCATTGTATCACAAAGGCTATCCACCTATCTGGCAACAAACAAGTACATTGATACATCTGTACAGAAAGCAGGAATTCCAGGATTTTCGGGCTGCTTGGAGCATACAAGCATGATCTGGCACCAGATCCAAGCGGCTAAGAAGGACAAGAGAGACCTACATGTGATCTTCCTCGATCTGGCCAATGCATTTGGTTCAGTTCCCCATGAACTCCTTTGGGAATCTTTTGCCTTTTTCCATGTACCAGAGCTCATCACCACACTGGTCAAGAACTATTTCCAAGACCTGCAGCTGTGCTTCACAACAGCTGAATTCAGTACAACATGGCAGCGCTTGGAAGTAGGCATCATGGCAGGCTGCACAGTCTCACCCTAGGCCTTTACAATGGCCATGGAAGTCATCATTAGGGCCTCAAAATGGGTAGTGGGTGGTGAACGAACCAGTGCTGGGCTCCGTCTGCCACCCATCAGTGCATACATGGACGACATGACCACACTAACCACTACTGCAGCATGCACCAAGCGGCTACTTGGAAAGCTGCAGGAGAACATCAAGTGGGCCCGAATGAAAATCAAACCAAGTAAATCTCGAAGCATCTCCATAGTTAAGGGGGTGCTTCGAGACACAAGGTTCTGCATCGGTGACGACCCAATACCAACAGTGTCTGAGCAGCCAGTAGAAAGCCTGGGCAGATGGTACAACGCAAGTCTCAAGGACAAAGAGCAGGTGCAACAACTAAGGCAAGAAATTGTCAACGGCCTGGAGAACATTAATCAGACACTACTGCCTGGGAAACTGAAGCTCTGGTGCCTACAGTTTGGACTCCTTCCTCGGACAATGTGGCCACTGACCGTTTATGAAGCTCCAATAACAACTGTGGAGAAGATGGAGCGAACCATAACTTCATACGCGAAGAAATGGCTCGGTGTCCCACGATGTCTAACTAACATCGGCCTCCATGGCAAAGGGGTCCTGGAACTACCTCTCACTAGTCTAACAGAGGAATACAAGTGTTCCAAAGTAACTCCAGATGACACTGAGGGACTCTAGAGACAAGACCATCAGTGCTGTTGCGCCGCCCCTAGTAACTGGCCGGAAGTGGACACCATCTGATGCAGTACAGCAAGCTTCATCAGCCCTGAGGCACAAAGACGTCGTGGGGCAAGTGCAGCAGAGAAGAGGAGGCTTTGGCCTTACGACAAGTAAACCAACTTGGCGAAAGGCCACAACATCAGAGCGGAGAACATTGGTGGTTGAGGAGGTGCGGCGACAGGAGGAGGCCGCAAGAAGTGCAAAGGCGGTCTCTGGATGCAGTGGGAAGGTGTGGAGCGGAGGAAGATCAGCTGGAAATAACTATGGGAAATGGAATCAAACAAGATCAGCTTCATCATCAGAGCGACATACGACGTGCTTCCATCACCAAAGAACCTCCATCAGTGGTACGGCGAGGATCCAACCTGTGCCCTCTGCCCAACTCCAGCGATCCTCAAACACATCACGGTAGGCTGCAAGACCAACCTCACGCAAGGGAGATACACATGGCGGCATAATCAGGTACTAAAAAGCCTGGCAACACCCCTTGAGAACAGGCGGTGTGCAACCAACTCCTTGCCTCCGAGAGCAAGCAACCCCCCTCCCCCGCTTAAGGGCAACAACCTTTGTCCGAGAAGGACAGAAAACACCTAAACATCCTTCCACCAGATCAGAAGAAGGAAACCTATGCAGGGCCCGTGACTGGAGGATGCTGGCGGACATCGGCCGACAACTAATCTTTCCACCTGAAATTGCTTCAACCAACCTCAGGCCAGATTTGGTGTTCTGGTCCCCTTCACAGAAGACTGCTTACATCATAGAGCTCACAGTTCCATGGGAGAACTCTGTTGAGGAGGCCTATGAGCGTAAGAAGCTGCGCTACGCAGAGCTTGCAGCAGAGGCAACGCAGCGTTGCTGGAACACCAAAGTCTATCCAGTTGAAGTGGGATGCAGAGGATTTGTTGCGTCATCTACCATCAGACTGCTGAAGGAGCTTGGAATCCATGGTCAGGCTCGGCGGAAGACCATAAGATCACTCTCAGACGCGGCTGAAAGAAGCAGCCGTTGGATTTGCCTCAAGCGGAAAGACCCATGCTGGGCCCCAAGTACGTCATGGTGAATCTTTGGGGCAGTTTGACACGGGACACGCGCTGAGGGATGATCATCCTGCAGCGGGCCGCCCTTGTGGAGGGTGTATAGTCTTAAAAGGCCGAAACACCCAGTGATGCAATGGTACACTACTGATGATGTGTCCTGTGCCCAACTGTCCTGAAGGTTACCCAGGCCAAGATATACGTATACGTATCCGCCCCCCCGATGTTGAGCTTCTACCACTCTCAGTAATCAATGAATGTCGTGAAATGCTCCCCACCTACTGGCACAAGGGACTTCTTAACATCTTGTCCTGTGTACTTGATTCATTCTGAAGATTATCAGTTGTTGCTAGTTTTATTGGTTGAATTGGTTGAAAGATTAAATTTAAATCTTTTAAAAATTGCTTCTGAATGTGAGGAGCACTGTTCACCAGTTTGTGTCCTGATCTTCTCTAGGTTGGACTTGTCGTAATCGGTCTCTTTTATTACGTGTACTATGTGTTTTACTTCGTTTTGACTGTGGATATCATTGACCATCTTCACAGTGGATATTTCAAAACTTTTGTGGATATGAGCTTCATTTCTGCATGGATAAAGGTGAGGAACAGGAAGGAGAAAATGGGGAGGGAAAGGAAACCAAAATGAAATGGCTTCTTTGATTTGGATGCACTTCGCTAACTTTACTTTTGTTTTTGCAGCAATGAGTCAGATTTTGAAGGTTAAAACACAGTGCTGGAGCACTTCTACATTTTGTTTCCCACTCTTAACCTCACGCTTAATACCATGGTTCTGTAACACCTATAATATCACACACTTGCATGGTTGTCTGCACTTCATCTATCATATTCACTATGCTCCTTACATTTAGGTATAATGCCAGTAAGCTCCTGATAGACATAAGAAATTGTGTAAACGAGAGTCAACTTTCCAACATTTTTTCACCTTGTCTTCCCAATCTGAAATGAGCTATCCACTGAACTCTCACATTAGCATCATCCTACACGCTCGGGACAATTTACAATTTTACCAAAGCCTAATTAACCTACAAACCTGCATGTCTTTTAAGTGTTGAAGGAAACTAGAGCTTGAAACTAGAGAAGCTACAGTTCCCATTCATTCTATCCCAAAGAATGACATTGGTTAGGTTGTTAATGCTATGTGTGAGAAAGATGCAGGGTTTAAATAAAAACTAAAATGTTTATTTTATTCTCAGGTGAAACGTTTTCTTCATGGTTTGCTTGTGTTCCTGCTTTTAATAAAAAGCATCCATTTATTACGTGTTAACAAGATTATGGCGCCCTGTGTAACAATGCTGCGACTGTCCTATTCTGGTCTGGTTGTACCAGTGGTAGGTAGCAATCTTATTTTGCCAAAACATGATTCAAGTTGCATAGAAACAGAACTCTCCTCCAGTCAACATCCCCATTTCCCTCGATTTATTTTGAGTCTCCTGGCTTCTTTACTACTTTCTATTTACAAACCATAGATTTGTCTATCTTAAAGCAGTTTCTCAGAATCAAAGATGTATTGCTTCTCCTCCACCTCTGTGGGTTCTGAGGTGGCTGAGGTGGCAAGAGAGAGTCAGAGCTCTTAAAGATAGCAGGGTCAAGGGATATGGGGAGAAGACAGGAATGGGATACTGATTGTGGAAGATCAGCCATGTTCACTGAATGGTGGTGCTGGCTCAAAGGGCCAAATGACATTGGATAGGTTGTTAATGCTATGTGTGAGAAAGATGCAGGGTTTAATAGGTGCTCCTGCACCTATTGTCTATTATTGTTCCTATGTCATGTTCCTATGTAAACGATGGGACAGTCCTAGCCTCAACTGCCTCCTCTGGCAGTTTGTTCCACACACCCACTAACCTTTGTGTGAAAAAGTTACCCCTCAGATTCCTATTAAATCTTTTCCCTTTCAGCTTAAACCCATCTCCTCTGGTCCTCGATTCCCCTACTCTGGGAAAGAGACTGTGCATCTATTCCTCTCATGATTTTGGATACCTCTATAAGATCACCCCTCATCCTCCTGTGCTCCATGGAATAGAGACCCTGCCCACTCAACCTCTCCTTGTAGCTCACACCCTCTAGTCCTGGCAACATCCTTGTAAATCTTTTCTGATCCATTTCAAGCTTGACAATATCTTTCCTGTAACATGGTGCCCAGAACAACAAAATATTCTAAATGCGGCCTCACCAATGTCTTACACAACTGCAACGTGTCCTCCCAACATCTATACTCAATACTCTGACTGATGAAGTCCAAAGTGCCAAAAGCTTTTTTGAGCACCTTATCTAACTGCGACTCAACCTTCAAGAAACCATGTAACTGCACTCCTAGATCCCTCTGCTCTGCAACACTACCCAGAGGCCTACCAATTACTGTGTAGGTCCTGCCCTTGTAACACCTCACACTTTGGTTATAAATTCCATCATCCATTCCTCTGCCCACCTGGCCAATCGATCCAGATCCTGCTGCAATCTTTCACAACCATCAGCAAAACCACTAACTTTTGTATCATCAGCAAACTTGCTAATCTTGCCCTGCATGTTCTCATCCAAATCTTTGATGTAGATGACAAACAGTAACAGGCCCAGCACCAAACCCTGAGGCACACCACTAGTCACAGGCTTCCAGTCTGGTAAGCAACCTTCCATCATCACCCTCTGCATCCTTCCCTGGAGCCAATTTGCTACCCATTCAGCTATCTCTCCTTGGATCCCATGCGATCTAACTTTCCAGAGCAGCCTACCATGCAGAACCTTTAGAATGCCTTACTGAAATCCATGTACACAACATCTACGGCTCTGCCCTCATCGACCTTTTTGGTCACGTCGTCAAAAAAATCAATCAGATTTGTGAGACATGACATCCCACGTACAAACCCCTGCTGCCTATCGCTAATCAGCCCTTGCCCATCAAAATGCTTGTATAACCTATCCCTCAGAATTCTCTCAAGTAACTTACAAGCTGCAGATGTTAAGCTCATCGGCCTATAGTTCGCAGCATTTTCCCTGCAGTCATTCTTGAATAGAGGCACAACATTTGCCACCCTCCAGTCTTCCGGCACCTCTCCTGTATTTAAAGACTACTCGTAAATTTCAACCAGAGCTCCCGCAATTTCGCCTCTAGTTTCCTGCGATGTCCTCGGATGTATCTGATCATGCCCTGGAGATTATTTCTACCGATACTACCTTCAGCACCTCTTCAACGGTAACACTGACTGCTCTCAAGACACTTCCATTGATTGCCCCAAGTTCCTCCGTCCAACTGTCTTTCTCCTCGGTAAATACAGAGGAGAAATACTCATTGAGGACCTTGCCCATCTCCTGTGGCTCCACAAAGACGTGGGTCCCACTCTCTCTCTAGTTACCCTTTTCCCCCCTAATGTATTTATAAAATCTTTTGGGATTGTCCTTAATGCTACCCACCAGAGCTATCTCCTTGCCCCTTTTTGACCTTCTGATCTAGTTTCTCAGTTTACCTCCCAAGCTCCCGAAACTCCTTCAGGGATGCCCTTTATCCCAGCTGCCTATAACTGTCCCATGTATCCTTCTTGTTTTTGACCAATGCCTCAATTTCCTTCATCAGCCAAGCTTCTTTACATTTGCCTGCTTTGCCCTTCACTCTAACGGGAACGTATGTATCCTGAGCTTTCGTCAGAACACTTTTAAAAACATCCCACTTGGTTGATGTTCCTTTCCCCTCAAATAACCTGCTCCAGTCAACTTGAGCGAAAACTTCTCTCATACCCTCAAAGTTGGCCTTACCCCAGTGGAACCTCTCTGTCCCTATCCATAACCTAATCGAACTGTGGTCACTGGTCCCAAAAGGCTCCTCCACACACACTGCATTAACTTGCCCTTCCCTATTTCCCAATACTAGATCCAGCGTTGCCCTATCACTTGTGGGGGCCTCTACATACTGCTTAAGAAAAGTTCTCCTGAACACTTTTGAAGAATTGCACCCCATTTAAACCCTTCACACTATGATTTTCCCAGTCTATATTGGGAAAGTTAAAATCCCCTACTACAACAACCTTATTTGACCTGCAGCTGTCTGCAATCTCCTGGCACATTTGTTCTTCTAATTCACATTGACTATTTGGGGTTCTGTAGTACACCCCCAACAAGGTAACTATCCCTTTTTTGTTCCTCAGCTCCATCTATATAGCCTCACTAGATGAACCATCCGTAATGTCGCCACTGATCACTGCCGTGACATCCTCCTTAACCAACAATGCAATCTCCCCTCCTCTTTTTCCCTCACCCGTCTCTCCTGAAGCTCCTGTACCCCAGAACATTGAGCTGCCAGTCCTGCCCCGCCCTTAACCAGGTCTCAGTCATGGCTACAACGTCCCAGTCGCTCGTACCTATCCATGTCCTAGGCTCATCTGCCTCACCCGTCAGGCCCCTTGTATTAAAATATGTACAGTTTATTACTTTAGTTTTTATTGCTTTTATGTATACACAAATAAAACACAAATATAACAACAAAACATACAACATTACAATGAAATGTACAACAGTGTAGCGGGGGGTTCAGTTTACAATTAATGATGCAGTATACAGAACTATTTTCATATTAAAACATTTTCCAATAACTTACATTATTGTCTATAAAATTATACAGTGTTGATGTCTTTATTTCTATACCTAATCCATTTTTCCCATTTTCTTTTAAATTCGTCTTCTTTCACTCTTAGAGAATATGTCATTTTCTCCATGACAAATATTTCCTGTACTATGTCTAACCATTGTCTAAGTCTGGGTGTGTCCGCTGCAAGCCAGTTTCTTGTAATGGCCTTTCTGCCAGCTGTGAGTAGGATTTTAACCAAGTAATGGTCTTCCTTCAGCACCACTGAATGCAATCTCCCCTCCTCTTTTTCCCTCACCCATCTCTCCTGAAGCTCCTGTACCCCGGAACATTGAGCTGCCAGTCCTGCCCCTCACTTAACCAGGTTTCCGTCATGGCTACAACGTCCCAGTCGCTCGTACCTATCCATGTCCTAGGCTCATCTGCCTCACCCGTCAGGCCCCTTGTATTAAAATATGTGCAGTTTAAACCAACCCTCCTTCCTCGCTCTCTGCATTTCACCTGACTATCCTGTCCACTAACCTTTCCCACACCACCCTCCATACAAACTACTAGCCTCTCACGTGCCTCTGTCCCGTACAAGATCCCACCCCCCTGCCAATCTAGTTGAAACCCTCCCCGGTAACATCAGCAAACCGGCCCACTATGATGTTGGTCCCCCTCCAGTTAAGGTGCAACACATCCCTTTTGTACAGGTCACCCCTGCCCCAGAAGAGATCCCAATGATCCAGAAATGCAAATCCCTGCCCCCTGTACCAACTCCTCAGCTACACATTCATTTCCCCCATCTTCCTGTTCTTACCTTCACCAGCACGAGGTATTGGAAGCAATCCTAAGATCACTATCGTGCAGGTCCTGTTTTTCAGTCTTCTACCCAATTGCGTAAACTCGTGTTGCAGAACCTCCTTCCTCTTCTTACCTATATCGTTCGTGCCTACATGCACATAAAACTCCGGCCGCTCCCTCTCAAAGATGCCTGCTACGAGACATCCTTGACCCTGGCACCAGGGGGGCAACACACCATCCTGGGGTCATACCTGCTGCCGCAGAATCTCCTGTCCACACCTCCGACTATCAAGTCCCCCACCACTACGGCTCTGCCTGACATCACTCATCCCAGTTGAGCCTCAGCACCAGTGTTGGAGTCGCAACCCTGGCTGCCACTCAATCTTGTTGTGTCATCTGCTCCAACAGCTCCCAAGAGGGTGTATCTGTTTTCAGTAGATACAGCCACCAGGGTCTCTTGCACAATATGTTTACTTCTCTTCCTATTGTCACCCACCTTCGCTCTTCCCGTATCCTTGGTGTGACAACGTCACTGTAGATCTTGTCCAGGAAACTCTCGTTTTCCCAGAGCATCTTGAGGTCATGCGGCTGCTGCTCCAGTTCTCTAACACGTTCATTCAGGAGCTGCACCTGGACACAATTTCTGCAGGTCTAGTTGTCAAAAGCACCAGCAGTGTCCCTGACTTCCCACATCCTGCAGGAGAGACACTGTAACAACTTGCCTGCCATTACTTCAGTGGACAAAATCACAAATGAGACACACTCAGAGTTGAGTGAAACCTATTCCCTTCTCGGCTGCCGATAGCCTCCTTCTGCACTGCAATAAGTCACAAGTTTAATATATCGGACACACGCAGAACCAATTTGAGTGTGGCCTCCTCGCCAAAGACACACACCTTACCTCCCAAAGCACCTCAACAAGGCCTACGTTTATTTGCTGATCAATTAACTAATTTTTATCAATGAACTAATTTTTACAAATTAACGAACTTACCAATTAACTAATTTAGTTTGCAGCCAATCCCCACACTGGCTCCTTCAACTGCCGCTCCTCTGCCGACCTTGAAGGTATGTGTTGCAGGCTGGCCCTGACTGGTTCTTAAATGTCCTGCACTAAAAAAACAGTGACAAAACTCATCACGGGTTTACCTTTCTGCAGCCAATCCCCGCACTTGCTCCTTCAACTGCCACTCCTCTGCCAACCTGTTTAATTCTTACAGCTGCAGTGGTGCAAATAAAAACATTTGGATCAGAGCCCAGGAAGCTCCATTAAGGTTCATCCCATTAAGTGCATAAAACATAACTTTGTGGTCCAGGAGCTGTTCCCAAGGACAGCTACTAAGATAAACAATAATTACTGTTAGAAAATTATTGACTTGATGAAAATTGAACTCTAGTTTGTTTGAAATGTACTGATCTTCCACAATCAAAGCATACGGATGATCACATATTGAGGTCTACTACCACATGCTGGGAAATGAACTGAGGCTTAGTGTGGCCACCACAAAGATTCCATGGGAGAGGGTCACAATATCGAGCCGTTTTGCCGCTGTTCAGTTGAGAAAATAGAACGTGCAGAGTCCTTTTAGATTTGCGGAAGGTTTATGACAGAAAAAATAAATTCATAATAATGTCTGAATAAGGCAAATCTTGCAAGTATATGTTTTGTGCTGTGAACAGTGATGTTTGAAAGCCTGTATTATATATTTGCAGTTGTTGTAAATATGTTTTCTCGCACTTAGTTGAAGTTCCATTGGGAATATTGGTTTTCCTTGAGTGTAGCCAGGACTAGAAGTGTCTGACTCACTGCCAAATGACCAATGATTCAGCCACATGAACACTCTCATCATCAAATGCTTTTTTTTTTAAAGCTAAAGGCAATTGCAGCATTGGTAGCTATATTGAACGCTAAAAGAACAAAATACAAAATTGTTTCCATCACTCATGGTTTTTGAAACTATTATTTTTATTTCATAGTGTATTTAATTAAAGTTGATGCTTTATAACTCTGGTTTTCTTTCTTTTATTCGTCGCTGCTATGGCACAAAGCACTGCTGCATGCATTTTGTTGCTGTATTATTTTTAATGTACCAGCTCCTGTTTTTTTTCTTGAGTTTCCTTTAAAATGTTTTCAGATATCATAATTCTGGCAAAAGAGATTGTTCCAGACTTTGTAATTGAGTGCTGTCCTACAGCAACAGCATCCTGTTCACAGATATTGCCAGGATATCCATTTTATGGGATTAATTTAACCAGTTGTTCAATGTTTTCACTTTCTTTCATATTAACTCACTTTATGTGATAGCAATTCCTTGGTGGGCAGTATTCATAGTAACATTTGGTTGCAGCAAAATTCAATGGGATCATTTGGATTGCAGTTGATGTATATTTAAAATGTGTTTTTTTTTAAACTTGGCAAATGCAAACATGAACCTACTCTGACATATTATTTTGTGCTTATTTCTGTTTGCAGTTCTGTGGGATTATAGTCATCATAGCTTACTCCTGCCTTGGGAATTTGCTGTTTCTGTCAGAATCCTATTCATTCAGCACTGTAGTGAGAGCTTTTCAGACATTGCTAATGTACTTTATGGGGATTGGCGAAATGAGAACACTTTCAACGCTATACAAGTTAAACCAGATATCCATTGCAGTCTATTATGGAGCATTCTCTTTTGTTATGACCATACTATGGGCTGGACTGGTAAGTATCTTGCTATATTTCATTGTTATATTTGTGTTTGAGAATTTATCTGACAGTTCTTGAATTTAAAAAAATCTTCCGTGTTTTGTACTTTTACATTTATAAAGACACTTTGGTAACTCAAATTTCATTGTACCTTAATTGCTACATGTGACAATTAAATTGAATCTTGGTACAATTATATTATCTAACAAACAGTAGTCATATTCCCAAACAAGGAGTGATCCATCAAAGTATGGGTACACAGGCAACACCTCAAGCTCATTGTATGAGAAACTTTGTCCCTTTTTGTCTCTCATTCTCATCTATCCAGTTGCTCCTTTTCAGCACCTTCCTTCTAGCACCCACACAATGCTCCCCATTCCTAACCCCACCGTTCACATCTGCCCACTATTCCTCCCTCATTTGGTTCCACTCTTCCTTTATTGCCAGGTTGCACAACCTACAGCGCTTTGTTGCCACCACTTATCCCCTATTGCTATCTCCACTCTTCCCTTTCCCACATGACTCCATCTGACCATCCTCACCTGGATCCACCTATCATTTACCAGCTCCTGAACCTCACTTCTCTTCTTTTCATTGGTTATCTCCGCTTGGGTCATTTGGTCCAGATGAAGGTTTTTGATTTGAAATATTGACGACCTATTTCCCTCCACAAATGCTGCCTGGCCCCATGAGTTCCGCCAACAATTTGTTTGTTGCTGCAGATTTCACCAATTGCAATCTCCTGTGCACCTGTATTGAACTAATTCAACATGTTCATTTTATCTTGCGAAGGGAAATGATAATAGGATATGGGGCAGAGAGAGGGAGAGATGTTTTTGAAACCAAAAGGTTCCAAGAACAGTCAGCATTATTCATAGAAAAGCACTGAAAACTTTTAGAAACAATGGCAATTTGGGTTTCATTGGATTGTCCTCGTTCAAAGTACATCAATCATCGTTCTGCTCAATGCTGCATGATCCCAATAAGCCCTGATATTTAAACACCTGTAAAAATCAGGATCTCCTGACTCAGACTTCCCTTCCTAACCATTCTTAAATCCCATGACATTGTCCACTGGTCCTAACACCTCTTTCCGGTTTCCTGATCTCAGCCACTCCCACTGTTCCCAGACTTAGTGAACGCAGTTTCAAGTTCATCCAAACACTTGGATCCAGGATGTTCCCGAATTGTTATTGAACACCTCTCTCCACCATTCAGAACCAATGAGTCCAAGTCAAGATTCCATTGTAACATTTCCATGGCCACCTCCAAACCTGAGCCTGTCAGTCTCCTTCACAACACAATTTGGATAAACCCAATCTTTTTAAACTACTGACCCACCAAGAACAGTGCACAAGATCTGGTGTCTGAAGATGATTGGCTGGAGATTTATTTTAATATCCTTTTTTCTCTTTCAGTTTATAGGGATTCTCATCTCAATGGCAGAAGAAGCAAAGAAGTCATCACGGAGCAAGCACTTGGTGACGTTCACTGAGGTTGCTGATTATGCTCGGGAGAAGATTATGACTTTCACTGGAAGGAACAGACACATAGAGGCAGATTATGTTTCAACGCGAGGAAACGTAATAACTGTGCATACTATATTAAGATATTTTCATGTTAGCACTCTGATGTTCGAGTTTGATGCTCTGGCTTGCTCTAGCCTACAGTGGTAGTATGTTTCTTATCACTCGTAATCCCATATCTTTAGAATAGAAGCAGAACAAAGTAGCATTGACAAAAGGGTTGGCAGAAGGCCATCGACCCTTTTAGCTTGGGATGATACGAGTGCCAGAGGACTTATGAAAAGGGGAAAGTTCCTTTAAAGCCGCTGTCTTAAGAAGCAAAAACTAATTTCAACTTGAAATGGGGAAATCAAAGCTAGACCGTATTATCTTACAGTGGGATGAAATTGGAGTCTAATTGGCTTTTTTCTTGAAGTTTAACACTTATTTCCCACCATATCGACTTCGTACATGAGGGTGGATAAAACGTAAAGTCAACATGTATTTATATCGCACCTTTCATATGATGCTTCAGAGGAATAATCAAAGAGAGATGACGTACCGATACAACATCATCACCAGAGTCTGAGGCTGAAGATGTGACTGATCATGAGAAGAGACAGAGGGATGGAGAAAGTGGAAATTAGGGAGGGCCATAGAGTGAGAGGAAGTAACAAAAATAGGGAGAGCATTACCTACAGATGGCTCTAAATATTAGGACTACTGATGGAGTAAAGCTGGAAAAGAGAGGTGGGATGTGCAAAGTCTGGCAAGCAATAGGTGGATGCAGGTGAGGGGAGATGCAGTGGTTGAGTGGAAAATGGGTGGAGATGGTGAAAAGAAGAGATGGAAAGGAGATGAAAAAGTGTCAGATAAGGAAACAAGAGGAGGAATGAAATTTAGAGTCAGAATGAGGGGGACGGGTGGAAGGGGACAGAGAGGAATGAAAGAATGGGTAAAAGTAAAAAATTGACTGGGGATGGGAGATGAGCATATAGAGGGTGGTGGGGGGCAAGGAGCAGGGAGACTGATGTGGGAGGGTGGGAGAAACAGGTGCGTTCTGCAGTTAGTGGGTGGGAAGGAGAAGGGTGTAGAGAGGGCATAATTTGAAATTGAAAAACTGAATGTTCATACCTTTGAGCTGTAAGCTCTCCAAGCAAAATATGAGGTGTTGTTCTTCTAGTTTGCATGTGGCCTCACTCTGGCAATGCGGGAGGCCAAGGATAGTAAGGTTGGTATGGGAAAGTTTAACTTGTTTGGAACCAGGGGCTCCAGCAGGACTTGGCAGACAGATTACTCGTGTTTGGCGAAACGTTCGCCTCTTCCACATGTAGTCTCACCAATATAAACAAGGTTACATCAGGAGCAATAAATGCAATAGACCATGTTGAAGAAGGTGCATATGAGTCTCGGTCTTATCTGGAAGGGCTACTGTATTCCCTGGATAAATATGAGAGACAAATGTTGCATCTCCTGTAGTTGCAGGAGAAAGTGCATGTGGGGGAAGCAGGTTGGGTGGGAAAAGATTACTGAACCAAGAAGTAACGGAGTGCTCCTCACAAAAAGATTTTTTTTTTGGGGTATTTTAAAACAAATACTAAAACAAAACAAAAACAAACATACAAAAAAAGTAACACAATCAAAACTGACTTTGTGGCAGATTACAAAACAGTCATCAATTAAAAAATAATGTCGTCCTCATCAATATTACACTCGACCTCCCGCGGTGACCAATGTTCACGGAAGGCCTCCACAGTCCCCGTGGACACCGCTTGATCCCTCTGCAGGGACACGCGGGCACGTACGTAGGCCCGGAAAAGGGGCAGGCAGCCGACCCCTGTGTGGCCGTCGACTACCTGCTGCCTGGACCCGCAAATGGTTATCTTGGTCGGGCCCAGGAGTAAACTGACCGGGAAACCCCCCTCCCTGCCCTCTGTTCCAGGTGCGTTATATCAAGAGCGTTGGGCTAAAAATGTAGCCAAAGCTTGAGGAGCAGCACCTTCAGATAGTTGAATAGGGGTTGCAACCTCTCACATTCCATGTACACATGGAACACGGTCTCTTCCTTGCCGCAGAAGTGACAGGCGTCTGGCGCGCCCGTGAACCAGCTCAAGTACCTAGTACAGGGCCATAGCTTTGTGCAACACACAGAAAGGTGTTGGGAGTGGAAGATGTCAGTTGTGATGGGATCAAGTGAAGGTGGTGGAAATGTTGGAGAATGATGTGTTGGATACAGACAATAGCGCTATGAAAGGTGAGGACCAGGAGAACTCTATCCTTGTTCCGTCTGGGGATGAGGAGTAAGAGCAGATCTGTGGGACACAAAGGAGGCATGGTTATGGGCTCAATCCACAGCAAGGGGGAATTCACATTTAAGAGGACAAATTTGGATATCCCAAAGTGGAAAACCTCATCTTGGGGGCACATGCAGCAGAAACAGAGAAATGGGTAGCGTCCTTGCAAAAGGTAGCATTAGATAAGGTGTAGTCAAGACAGCTGTGAGCGTCAGTGGTTTGTAATAGACGTCAGTCGATACACTGTCCCCTATGATGGAAACGGATACTTCGAGAAACGGGAGGAGTTAGAAATAGTCCAAGTGAATGTGGGGGCAGAGTGGATTAACGGTAAAGTTAAAGAAATCAACAAGTTATGCATGGATGCGGGAGGTAGCCCCAATACAGTTGTTGATGTAACAAAGAGTTAGGGCGCGGTGCCAGTGTACATTTGGAACGTGGAGTGTTCAATTTAACCAACAAAAAGACAGGCATTGCTGGGCCCATGCAAGTACCCATGGCTACACCTTTGACTTGACAAAAGTGAGAGGAGTCAAAAGAGAAGTTGTTTAGGATGAGGACAAACTTCCCAGGCAGAGAAGAGTGTTAGCTGAGGGGGAACTGTTTGAGTCTGTAGAGCAAAGTACCAGAGGCCACTGAGGCCTTTCTGTTGGGAAATCAAAATGGAGCTGTATCAAAAATAGACACAAGAAGCTGGAGTAACTCAGTGGGACAGGCAGCATCTTTGGAGAGAAGGAATGGGTGACGATTTGGGGTGTGACCCTTCTTCAGCGCTGTATTATCCTGGCAACCTTCTTAAAATGTGAACAATGGAAAGGGCCCTCTCCAAATCATGAGGTTTAATTGCAGTCATAAATCTTACTGTAGGTCTCTGATCTTACTGAGTTACCATATTTCAATGAGTGTGTTGGTGGAAGAGCAATTCTATGAACTTGTTCACATTCCCATTGAGGAAATGCAGATATTTGAACAGGACAGCAATTGTTTCTTGGTAGAAACCGGATTCATGTGAAAGCTTCCCTTGTAACCCTTGTGTTATAAAATATTTATATTATGTTCAGTTACGCACAGTTCTCAACAATTAGTATTGGTTTTGGATTGTCATATAGTTCTGTGTTTTCAATAGGAATTTCAACAATGTCTTGGTAATTTATTTTGTATGCATGAGGTCACCCTTGAGTAATGGAAAAGGAAATGGTGATTTTCTTGCTCCAGTGAAAATAACACAATTAAGAAAGGAAAAATACATCACCCCCACCAGTATTTTCAATGAAATGAAACGTATATATGATTAAAAAAATATATATATTTTTTGTTGATTGCATTAAGATCCTATGGTTGTTACTGTTTCATTCAGCATCAATTGAAAATTTGATTGAGAAGCATATTATATAAATTCTCCCAGTTCCCATACTGGCCTTTTTGTCCTGGGCCTCGTCCATTGTCTTGAGGCCAAATGCAAATTGAAGGCACAGCACCTCACATTTCACTTGGGCAGCATACAACCCAGTGATATGAATATTGATTTCTCTAACTTCAAGTAACCCTTGCATCCCCTCTTTCTCCGTCCCTTCCCCACCCTAGACATCACAATGTCTATTAAACACGACTATCGCAACTGCCTCCACCATGGAGGTGAAAAAGGTAGCATTGTAGAAAAATGATCACCATAAACCAAATTAATTTTAATTAAGGATGCACTGTTAAGAAGTGGTGTTTGAGGATATTAATGAAATAGTTTGCACAATAGTTTGAAAACTTGGAAGCAGATTTTTAATGAAAATATTTGTGTGGGTGCGCAGCCTTGAATGACAGGTAAATAACCTAAAAGTAGAAGTAACATTACACTAGAATATTTTTTTACACATTTTTCTTCTTCCTCAGAACTTTTACCTGGATGAATTTGAAAACTTGATGGATGAATTGTTGTTCCGACTGAATGCACTGTCAAACAGTCTTCACTACTCTCTAGCAGAAAAACCACATTATCAATTAGCTCCTGGTTATTACTACAACCAAGAGGTAACTTGAATAGACTGATGCTTATTACTTACTGTAAGATTTTGAGACCTCCATTGATATTGGTTTACATTTCTTATGGTTAACTTCAATTATTGCTCAGCATTACGTTTATATAAAATAATCCGATTAGTTCAAAGAAATATTTGTCCCATTATGCCAATTTTACACTCTGAGGAGTGTTGGACACGTATTTTATCCAAGTAATTATTTTCTGTCATAGACTCACAGATTTAATGAAAATCATTTGGAGCATAAAGTTTACAAACTTGAAGAACTATTCAGGAACAATCTGCAGATATATCAACTCTTAATTCCAGGAAAAGAACACAATTCTGATTCAGACATCACAGATATCAAAATGCTAAGGTAAAACAATTGTTAATTGTAAGGAAGGAGGAGTTTCTGTGCCGCTTTTTGACAATTTTTAATTGCTCAACAGCCCTCTTCGTATGTGTGCCACATAAAACTACATACCTATCTAAATGTATATTAAAAGAAGATATACACAAAATGCTGGAGTAATTCAACGGGTCATCTCTGGACAGAACGAATGGGTGACATTTCGGGTCAAGATCCTTTTTCAGAATGGGAGTCAGGAGAGAGGGAAATTAGAGATGTGGAAGGGTAAGGTGTGAAAACAACAGATCAAAGCAGACGTTGATCAAGGAAATGTAGAATGATTCATTGTTGGCACCGGGAAAGGTGATAACAAGACATAAAAACAGTAAAATGAATCAGGAGGACAGTGAAACTAGTCGGAGAACTAAGGTGGGGGAAGGATGGAGAGAAAAGGAAAGCAAGGATCTCATGAAGTTACAAAAAAATCAATATTCATACCACTGGGTTGTAAACCACCCAAGCAAAATTGTTCCTCCAATTTGCCTTTCTCTGACAGTGGAGGAGGCCCAAGACATAAATGTCAGTATGGGAATGGGATGAAGAGCTAAAGTGTTTGGCAACCGGGAGATAGCGTAGGCCTAGGCGGACTGAGCGAAGGTGTTCAGTGAAACGATCGGCAAGTCTGCGCTTGGTCTCTCTGATGTATGAGTCCACCTGACAGCGGATATAGTAGATGAGGTTGGAGGAGATACAAGTGAGCCTCTGCCTCGCCTGAAAGGACTGTCGGGGTCCTTGGACGGAGTCAAGGGAGGAGGTATAGGGACAGGTATTGCATCTCTTGGGGAAAAGGGGGAGGTTTGGTTGAGAAGGGATGATGTTAAGTTGTTTTGTGGTCTGAAAACTATATTGTGTTCTCAATTCTGTTGTTCAGCAGTATCTTATTAAAAATACTACAGGCAACGCAGACTCTATCCCCAAAGTCTGTTACACAAATAATGTTATCAAAGATTATGCATCTTTCCATATGTCATTTGGATGCTTTGCTGCTAGGTCAACCCATATATATCATCCTATCCCAGATTCTGGGTTTTCTACCTGAGTAGGAGTGTAAGTGGGCAGATTTGGTGAGACAGTGCTATGGATTTTCAACTCGTATATGTTTGCAAGTGTTTTTGCTTTTTGCTTATGCAGTTTTAATGCCAGTATTTTCAAAGTGTTAAGTTGGGCTTCTGTTGCTGTTTGATTTCTCTGGTGATGTGAACAATAGCAAGACATTTTGTGTCTTGCAGCAACTCCATTGGGATGGGAACAGTGCAGACAAGGGTGAGGTCTTAACCGCTGGGCAATCAAGATACCACATTGATGCTGCAGAACCCTGAAAACCACATGGTCCACTAATTAATATTTAAATGTAAAATGAAAGGCTGATTTCCACTTCTTTCATCTTCCACTGAAGTTTATTGATCTTTTTTAAGATCAATCATGAAAGATTTCCCCTGCGAATCTCCATTATGTTGAGATATTTTTATATATCTGTGCTTAATTTAATTAAATTCTTCCTCACATGACTCCATAAAATATATTGCCCTTCATTTCTCTGCCATTGTCTGCCAATTACCTATTCACTTCACTGACCTATTTCTTCCTGCATTTTACCATTATCTTTCAATTTATATTATTCAGTCGACTTTGATGTTCCATCTGCACAAATCGTTAAGTGAAAAGCAGAGCAAAAATGTCTTGCGTTTCCATTTTGAGTTCAATCTGGGTGCATATTACACTGCAAGCTGTGCTACTCAAAGAACTGATTTTTTTCCCCCTTGATTTTCTGGTGAAACCATTTTGCATTCTGCCATTAAAAAATCTCTCAGGTCAAGTAATGGTTTCTTCCTCGACCAGAGGAGCAACCCATACCCGTCCACTGACACCCTCCTCCGCCTAGCGGAGTTGGTCCTTACCCTCAAAAGCTTCTCTTTTGATTCCTCCCATTTCCTCCAAACACAAGGCGTAGCTATGGGCACACACATGGGCCCCAGCTACGCTTGCCTCTTTGTTGGGTACGTCGAACAATCCTTGTTCTCGGCGTACCAGGGCCCCATCCCCGACCTCTACCTCCGTTACATCGATGACTGCTTTGGTGTCACCTCCTGCACCCACACACAACTGACTGACTTCATTCATTTCACCACCAACTTCCATCCGGCACTCAAATACACTTGGACCATTTCCGACATTTCCCTACCATTCCTTGACCTCACCATCTCTATTGCAGGTGATACACTCCTGACCGACATCCACTACAAACCCACTGACTTCCACAGCTACCTGGACTACTCTTCCTCCCACCCTGCTTCCTGTAAGGACTCCATCCCCTATTCCCAATTCCTTCGTCTACGCCGCATCTGCTCCCAGGATGAGGTGTTTCACACCAGGTCATCACAAATGGCCTCATTCTTCAGAGAACGGGGATTCCCTCCCTCACTATTGATGAGGCTCGCACCAGGGTCTCCTCCATACCCCGCAACACTGCCCTCGCTCCCCATTCCCCCCACTCGCGAACAGGGCAGTGTCCCCCTGGTCCTCACCTTTCACCCCACCAGCCGGCAAATACAACAGATAGTCCTCCGCCAGTTTCGCCACCTCCAACGTGACCCCTCCACCCGCCACATCTTCCCATCTCCCCCCCTGTCTGCCTTCCGCAAAGACCGCTCCCTCCGCGACTCCCTTGTCAATTCTTCCCTCCCCTCCCGCTCTACTCCTTCCCCGGGCACTTTCCCTTGCAACCGCAAGAAATGCAACACTTGTCCCTTCACCTCCCCCCTCCACTCCTTTCAGGGACCCAAGCAGTCCTTCCAGGTCCGACAGAGGTTCACCTGCACCTCCTCCAACCTCATCTACTGCATCCGCTGCTCCAGATGCCAGATGATCTATATCTGTGAGACCAAGCGGAGGCTTGGCGATCGTTTCGCCGAACACCTCCGCTCGGTCCGCAAAAAACAACCCGACCTCCCGGCCGCTCAGCACTTCAACTCCCCCTGCCATTCCGTATCCGACCTCTCGGTCCTGGGCCTCCTCCATGGCCAGAGTGAGCAACACCGCAGGTTGGAGGAACAGCACCTCATATTCCGCTTGGGGAGTCTGCATCCTTTGGGCTTGAACATTGAATTTTCTCAATTCTGTTAACCCCTGCTGTCATCTCCCCTTCCCACCTCTCCCTCAGCCCTCGGGCCCTGGCATTCCCTTTATCTCTATCCCCTTCCCCCACCCTAGTCGCACTAGCTTCTCATTTTCACACCACAAACAGCTTACAATGGCTTGTTCCCTTTATCATCTATACTTTTTTGCATATCTTTCATTCATTGTTCTTTATCTCTCCACATCACCGTCTATATCTCTCGTTTCCCTGATCCCTGACCAGTCTGAAGAAGGGTCTCGACCCGAAACGTCGCCTATCTCCTTCGCTCCTTAGATGCTGCTGAGTTTCTCCAGCTTTTTGTGTAACCCAATGGTTTAGAACATTTCTTTTTTACAGTAATATTTTTGCATTGCAAACTAATCTGTGGTCAAAGCACCATAAGCTAATGCAACATGTTTAATACAGCTGTAGATAAGCGTAATCACAAAATGTATGCATCACATGTAAACCCCCAGATCTAACCAACTGAAAATGACTTTAGAGAAAAAGACAGAATTATACAGACCCATTCATTAGTTATATTGGGGACATTTTTGTGAGCGCCAACTTTTTGTCAGTGTTGTACCAACTAAGGAACTTATAACAACATTGTGAATAAATTACTAGAACAGCAGTCCAGAGACGAGGTTTAATTATGTGGTAATTTATTGAAATCCCAACATAGCAGCCGGGGAATATAATTTAGTTAAAAGTATCAATACGGGATGAAGCTTGTATGCATTGTCTAGTTCCCCATCTGGTTCACTAATCTTTAGGGATGAAATCATCGTCCTTATCGAATCTAGCCCATGTGACTACAGGCTCACAGCTGCTATTTGAAAGGGTCCAGCAAGACCATAAAACAGTACTGCACAAGAACAGGTGCTTCGGCCCACAATGTCTGTGCCTATCATGATGTCAAGACCATCTCTTATTACCTGCACATAATCTACATCCCTTTATTTCCTGCATATCCATGTACCTATCTAAAGTCCCTTAAATGCCATTTTCGTATCTACCTCAACCATCACCAGTGACAGCACGTTCCCTGCACTCACCACCCACTGTATAAAAAGATTGTCCTGCAAATCTACTTTAAACTTTTCCCCTCTCATCGTAAAGCAATGCCCTCTAATATTTGATATTTCCATCCAGGGAAAAAGGTTCTGGCTGTCTACCCGATCTATGCCTTTCATAATTGTATATACTTCTATCAGGTCTCCCCACAACCTCCAATGTTCCAGAGAACACAATCCAAGTCTGTCCAACCTCTCTCTGTGGCTAATACCCCCTAATTCAGGCATAATTCAGGCAAGTCTCCTCAGCATCTTTTCCAAAGCCTCCACATCTCTCCTGTAATGGGAATGACCAGAACTGAATGCAATACTCCAAATGGGGCCCAACGAAAGTCCTATAAATCTGCAGCATGACTTCCTGACTGTTATACTGCCGTGACCTATGAAAGCCAGCATACCATATGCCGCCTTTACCACTTTTTGTTGCCTCTTTCAGTGAGTTATGGACTTGAACCTCAAGATCCCTATGTACAGCAATGCTGTTAAAGCTCATTATATTGTCTTTCTTCCCCTGACATATGACCTCCTAAAGTGTAACATCTCATACTTACTTGGATTAAACTCCATTTGTTCGTTCTCTGCCCATTTCTGTAACTGATCTATATCCCACTATTTACCTTGACAGCCTTCCTCACGGTCCACAATGCCCACAGTCCATAATCGTGGTGTCATCTGCAAACCTACTAATCAACCCGTCTACAATTACGTCCAAATCATTGATATATTTATCACAAATAGCAGAGGTCCCTGCATAGCTCCCTGTGGAATTTCACTGATCACAGACCTCCAACCTGAATATTGTCCTTCCACAACCCTCTGTTTTTTATTAGTAAACCAGTTCTTAATCCATACGACTAAATCACTGTTAATCCCGTGCATTTTAATCTTCTTGATCAGCCTACCATGGGGACCTTTATCAAATGCTTTAATAAAATCCATTCAAACATCCACCACCCTACCCTCATTGTCCTACCCACCTTGTTACCACCTTCTTCACCTCTTCAATCAAGATAGTAAGGAATGACCTGCTGTGTACAAAGCTGTGCTGACTGTCCCTTAATAACCTATTCCCTTCCAAATGGGAGTAAATCCTAACCCAAAGAATCTCTCCAACAGCTTCCCAACCAATGACATGAGGCTCACCGGCCTATAATTCCCTGGATTCTCTCTACTTCCTTTCTTAAATAAAGGAACAACATTAGCTACTCTACAGTCCTCCGGAACCTCGTCTGTGGCTAGAGAATATGTAAAGATCTTTGTCAAGGCTCCCGCTATCTCCTCTCTTGCTTCTCTTAATCACATGGGACAAATCCCATCAGGTCCTGGGAATTCATCCACTTTAATACTCTTCAAGCCCCGACACTTCCTCCTTAATCTCAAACTGTCCTTGTATATTAGTATTCTCCACACTCACTGTCCTCCATATTCTTTTCCTTGATGAATAAGGATGAAAAATACTCATTTAGTATCTTGCCTACATCTCCACACTCCAAGCACAAATACCTTTCTTTATTTTGAGGTCCTGCCTTCTCCCTGGTTATCCTCTTGTTTTTAATGTAGGTATACAAAACTTTGGGATTTTCTTCAATCCAACTCACCAAAGTCATTACGTGGCCCCTTTTGGCCCTTGAGTCACCTGCTTGAGTTGTTTGCTCCTTTCTTTATATTCCTCAAAGGCCCTATCTGATTCCATCCTTTTAAACCTTGCATTCACTTTTTCCCTTCAACCAAATTTAAAACCGTTTTAGACTTACTGGAACATGTTGGTGCTGAACTTCGAACAACTTCTTTAGTCCGAATGTCAGATGTATGTAGACTTACCCAATAACAATTGCTCCCAGTGTACCCTCCCCGAGATCATGCCGAATAAAGTTGTGGGTTGCCATACTTCCACTTAGTACCTTCCTGTGAGGTCCAGCATTCACTCTATTCAAAACAAAATTAACAATTGTGGAGTTGTGAGCACTATCCTCAAAGTCCTCTTCCACTAAAACACCAGTCACCTGGCCTCGCTCATTTCTCAACACAAGGTCCAGTATGTTCCCTTCTCAGGTTGGACTGTCCACATACTATTTTTAGAAACCCTCTTGGGTGCACCTCACAAATTCTGCCCTGTCTAAACCTCGGCACTGAGCAAAGCACCATCAGTATTGGGGAAGTTAATGTCACTCACTAAGACAACCCTGTTGCTTTGGCATCTTTCATTAATCTGTCAACATATTTGTTCATCTCTCCCCTGCTTGCTATTAGGTGGCTTAGAGTACAATCCCATTTGAGTTTTTGTACCTTTCTTATTTTTAATCTGTACCCAAATAGCCTCAACAGATGAACCCTCCAGTATTGAACTTTCTGAGTACCGCCGTGATCAGTAATGCAACTCCTCCACCTCTTTTGCCTGCCTCTCGATCATGTCTGAAACTTTAAAACCCCAGAATATTGAGCTGCCAGTCGTGCCCCTCTCACAACCATGTTTCTGCAATGGCCACAACATCACAGTACCAAGCATCGATACAGACTCTTAAGTTCATCTGCTTTCTCCACAATACCCCTGGCATTGATATAAACACACACAAATATTTTCACAGTACCTTGGTACACGTGCCAATAAACTAAACTGAACTAAATTTCAAACAATCAGCATCACCATATTCCTTCACCTCTCCCTGCCTTCTGTCCTTTGAGGTTTCCTGGTCCTAATCTCTACCTTCTCGTCACTCCTTCCCATTTCTGGCCTATTACTCCAGTTCCTTCGCCTTGCCTCTCTAGTTTAAACCCTCCTGAGCAGCACTAGTGAATCTTCCTGCAACGATTGATTCATCTCCTGTTCAGATGCAAATGGTCTCTCTTGTGCAGGTCACCGCTGCCTCACAAGAGATCCCAATGATCTAAAAATCTAAATCCCTGTCCCCTACACCAACTCCTAAACCATGTTTTCATCCGTCCTATATCTTCCTATTTCTACCACCATCAGCACAGGACACCAGGAGTAATCTGCAGAATATTCCCCGTAGGGTCCTGCTTTTTACTCTGATGCCAAACTCCCAATATTCAATTCATAGGATCTCATCCCATTTCCTACCACTGATATTCGTGCCAATATGCAAAATGAATCCGGTTGCTCACCTCCCCTTTGAGAATGTTCTGCAATTGCTCGGAAACATCCTGGTCCCTGGCTCCAGGGAAGCTACACACCATCCTGGATTATTGTTTGCTGCCACTCTGTCTGTTCCCCTGACTAACGAGTCTCCTATCTAGGCTCTGACTCTGAGCCAGGCCTGACACCGCAGAGTAGACCACTCCTGCTGCTGCTGCTCTCCCCTGACCGACTGTCCCCAACAGTATTCAAAGGAGCACACCTGTTGTCGAGGGGAATGGACTAGGGCTATTCCTGCACTCTCTGCCTAATCCCTTTCCTGGCTGTCACGCATCTACTTCCTGCCTGCACCTTGGGCACGACCACCACACTGTAACTCCTATCCATGACACTCACACCCCTGGATAATCCTGAGATCAGCAAGCTGCAGGTTCACTTAGAGTCATAGAGTGATACAGTGTGGAAATGGGCCCTTCTGCCCACCTTGCCCACACCGTCCAACATGTCCCAGCTACACTAGTTCCACCTGCCTGCATTTGATCTATATCCTTCCAAACCTGTCCTATCCATGTATCTAACTGTTTCTTAAACGTTGGGATAATCCCAGCCTCAACTATCTCCTCTGGCAGCATGTTCCATACACCCACCCTTTGTGTGAAATATGCAATCTTCCTTCATAAGATCATGTGATAGGAGCCATTCGGCCCATCAAGTCTACTCTGCCATTCAATCATGGCTGAACTATCTCTCCATCCTAACCCCATTCTCCTGCCTTCTCCCCATAACCTCTGACCCCTGTACAAATCAAGAATCTATCTATCTCTGCCTTAAATGTATCTACTAACTTGGCCCCCACAGCCTTCTGTGGCAAATAATTCCAGAGATTCACCATCCTCTGACTAAAGAAATTCCTCCTCATCTCCTTCCTAAAATAATGTATTTTAATTCTGAGGCTATGATCTTTAGTCCCAGACTCTCCCACTAGTTGAAACACCCTCTCCGCATCCACTCTATCAAAGCCTTTCACTATTCTCCAATGAGGTTCTTCAATGTTTCAATGAGGTCCCTCCTCATTCTTCTAAACTCCAGTTGTCAAACACTCATAAGTTAACCTACTTATTCCTGGGATCATTCTTGTAAACCTCCTCTGGACCCTCTCCAGAACCAGCACATCCTATTCAGAACTCCTTAATGCGGTACCTTAAAGTCACTCCGTTTAATGGCCAATACAGATATGACACAAAGCTGGGTGGCAGTGTGAGCTGCGAGGAGGATGCTATGAGGCTGCAGGGTGACTTGGATAGGTTGGGTGAGTAGGCCGGTGCATGGCAGATGCAGTATAATGTGGATAAATGTGGGGTTATCCACTTTGGTGGCGAGAACGGGAAGGCAGATTAATATCTGAATGGTGTCAGGTTAGGATAAGGGGAAGTACAACGAGACCCGAGTGTCCTTGTACATCAGTCACTGAAAGTAAGCATGCAGGTACAGCAGGCAGTGAACAAAGCTAATGGCATTTTGGCCTTCATAAGGAGAGGATTTGTTTTGGAGCAAGGAGGTCCTACTGCAGTTGTACGAGGCCCTGGTGAGACCGCACCTGGAATATTGTGTGCAATTTTGGTCTCCTAATTTGAGGAAGGAGATTTTTGCTATTGAAGGAGTGCAGCGTAGGTTCACCAGGTTACTTCCCGGGATGGTGTGACTGACATATGATGAAAGAATGGGTTGACTGGGCGTGTATTCACAGGAATGTAGAAGGATGTTTCTATGTTTCTAGCTGAATAGTGCTTTTTAGCAATATCTTCAACTCATGAAATGATTGCAAAACTGAATGCAACTTCTGCCTAAAAAGCCATGGTTTTGCCAATCCCAGAAAAGCTTTGCTGAATAAATAACAGCAATTACATGTCTGGATATTTCACATATGCCCACATCTACCAAGGAAAACCAGCGACATTTATGCTAACCAACTGTACGGTTTTCCAAAGATTTTTCATTCTTGTTCCTCAGGACATTTTCAAAAATCTGTGCCTGGACCATCCAATACCTCCACCTTATTTGTGTGTTCTAATGTTTCAGAAAATATTCTTTGCAAAATGTCAACTGTCGTTTACAACACTGCTGCCTGCCTCTGAATTACCCGATATTTCTCCAAGCCATAAAACATTTATTCTGTAATATTGATGCTAGGCATTTCCCCATAGCTAGTTTGACAAATTCTTCTTTCGACTGGTGAAATTACCAAACGCCAACATTAATTTTCATTTTCTCCTTGCATTTTTTCTTTCCCTTTCGTTCTTCAAGTTTCAGTGTTACGGTTATGGCCAGAACAAAGAGTAAAGCCATATCACGGAAACAAATATCCAACTAGCCCCCAGCAATTGGATCTTAGTTTGATACTCCATCACAGTTCCGTTTATCTAGACCCTAATTGGAGAGACAGAAACACGTGAGCACACAGGCGCATGCATACATGCACGCATGCACACGCACACAGAGACTTTGTTGGAGTCAATGCTGTATGGTATCAATTAAATATCAAGAAGGATTTTTATTTATTTCTCCTTATCCATACAATCAACTACTTAAAGTTGTCTTTCTCATTGTAGGTCCAAGCTCGAGTTAGAGACCCTTCATCAACTTCAAATCACCCAAGAAAACATGTTTAGAACATCTGAAAGTGCTCAAAGTGGTTGTGGATCGACATACCCCGAGAAGAGGGTTGATGTAGATTCTTCGATTACGCGTGATGACGTTTCATTCACTGATGACAGAGCTGTAAATATTGTTCCGTGCAGTGCTTCAGATCCACCAGAAACATTCTGCAATTCCGATTCTTGCACTGTGTCCACCCAGAATGAATCTCCACAACCAGTGGACTCCTTAAGTGCTGAACATTATAATCTTGCAAAACTAGGAGATACGCTGCCCCATGTCTTGTGTGGAATTAAATGTCCAGAGAAGCAGGCGGCACAGACACGGATGCTGGAGAGTAGACTGATTGGTCAGCAACGGAGCTCCTCAGCCTGCACCTCAGGAAAGAACCGTAAACAGCTTAAACGCTCACACACAACAGTTATTCAGATCCTCGACAACACCAAGGACCTATCAGTTAAAGCGATTAAAGTCTCGCAGCAAACTACTTCAGGCAAGTGCCTTGGAAACCAAATTGTCCAACCAAGCACTGAACACCAATCTCCATCTGAGCAAAATAATATGTCAGAAAGACATGCTTGAATATCAGAGAATTCTGAAAGTTCAATCCAGTCTTCAGGAAGCAAAGGTGAACAAGATGAAATTGTAGGTATGCCCGATCTTCCGGGATGCGTAAAGCAGTGTTGGTGATTATTCATAAAATAGAGAGAAGCTCATCCACCTTGTATTCAATTTCCCTTTTGATTCAAGGAATTCTAATGGCAAATATGTTCCTGTTTTTTTTATTTTCCATATTTAATCAAAGCATATGTAATATATTAGTGATTTTGTTTGAAATTCTTAATTCTATTGCAGTCCTCAAAAGGTTAATGATTTTGTTCATATAAACCATAATACTACTTTAAAAATGAACATTTCTTTCTTTTCTGACTAACAGATTTAGATTATCAGCCGCTGGCTGTTGTTTCGTTTGAAATCAATGGAACTAAACATGAGAAGTAAATGGAACTGGTTGTAGATGCTCAGGCTCCTGTTTAGTGTGAAGGAAGAGAGATAAATCCATTTCTCTTGCTCAATCAACTCCACACAATATACCATATCAATCCTTTACAATGTTATTTTTTCCCAGGACTTCACTCCAGAAACATTCTCTGTTATGTTCTACAGTGGTTAGCTGGAGAGAGAAAATAGGAGCATGAGTAGGCCATTCATTTCTAAGATTGAATGAATGATTAAATAAGTTTATTGGCCAGGTATGTACACATACAATAAATTTGCCTTGGTGCTCCGCTCGCAAGTAACAACACGACATACAATAACAATTAAGAATGACACATAAAGCATTAAACATTAATAATAAAACATTATAGTTTATGGGCTTCCACCACCATTCAACACGATCATGAATGAATTTTCTTCCTGCTGTTTTGCTCCTATGTGTTCATGCTGAATGCCTCTGCTTTCCTGGACATCAAACAGAGCCTTTCACTGCTCTACTCGAAGCACTCAAACTTTCTGCCATTTCCAAGTACATTTTGATGTGTGGGGAATGGAATGGTATAGATCATGTGCAGGCAGATGAGCTTAATTTATCTTGGCATCATGTGGGCCAGCAGACATTATGGGCTGAAGGGCCCGTTCCTGTGCTGTACTCTTCCATATTCCATCTTCCTAATTCTACTCAAGTAGAATTAATGCAGCAATTTCTTGCTCCTTCATCCCCTTTTAGCTTCAGCCAGTGATCTTTTCATTCAGTAAGAAGCAACCCGTACCATTCCACACATCAGATTTACCCTCAGTGAAGCAGTCATTGCCCTCACCTGGCATCTCCATTCCAGTATTTCATGGCATAATCTGACAATATTTTAGTCATCTTCCCAGGTCCCCATATTCTAGCTGAACTAACTTTAAATTATCACCTACCTGGTCACAGTCTTACCATTTATTTTGCCCGTGGCCCTCTACTTTCCCCACAAATAAAACCACCCACATATATCTTCTTGGACTGCTGAGCGAGTTGGGCTGAAGGGCCTGTTCCCATGTTGCATTTAGACTAGAAATGAGACAAATATACATTGTACCCAAAAATAGCACTAACAATCCTCTGATACATCCAATAAAAATGTAATTTAATGTAATCGATTTAATGGGAAATGCGGCCCATGTGAGTTTAATGGAAGCGGACTTTGATGATTGTGTAAGGAACAGGGGAATGGGGCCAGGTAACTTAGAACATAGTAAAATAGGTGCAGGAGTAGGACATTCGGCCCTTCAAGCCAGCACCTTCATTCAATATGATCAGGGCTGGTCATCTAAAATCAGTACCCCGTTCCTGCTATTTTACCATATCCCTTTATTCCTTTAGCCCTAAGAGCTAAATCTAAAGGGCCTGTCCCACTTTCCCCGAGTTATTCACAAATTCTCCCGAGTTTTCAAACTCGCAGAATGTTCGTAACGAGTCTGTAGGATTCTGTGGATATATCATAGCGGCTTGTTATGCCAGCCATAGCTACTCGGGGCATCTGGTAAGTCGGGACGTTTTTTCAGCATGATGAAAAATGTCCACGAGTAAAAAAATAGCCCCGAGTAGCTACGGCTGGCATAACGAGCCATTATGTTATATCCACGGACTCCTACTGACTCGTTACGAACATCTGCGAGTTTGAAAACTCGGGAGAATTCGTGAATAACTCGGGAAAGTGGGACAGGCCCTTAACTCTTTTTTGAAAATATCCAGTGAATTGGATTCCACTGACTTCTATGGCAGAGAATTCCACAGATTCACAATTCTCTGGATGAAAATCTTAAATGGCCTATTCCTTATTTTTAATCTGTGACCCATGGTTCTCGACTCCCCCAACATCAAGAACATTTTTCCTGAAACTAGCCTGATCTATCCCTTAAGAATGTTATATGTTTCTATAAGATACCCTCTCATCCTTCTAAATTCCAGTGAATACAAGCCCAGTCGACTCATTCTTTCATCATGTGTCAGTCCCACCATCCCGGGAATTAACTTGGTGAACCTACACTGCACTCTCTCAATAGCAAGAATGTCCTTCCTTAAATTAGGAGACCAAAATTGCACACCACACTGTGCAGTCTCACCAGGGCTCTGTAGAACTGCAGTTCTACCTCCTTGTTCCTAGACTCAAATCCTTGAAACTCAATAACTTGATAAGGAATGCTAAAAGGAGTTGAAAAGGTACGTGGGCATGAGGCCACAGTAAGATTACAATGCACACCTTGGATATCACCTGGTGACCAATATGCTAAACGTTTGGGATTTCTGAATAATCAGACAGTGGATTATTGCAGTTTTACTGTGCTGAAAATCCAAATTCAATCATAATAAAGTAAAAAAACAATTCAATAGGCCATTAATGCCACATAATTAGAATGAAGGCAGCAAATTTTATCATTGAATGTTTACATTGTTTATGCAGTGTTAACTTTATTACTAAAAAGAGATTTGGATGTTAATTAAAATATTCTGCAAAGAGTATTGGATATTTTACACAAAATGAATATTGTGTAAAATAAAAATATGACCTTTACAAAATTTGCTCATTGTACTATTTTGTTGATTCTGTAAATAACTGACTTTAGGTGCTTAAGATGGTGTTCAAGTAAGTATGTAAACAATTTGTACATATTGGATTGTAAAATATATACAAACTTTCATTTATTGTGTTATGTTATAGTTATGGGCTTACCTATTTTAGAGAGGGAGCAAACATTTTTTTACCAGTATTTGGACATATGAGCTTCTTCCGTTGGAGGAAATGTTACTTATACGTTGTTCTTTTGTAACTAATTTTAAAAGTCTGGGGAAGAAATAAAATAACATTTTGATTTATTTTAGTGATGTGTCTTGCATTATTACACTGTCATCTATGATGAGCAATTTATGGCCTACTATAGACTGCAAATCCATTACTTTGTAGTTGCAATGTAATGTACTGCAGCCTAGAAATCTGACCCACTTTATTTGTTGAAATCATCCACAATACCATTTTCCACATGTTGTGACACTTTAGGTGAACAACATCTGGCCTGTGGTCAGGATTCCGTTCTGCCTGACTACTCCCTGTAAGTTTGCCAATGGTCCTTGGGATCGAGCTCTTTATCGGAGCAGGTCATGGCATCATCAGGATATATAGAGGGGAGCTCTGTGGAGGCAAAAAAAAGGTAAGACTTGGCTCTGCCAGCACATTTCCAAATCCTCATGGCCCATCCAATGCCAGACTCAAGTCATTGGGTTCCTCTAGGCACTGTGACCCAGTTATTTAGTTCCGCTTGACTCTCAATGGACTTATGCATGGACTTAATGGTTTCAGCAGCCCCAACTCATGCTTCCTAAAAGATGTTCCACTTTATTATTTGCCTCAAAACCTTTAATCTTCCTTTCAGGAGCCAAGGATCAGGGCATATAGGAGCATTAGGACATCATCTGGCATTTTGAACTTTCTTCACCATTCATCAGTTATGGCTGATTCTCTACCTTATTTTCCTGCACGCTCTCCATATTCTATTGATCTTAGTTTTAAATAAACTAAGCCTCCATTGCACTTCCAAGAGAAATATTCCCAAGAATCACTTCCCTCTTTATGAAAGACTTTCTCCTTGTCTCAGGCCTAAACAGTCAGTCAAAGGAGACTGTGACCTTGGTTCTGGTCTCCTCAGAAAGGGAAAACATACAGCTTCCACCTTTTGGTCTATCTGTCCTCTTTCTTTGATCTGAATAATGGTCTTGCATCTTTTGCCTCCACATATGGTACTTCCAATGTTGTTTTTTGTTTTTAGATTCCAACATCTGCAACCTCTTTTATATTTTTATGATGTCAATCCTGATTTTCCTTTCAAAAATCAATGCTGACTCAATCCTATTATTCTTTTCAAGGTTTTCCATCATTACAATCTTCATTATAGAGTTCAGTATTTATCTTACCAGTAGGTCAGTAGTTATCCATTTCCCCCCTCCTTTTTTAAATAGCTTGACTTGCATTTGCTGCCCTTCATTCCACAACTCCAGAATCGAGCAATGTGAAAATTAGGTAATTTCTATTTTGATATCTACCTCTTTCAGTAATCTGGGATGTACATTAATGAGAGTTATTTTATGGAGAGCTGAGCAAGGACAAACGATCACGTGGTGGACAGAAAAGGAGATCGAAATACACTCTAAAAACATTTCTGAAGTGTTTCACATTGACAAATACCACTGGCAACAATATGCATTGGATCACCCTGTTTGATGTACCTGCATTAAAAGTGTTGCTTGTTCAAATGACTAAGCCAAAATAGAGGAAGCAAAGAAAAGAGAATCGCAAAAATCATTAACTACTGATGCTGGAATTATCTGCCACATCAGGCAGTGGAGGCCAATTCACTGGATGTTTTCTAGAGAGTTAGATAGAGCTCTTAGGGCTTATGAAATCAAGGGATATGGGGAGAAAGCAGGAACGGGGTACTGATTTTGGATGATCAGCCATGATCATATTGAATGGCAGTGCTGGCTCGAGGGGCCAAATGGCTTACTCCTGCACCTAATTTCTATGTTTCTGTGCTGCAGCATCCCTACACTGTCACCTGTATGGGAGAAACGTTAGACCTCAGATTGGTCTAATCGGTCAATTCTGTACTCATTGTAACGCCATAGACTCGATGTCATGGCCTCACCCAAGAAGGAGCAACAACAACAACATAATTGGGTCCTAGAACCGATCAGCTTTTGTTTTCAGCAATTCTCTCATATTTGTTTTACATATACTCATTTTTATTAATTGTTTCCAGATCCTTATGTCCTCTGTTTTTTCTCGCTACTTTTCCATGAAGACAGACAAGTGTGGATGAAGTTCTGAAATCTTAACTTAGTGTCTCTTTCCACTGCCTGAACTGCTGAGTGATTCCTGCATTTTCTATTTTTATGATGTTTGCGGTTGCTTAATTCTTCTGCCATTTATTATTCCCTATTACAAATTCTCCCATATGTCTGGAGCAATGACAGTTAATATCATATTTTAAATTGCTTTCACATGTTTTTCAAAACTTAATTTTCACTTTCCAAGTTTCTTGCTCTCTAAACCATTAAAGAGCCACTCACACAATTCATAAGCTATGCTTTTCTTTAAGTTATAAGAAGATAGTATTTTTTTTCTTTCCCTGTGTGCTACGGAAAAATAGTTCACAGGAACACAGTAGTGCGACTTGTGGAAATGCTGCCACAGACCTTCAGTAATCTGGGTTCAACCTGATCTCTGGATAGTTGGAATTTGCACATTCTCTTTGACAGTGTGAGTTTCCTCTAAGTCCTCTGGTTTCCCTTCAAAGACCTGCAGGTTAGTAGGTTAATTGGCTGTTGTAAATTGCTCATAATGTGTAGGAGTGACAGAACGTGAGGGAATGTGAGAGACTAAAGTAAGGTTCGTGCAAATCTCCCTTCATCATTACGACTCGTTTATTTTAGGGAAATTTTGTCGGTGCACTGTTGTTTGGTTGCTTGTTTAGTAGAAATTTGGTTAAAATGCCAGTATGTATGCCAACACTATGTTAATGTTCCACTGATATAAAGTACAAAAATGAATGGAACATCTCTTAATATGCAGAAACTTACACTGGCTTTCAAAATTCAAAATGTCACTTTGCCGCTGTATATTGTATGACATTGTATATAAATTTAGTTTAGGTTAGTTTAGAGATACAGTGCAGAAACAGGCCCTTCGGCCTACCGAATCCGCGCCGACCAGCGATCCCCGCATATTAACACTATCCTGCGCACGCACGCACTAGGGACAATTTCCATTTTGATACAAAGCCAATTAATCTGCAAACCTGTACGTCTTTGGAGTGTGGGAGGAAACGGACGATGTTGGAGAGAACCCACGCGGTCACCGGTGAACATACAAACTGCGTACAGACAGCACCCACAGTCAGGATCAAATCCCGGCTCTGGCGATGCAAGCGCTGTAAGGCAGGAGCTGTTAGCAGTGAGTTGATCCGGGTGGAGGGATTGATTTGAAATGGAATCAGATGAGGGAAGGAAGGGTGGAGATAGTGAAGATGATAACTGAAGACAACAAACATATTGAGCCATACAGCAGGAAAACAGGCCCTTCGGCCCAATTCCATGCCAACTAAGATGCCCCACCCTTGCTGGCTCATGTTTGACCCATATCCCTCTAAAGTTTTCCCAATTATGTACCTGTCCAAATATCTTTTAAATATTGTTAGAGTACCTGCCTCAATCACCTCCTCCGGCAATTTGTTGCATACACCCACCACCCACTATGTGGAAAGGTCCCCCCTCAGGTTCAGGTTCCCATTACATCTTTCACTTCTCACCTTAAACCTATCATCTTCAGAGATATCACCATGGACTATTTCATGGGCCCTATCACCACACCTTAAACCTATATCCTCTGGTTCTCGATTGCCCTACTTTGGGCAAGAGACTCTGTGTGTCTATTGATCTATTCCTCTCCCGATTTTGTACAATTCTAACCGATCACACCTCATCCTCTTGCGCTCCAAGGCATAGAGTCATAACCCGCTCAACCTTTCCCAACAGCTCAGGCCCTCAAATCCATAGCCTGCATTTTCCAGTTTCCTACTGCCCCGTCCCACTTAGGAAACCTGAACGGAAACCTCTGGAGACTTTGCGCCCCACCCAAGGTTTCCGTGCGGTTCCCGTGCGGTTCCCGGAGGTTTTTGTCAGTCTCCCTAATGGTCGAAAGTGGTTTCTGCTTCTTCTATGTTCCGGCGATTATTTCAAAAAATTCAAAACCGGCCGCAACTAAAAATATGTTGCCGTTTTAAAAATCAGTAATTATTTAGTCGAAGCCGGTTGCGATGCTAGTTGAAGGAGGTTGCAGGTAGTGGAAGGTAAGATTTTTTTTTCAACCAGTTTTATTCCACCAGGGAGGTCTTACCTTCCACTACCTTCACTATCTTCTTACCTTCCCCCCCCCCCCCCCCCCCCTACACTCCCACCCGTCCTCTTCCACCTATATCCATCATTCCGGCTTTATCTTTCATTCCTTCTCTCCGTATCTGACACCCTTTTGTCTCCTTTTCATCTGTAGCCTTTGTCCACCCATCTGCCAATAAAAAACTCTCCTCACCTGGATCCATCTATGACTCAGCAGACGTTCGGTCCCCCTCCTACAATCAGTCTGATGAACTGTCCCGACCTGAAACGTCATGTCCATTCCCTCCACAGATGCTGCCTGATCCGCTCAGTTAGTTAATCATTTGTGTTTTACTAAAGATTCCTGCATCTGCAGTTCCCTCGGCCCCTCTTAATTTATCTGCTCACTAAAAGTTCAAAAATCTTTAATAGTTTGGTAAAATACAAAATCTCTTTCATAACTTGACATTGATTTAGCTCAGTTTAATTTTCGATGATTTTCTGAATTCCTTTTTCATTGCATTCTACTGTGGTTTCTAGGTTTTGAACAGATGGAATATGTTTGCTACCATCCAATCTCCAGTCTCCTTTGTAAAATCCAAGGAATTCTGAAAGATAAAAAGCAATTAATCTTGACTGTAATCTCCTTCAAATCCCTTGGCTGCAGGCAATCAGGTTAGGGACTTGCCAGCTCTCAGTCCCATTAATTGACAAGTCCTGGTTGTTTACTAATATCTTTAAGGTCCTTGCTCTTGTCAGTTTTAGTGCTTTATCATTTATCTCTTTGCATCTTCTAACATGACAAAGGGTAGTGCTTCATGTTTCTGCTATTTCTTCATAATTTCTTCTATTTACCTTTGTCTATTTTACCCCTTTTATTTTACCTTACAATCCAATTTGCAGTTTGCCCACATATTGCATTTCTGCCTCATTATCTGTTATTGATCATCCTCAGCCTTACATCTCACTGGCAACATTCAAGAAGCCCTTGAGTCGAGGCAATAATAATTGAGAGGCTTAACTGCCGCGTATTTGTGTGTGCGGAGGAAATAAATGAGTGTATTTGGATGCAAACAATAATCTGTTCCACTGAATGACATAGTTTATTAGAACATTGCTGATTTTTTTTTGGCTTCATGCCTTTCAAAAGAATGAAGAATCCGTCAGTAGATCTGCTGTCATTATTGTCTCTGTAGTGAACAATCTTCAGAATTTCTTATGTATTGAACCTGAGATTCTCAGAAATCTGTTTTTTATAGTTTATATATTCTTGTTCATTTGGGTTTAATGCACCATTGAGAGCATGGAAATAGGTCCTTTGGCCCAGCGAGACCACTGACTTTCAAGCACACATTTACACACTTCCTACCCTAACCTATTTTATTCTTCCCATATCCCCATCAACTCTGCTCCAGATTATATAACCCATCTTCATACTAGGAATAATTTATGCTGCAAATTATCCTTCCAACCCACACATTTTTTAGGATGTGTGAGGAAACTGGATTGAGGGCTTGCTTGCCCTGCTTTCCGCTACTTCTCCGCACCAAAGTTAAATGCAATCTAATTGCAAAAGCTTCACCCAAATGCGTACCTGAAGGGAGAGCTAATACAAGGTTGGAGTTAAGCGCAGACAATTTTTACGGCTGAAGTCTGAGCTCCACTAAAGTGAATGTGGAGAGAATGTTTCCAGTAGTGGGACAGTCTAGGACAGAGGGCACAGCCTCAGAATAAAAGCATGTACCTTTAGAATGAAGATGAGGAGGAATTTCTTTAGCCTGAGGGTGGTAAATCTGTGGAATTCAATGACAGCCAGCTGTGTGGACCGTCATTGGGTATTTTTAAAGCAGAGTGATAGGTTCTTGATTTGTAAGGGCATCAAACGTTACTGGGAGAAGGTAGAAGAATGGGGGTAAGAAGAAAAAATAGATCTGCCAAGATTGAATGGCGGATCCAAATGGCCTCGCTCTCCTCCTATGTCTTAAGGTATCGGAAACAGAACAATGAAATTCCCACTCCAAACGTACAATTCCATCCCCTAGAAACAAAGAACCGCAGATTCTGGTTTATACCAAAGATAGACACAAATGCTGGAGTAACTCAACGGGTCTGGCAGCATCTCTGGAGAAAAAGGATAGGTGACATTTTGGGTCGAGGCCTTTCTTCAGGCTGAAAGTAGGGTGTGGGACCATGATTTGTCCTGGTCTTTTTTTGCCTCTGGTTCTCCACCTCCGACCCCACCCCATACTTTCAGTCTGAAGAAGGGTCCTGATCCGAAACGTCACCAACCCTTTTTCTCCAGAGATGCTGCCAGACCTGCTGAGTTACTCCAGCACTTTGTGTCTATCTCTACACAGTTCCTTGGGTTTGATTATCAGTTTGGAGCAGATGATGATGTTCACTGTAGTCAATCGACAGCCTGCCATTCGTGTTCTTATTTTCCAAGTGGTTGGGTTTATTATTATTGTCACATATGCTGAGGTATAGTGAAAGGCTTTATTTAGCATGCTATCCAAATAGATCAGATATACCATACATAGATACAAACTGTTCAAACTCAAGTACAATAGATGGAGCAAATGGGAAGATAGAATGCAGAATATAGTTTTTAGCATTGTAGCGCATCAGTTCCTTTCATAAAGTCCAATGTCCAGAATGGGATAGAGGTGAATCGAACAGTACCCTAGCTTATTGCCCTGTGCAGAGTAGGAAGGCAGCAAGACTGCATCAGCTGTTGATCAGTTACAGGGTCGGTGAGTTGCAGTGGCTCCAGGTCTTTGTTAAACCACGAATTGACATCCATCATAACCAACCTGTCAAAGTACTTCATCACTACAGATGCTGGTGCCACTGGTCAGTGGTCACTGAGGAATGCTTTTTATCGTGTCCCAGTTAATAATTTCCACCAGTATTAATGCATTACCAATCGCCTCAATGGCGATAGTTCAAATTCCAAGCTTAGAGCTTGACAGAAAATCAGTGCTGACACTCAACGTGCAAGGCTAGGAAATGTACTTGCGGGCGGTGTTTACCAGCGCTCTCTCTCCCTTATTTAGTGTTTAAAAGGACTTGTATCTATGCAGCTTCTCAATATATCCGTCAACCAACTTCACGAAAAACATATCACCTGGTTATTTTCACATTGCTGTCTGTGGGAACGTGATGTGTGGACGTTAGCTGTGTGCACTTTGTCTTTATTTTACAGAAAAGTGCTTTGGGGTGCCTTGTGATTTCCCATACGTGCTATGTAAACGCAACTGCTTCTTTGCATATGATATGCCTTGTTTAATCTATACCTTTCATGTTTTTAATTTCGATTGTTCCACTTGGGGCAGCTCGTCGTTAATGCCGTGCGTTCAGGGGCAATCGGCGGCACGCAAGGTCCGTGTGCCAGCTCTCTGCTGCCACAACTGATATCTCCATCCACCTGCTGTGTGCCCAACCACACCGGCTGAAAACTCGGGAAGGGGGGGGGATAAACTGTTGCACTGTTTCTGAGTCCATGTGAAGCCAGAGCCCCCTCCCCCTTTGGCTCCTCTGGTTTCCTGTTTGCCCGCGGTTTGCGCCGTTCCCCGCAGGGCAGGCAGCTCCTCGGGCATTGTGTGCCCGGCACTCGAGCGCTCTGTGAGTACACCCGCACCAAGACTTGGCCAAACTGCAGGCAACTCGAGGAAAGAAGCAACGCCCCCCCCAACTCCACACCAATGCAGTGAAATGAGCCCATGTGTGGCTCTCCAGCCTCTGCTTCTGGTTCCAGGGAGCTTGGTTCGTGCTGGGTCGGAGTGGCCGCTGTAACTCGGGCCGGCAGCTATGGAGGATCCTTCACCCCCAGGCACACAGCGCCTCGACTGCTCCGCACGCCCGCTGCTGTTTCACACTGCGGACGAGATGCATTCCCATCGCAAACACTTCCACCCAAGTTATAGCCTGGAGCAAGAAACCGTGCTCGAACACCCAGGCGAATTACCTTCTATCAGCGTGGTAAGTTTATTTCCCACAATTTATTCCTGGACAGTTGAATCTTGCAGTTAACAACCCCCCTCCCTCTGTAGCAAGGCAAATTTTGGTATTAAATTAATTGCTACGTGTCTCCGTTAAAACATCATAACACTTCTGGAGCATAAATGCACACTTCCCACTTGTTGACTGTGCAACCTTGTTTTAGCAGTGCACCTTGGTAACACGCTTTACCTGGCATGTGATAAAGAGCGGCGCCAGGGGTTTAGGAAGTTTCATAGGTAGCTGGTGGTAGAACTCACTGCGAGTTCTGGTCAGTGGCGAAAGACGCAACATTAAACATTTTGGCGCACTTTCAGGCCCAGAAACTGATTTGGCAACAAACACGCCCCCTTGTTGTGGCTTCCACCCTGCAACACTGTCTCCATGAATTGGAAATTCATTTCACTCTGGAGTTAAGTATCTCTGGAGAAAATCAAAGCAGCATGAAAACGTATTTTCCATTTCCCCCCTTCGTTTAACCTGGATTTACTAGTTATGCAAGGATTAGAGATGGGAATGGAACAGTTGGAGGTGGAATATCATGTGACAAAATCTCCAGAGGTATACACAGCCTGAGTTAACACCGTTTCATGTTTTTGGTTGTTTCCTTGCACCCCTTAGTGTATTTTCTTTCAGTAGTGCAGTACAGATAATTTATGATTGTCATTTGTCATTATTCACAGTTGTATCATTTACAGTTGTTTACTTTGAGCTTCACGTGAGCAGGGAATTTCATTGCATCCTGTTATATGCATGTATTTTTTGTTTTTTTATGACTTGGCAGATCAATTTCCTTTCTGGGATAAATAAAGTCATATCATATCGTATATACGACAAACCAATTTGAATAGTTGGACAACTAATCTTTAACTAATGAGATGTTTAATTTGCATAGCTTTTTTATATCTTAGATCATTTTTCATGGAAATAATTAATAAATTGTTTGATGGCTAATCGATGCTATTCTTTGAACCAAGATTCTTTAAACTCATTAAAATATTCCGTCAGTCACTGCGATTATAATTGACCTAATCTTAAATATATCTACCCAGTGTCGCAATGGCCGAGCATCTCAGATTTAAAATTGATAATTGACAAAGCACAAATGTTTTTTTTACGAATATCATAATTCTATCACTCTTATTTGTGAAAATTTCCCCTTAACTTTCTTCGTTATTGACTTGAAGCCTCATTTGTAATTTTTCCTCGTTCTTTAGCCAACAGAGCCCTAACAGCATTTTGGCGAATCTCTGCTGCCTTCCTTGTAAACTGTGTGCTATTACGACAGGTGTGACCTTATGAGAACCTTCCATAATGGAAGCAAAGCTCAGCGGGTCAGGCAGCATTTCTTGAGAACATGGATAAGCGACATTTCAGGTTGAGATCCTTCTTCAAACAAAGGTCCCGACATGAAACGCCACCTATCCATGTCCTCCAGAGATGCATCCTGACCCCCTGAGTTACTCCAACAATTTTTTAAATCACTGCATTGTTTCTCATCCTTCACCTGGTAGAGCTGATGCCTAATGCCCCTGTCCAACTTAGGAAACCTGAACGGAAACCTCTGGAGACTTTGCGCCCCACCCAAGGTTTCCGTGCGATTCCCGGAGGTTTTTGTCCTCCGGCAACGACCTTCAACTAGCATCGCAACCGGCTTCGACTAAAGATTACCGATTTTTAAAACGGAAACCACTTTCGACCATTAGGGAGACTGACAAAAATCTCCGGGAACCGCATGGAAACGTTGGGTGGGGCGCAAAGTGTCCAGAGGTTTCAGTTTACGTTTCCTAAGTGGGACAGGGGCATTACAATGCCAGAGCCCGGGTTCTATCCTGACCTTGGATGCAATGTGTGTGGAGTGTGCACATTCTCCCTGTGAACATGTGGGTTTCTCCGGGTGCTGTGGTTTCCTCCCACATCTCAAAGACGTGTGAGATTGTAGGTTAATTGGCCAGTGTAATTTGCCCCTGGTGTGTAGGAAGTGGATGAGAAAGTTGGATAACATGGAACTTATGTGAACGGGTGATCGATGGTTGGCGTGATGCTCGTTGAGCTGAAGGACCCGTTTCCATGCAGTATCTTTAAACTCTAAACTAAACTTGGCCCCAGTCATCTAGACCAACTAGCTTTTTGCCTTTTCCTTATATACCTGATTGCTATCTTTAAGAGCTTTGTGTACATATCTCTAAAGTTTCTACTTTTTTAATAATAACTGTAAATATGCAGCTGGATTGGGGGGGGATTTATGTTAAGAGATTAGCCGGAATAGGTTGGAAATGATGAAGTATCTTTTTAATATATTGTAGGTCATTTACTTCTGTAATGTTATTGATTAATCAGATAATGCGCAGATTTATTTGACAACTGTTCTACCCCATGCACAGTAAAACTCTCTCATTTTCAGGTCACAGTATCTGCTTGTGAACTTAGCATTTCCTGAGGTTGTTCATAGAAACCAGTATAGATTTTCCCTCGGTATGTTCGATAAAAACTTGGCTGCATTACATCTGTTGCAGTTGTAATTGAGCAACTGAGTAATTGAATAATTCTGAAATCTGAGCAAATGTGTATGTGTAAACTGATATATTGATGTAACGGAAAAATGTGTTTGTTGCAAACTGATTGTCGGTAATGCACCTTTCTTGGTGGAAATTGTGTCAACATGGATTAATAAATCAGGTGAATATTGAAGAATGTTATGCAGTACCTTAGCAAAAGGAAAGCCAAATATTTATGTTCTGCTTGAACTTTTTGTGCAAATCTTTATTTGCCAATTACCATGTAATCGCTATGTACATTTCACACTCATCATGAACTCAGTTGAGAACATATTTAAGAGTATGCCATTCAGCCTCTTATACGTGGTTCATATGATCATAAATAATCTCCTGATGAATCATATTGTGATGGAAATAGTTTGTTTTGCATTGCACATTGTGTGTCAACTAACCTTATGGTGATGTGACATTTTTAGTTTAGTTGAGAGATACAGTGTGGAAACAGGCCCTTCGGCCCACCGAGTCTGTGCCAATCAGCGATCCTTGCACACTAACACAATCCTACACACACTAGGGACCGTTTATAATTTTACCAAGCCAATCGGCCTACAAATCTGCACATCTATGGAGTGTGGGAGGAAACCGGAACTTCCGGATAAAACCCACGCAAGCAAAGGGGAGAAAGCACAAACCCTGTAAGACAGCACCCATTGTCAGGATTGAACCCAGGTCTCTAGTGCTGTAAGGCCGCAACCCTACTGTGCACCACCGTGGCACCCATATATCCTTTGGTTTAGGATGGCAGGTATAGTTACTTTTTTATTAAACTAATAATTGTGGAATTGTTCTACATTGATTATGTTTCTGTTAAGTTTATGGTCTTAGCTCTCACTAAAAATCCAACCAAAAAACCATGGTGTATTTGCTCCTTATTACTCAATCACGGTTCATTTATTTTAATTTTCTTGCTGTACTAGACAGTTATGGATTATAGACAGACACGAAAAGCTGGTGTAACTCAGGGGGACAGGCAGCATCTCTGGAGAGAAGGAGTAGGTGATTTGGGTCAACACCCTTCTTCAGACTAGTTAGGGACAAGATAAATGAGAGATGTAGGAGATAAAGACCAATGAATGAAAGATATGCAAAAAAAGTAACGATGATAAAGGAAACAGGCCATTGTTAGCTGTTTGTTGGGTGAAAATGAGAAGCTGGTGCACCTTGGGTGGGGGAGGGATAGAGAGAGAGGGAATGTCGGGGTTACTTGAAGTTAAAGAAATCAATATTCATAGCACTGGGCTGTAAGCTACCCAAGCGAAATATGAGATGCTGTTCCTCCAATTTGCGTTTAGCCTCACTCTTACAGTGGAGGAGACCTAGGGCAGTAAGGTCAGTGTGGGAATGGGAAGAAGAATTAAAGTGTTTAGCAACCGGGAGGTTCAGGCAGGCTGAGTGAAGGTGTTCAGCGAAACGATTGCCAAGTCTACGTTTGGTCTTGCCGATGTATAAGAGTCTATATCTTGAACAACGGATACAGTAGAGGAGGTTGAAGGAGGTGCAAATGAACCTCTGCCTAACCTGAAAGGACTGTCGGGGTCCTTGGACAGAGTTGAGGGAGGAGGTATTGGGACAGATGTTGCATCTTCTGCATTTGCAGGGGAAGGTACCTAGGCAATGGGTGGTTTGGGTGGGAAAGGATACGTTCACCAAGGTGTTGCAGAGGGAACGGTCTCTGCGGAAAGCAGAGTGGGGTGGAGATGGGAAGATGCACCCCTTTCCGCCTTCTGTTTTGCAGAAAAAATGTCACTGCAATTTGTCTTTGAATTGTCGCCATGTCAACTTTTTCACTGGAATTTTCATTCAAAGATTTGCTGAAATTATTGTTTCAATTTCTCACTCTGGCCACCAGATACAAGTATAGTTTGAAATTAAATCTATAGCCAAGTAAAATGACATGATTATGATATCCTTAATGTTTATTCAGTGTACATTTAATTGATGTTTGTAGTTCTTGATGGTCTATGATTTGAGTTGGGAGCAGAGATTAAAATTTTGTCAAGTTATATATGCCATCATCCTTGGGACTGCAAGGGTAACAGCTTGCAAATAATATACCACTGCACAGTGCTCTATAATTGTTTTGCAGGTTAGTTTCAATGTGTAAAACTCTCCTTGTAAATTATGAAACGTTTAGCACACTGACGTTTTGATGTCACTTCATTGCATTTATAAATGATGCCATCTGTCTTACAAATTGGCAGCTGTCAATGGGCCCTTAGTATCTCCATTATCTGGAGGATATAATATTCATTTAAATTGCAAGTCATATTTTTATGCACGCAGTACTTCTGTAATATATTTAAAGTAAATTTAGTTGATGTGAATGTTTGCATGGTATGTTGTTGTTATTTTGAATTATAATGTGTGGCTTTGCGTATTGTGCATTGTTAAATGCTATTTGGTTGTCAAAGAAAATGGCGTACGTTTTGGGGCTATAATTAAGACTTCACTTTGCTGGGCAGATTTGTCTTATTCTGTTCCAATTCATTGTTTGAATTTTCCTAGTTAATCAGCATTAACAAATGTTCCGCTCGAGTGCAGGGAGATTTCAACACTTGCCATTTGTTGGGAAATAATGCGCAGCTGTCTGTTTTCAAAGCTCCAATGTGTCATGGGAATAAAATTGTGGTCAGTCAGCGATCTAATTGAGGTGGGATATATTTGACATTGCATTTACAGGAGGCAGAGTATTTACTCGCGCTTTTGGAGTACAAAACTCGAATCGAGTTCCAGACGACATAGGTTTAAGGTGAGGAGGGTGAAGATTTATAGGAACCTGAAGGGCAACTTTTTTTACACAAAGGGTGGTAGGTGTATGGAATGAGCTATCGGAGGAGGTAGTTGAGGCAGGTACTATTACAGCGTATAAAAAAACATTTAGATATATGGATAAGAGGGATAAGGGCCAAGCGCAGGCAGGTGGGACTAATGTAAATGGGGCATGTTCGTCAGCGTGGGCAAGATGGGCTGATGGACCTGTATTAACACTAAAGGTCTTTATGAAAACGGATGCCACTCATATAAAATTGAGTGCTTGATCTTAAAATATGTTACAAGTGTGGTAGCTGCATTAATATTTTATATAGCATTGAAAACGACACCACACTGTCTGTGCTCAACACGATGCCAAGATAAACAAATCTCATCTGCCTGCATATGATCCGTAATCATCCATTCATTGATTGAATGATGCAGCATGGAAACAGGCCCTTCGGCCCACTGGGTCTATGCTGAGCTTCGATTACCCATTCATACCAGTTCTATGTAATCCCACTTACGCATCCACTCCCTGCACATTAGGGCCAATTAATTTAGAAACCGAAAACGTCTTTGGGGTGTGGAAGGAAACGAGAGCACCGCGGGGAAACCCACGGAGTTGCAGGGAGAACGTGCAAACTAAACATAGACAGCACCCGAAGCCAGGATTGAACCCGAGTGTCTAATGCTGTGAGGCAGTAGTTCTACCAGCTGTGTCGCTGATCCGCCCGTTAACCTATCTATCCATGTGCCTATCTAAAAGCGATTTAAATGCCTCTATCATATCTGTCTCCACCACCACCCCGAGCAGGCACCCACCGCCCACAGTGTAAACAAACTTGCCCAGCGCACCACTTTTAGTCAGAAGGTGGTGAGTCTGTGTAATTCATTGTCACAGATGGCTGTGGAGGCCAATTCTTTGGCTATTTTTAAAGCAGAGATTTACAAGTTCTTGATTAGTAAGGATGTCAAAGGCTATGGGGAGAATGGGGTTGAGAAGGAAAGATTGATCAGCCTTGATTGAATGGCAGAGTAGACTTGATGGGTCGAATGGCCTAATTCTACTGCTATGACTTACCTGTATATTTATTTCTTAAACAAGTGCAATATTGTTTTTACCGTATTGTACGTGTATTTATATGGCTTAAAGTCAAAACTGTGGCAGCAGTTGGAAATTTTATGATTCAAAGGCGGTGTCAGCCAAAGATCTTGATTCCCCACTCTGCACTCTGCATGTTGAACAACAGCTGGAAGAAGGCCTGAAAGTAGCAGACATATCGAATGGATCGACTGGGCTTGTATTCACTGGAATTTAGAAGGATGAGAGGTTATCTTATAGAAACACATAACATTCTTAAGGGATTGTACAGGCTAGATGCAGGAAAATTGTTCTCAATGTTAGGTGAGTCCAGAACCAGGGGTTACAATTCAAGAATAAAGTGTAGGCCATTTAGGACTGTTATGAAGAAAAACCTTTTCAACCAGTTGTGATTCTGTGGAATTCACTGCCACAGAGGGCAGTGGAGGTTAATTCACTGGATGTATTCATGAGAGAGTTAGATATAGCTCTGAGGGCCAACGGAATCAAGACCAGCAGGTGGCGCCGATGATGGCTGCCTAGCCAACGGTCTGTCTTGTCTTTTACCTTCTTTGTTGTTTTTAGTTTGCTGTAAAATGTATGTTTCAGTGTACTTTCAGTTTTGTATTATGTTGGGGATGGTGGGGGCGGGGGGTAGAAGAAACCTTTTTTGATCTCTTTCCTCCACGGAGATGCGACTTTTCCTGTGTCGTATCTCCGTCCGCACTGCGGCCCAACATCGTGGAGCTGGCAGCCTCTTGCTGCGGATCGATTTTGAGAGCTCCAACCGCGGGAGCCTGCGGACCTAACATCTTGGAGCTGGCGGTCCCTGGTTAGGGACCGATGTCAAGTGCTCCAGGATGCAAGAGCTTCGACCGCTCCGACGCGGGTGCTTCGATCGCCGGCTGCGGATGGTTTGACTCCCTCGACCGCGGGAGAGAAAGGAGGAAAGAAGATAAGACTTTATTGCCTTCCATCACAGTGGGGAATGTGGAGGAGCCGCTGTGGTGGGTGATTATGTCAAATTTTATCTAGTTGTGCGTCTTGTTGCTTTTTTTTGGTATGACGATGTGTCAAATCAAATTCCTCGTATGTTGCAAAACATACCTGGCTAATAAATTATGATTATAATTATTATTATTATTATGATTTGGGGGAAAAGCAGGAACAGGGTACTGATTCTGGATGATCAGCCATGATCATATTGAATGGCGGTGCTGGCTCGAAGAGCTGAATGATCTACTGCTGCATCTTTTTCTATGTTTCTACATAGGATGTGCACTGGGTGAGGGCATTCAATATTCTTCACCTTATCCCTCTTGGGAGCATCACCAGTGTTGGACATGGCTGGGCCTGCAAGGAATTATCTGCTGGATTGGGTCCACAATGGGTTATGTGTGAACCAGCACTAGGGTTTAACCTGCCTGCATTCCCCACTCGAGGGATGCCAATGTCCATTATTGTATCAGAAGTGACTACCACACGGTTCCGTGGAAACTAAATCTTGTTTTCATGCCAAGGGCGCTTTTCATTGCGTTGTGTGGCTTGCTAGCTGTGCTAAATTGGATAGAATTTGAACAGGTCGGCCACTCTAAACTGGGCATGCGGAGAGTGCCATAAACCACCACCAGCAGATAGTGGAAAGCTGCACCACCAGCATATCCCTCACTCTGCCTTTCCTGTTGAACCAGGGGATCTACCTTGGTTCACCTGTTGAGGCTAGAGTCGTACAGGACGGAAACAGGCCATTCAGTCCACCACATCCACGCTGAACAGTGGGCACCCTTCTAGGAAGGGTCCCAACCCAAAACGTCACCTATCCTTTTACTCCAGAGATGTTGCCTGACCTGCTGGGTTACTCCAGCATTTTGTGTCTATCTTTGGTATGAACCAGCAACTGCAGTTCTTTGCTTCTAACCTTCCGTATTAATGCAATTGTTCAGCACTGGGTAGAGAAATGTAAATCAGCAGCTCCACAGTTAATACTTAATAAGTATTAATACTTTAAAAAGTATTAATACTTAAAAACCCATACTTAAAAGTGAAGGATCAGCCTAGTGAAGGAACAAAACAAGACCACGTGTGTTTTTAAAACCAAATTTAAAAAATGGCATGCAACAGATAGTGATAGGTCCTGTAGCTGCATCGCGTTTAGTCACAAGTGGTAGTGTACAGTTCAACAGCATAGGTAAAGAGATTTTAAGAAAACTTGGAGAATTGTTTGGCGTTCTGGTTCCTCCATCATAGGAAAGACGAGGTTTTGGAGATGATGCAGTAGGGGTTTAACAGAATGTTGCCGAGACTGGAGGGTATTAGCAACTGGGGGAGGTTGGACGAGCTTAGATTGTTTTCTTTAGAACAACGGAGGTTGAGGGGAGACCTGACAGAAGGAAATAAAACTGAGAGGCATAGATAGGGTCAAAGGTCGGAACCTTCTTTCCAGGATGAATGTCAAAGACTGGAGGGCATTGCTTTAAAGTGAGAGGAGCAAAGTTGAAAGGATATGTTTTTATCAGGATGTTGCCAGTACTCAAAGGCCTGAGCTATAGAGAGTGGTTGAGTAGGCTAGGACTCTATTCCTTGGAGCTCATGAGGATGAGGGCTGATCTTGTAGTGTGTAAAAGATCATGAGAGGAATAGATTGGGTAAACGCATGGATTCCCTGGCCCAGATTAGGGGAATGGAGAACCAGAGGACGTCCAGCTGACGGCAAGATACAGCTGAAAGCACTGGATGCAGCACAATCTGGGACCAGGAAACGTCCCAGTGGCAGCACTGAAGACCCAAGCTTATGAACCAGCTGAATTGCGAGACAGTCTGTTCCAGTGTAGTTAATACACTGGCATCTACCCAGCAACTGGAAAATTGTCCGATATGTCCTGTTCAGTGAAAGCAGGACAAATCCAGTCTGGCTCATTACTCCCAATAATTCTACTCATGATAATCGACAAACTGATGGTGGCTGTTTGGAACGAGCTGCTGGAGGAGGAAGTTGAGCCAGTTACTATTGCAGCGTTTAAGAAGCATTTAGTTGTACATGGAAAAGATAGATTTCGATGGATATGGGTCAAACGCAGGCAGCTGGGATTAATGTAGACGGGAGATTTTGTTCGGTATGGGCAAGTTGGGTTGAAGGGCCTGTCTCTATGCTGTATATGTGGGGCTGGTTCTTGTGCAGAGTGGTCATAAGTGACAAAAGCGTAATTAGGCCATTCGACCCATCAAGTCTACTCTGCCATTCAATTATGGCTGATCTATCTCTCTTCCCCATTCACCTGCCTTCTCCCCATAACCCCTGACACCTATACTAATGAAGAATCTATTTATCTATTTCTACCTTAAAAAAATATCCATTGACTTGGCCTCCACAGCCTTCTGTGGCAAAGAATTCCACAGATTTAGCACCCTTTGACAAAATAAATTCCTCTTCATCTTCCTAAAGGAACGTCTTTTAATTCTGAGGCAATTACCTCTATTCCTAGACTCTCCCACTGGTGGAAACATGTTCTCCACATCCGCTCTTTTTTTTTTTTGTAAGATATTTTTATTAGAAGTAATTACATATTAAGAAGAAATATAAAATCCAATTAAAACAAAAGAAAATATTAACGTCACATACATTCTTAATATTTTTTAAAATTAACAATCAATCTTATTTGTACTTCTATAATTTTCTTTTTTATTTTATAGCAGTAGGAAATAAAAAAGAGAAAAAGAAAAGGAAAAAAAAAAGAGAGATAAACTGATTGAGTGGAATATTAAACAAGATATTCTTCAATGGAGATATATTTATGATCTATTGTCTATAATCCACTCTATCCAAGCCTTTCACTATTCTGTACATTTCAAAGAGGCCCCCCTCATTCTTCTGAACTCCAGCCAGTACAGGCCCAGTACGAACAAACGGCCATCATATGTTAACCCACTCATTTATGGTCTTAATCTTGTAAACCTCCTCTGGACCTCTCCAGGGCCAGCCCACCCTTCCTCAGATATGGTGCCCAAAATTACTCTCAATACTTCAGAGCCATCAACAATCATATTAAATGTTATTTTCTGGTCCATAACCTGATCATTGATGCTCATTTTGGATTTTGCCAGTGGTGTTTATATAGACCAGACCACATCATGGCTTTAGCCCTTATACAGAGCTAAGAGCTGAATCCCAGAGGTGAGCTGCTGCTGACATCAAAGGCAGCATTTAACATATATGACATCAACGAGGTCTAGTGAAGCCTCTGTGGGCAGCACGGTGGCACAGCGGTAGAGTTACTGCTTCACAGCATCTTGGACCCAGGTTTGATCCTGGCTATGGGTTCTGTCTAAATGTTCTCGGAGTGCTCCAGTTTCCCCCTACACTCCAAAGATGTACAGGTTTGTCGGTTGATTGGCTTATGTAAATCGTAAATTTTCCCAGGTGTAGGATAGTGCTAGTGTATGGGGATCGCTGGTCGGCGCGGGCTCGGAGGATTGAAGGGCCAATTTCTGCACTGTATCTCGAAACCAAACTAAAAATAATGTCATTCCAACAACCTGCCGCATTACACTTCATGAACCTTGGATAGCCGCTGCTCTGAGTCTTTTGGTTAGTTTGGCTGATCTTTCAGCGGAATTTCCTCTTCAACCTTGGCCACCCCAATCAGAGGTGGCACTGTGGCACAGCTGGTGGCGCTGCTCCCTCACTGCACCAGAGACCCGGGTTCATCCAAACCTCGGGTCCTGTCTGTCGAGTTTGCACGTTCATAAGTTCTAACAGCAGAATTAGGCCATTCGGCCCATCAAATCTACTCCGCCATTCAATCATGGCTGACTATCTTTCTCTCTCAACCCCATTCTCCTGCCTTTGCCCCATAACCCCTGACACCCGTACTAATCACAAATCTGTCAATCATGCCTTAAAAATATCCATTATTTGGCCTTCACAGTGTTCGCCCTGTGACCGTGTGTGTTTCCTCCCATATCCAAAAGATATGTGGGTTTGTCTGTTAATTGGCCTCTGTAAACTATCCTGAGTGTGTAGGGAGTGGATGGGGAAGCGGGACAGCGTAGCAAAGATTGGTGGGAAGCCGCAGCAAAGATTAGTGGGAAGCCAAAGAAAGCAGGGACTCTGGATAGGTTGGGAGAGTGGGCAGAGAAATGGCAGATGGAAGTCATGCATTTCGTGTGGAGTCATGCATTTCGTAGTAGGAGTAAGGGCGTAGATTATTATTTTCTAAATGGGGAGAGAATCCAGAAATCGGAGATGCAAGGGGACTCCTGTGCTGGTGCAGGATTTGTTTTGAGAGGGCTTATATATGAAAACAGGGATGTAATGCTGAGGCTCTATAAGGTGCTGGTCAGGCTGTATTTGGAATATTGTGAGCAATTTTGGGTGCCATATCTGAGGAAGGATGTGCTGGCTCTGGAGAGGGTCCAGAGGAGGTTTACAAGCATGATTAGAATCAGAATCTCTTTATTGTCATTGCACATGGTGCAACGAAATTTAAAAAGTCAATCCAACGGTGCGATTCACAAGAACAATCTTAAAATATAAGGAAGGGTAAAAATATATACATATAAAAAAACAATCTTGAGGGAAGTGAAGAACTTGAGATATGGTCTGAGGTATCCAGCTACCCTAAGAGTCGCCTACAATCAGAATGAACACTTTTTCACCAACCCTGTGGAGGCAACAGAAGACTAAGGTTCGAGAGGAAGCTTGAATAATATTTTTAAAACTGAACTTCATCATTGAATAAACTGACTTTGCAGGACTAAAGACGTGTCTAAGGAAGCTGGAGAAAGATGTGGATCAGAAACTCTCCCATGGATACTAATAATTAGAATAACTGCACTACTAATACAAATAACTAAAAAATACTAAAACTATAGCGTGGTATCATTACTAATCAGAGTTAATAATTATCACTAATGACTAATACTTATAACTGAATATTTAGAATCAGTTAATTAGTAATTCTAATTGCGTCAAATATAGTTTGATTTCATTTGCCCTCCTTGGAAACTTTTTTAAATTAATTTTTATTTTTATTTTCTTTCTTCCTTTTTTGTCGTTTTTTATTATTTTCTTAAATAAGTTTTAAATACATGTATCCTCACATTCCCGACAATTGGAACCCGAATATTTAAAAATCCAATATCCCCGGTAAAATACTGTTATGGAATAAAAATCCCAAGAAACTAGGGAGCTGGTTAAGTTGGTAACATCAACTACGGAAGTCGGTAGATGGTTAGCCATGCTAGTATGGCTAGCACTAACTACACTAATACTAGATGTAGTTTTTTTCCTTCTTTGTGCACATTACTAACTTCTTAATCTATTCTCTTTTCTCTTATATTATAATCTATCATTATTATTTTCAGTTTGAATGGAGTCATAAATTGGATCAAAGGAGATATATACACGTGAGAGACATTCAGGGTCTTGAAATTCGTCTATTCGGAGTTTGGGTGTAAGGTCGGGTCTGTCGAACTGAACCATTGGCTCTATTATAGACCTCCATAGACAAAAGATGCAAGATTTAAAAATGAATGCGGGGAATGAAGGAATAACGTTTTGTAGCTGGAATGTTAAAGGTATTAATGAACCAATTAAGAGAGGTAAAGTACTAGCACATTTAAAAGCACTTAAAGCTGATGTAATTTTCATCCAAGAAACCCACTTAAAAAAAGATGCCGAGCATAGGCTGAAAGCTAAATGGATAGATAAAACGTATCATTCTTCTTTTACACACAAATCCAGAGGCGTAGCAATATTATTTCGTAAAGGCACTTTATTTAAACACACATCAACTATAACTGACAGTGATGGTAGTTACATTATTGTAACAGGAGAATTAAATGCACAAAAAATGATTTTTGTTAATGTTTATGGACCAAACTTTGATAGTCCACTGTTCTTTAAGAAAATATTTAATACCATCCCAGAAATAGCACAACATAACTTAATAATTGGAGGAGATTTAAATCGTACACTAGACTCTTATTTAGATAGATCCACAAGACAAAGGAAAATCAAATCCCATTCCAGTGACTTATTAAATGCATACATGGATACTAGTAATATTAAAGATGTTCGGAGTGTAGAAACCCCAACTGGACGAGAATATTCATTTTATTCACCTGTACATAAAACGTATTCAAGAATAGATTATTTTTTGGTAGACTCTAAACTTATCTCACTTACTTACAATTCAAAATACCATAATATTACAATCTCAGATCACGCACCTTTAACATTTATGATTAAAATAAATGGTAAAACGGAAAAACAGGGACAATGTAGATTTAACCCACAAATTTTAAAAGACAAAGTAACTCAGGAATATATTATAGAACAGATCAAGATTTTCTTTGAAATAAATGATAAACCGGAAATATCTTCTTCCTATTATAGGAAACTTTTTGAATTAAAATAAATGGTAAAACGGAAAAAACAGGGACAATGTAGATTTAACCCACAAATTTTAAAAGACAAAGTAACTCAGGAATATATTATAGAACAGATCAAGATTTTCTTTGAAATAAATGATAAACCGGAAATATCTTCTTCCCTATTATAGGAAACTTTTGAATTAAAATAAATGGTAAAACGGAAAAACAGGGACAATGTAGATTTAACCCACAAATTTTAAAAGACAAAGTAACTCAGGAATATATTATAGAACAGATCAAGATTTTCTTTGAAATAAATGATAAACCGGAAATATCTTCTTCCCTATTATAGGAAACTTTTAAAGCATATGCCCGTGGAATTATGATTTCTTCTCAAGCATTTTATAATACAGAGAATTGGAAGGAACAACAGGAATTGGAAAAGGAGATTAAACAATTAGACACAGAGAATGCTGCTAATCCATCCATGACAAAATATAACAAAATCGCTGCACTGAAACATAAATTAAATAAAATATACTCGGATCAAGTTGTAAAACTCTATCAATATACTAAACAATTACAATTTGAATTCGGAGATAAACCCCAAAAATTATTGGCGCATCAATTACGGAAAATGGAGGGAGAAAAGATAATCCATAGGATTAAATCATACAATGGCGAACCATTAGTACAACCCAAAGATATTAATGAGAGATTTTTGCAATATTATAAAAAATTATATTCAGCCAAAAGAACAGAAAACCGGATAGGAATAGAAGCATTAAAAAAAAAATGTAATCTAAAAGGGTTGGATTCAGATAATAGAGCATCACTAAATGCTGAATTATCAGTAAAAGAAATCGAAGAATCTATCAGATCATTAAAAAATGGTAAAACACCGGGACCAGATGGTATTGGTTCGGAATTTTATAAAACATTTTATGATCTGATTGCACCATGTTTGAAGATACTCTATGAATACATCTATACCCACCAGAAACTACTAGAAACGTTAAATTAATCTATTATAACACTTATACCTAAAATAGACAAAGATCTGGATGACCCAGGATCATATAGAGCTATAGCTCTTTTAAACACTGATCAAAAGATACTAACCAAAATATTAGCACAAAGACTAAGCACAGTTATCAATAAATTAATTTACCCGGATCAAACAGGATTTATACCAAAACGATATTCCTCATATAACCTGAGACGATTATTCAATATTATATATTCAAAAAGAGGTATTAATAAAGACCTAGTAATTATATCGTTAGATGCGGAGAAAGCCTTTGACCAGGTGGAATGGTCTTACTTGTTTTCGGTCATGAAACTTTTAAGTTGGGAGAGAAGTTTATTACATGGGTTAAATTATTATACACTAATCCAACAGCCAGAATACTAACAAATCAAATGCTATCAACTAAATTTAATTTATTCCGAGGCTGCAGACAAGGTTGTCCCTTATCCCCGCTATTGTTTGCACTTGCAATTGAACCATTAGCTCAACGCGTGAGATTACATCCTGAAATATATGGGTATGAAACCAGAGATACTGAAAATAAAATCTCCTTATATGCGGATGATGTATTACTTTATATTACAAATCTGGAAATTAGTATTCCAAATTTATTAAATTTAATAACTGAATTTGGCTTATTTTCAGGATATAGTATTAATTGGAATAAAAGTGAACATGTCAATAAGTTACATATGGTAAATAACTTACATACATTACAACAATTTCCTTTTAAGATAGCAAACGAAAAAATCAAATATCTTGGAATTTATGTTACAAAATGATTTGATTCTTTATTTAAATCTAATTTTCCACTCTTACTGAATAAATAAATAAGAATATTTTATATGGAAAACATTACCTATTTCAATGCTAGGTAGAATTAATGCAATAAAAATGATTTTTCTCCCGCAATTACTATATCTCTTCCAATTGATTCTGATATATCTTCCTAAAATCTTTTTTAAGAAGGTTGATTCTATAGTCACCAACTTTATCTGGGATTATAAGAGTCATAGAATAAATAAAAAAACATTTATGTAAATCAAAAATAAATGGAGGTCTAGCACAGCCAAACTTTATGTTTTATTTCTGGGTAGTTAATATTAAAAATATGAATTTTTGGTTAGTAGAGTCAGATAAACAACCAACCAATCTGGTTAAAAATGGATAAAGAAGATTGTTCGCCTTTTGAAATTAGCTCAATTTTATTCGCCAATATTAAACTAGGTAAGAAACCCTATAGAGAAAACCCTATAATAAAAAGTGGGATACCTATCTGGAAACAAATAAAGAAAACATTAAAATTGGAATGTATACCACTAGCCCTTACCATTGTAAATAATGTTACATTTAAACCCTCAATGCTGGACAAAGGTTTTTTCCAATGGAAAAACTATGGAATTAACAAGGTGGGTGATCTCTACAGGGAAAACGCCTTCTTTTCATTTCAAGAATTACAACAAATTTATGTATTACATTCAAAAGATTACTTTAGATATTTACAAATTAGAGACTATGTAAAAACAAACACACAGGAAATTAGAAATAGAAAGACAAATGTCTAAATAAACAACCGAACACAGAAAAATTGACATATATTTATAACATTTTATTGGAAAACGATGTCCCAATGACAGAAATATATAGGCAATCATGGGAAAACTAATTAGGTCAAATAATCAGACCAGAAGTATGGGATGAAAGTTTACAACATATACACCACTGCTCGTTAAATGCTAGACACTCTCTTATACAATTTAATATATTACATAGATTACATTATTCAAAATTCAAATTACATAGTATTTTTTCAAATGTATCTGCCATATGTGATAAATGTCAGCACTTAGAAGCTACCTTAACGCACTCATTTACAAATTGTATAAAAATTACTAAATTTTGGACAGAAATACTTAAGATAATTTCGAAAGTTGTTAATACGAATCTGATTCCTGACTCAAAATTAATAATATTGGGAATATTAGAAACAGATCAATTAATAACAACTAATCAAAGAATTTTTATTGATTACAGTTTAATAATTGGGAAAAAATTAATATTGAAATTCTGGAAAGGTCCTACATCCCCCACAACCAAAATGTGGATTACAGGAATGTCGGAGACATTTCATCTGGAAAGATTAAGGCGCGAGAGCCTGACTGAAGTCTGAAAGAAGGAATAGATGAAGAATCATACATAACAAACCATGGATATATCTCCAACGATGGATAACCTGTTTAACACTCCACTCATCTTTTTTATTTTTTATTTTTACTTTATTTCTCTCTATTTTTTTCTATCTGCATTAAAAACTAAAAAATGTATAGAAATACAAACAAGACATAATTGTTAATATTAATAATTTTAAGAATGTATGTGACAAGTATATTCTTCTTTTAATATGTACTTCTAATAAAAATATTTAACAAAAAAATATATAAGGAAGGGTAAAAATATATACATATAAAAAAACAATCCATTTGAATGTGAGTGTTATTTCTTATTTTGCATTGTTAAGCTCACGTATGGCTATGGGGTAGAAACTGTCTCTGAGTCTGTTCGTGCGAGTTTTGAAAGACCTGTACCGTCTGCCAGCGGGCAGCAGGTGGAACAGCTTGTGTCCAGGATGGGAAGGGTCCTTCAGGATGTTGGCTGCCCTGCCAAGGCAGCAAGAGCTGAAGATGTCCTTCAGGGAGGGCAGTGAGCAGCCAGTGATTTTTTTGGGCGGTGTTGATGACCCTTTGAAGGGCTCTCCTGTCCACTGCAGAGCAGCTGGCATACCATGTGGTTATACAGTACGCCAGCACACTCTCGATAGAGCAGCGGCAGAAGGACACCAGCAGCTTCTCTTCCAGGTTATTTTTCCTGAGGATCCTCAGAAAGTAGAGTCGCTACTGGGCCTTCTTGACGACTGTGGTGGTGTTTGTGGTCCAGGAGAGATCCTCTGCAATTGGTGTGCCCGGGAATCTGAAGTCTGAGACCCTTTCCACACAGCCCCCATTGATGAATAGGGGTTGGAGGGCTGCACTGTTCTTACGCAAGTCTATGATAATTTCCTTTGTTTTTGTGGTGTTTAGGATGAGGTTGTTGTCTGAACACCACGCTGCCAGTCTTTGGACTTCCTCCCTGTAGGCTGTCTCATCTCCTTCTGAGATACGTCCAACCACAGTCGTGTCGTCCGCAAACTTGACGATGGTGTTGGTGGAGTGGGCGGGGGCACAATCGTGAGTGTAGAGTGTGTAGAGGAGGGGGCTCAACACACAGCCCTGTGGGGAGCCGGTGCTGAGTGTGATGGGGGTGGAGAGGTGATGGCCCAGTCTGACGGTCTGGGGGCGGTTAGGCAGAAAGTCCTTGATCCAAAGGCAGATGGGTTGGGAAAGTCCTAAATCCATGAGTTTGGTGACCAGTCTGCTGGGGATGATGGTATTGAAGGCAGAGCTAAAGCCAATGAAGAGCATCCTCACATAGCTCCCCTGGTGTTCGAGATGGGTCAGTGCAGTGTGAAGAGCAGTGGCGATGGCATCCTCAGTGGACCTATTTGCTCTGTAGGCAAACTGGTGTGTGTCGAAGGTGGACGGTAGGCTGGCTTTGATGTGCTGCTGAACCAGTCTCTCGAAACACTTCATGATGACTGGTGTGAGAGCGACCGGTCGGTAGTCGTTAAGGCCGCTGATAACAGGCTTTTTTGGTAGTGGGATGGTTGTGGCAGACTTCAGGCACGATGGGATGATGGATTTGGACAGGGACACGTTGAAGATTTTTGTGAAGACCTCGGAGAGCTGGTCTGCAGATTCCTTCAGAACCCTTCCTGTCACGCAATCCGGTCCGGCAGCCTTCCTCGGGTTCACTGCCCTGAGCACCCGCCTCACTTCATGCTCCTGCACAGTGAGGGTGTAGTTGTTGTTGTTAGGGGCTGGTGGGAGAATGGTGACGAGCTCTTCTGGTTCTGCCTCAAAGCGAGCAAAGAAGTTCAGCTCCTCTGCCGGTGTGGTGTCGCCGTCGGCCGTTGTACTGTTACTGGGCTTGTAGTTGGTGATGTGCTGGATGCCTTGCCACACCCGCCGTGGATCGTTGTTGTTAAAGTGTTCCTCTATCTTCCTCTTGTGGGCCGCTTTGGCATCCCTGATGCCTTTCTTCAGGTTGGCTCTAGCAGCGCTGTACAGGGCTCTGTCGCCAGACCTGAAGGCGGTGTTGCGGTCCTTGAGAGTTTGGACCTCTTTTGTCATCCACGGCTTCTGGTTGGGGTACACCCGGATGAGTTTGTCGACGGTGACGTTGTCAACACAGTTCTGGATGTAAAAGAGTACAGCGGACGTGTACTCCTCCAAATCCTGATTTTCAAAAATGTCCCAGTTTGACCTTTCAAAGCAGTCCTGTAGCTGTGAGGAAACTCCTTCAGGCAAAGTTTTAACAGTCCGGGTGATGGGTTGAACTTTTCTCCTGAGGGGGGCGTATGCTGGTGCTAAGTGAATGGGTAGGTGATCCGACTGGCCTAAGTGTGGTAGTGGTGTGGCTTTAAGCCCCTTCCTGATGTTTGAGTAGGCCTTGTCTAATGTATTTTCTCCCCTGATTGCACATTTGATGTGTTGTTCAAACTTGGGGAGAACTGATTTTAAGTCTGCGTGATTGAAATCGCCAGCTATGATATGGGCTGCTTTGGGGTAGGTATTCTCTTGTTTGCTGCGAGCGCTATGGAGGTAGCCTAGGGCTATGCTAGCATTAGCATCCGGTGGGATATACACAGCTGTAACTACGACAACGGTAAACTCACGTGAAAGGTAGAAAGGCCTGCATCTAACTATCAGGTACTCCAAATCAGCAGAACAGTGTCTGTCTATGATTGTGGTATTTGTGCACCAGTTGTTGTGAACGTAGATGCATAACCCCCCCTTCTTTGCTCTTACCGGAGTCTTTGTTTCTATCCCAGCAAAATGCTGTGCGTCCTGCTAGCTCAATGGCCCCATCCGGTACAAGTGCGTGTAGCCACGTCTCTGTTATTAGCAGAATGCAACTGTCCGCGATGAATTTGTTTGTGGCGACCTGTAGTCTTAATTTGTCCATTTTGTTGGTAATGGATCTGGCGTTGGTGAGAATGATGCTGGGTAGCGGTGGTTTATGTGGTTGTCGCCTTAGTCCAGACCGGCGACCACGCTTTTGCTTCCTGTGCCTCCTCCGTCTCCGCCGTTTGCTGAGGCCGACAACAATCCACAGAGAGCCCGGTGTCCTGGCTATCTCCTCCGGTATGTTGCGTGAGTGCAGAAAAACACTCGTAACTGCCTGTTTACTCCATAATCCAATAATCCGAAGATCCTGTCGGCTGACGGTGAGATACGCACGGCAAAACGTAACATTGTCCAACAGGCATACAAACAAAAACGCACAAAAAAAGCACCGAAAGGGAGAGCTTTGAGCCGCTGCGATTGTGCGTACTGCCATCCTGTGCAGAGTTGGATCGCAAGAATGAGTAAGTTAACATATGATGAGCGTTTGATGGCACTGGGCATATATTTACTGAGGTTTAGAAGAATGTGTGGGGCCTCATTGAAATGTACAGAATAGTGAAAGGTTTGGATAGAGTGGATGTGGAGAGGGTGTTTCCACTAGTGGGAGAGTCTAGGACTAGAGGTCATAACCTCAGAATGAAAGGAAGGAGATGACAAAATTTCTCTTTAGTCAGAGGGTATTGAATCTGTGGAATTCATTGCCCCAGAAGGCTGTGGAGGCCAAATTAGTGGATATTTTTAAGGCAAGTTAGATGAATTCTTGATTAGTACAGGTGTCGGAGGTTATTGTGAGAAGGCAGGAGAATGGGGTTAGGAGGGAGAGATAGATCAACCATGAGTGAATGGCGGAGTAGACTTGATGGGTCACTTGTGATCTTATGAACTAGTGTGCACTGGTGATTGATGGTTGTCGTGGACTCGGTGGGATGCTTACTGTAAGTCTCTAAGTCTAAAGTGCATCAAAGGACAAACACTCGATGGGTTGGTATCATGCCTCACATGGAGGGAGCTCAGTAACATGGTATCAAGACAACAACCTCTCCCTCAATGTCAGGAAAATGAATGGGCTAGTTATTGACTTCAGGAACGAGGTGGTGTGCAGGCACCAGTCAGCAGCATTGGTGCAAAAGTGGGGGATATTCGAAAGCTTCAAGTTCCTTGGTGTAATTTAACAACCAACAATCTGCCCAGGACCATCCTCATGGAAGTTAAAGTCAATAACAAGGCAGTAACAGAATGGTGGGAGGAGGGGTTGTGGGATGTTGTGTGGGGGCGAGGCGAGGCAGAGTTGAAACACAAAAAACTTTAAACATTGAGCCGGCAAAGATAGAATTAGACAAGGCCAAAGAGGGATTTCAACGTTCAGATGTAAACAAATAACTCTTTCTCGTTGGACAACATCACCACTGACTGGAGCAGGGGTCACAGTGTTAAAATAACACCATCAGGACTAAGATGAGAAGTCATTTCTTAACTCGAGGGTAGTGAATTTTTGGAGTGAATTATTTACCCCGGAGTCTATGTAAGCTTAGTATATTCAAGAAAGATTTTGATAGATTTCTGGATGTTCAGGAAATCCAGAGATATGGGGATTGAGCAGGAAAGTTGCACTGAGGGTATCAATGTCATCCAAGATCTTATGAATGACAGAACAGGCATGAGGGGTTGAATAGCCTAGAAACTTGTTATGTTCTTATGATTATGGTCATCGCCCATGACATGTTTGTTGCGAGTGCCTCTATGAAATGTACTGGGGCAATCTGCTATGTCAAGAGATCTGTATTAATGTTTGTTTTTATTCATTGTGTGAGTAATAATTTTATTGTTTTATCTGGGACATATGACAATAAAACACTTGAATTGTGAATATAGCCATTCAAGGCAGGATGAACTGTGGCTATGATGGCCTCCATGGTCCAAAGCTTCCTGACAAACGATGGGTTGTTGGGGGGCATCATCTTATTATTGGAATAAGCACAAGAAGCACCGGTTTACTGATGGTCCGTGACAATGATTTGTTCTTTCTTTGAAAAATGGATGAAATTTCAATATACTTGAACATCTTTAATGTGAAATACACAATCTGACATTGCTATCTCCCTGAATAGGAGTTTTTTTCTTTCGAATGACATATACTCAGTTCAGTTTATTATCACGTGTACTGAGTTACAGAGAAAAGCTTTTGTCACGCGCATACCAGTCGGCAGAATGCCAAATACATGATCATAATCGAGCCATTTACAGTGTATTGATCCATGATAAGGGGATAGCATTCAGTACAAGGTAAAGCTAGCCAACTCAGATCAAGGATAGTCCGAGGATCACCGAAGAGGTAGATAGTAGTTCAGCACTGCTATGTGGTTGTGTAGGATGATTCAGTTGCCTGATAACAGCTGGGAAGAAACTGTCCTATACTCATGAAAACGCTACATATTGTTTGTCTATTATAAATAATGGACTTGTGACTATAACGTATATGCCAGACAGGCAAAAGGCCATTTAAGCGCGATGCATGTTCCTCTTTTGTGATCAGTATTTTTGATATGAGATGAATCATTTTCATAGCCAAGATTTCTATTAAATAGCACTGTTGAGGTCCTGCAGCATTTTGAGTTTGAAATCATTAATAGTACAATATTAAACCAGAATATAAATCTGTGAGTGGAGATTACTCATGAACACTGGGCTGTCCAATTGTATGAGGCTGCTACTGATAAGGCCAAAGATTAAATTGTCTTGTGCTGTTAATTTTGATCGTATCAAGCCACAAGACACTTGAGCATTCAATTCCGCATGTTGGGTGCCGTGAAGGTCAATAATCGGGAAGCCTTCCTCAGGAAATTGAAATGTAACTGGGTCCCCCATAAACCTCAAGGTGGCAGCATTGTAAAGACTGGAACTTGAGAAACAACTCAATTCATGAAGATTGATTGTCAAATCATGTCTGTCTATTCTATTTTAGCTTTTTATTGATTTGCAGGATGTGGGTTTGCTGTGTACATCTGGATTTAATGGTCATCCAAAATTGCCACAGCCTGTGATTAAACATAGCTTTTTCAGCAGTTCCTTCAGTTTTCCAAACAAAAATATATCTTTTAAGTCAGAGGGGTTTGTGAATTGCTAATTGTGGTTTGCATGTGCACCTACTTTTGTTTTATTCTGGTGGGTAATTGGTGCAGGTTTTGGAGGGACCATGAAAGAAGTGTGCACATGCACCTCCTCCAACTTCATCTATTGCATTCTGTGCTCCCTGTGGCCACCACTACACCTGCGAGACCAAGCACAGATGAGGCTTCCGTTTTGCCGAACCCTTGCACTCCGTCTGCCAGGGCCTGTTTAGTTTACTTTAGAGATGCAGAGCGGAAACAGGCTCTTCAGCCCACCAAGTCTGCGCCAACCAACGATCCCCACACATTAACGCTATCACACACACACAGGGGACAATGTACACATACGCCAAGCCAATTAACCTACAAACCTGTGCGTCTTTGGAGTGTGGGAGGAAACCAAAGATCTCGGAGAAAACCCACGGGGAGAATGTACAAACTCCCTACAGACAGCACCCACAGTCGGGATCGAACCCGGGTCTCAGCGCCTGCAAGCGCTGTAAGGCAGCAACTCCTGCTGGAGCCCGTGGCCATGATGTTGCTGATTGTGTTGGAAGTTATACTACTAAATGTGTGATTTACTGTGCACACCCCTGTTCTTGTCTGGAACAGCAGGTACAGTAAACACAGTGCCTGGAAACAAAGAGGAAGCCTTAATTGTGTCCGGAAACGTCGCATGCGGGCAGGACTTCAGGTCAGACTGAAGCGCAGAGGACTTCGACCCCATCTCCCTACTATCCTACTGGCCAATGTACAGTCCCTTGAAAATAAAGTGGAGGACTTAAGGGCAAGACTGCTTTATCAAAGGGAGCTGAGGGAATGCTCTGTGTTCTGTTTCACAGAGACATGGCTCACCCCCAGCTCCCCAGACTCAGCGGTCCAGCCTGAAGGGTTCTCCATCCACTGTATGGACAGTATACTGCCGTCTGGGAAAGGGAGAGGAGGGGGCGTCTGCCTCATGGTCAACTCTGCATGGTGCTCAGATGTGGCAGTCCTGTCCAACTCCTGCTCTCCACACCTGGAACATCTGGCGGTGAAGTGCCGTCCCTTCTACCTTCCGAGGGAATTCACCTCCATCATCCTGACCGCGGTCTACATCCCACCCAGGTAGACGTGCGTCTGGCACTGGAGGAGCTGCACGCCGTGGTCAAAAAACACCAGACGTCTTACCCTGAGGCATTTACCACCATTGCTGGGGTCTTCAATAAGGCAAACCTAAGTAAATCACTCCCCAACTTCCCCCAACATGTCGCCTGCTGCACCAGAGGACCAAACACCCTCGACCACTGCTACACCACCATCAAGAATGCCTATCGCTCTATCCCTCGCCCTCACTTCGGTAAATCCGACCATACCACAGTGCTGCTTCTCCCTGCCTACAGGCTGCAATCAAAGAGCGCACCCCCAGAGGTGAGGACAGTACAGAGCTGGTCCGGGGGGGGGGTTACAGACTTCATTAAGAAATGTGTGGAGGACTGCATCCCCACAAAAACCTTCCGAGTGTCTCCCAATCAGAAACCTTGGATGAACTTTGAGATCTGCACTTTTCTGAAGACCAGACACTGGGCATTCATGTCTGATGATACAGTGGTCTACAAGAAGTCCAGATACGACCTTGGTAAGGCCATTGAAAAGGTCAAAAGGGTGTTCTGCTCCAAGCTGGAGGATAGAAACATAGAAACATAGAAACATAGAAATTAGGTGCAGGAGTAGGCCATTCAGCCCTTCGAGCCTGCACCGCCATTCAATATGGCTGATCATCCAACTCAGTATCCCGTACCTGCCTTCTCTCCATACCCTCTGATCCCCTTAGCCACAAGGGCCACATCCAACTCACTCTTAAATATAGCCAATGAACTGGCCTCAACTACCCTCTGTGGCAGAGAGTTCCAGAGACTCACCACTCTCTGTGTGAAGAAAGTCTTTCTCATCTCGGTCTTAAAGGATTTCCCCCTTATCCTTAAGCTGTGACCCCTTGTCCTGGACTTCCCCAACATCGGGAACAATCTTCCTGCATCTAGCCTGTCCAACCCCTTAAGAATTTTGTAAGTTTCTATAAGATCCCTCTTAATCTCCTAAAATTCCAGAGAGTATAAACCGAGTCTATCCAGTCTTTCTTCATAAGACAGTCCTGACATCCCAGGAATCAGTCTGGTGAACCTTCTCTGCACTCCCTCTATGGCAATAATGTCCTTCCTCAGATTTGGAGACCAAAACTGCACGCAATACTCCAGGTGTGGTCTCACCAAGACCCTGTACAACTGAAGTAGAACCTCCCTGCTCCTGTACTCAAATCCTTTTGCTATGAAAGCTAACATACCATTCGCTTTTTTCACTGCCTGCTGCACCTGCATGCCTACTTTCAATGACTGGTGTACCATGACACCCAGGTCTCGCTGCATCTCCCCTTTTCCCAATCGGCCACCATTTAAATAATAGTCCGCTTTCCTGTTTTTGCCACCAAAGTGGATAACCTCACATTTATCCACATTATACTGCATCTGCCAAACATTTGCCCACTCACCCAGCCTTTCCAAGTCACCCTGCAGTCTCCTAGCATCCTCCTCACAGCGAACACTGCCCCCAGCTTAGTGTCATCCGCAAACTTGGAGATATTGCCTTCAATTCCCTCATCCAGATCATTAATATATATTGTAAATAGCTGGGGTCCCAGCACTGAGCCCTGCGGTACCCCACTAGTCACTGCCTGCCATTGTGAAAAGGACCCGTTTACTCCTACTCTTTGCTTCCTGTTTGCCAGCCAGTTCTCTATCCACATCAATACTGAACCCCTAATACCGTATGCTTTAAGTTTGTATACTAATCTCTTATGTGGGACCTTGTCGAAAGCCTTCTGGAAGTCCAGATATACCACATCCACTGGTTCTCCCTTATCCACGCTACTAGTTACATCCTCGAAAAATTCCACAAGATTCGTCAGACATGATTTACCTTTTGTAAATCCATGCTGACTTTGTCCAATGATTTCACCACTTTCCAAATGTGCTGCTATCCCATCTTTAATAACTGACTCTAGCAGTTTCCCCACTATCGATGTTAGACTAACTGGTCTGTAATTCCCCGTTTTCTCTCTCCCTCCCTTCTTAAAAAGAGGGGTTACATTTGCTACCCGCCAATCCTCAGGAACTACTCCAGAATCTAAAGAGTTTTGAAAGATTATCACTAATGCATCCACTATTTCCTGAGCTACTTCCTTAAGTACTCTGGGATGCAGCCTATCTGGCCCTGGGGATTTATCGGCCTTTAATCTATTCAATTTACCCAACACCACTTCCCGACTGACCTGGATTTCACTCAATTCCTCCTTTGACCCACAGTCCCCTGCTATTTCAGGCAGATTATTTATGTCTTCCTTAGTGAAGACGGAACCAAAGTAGTTATTCAATTGGTCCGCCATATCCTTGTTCCCCATGATCAACTCACCTGTTTCTGACTGCAAGGGACCTACATTTGTTTTAACTAACCTCTTTCTCTTCACATATCTATAAAAACTTTTGCAGTCAGTTTTTATGTTCCCTGCCAGTTTTCTTTCATAATCTATTTTTCCTTTCCTAATTAAGCCCTTTGTCCTCCTCTGCTGGTCTCTGAATTTCTCCCAGTCCTCTGGTATGCTGCTTTTTCTGGCTACTTTGTACGCATCATCCTTTGCTTTGATACTATCCCTGATTTCCCTTGTTATCCACGGATGCACTACCTTCCCCGATTTATTCTTTTGCCAAACTGGGATGAACAATTTTTGTAGTTCATCCATGCAGTCTTTAAATGTCTTCCATTGTATATCCACCGTCAACCCTTTTAGAATTAATTGCCAGTCAATCTTGGCCAATTCACGTCTCATACCCTCAAAGTTACCTTTCTTTAAGTTCAGAACCATTGTTTCTGAATTAACAATGTCACTCTCCATCCTAATGAAGAACTCAACCATATTATGGTCACTCTTGCCCAAGGGGGCACGTACAACAAGACGGCTAATTACCCCTTCCTCATTACTCAAAACCCAGTCTAAAATAGCCTGCTCTCTCGTTGGTTCCTCTACATGTTGATTTAGATAACTATCCCGCATACATTCCAAAAAATCCTCTTCCTCAGCACCCCTGCCAATTTGATTAACCCAATCTATATGTAGATTGAAGTCACCCATTATAACTGTTTTGCCTTTGTCGCACGCATTTCTAATTTCCTGTTTGATACCATCCCCAACTTCTCTGCTACTGTTAGGTGGCCTATACACAACACCCACCAGCGTTTTCTGCCCCTTAGTGTTTTGTAGCTCTACCCATACCGATTCCACATCCTCCAAGCTAATGTCCTTCCTTTCCATTGCTTTAATCTCCTCTCTAACCAGCAACGCTACCCCACCTCCTTTTCCTTTCTCTCTATCCCTCCTGAATATTGAATATCCCTGGATGTTCAGCTCCCAGCCTACGTCACCCTGGAGCCATGTCTCCGTGATCCCAACTATATCATAATCATTAATATCTATCTGCACGTTCAACTCGTCCACCTTATTACGAATACTCCTTGCATTGAGACACAAAGCCTTCAGGCTTGTCTTTACAACGCATTTACCCCTTATACAATTTTGCTGAAAAGTGGCCCTTTTTGATTTTGCCCTGGTTTTGTCTGCCTGCCACTTTTACCTTTCACCACAGGCGTTAGTGCCACGGGTCGATAGGCGTTAGTGCCACGGGTCGATAGGATGAGACAGATGCTCGGCAGCTGTGGCGGGGCCTGAATGCAATCACCTCCTACAATGCAAAATCAGGAGGCAGCTCGCATGTCGGCGAAACATCACTCCCTGATGAGCTCAATGTGTTTTACGCACGCTTTGATAGGGAGAACACCGATGTGCCTTCCCGAGCCCCCATTCGCTGTGATGGTATTTCAGTCTCAGTCACAGAGGACGAGGTCAGGAAATCCTTCAGAGGGGTGAACCCTCGAAAAGCGCCTGGACCTGATGGTATACTTGGTTGTGTTCTAAAAACCTGTGCGGACCAACTGGCTGGAGTTTTTATGGACATTTTCAATCTGAGGTCTGAGGTTCCCACCTGCTTCAAAAGGGCATCAATAATACCGGTGCCCAAGAAGAGCAAGGTGACATGCCTCAATGACTATCGACCCGTGGCACTAACGCCTGTGGTGATGAAGTGCTTTCGAGAGGTTGATCATGGCGCAAATCAACTCCTACCTCGACAAAAACCTGGACCCACTGCAGTTCGCTTACCGCCACAACAGATCAACGGTAGATGCGATCTCACTGGCTCTCCACTCCGCACTGGACCACTTGGACAACAAAAACTCATATGTCAGGCTGTTATTCATCGATTACAGCTCGGCATTTAATACTATCATCCCCTCCAAGCTGGTTATCAAACTCACAGAACTGGGTCTCTGCACATCCCTCTGCAATTGGATCCTCGACTTCCTCATTCACAGACCACAGTCTGTTCGTATTGGTGGAAATGTGTCACTCGATAACAATCAGCATGGGAGCACCTCAAGGCTGCGTGCTCAGCCCACTGCTGTACTCGCTCTATACTCATGACTGCGTAGCCGGTCATAGTGCGAACTCCATCATCAAGTTCGCTGACGACTGTTGTGGGACGTATGGGGATGTCGGAGTATAGAAGAGAGATCGAGCAACTGTCCATGGTGCCAGCACAATAACCTGGCCCTCAACACCAGCAAAACAAAGGAACTGATTGTGGACTTTGGAAGGAGTAGGATGGGGACCCACAGTCCCGTTTATATCAACGGGTCGATGGTTGAAATGGTCAAGAGCTTCAAATTCCTGGGCATGCACATCTCTGAAGATCTTTCCTGGTCCGAGAACACTGATGCAATTATCAAGAAAGCTCATCAGCGCCTCTACTTCCTGAGTAGATTACGGAGAGTCGGTTTGTCAAGGAGTACTCTCTCTAACTTCAGGTGCACAGTAGAGCGATTGCTGACCGGTTGCATCGTGTCTTGTTTCGGCATCTTGAGCGCCCTGGGGAGGAAAAGACTACAAAAAGTAGTAAACACTGCCCAGTCCATCATCGGCTCTGACCTTCCTTCCATCGAGGGGATTTATCGCAGTTGCTGCCTCAAAAAGGCTGGCAGCATCATCAAGGACCCACACCATCCTGGCCACTCACTCATCTCCCTGCTGTCTTCAGGTAAAAGGTACAGGAGCCTGAAGACTGCAACGACCAGGTTCAGGAATAGCTACTTTCCCACAGCCATCAGGTTATTAAACCTGGCTCGGACAAAACACAACATTAATAATCCATTGTCTGTTATTTGCACTTAATCAGTTTATTTATTCATGTGTATATTTATGTATATAATGGTATATGGACACACTGATCTGTTTTGTAGTCAATGCCTACTATGTTCAGTTGTGCTGAAGCAAAGCAAGAATGTCATTGTCCTATCAGGGACACATGACAATAAACTCACTTGAACTTGAGGTGGACTACCAGGACCAGACAGTGTCCAACAGGCACACCATATTTGCTGCATGCAAGGTTTAACATACAGCATGGCAACTGGTCCTTCGGCCTACTGAGTCCATGATGACCATCAATCACCCATGCACACTAGTTCTACCATATCCAACTTTCTCATCCACTCCCCACATTTAGAGAGTCCATTTAACCTACAAACATGTCAGGTGTCAGGGGATATTGAGAGAAGACAGAAGAATGTGGTTATCAGGGAGAAATAGATCAGCCATGATTGAATGATGGAGTAGACCTGATAGGCCAAATGACCTAATTCTGCTCCTATCATTTGTTGCCTTATGACCTTAAACTTGTACATCTTTGGAGTGTGGGAGCAATCCGGAGCATCCAGAGAAAACCCACGTGGTCACGAGGAGAACTTGCAAACTCCATACAGACAGCACCCCTGGTCAGGATCCTACCCATGTCTCCGGTGCTACAAGGCAGCAACTGTACTGCTGTGCCACTGTGTCACAGCTTTTCTGGCCATGAATAGTGACCATTCTAAGATAGAGAGTCTTGCAGAAAATGTGCCTTCCTTGGGTCAGAATGAAGATCATTACATCCAAAGGTAATGAAGAGGGAGGCAGAGGATCAAGTCATTTGGGTAGGAGGAGGGAAAAAAGAGAGGCTGCATTTAGAGAGTACTGGGAACTAAGATATTAATTTTAGATATTGCCTTTGGATTATTAGCTGATCCAATTGATGTGTGGATATGCGAATAAGGGAGGGAAACGTGGTTGGGAAATAGTATGAGATGCAGGATCACCATTCCATGAGTTGGTGACTGCACTGTGTCAGTAAAGAAATAGACTTTAGGGGTAGTCTCCATGTGAACTAAGGTGAGGTGGGCATCCTACCTGAAAGATTTAATTGTACGTTTCAGGTTAACTTTTAACCAGTAAATTGGAAGGAGAACAGCTTGGTTACAAAAGGCAGTCACAATGATTGGGCTTGCGCCAGAAATTATGTCTTGCAATCCTTATATAAAAGGAAAATTGTATGAATGTGAAGTAATTAAGCTAAGACGGATCGGCTTTAATGTGGGCAAGAGGTGTTTAACATTCATTGCTCTAGTTCAGGGGTGGGAACCTGCAGCCTTAAGGCCATATGCCTCCTTCTAGGCCATTAAGTGCGGCCTTTTGAATGAATCAACATTTTGAAGAACAAATCCTTTTAATTTTTATTGATATGATTTTGTTTGTCTTTTATTTTTTTAAATTTTAGTCTTAAAATGAACGTATTTAAAATACCAAAGAGTAAAAGAAGATTCAACCAAATAACCTTTCTTTGCAAGGTAAAACTAAGTCTATATGTACATGGCAAAATATCCACGCATTTCAAAAAAAGCTATCTTTTTTCAAAACTCTTCTTCAAAATGAAATTTTCGGATGAACTTTTTCCCCAGTTAGCGAAGGTCATTGATGAGCAGGAGGATTCGTGCAAATCATTTGAAGAATAAGCAGCTGTTTAACTAAAGAATACAATGAAAAGTTCACTGACTTTGAGAATCATTACATCACACTCAAATTAGCATTTCAGCCTCACCTAGTTGATGTCTTCAAGGCTCCTAAAGAACTACAGATGGGATTGATTGAGCTCTCAGAAGATGACATTTTAAAGTCCATATTTGATGCTAAGAAAGATCCGATTGAAATATGGAAAAATGCAGTAGACTACCCACGTCTTCGGCAACATGCACGAAAAATGCTTTCTTGCTTTTCAACCACTTATTGCTGCGAATCTATATTCTCCTACCTAATCCAAATCAAGATGCCCTTAAGGTCACAAATGACAGATACCCATTTGGAAGACCAGCTGAAACTGCGTACCTTCATGTTGCAACCAAATATTCAAATGCTTCCCTACAAAAAGCAGTCACAGCAAAGTCATTAAAAGGTTAGTTAACTTTAGAATTAACATTTTTTTTTCTAGTTAGATTTTTACAAAATAATGTACATTTTGAAGTATATCTAATTGAAGTTCTTGGATGTGGCCTTATTGGATTACAACTAACAATACGGCATTCCAACATGAAAAGGTTCCCCACCCCTGCTCTGATACACTGTTTCAGAAAGGTCAAGGTACTTGGGGTAGTTCTTTGCTAGCATGTTCCCCAAAACAAACTAAGATGATTATTGAGTGAGTAGTTAGCTAAATTTAATTGAAAGACCATTGAAGTGTGCATGAGTGTTTCATTTAAAAGCCTTTTATTGAATTGGAAATGTGCACTGTAGTTCCCGCAAATGAAAGTCAGAGTATTGAGTTTAGAAGTTGGGAGGTCATGTTGCAATTATATAAGACTTTGGTGAGGCCACTTTTGGTGTATTCCATTCACGTTTGGGCACGACGTTGTTGGAAAGATATCGTTATGCTGGAAGGGGCGCAGTGAAGATTTACGAGGATGTGGCCAGGACTCGAGGGTCTGAGCTATAGGGAGAGGTCGAGCAGGCTGGGACTCTATTCCTTGGAGTGCAGGAGGGTGAAGGGTGATCTTATAGAGATGCATAAAATCATGAGAGGAATAAGCGTAGAATTAGGCCATTCGGCCCATCAAGTATACTCCGCCATTCAGTCATTGCTGATCTATCTCTCCCTCCTAACCCCATTCTCCTGCCTTCTCCCAATAACTTCGGACACATATATTAATCAAGAATCTATCTATTTTTGCCTTAAAAATATCCGCTGACTTGGCCACCACAGCCTTCTTTGGCAAAGAATTCCACATATGCACTACCCTCTGACTAAAGAAATTTCTCCTCATCTCCTTCCTAAAAGAACGTCCTGTAATTCTGAGACTATGACCTCTGGTCCTAGACTCTCCCACTAGTGGAAACATCCTCTCCACATCCATTCCATCCAAGTCTTTCAATATTCTGTATGTTTCAATGAGGTCCCCCCCCATTCTTCTAAACTCCAGCAAGTACAGGCCCAGTGCTCATCATAGGCTAACATACTCATTCCTGGGATCATTCTTGTAAATCTCCTCTGGACTCAGCACTTCCTTCAATAGTCCAAATGCTGCCGTACTAGCACCTGACAGAGCCTCAACATTCCATCCCTGTTTTTGTATACAAGCCCTCTTGAAATAAATGTATTGAGTTTACTTTAATTGCAGAGAGAACATGCAAATTCCACCCTGAAGCACTGGGTTTAAGAATTGGGTCTTCTGTCGTAATGTTTCTCTGTGTAAGTAATTCTGGCCAAATTGGAGAGGCCAGGACACTAAAATTGAGTAAAGGCTTCTGGGCTGCTTGGCCATTTGGTTAATTTAAATGTTCCTTTTACAGAATAGGACAAGCTGCAGAATGGTGCCAATTTGTCTAAAGCCTAGATAAGAGCTGCAGGAAGAAAATGAAAACATTTGCAGATGCTGACAATTAGGTGCAAATTGCATGGAATGGATTGGATGAATGCGAACCAGCCATACACATTGCATATAATGTTGCAAAGCCTTACTTTGCTAGATGTTAATTGGATTAAGTATTGAGCCTTGTCTGGGTTTCTTGAATATCTGGGTGTTAAACTGAGTTCTTTTGCCAGTCCAATTCAAGAAAACTTGATTCAAACCATTGCTGCTGTTGAAATCGATTCTTTATTCAGGGGCGAGACTAATCTCTGAACCTTCCAACACAGAGCTGGAAGCTCCAGGGCAGGTCCAAAGAGCTAGTAACTTTGGTACAAACTTAACGCATTAGGTATTAGACAATTATGGTACAGAAGGTGTGGCAAACTATTAACCAATCATTATGGGGTTACACAAAAAGCTGGAGAAACTCAGCAGGTGCAGCAGCATCTAAGGAGCGAAGGAGATAGGCGACGTTTCGGGTCGAGACCAGACTGGTCAGGGATCAGGGAAACGAGAGAGTCTGAAGAAGGGTCTCGACCCGAAACGTCGCCTATCTCCCTCGCTCCTTAGATGCTGCTGCACCCGCTGAGTTTCTCCAGCTTTTTGTGTAACCCTCGATTCTCCAGCATCTGCAGTTTCTTTGTTAACAACCAATCATTATGGTTTACCATACTTAACTTATTTGCATTAACCAATCAACTAAATCCTTTCCAGTGATTGACAACATGTGTAATCACATGATTTTTCCCTTTTCTGGCCCCTTGCTTCCTCTGGTTTTCTTTACCCTCTTTGTTCAAAATCATTTTATTTCAATGAAGTAAAACCACAGAAATATGAAATCAATTCTCAGAGACTACCTCTCAGAATATAAAATACACATCATACAGCAATCACACAATACATACACACAAAACATATATTTTCACTTTTGGAAAAGAAAGTCATTTCTAAAACTTCAGATTTAAACAAAGTCTAATACTTACAATCCTAATTAAAACACAATACACTTCACAAATAATTTCCCTACAACTACATAGTTAAAATACAGTTACAAAGATTAAATAGAATCATAGAAAATAGGTGCAGGAGTAGGCCATTCGGCCCTTCGAGCCTGCACCGCCATTCAACATGATCATGGCTGATCATCCAATTTAGTTCATCCAACAAATATGAGTATTGGCCCATTCTTACAAAGTGGTAAAGACTTAAGTTATTTCTAATCACACAATTCCCAACTCCAAGCACACAAAGGCCATATACTTGTCGCACTTGATAAATTATAATTGCTTCTTACCAAGCTCGGGTCTAGTTTCATTCTGAATTACCACCTCCCCCTGCTATCTCTAGTAAGGCTTCTTTATGACTTCTCACCAATAGCATTCCAAAAAGCAAATGGAAGATTACTATATGCAGACCCCAATCGTTTGGTTTAGATCAAAACAGAGTTACTTTCTCAGTTTTCTATAATCATAAGAAATCACCCTTACACAAAGGTCACTCAACCATCCCTATGCCTTATCTCTTATCTCAACATAAATACATTTAAACATCACAAACCAAATCACAGACTATTATCTAGCCTTGCGGTCTAAGACCAAACATAAACAACCATAAACCCTCTTTATTACACACCAGAGCTCAAAGATGTGTCACAAAGAAAGAACAAATGGTGCCTATGTCCTGGGAAGCGACCCCATTAACAACCTATACTCTAAACACCAAACTAAACCAAATACAACTTCTGACAGCATTATAGCTGCTTCAAAGCAAACAAAGCTCTACCTATTCCTATGGTAGGGAATTGAGGAATGCTGTGGAACAGAGGGATCTAGGAATAACTGTGCATAGTTCCCTGAAGGTGGAATCGCATGTAGATAGGGTGGTAAAGAAAGCCTTTGGTGTGCTGGCCTTTATAAATCAGAGCATTGAATATAGGAGTAGGGAAGTAATGTTAAAATTGTACAAGGCATTGGTAAGACCAATTCTGGAGTATGGTGTACAATTTTGGTCGCCTAGTTATAGGAAGGATGTCAACAAAATAGAGAGAGTACAGAGGAGATTTACTAGAATGTTGCCAGGGTTCCAGCAACTATGTTACAGAGAAAGGTTGAACAAGTTAGGTCTTTATTCTTTGGAGCGCAGAAGGTTAAGGGGGGACTTGATTGAGGTCTTTAAAATGATGAAAGGGATAGACAGAGTTGACGTGGATACGTTTTTCCCATTGAGGGTAGGGAAGTTTCAAACAAGAGGGCATGACATGAGAATTAAGGGACAGAGGTTTCGGGGTAACGTGAGGGGGAACTTCTTTACTCAGAGGGTGGTGGCTGTGTGGAATCAGCTTCCAGCAGAAGTGGTGGAGGCAGGATCGATTTTAACATTTAAGAGTAAAGTGGATAGGTATATGGACGTGAAGGGAATGGAGGGGTATGGTCTGAGTGCAGGTAGATGGGACTAGGGGAAAACAAATGGTCGGCACGGACTGGAAGGGCCGAGAGGGCCTGTTTCCGTGCTGTAATTGTTATATGGTTATATGGTTATGGTTATTCAGATCAGCATTTCCATGTTATGATAAGCCATCTGTGCTCCTGTGTGTGTGTTCTTTGTACACATAAGTTCCTCACATGAAAGTTATTATCTGAGCAATTCTATTATATAATATTTCCTCATGGGTAAATGTTGCTATGTTTACTTCCTCTCAGAAGCACTGTTTGAATACATTGTATTAGTCACTATTATTGGGTTAGGGAAATGTCTATCATATACTGTGTTAATTGATATCTGTTATTGGACTGTATAAAGACCACCCCTATGTGGTTCGGCCCCTCAAGGTTCGGGGACCTATAAAAGACAACTCCCATGAGGTCCAGTGTCGATCTTCTAGGAGAACGCTTAGGACTGCGTGACCTTCTGGAGTGTCTCTGCTTGAGCGAGGCTAAAGAGGGCTTGATCAGGCAGATACGAGGATCAAACCCACGGTGGTTAGGTATAGTAGTGGAACTGTAATTGTGTTTTGCCAAAATAAAGTTTAGATGCGCAAGTGCTTGATTCCATGATTTTTGGCTGACACTAGACTGGGGGAAAGCTTAGAATGAGCTATTTACATTGGGGGTTCGTCCAGGATCTCAACACACCCCCAAACACAAGTTTGGGATCAAGGGTGTTGAGCTGTTTTGATCGCGAGTGCAGAATTTGGGCCCACTTTGTGGTTTTCGCATTAATTGTCAGCACTTCATCGATCCGCTAGTCGGGGCGGATCGATCATTCGTGGGCTTGTGAAAGGGTCCAATCGAGATCGTTAGAACAGAGTCTAGCAAGCACGGGGGGTGGTTAGCACTCCTTTGGGATAGGGGCCCATAAAACAGGGCGTGGAGTGGCCCAAAACCTGGTCGTAGTTGGCAGACTGCAGCTGCTTTAACGAGAACCTGACGCGCTTCGAAGGTGAGGCGTGG